>CM055117.1:698668419-699281231 GCA_029206835.1 Rana muscosa | reverse complement strand
TGAAAGCACTTTTCCTAAAAAGAGAAACATTTATTTTGCAAATGAAAGAAAGAGAAAGGGAAAAATGATGCTGTCAGCATTGGTAAATCAGGATCCCTGTCCTCTCTTAGGGACAACCTCATCCTAAATTTCAATACTCCTTTCCTGCACCGATTGTTAGATATTAATGGCTAGATGTATATA
The DNA here is from genome assembly GCA_029206835.1 of Rana muscosa. Lineage (NCBI taxonomy): Eukaryota > Metazoa > Chordata > Amphibia > Anura > Ranidae > Rana > Rana muscosa. The sequence continues at coordinate 699,281,048 of CM055117.1, read as the reverse complement.
ATTACACGACACCCAAGATTATCTTGCGCTCATGTGTCTCTCTATACAATTTCTCTATGCTATGGATATCTAGTATACAGGTCCTTCTCAAAAAATTAGCATATTGTGATAAAGTTCATTATTTTCTGTAATGTACTGATAAACATTAGACTTTCATATATTTTAGATTCATTACACACAACTGAAGTAGTTCAAGGCTTTTCTTGTTTTAATATTGAGGATTTTGGCATACAGCTCATGACAACCCAAAAATCCTATCTCAAAAAATTAGCATATTTCATCCGACCAATAAAAGAAAAGTGTTTTTAATACAAAAAAAGTCAACCTTCAAATAATTATGTTCAGTTATGCACTCAATACTTGGTCGGGAATCCTTTTGCAGAAATGACTGCTTCAATGCGGCGTGGCATGGAGGCAACCAGCCTGTGGCACTGCTGAGGTGTTATGGAGGCCCAGGATGCTTCGATAGCGGCCTTAAGCTCATCCAGAGTGTTGGGTCTTGCGTCTCTCAACTTTCTCTTCCCAATATCCCACAGATTCTCTATGGGGTTCAGGTCAGGAGAGTTGGCAGGCCAATTGAGCACAGTAATACCATGGTCAGTAAACCATTTACCAGTGGTTTTGGCACTGTGAGCAGGTGCCAGGTCGTGCTGAAAAATGAAATCTTCATCTCCATAAAGCTTTTCAGCAGATGGAAGCATGAAGTGCTCCAAAATCTCCTGATAGCTAGCTGCATTGACCCTGCCCTTGATAAAACACAGTGGACCAACACCAGCAGCTGACATGGCACCCCAGACCATCACTGACTGTGGGTACTTGACACTGGACTTCAGGCATTTTGGCATTTCCCTCTCCCCAGTCTTCCTCCAGACTCTGGCACCTTGATTTTCGAATTACATGCAAAATTTGCTTTCATCCGAAAAAAGTACTTTGGACCACTGAGCAACAGTCCAGTGCTGCTTCTCTGTAGCTCTGTTTCTGGTTCAAAAGTGGCTTGACCTGGGGAATGCGGCACCTGTAGCCCATTTCCTGCACACGCCTGTTCACGGTGGCTCTGGATGTTTCTACTCCAGACTCAGTCCACTGCTTCCGCAGGTCCTCCAAGGTCTGGAATCGGTCCTTCTCCACAATCTTCTTCAGGGTCCGGTCACCTCTTCTCGTTGTGCAGCGTTTTCTGCCACACTTTTTCCTTCCCACAGACTTCCCACTGAGGTGCCTTGATACAGCACTCTGGGAACAGCCTATTTGTTCAGAAATTTCTTTCTGTGTCTTACCCTCTTGCTTGAGGGTGTCAATGATGGCCTTCTGGACAGCAGTCAGGTCGGCAGTCTTACCCATGATTGCGGTTTTGAGTAATGAACCAGGCTGGGAGTTTTTAAAAGCCTCAGGAATCTTTTGCAGGTGTTTAGAGTTAATTAGTTGATTCAGATGATTAGGTTAATAGCTCGTTTAGAGAACCTTTTCATGATATGCTAATTTTTTGAGATAGGATTTTTGGGTTGTCATGAGCGGTATGCCAAAATCATCAATATTAAAACAAGAAAAGCCTTGAACTACTTCAGTTGTGTGTAATGAATCTAAAATATATGAAAGTCTAATGTTTATCAGTACATTACAGAAAATAATGAACTTTATCACAATATGCTAATTTTTTGAGAAGGACCTGTATGTCCCATTCATAGACAAGCGGATGCATAAAGAAAGGGAAGGAAGAAAAAGATGTACAAAAAAGGATTACTAAAACCAAGGTGGAATTTTGGTCATAACCCCCATATATTCTACTATCATTTGGAGAATTGTATTTTTTCCGACAGCCAGGAAATCAGAACCGGTTCACATGCAAACAATATCAACCATTGTCAATGAATGCATTGACATCCGTGTCAATTTTAAGGCCGTATGGTGTATAACAACGGACCCTATGTATCCACGCCATCTCAAGCCTTGAAATTTCTCTCATTAGAGAGCTCCCTCTCCAGTGTGCACTAAACTTATCTATTCCTAGAAAGATTGTGTTGGCTGGATTACGGTTGTGATGGATAGCATAATGTTTAGAAACGGAATGAAAACGAAAACCACTTTTAATGTTGGTAATGTGTTCCCCCGAACGTACTTGCATGGATCGCTTGGTTCTACCAATGTACTGGAGCCCGCATGGTCATTGTAAAAGGTATACAATGTCCGTTGAGCTACAAGTAATGAAAGGCTCAATTTGATGTACCTTAGAAGTACTCATTGATACAAATGATTCAGTTTTTCGACTTTTGATTTTGTTTAATTTACAGACCTGGCATCTCCTACATTGATGGTATCCAGTAATATTCTGGAAAAATGACACCAGTACATTGGTAGAACCAAGCGATCCATGCAAGTACATTTGGGGGAACACATTACCAACATTAAAAGTGGTTTTCGTTTTCATTCCGTTTCTAAACATTATGCTATCCATCACAACCATAATCCAGCCAACACAATCTTTCTAGGAATAGATAAGTTTAGTGCACACTGGAGAGGGAGCTCTCTAGTGAGAGAATTTTCAAGGCTTGAGATGGCGTGGATACATAGGGTCCGTTGTTATACACCATACGGCCTTAACATTGACACGGATGTCAATGCATTCATTGACAATGGTTGATACTGTTTGTATGTGAACCGGTTCTGATTTCCTGGCTGTCGGAACAAATACAATTCTCCAAATGATAGTAGAATATATGGAGGTTATCATGACTAAAATTCCACCTTGGTTTTAGTAATCCTTTTTTGTACATCTTTTTATTCCTTCCCTTTCTTTATGCATCCACTTGTCTATGAATGGGACATATACTAGATATCCATAGCATAGAGAAATTGCATAGAGAGACACATGGGCTCAAGATAATCTTGGGTGTCATGTAATTACATACATCTAGCCATTAATATCTATCAATCGGTGCAGGAAAGGAGTATTGAAATTTAGGATGAGGTTGTCCCTAAGAGATGACAGGGATCCTGATCTACCGATGCTGACAGCATCATTTTTCCTTTTCTCTTTTTTTCATTTGCAAAATAAATGTTTCTCTTTTTAGGAAAAGTGCTTTCAGCACAAGGTTAAATTTCAGAATTGTTACTAATGCATTATATAAAAGGAAATGTTTATTATCGCTGATATCTAATGTGTACGGAATGATGGATATCTCTTCCCTTCTTTCCCCCTTTGGGATATATATAGGCGTCGTTTTTTACATTTAAATCAGTACAATTTAATTATTTGTATTGAATATGGGAGAAATAAAATCATGTTTGGACTAGACATTGGATGAGGCCGTCCTATAGGGTTTCTTTGTAATACCTGTGTAGGCCGCTGAGACCTTGCGCTGTCCAATATAAAAGAGTAGTTAGTTCAAATAATCAATTCCCCTTTTAAATTTTTATGTTCGTATTTCATTATACACATTTTTTACACCTAATGTTTTTTTTTTTTAACTGTGAGTAAGATGTGGGCGCTTGCTCATATTTTGCACAGTGAGGTCAAATGCCAGTTTTCAAAATGGCGATTTGAGATGGCGGACGCCAGGAAATCAGAACTGGGCGTTACTCGCCATACTGATGTGGATTTAAGGCGGTGTGTCAGCACGCCGCCTGTGCCCCTGGAAGACTTCAATTTTGACGAAACGGCGTAGGGTGAAGCGGCGTGCTGACGTCATCGTGTACTGCCAGTCCCGGAAGTCACGGGCTGCGATCGAGAGCCGGCCGGCTCGAATATTTTTTAAACTGCCTAATATCTACTTAACTGTAAGTGCAAGTCCTTTTACTTTTAATAAATGTTTTTATGGATTTACGCTATGGTGGCATCCCCTCTTGTTTGCATGGGAATGAACACGGATGCTCCTATGAACTTTGCGGTTTGTCCAGCACCAGAGTGTAAAGACCCAGGGCTGGGGAAATAGCCCCAAGAGCATACGATCTCCCTAAAAAGAGATCTCATCTTCTGGTAAGCGGCAACATATCGTTGGTGGAGGATTCTTTTTGTCACAATACCATCACTTTTCTTTTTTGGTGTTTATCATCACTGAAGAGTTTTTGGCACCAGAATATAAAGACCTAGGGCTGTAGAAATAGCCCCAAGCGTATATGATCTCCCTAAAAAGAGATCTTACTTTCTGGTAAGCGGCAGCACATTATCGGTGGAGGATCCTTTTTGCTATACTACCATCACCTTTTCTCTCTTTGGGTGTTCATCAACCATCACTACAGAAATTTGGGAGAAGAGACTTTATTAATTATTATTAGCATTTTATTGTTTTTGTTCACCATCTTGACATGTGGGAAAGAGACTTTGGTATATAAGCATGTATTAGGTCACTTTAATCATCTTGTTTGAAGTTGAACAATCACGTTTCATTACGGTTTTGTTTCTTTTTTTTGTTTATTGTATGCAGAGGGGTCACATCCCCATTTGTATGCATACACAATTCAAAGAGATTAATTCAGGTATATGCGCAGCTTATTGTTTTAGAAATTTTGTTATACTGTGTGTGTCTCACATATAAAGTTGCAGCAATACATTATACACCATTGGGACTAGCGCAGTAATTCACCATTTAGACATTGTCATAAAGTGTTTGGGGACCCGGGTCCTGCCCCAGGGGACATGTATCAATGCAAAAAAGTTTTAAAAACTGCAGTTTTGGGGAGCAGTGATTTTAATAATGCTTAAAGTGAAACAATAAAAGTGAAATATTAAATTTCGTACCTGGGGGGGTGTATAGTATGCCTGTAAAGTAGCACTTGTTTTCCGTGCTTAGAACTGTCCCTACACAAAATGTCAAATGTCGCGGCTGTAATGAATTGTCGGCTCCCGGCAATACAGAGAAAAGTCATTGATAAAAAAAAATGCGTGGGGTTCCCCCCAAATTTAAATTACCAGGCCCTTTAGGTCTGGTATTGATATTTAGCAGAACCCTGCGCCAAATAAAAAAAAAAAGATGAGGGTTCCCCCAAAATATCCATACCAAAACCTTCAGGTCTGGTATGGATTTTAAGATGAACTCCGTGCCAAATAAAAAAAAAATGGCGTGGAGTTCCCCCCAAAAATCCATACCAGATCCTTATCCGAGCACGCAACCTGGCAGCACCCCCCTCCTGAACTGTACCAGGCCACATGCCCTCAACCCTTGCCCTGTGGTTGTGGGGGTCTGCGGGCAGGGGGCTTATCGGAATCTGGAAGACCCCTTGAACAAAGGGGACCCCCAGATCCCGCCCCCCCCCCTTGTGAATTGGTAAGGGGTACATTGTACCCCTACCATTTCACAAAAAGTGTAAAAAATAAAACACACAGTTGGGATAAGTCCCTTATTAAAAATAAAAAAAATAAAAATAAAAAAAAGATTCGGTGGTAATCCATTCTCGATCTCCACTTCAGTGATGTCGGTATCCAGCGACAGATGATCTGCCGGCTCCAGCGATGATCCGCACATGATCCTGTCTCCACCGGAGACACCCCGGGAATGACGTCGCAGCAGCCTGACAGGTTTTATGTAGCTGAGGACGGGGCCACCCGTCACGTGACCCCGTCCCCCTCTGATGCAAGGGGAAACCCGGGCTTTCCCAGTGACGTGATGGGTGACCCCACCCCCCCTGATGTAACGCAGGTTTCCTGTTGCATCAAAAGGGGCGGGGTCACCAGCACGTCACTGGGAAAGCCCGGGTTTCCCCTTGCGTCAGAGGGGGACGGGATCACATGACGGGTGGCACTGTCCTCAGCTACATAAAACCTGTCAGGCTGCCGCAACGTCATTCCCGGGGTGTCTCCGGTGGAGATCGGATCGTGTGCTGTTCCTCGCTGGACATCATCACTACAGCCTGCAGATCATCCATCGCTGGATACCGACATCACTGGAGTGGCGATCGAGAGTGGATTACCACTGCTGGAATCTTTTAATTTTTTTCATTTATATATATTTTTTTTTTAATAAAGGACTTATCCCAACTGTGTCTGTTTTTTTTTTTTTTTTTACACTTTCTTTGTGAAATGGTAGGGGTATAATGTATCCCTTACCAATTTACATAGGGGGCGGGATCTGGGGGGGTCCCCTTTGTTAAAGGGGTATTCCAGATTCCGATAAGCCCCCCGCCCGCAGACCCCCACAACCACCGGGCAAGGGTTGTGAGGATAAGGCCCTTGTCCCCATCAACATGGGGACATGGTGCTTTGGGGGCCAGACCCCAAAGCATCCTCCCCATGTTGAGGGCATGTGGCCTGGTACTGTTCAGGAGGGGGGGGCGCGCTCTCGTCCACCCCTCTTTTCCTGCAGCCTGCCAGGTTGCGTGCTCGGATAAGGGTCTGGTGTAGATTTTTGGGGGGAACTCCACGTAATTTTTTTTTATTTGGCGCGCAGTTCCCCATAAAATCCATACCAGACCTGAAGGGTCTGGTATGGATATTTGGGGGACCCCCACGCATTTTTTTTTTATCAATGACTTTTCCCTGTATTGTCGGGAGCCGACAATTCATTACAGCCGCGAGTACTTTTAAATTACTTTTTTTCCTTCAGAAATGACATTTTGTGCAGGGACAGTTCTAAGCACGAGAAACAAGTGCTACTTTACAGGCATACTATACACACCCCCCAGGTACGAAATTTAAAGGAATATTTCACTTTTATTGTTTCAGCATTATTAAAATCACTGCTCCCGAAAAAACTGCCATTTTTAAAACTATTTTTTGCATTGATACATGTCCCCTGGGGCAGGACTCAGGTCCCCAAACACTTTTTAGGACAATAACTTGCATATAAGCCTTTAAAATTAGCACTTTAGATTTCTCCCATAGACTTTTACAGGGTGTTCCGCGGCTTTTTGAATTTGCCGCGAACACCACAAATTGTTCGCTGTTCGGCGAACGGGCTAACAGGCAATGTTCGAGTCGAACATGAAGCTCATCCCTAGTTAGCACCTGAAATTAAAGTTAAAGTGGCGATCCAGGCTCCTTCAGAAAGAAATTAGGTCAGCAGCTACAAATACTGTAGCTGCTGACCTTTAATATTAGGATACTTACCGGTCCACGAATTCAAAGATGTAGAAGGAGGAGGGGGCCAAACTTCCAGCTGAGTTCGCCGTGGCGAGCTCAGCTGGGAGTGGGAAGCGGCTACCTGTTAAAACCAGGTACCCACTCCCCCCAAAAGGTTCCAAATGTGGCAGCGGAAGGGGGGGAGGAGGCAAACCAGCGGAGCTTCCCCTTTTGGGTGGAGCTCCGCTTTAATGTCTTTTGTGAAAACAGCCCTGAATTTTTCCCTGTTAAAAAATAAAATCCAGTTTTTAGTGGTTTGAAAGCAAGTTGTAAGTATGACATTAAACATTTTCCCACTGTCATTTGATTTGGTCTAAACTGGCAATATATTTTATCAAGTGCAGCTTATGCTACACAGTTTTAAGTGGGTTAAAAACAAATAAACAAATAAAAAATAGACATTGGTTTTTGTTCTCAGCTTGGTATGCTGAGTTTGGAATACATTTTCAGTTGCAGGTGCTTAAAGTGGAACTTTAATCAGAAAATTAAGTGCTGCTAGAACACTTCAGGCTGGCCCCTTTGGCAGGTATACTGTAGCTATACAAAACATTAAAAATAAGTATCTATACTGTTTGAAATCCAGTATTACACTGTTTTACCCTGCTCTGCATATGTTCAGTTGCTCTCCATTTTTAGGCATTTTTAGACACTGCTGAGTTTGTAGAGGCCGATCTGCTGATAGCCTTAAAGCAAAATTAAACCCTCCTATCTTTTAGGAAGAAGCTGCTTATGTTTTATCTGCAACTGCCATGAAGCTGCACATGTGTACGGTTATGACACTAGCCATTTGATGGTTTTACAGTTTGGTTGAGGACACAAACAAATGTAAGAGTTAGCAATCCTGGCATTCCAGGAATGTAATGCCCCGTACACACGATCGTTTTTAATGTCATTTTTTAAACCGACGTTTTTCTCCTCGTTTTTTTTCATGTTTCCTCTCAAGCCTGCCTTGCGTACTACACACCATCATTAAAAAAAACGATCAAGCAAAGCGCAGTGACGTTCAACATGTACGACGGCACTATAAAGGGGAAGTTCCGTTCGAATGGCGCCACCCTTCATGTTAGTAAAGTTTGTTGAGCGACGATTCGCGCTTTTCAGTCCGTTACTGTGTAATGAATGTGCTATCTCCATTACGAACGCTAGTTTTACCAGAACAAGCGCTCCCGTCTCATACTTGATTCTGAGCATGCGCGTTTTTTTTCACGTCATTAAAGCATACACACTATCGTTTTTCACGTCGTTAAAAAAAAAACGACATGAAAAACGACGTGAAAAAAGAGAGCATGTCCGGAATTTTTAATGGCCGTTTTTCACGTCGTTAAAAATGCTCTGGAGCATACACACGATCATTTTTCAGGGCCATTTTTTAAAATGCCAGTTTTAACGGCATGAAAAACGATCGTGTGTACGGGGCATTACAGTTTTTTTAAACTTAAATCGATTGGTTTAGATCTGCTTTATGATTTAACTGCTTTATTTTTCAAAGCTTAACTGAACAAGTTGAAAGTAGAAGCTGATTGGTTAAAATGAGAAGCTGCTTTAGATTCTGTGTGCTCCAGTTTTAGGAGACCCCCCCCCCCCCCACACACACACAAACACACACTATTTTGTTGAAAGCACCACATTTGCAGGCCTTCGTTTATTGAGATGACAGCTCACTTCCTCATGGAATGGTAGCAGATTGGTTTAGCAAGAATGATGTTCCATGAATTCATGGTGATTACTATTAATATTGGATATAGTCCCTTATCCCCTCCTATAGCTTACATACTATTGATGATAGACTGGTCTGTAGTTACCAGGTGAATATCTTGGCCCTTTTTTAAATAATGGTACCACCTTGGGTTTTCACGGATCAGTTGGTATCATTCCAGTTACTAAGATGTACTACTAGTGTTAGTGCAGGCAAATTTAATTTATGACTCGTGGTTAGTTTGAGAGTCAGAAATTGTGTCAGGGTTACTGCAGATCAGGCTGGATAGCTCCACAGAGGCAGGACTTTGGTACCTCACCCTGAATCTGGACGTTTATGGGCGGAGGCCAGGAGGACTGATCTGCATACTTGAGGGAACCTGGCCAATCCCCAGGCAGAATGTCCTGGCAGAGTGGCTGAGTCAGCCCTTAAAGTGTTACTAAACTCAGGACCCTGCATTCATTATATCTGCTCTCCCACAGAACATGGAAATGCAATTATTTTAATAAATATAAACTGCTAAATACCTTTTCTCATCAGCAGTATATAGCAGTCTTGTGACTTCTATCAGTGTCTGGCCCAGCACTGGTTAAAGCTTGTAGGAGGAGTTTTCATTCTCCTCTGACTGTCACATGAGGCTGCATGACCCTCTGTCTGGACAGTGCTGATTGGCCCTGTGCTGATCACACGCACCCTCCCAAAAAATAAAAAGTAAAATAACGCTCCAGCAATACACACCAAACTGAGCATGTGCAGAATGACCTCAAGGCTCTGTGCTAACAGGAGGTGGATTGGTGATTGTGGAAGAAGGGGAGGATCAAAGAAGATGGGCGCAAATCTCCTTACACAGTTGTGGAGGATTAATCACTGCGGCTCCACAGTAAGTATAACAAGCATTCTATACTGCATATAAAAACTGATTTTACTGTCGTGTTAGTAACACATTAGATGTGGTGGAGCCATGCCAGCAGGAGAGTCGGGTGCTGAGGAGTCTGTCGGGGGCCTAGGAAGGACCCCTGGGTCTTGGGGGGGGGCTCCGCCTTCAGGCTTGGGAAGATCCTGACAGCATTACAGTTTGAACAGGAATCTTGCCTAAAAAGCAGCGAAGAGGAGAGAGTGAGTACATCAGCTAACATGGGGATTCACAAGGAGAGAGACTGCCACACATAGCAAGACTTTCAGCAGGACATCGCTGTGCTTAAAGCGTTTGTAACCCCCCCCAAAAAAATGGATCCTGTCCCTCTAAAGAATTTTATACAGCACAGTGCTTGTGTTGTGTAATTCGAACCCCTAGTAATACCTGGCTGATCCTGCCAGTTTCTGCCCCCCCCCCGGCAGTCCTTTTTTTTTAGTTTAGCCCGTAGGTCCCTGAAATTATTTTTTGGGATGCTCCAACTTCCTCTAACTTTTAAAAGATGACAATGTATGTGCGTCATGTGATCTGAGCTGTGGTGTCCACGCATACGTGATGGGCACCCAATAAGCGCCCGCATCTCGCCAGGGGCATGACACGCCGAGAGATAGGAGGAATATAAATAGTCCCACATGGTGGTGGTCCCCTTCCTGCGGCCAATCGCCATGTTGAGAGCCTGGGGGTCAAGTTAAATGCTTGGTTGGGTAAGAGTATATACACAGAGGATTCATTTGGCAAACTTTTCTAATGTGTGAATTTGGGAATTTATGCTAGTGCCTGTATGTTTGTTCCCTCAGCTAATTGTCTGAATTGACCATTTATCAGAGATCTGACTAAGTGAGCTGTTTGGTCATGTTTGGGGAATTTGGTTTAATCTTTGAACCCAATTAATCTAGTGGAATTTGTTTGTGACACTGGCCCCCACAAGTGACTCTTATAGGCAAGAATTTGAAATTTGTAGTATTGATCAATAGACTTTGTGGTTATAGTGCTTAAGGTATTATATCATATCTGGTAACTTATAATGGTTTCCTTTGTCTGCCCATCAGATCACATTGATGAAAGCTTGCATCAAATTGGACCTATCGGGTTGTCTCTTCCTTGTGGGGCAAATTCTCTTTAAAGCCACAACTACCTTTGGGAATTGATTTCTGCTATCTGCCTGAACTGGTGGTTCCTTAACCACTTAAGCCCCGGACCATTTGGTAGCTAAAGGACCAGAGGTGAATTCAGAATTTTGCACTGCGTTGCTTTAACTGTAAATTGTGCGGACATGCAATGTTGTACCCAAACGAAATTTGTGTCCCTTTCTTCCCACAAATAGAGCTTTCTTTTAATGGTATTTGATTGCCTCTGCGATTTTTATTTTTTTGCGATATAAACGGAAAAAGACCAAAAATTTTGAAAAAAAATGATATTTTCTACTTTTTGTTATAAGAAAAATCGAATAAACTCAATTGTAGTCATACATTTAGGTCAAAATGTATTCAGCCACATGTCTTTAGTAAAAAAAATGTCAATAAGCGTATATTTATTGGTTTGCGCAAAAGTTATAGCGTCTACAAACTAGGGTACATTTTCTGGAATTTACACAGCTTTTAATTTATGACTGCCTATCTCATTTCTTGAGGTGCTAAAATGGCAGGGCAGTACAAAACCCCCCCAAAGGCCCCTATTTTGGAAAGTAGACACCCCAAGGAAATTGCTGAGAGGCATGTTGAGCCCATTGAATATTTTTTTTTTGTCCCAAGTGATTGAATAATGACAAAAAAAAAAATACAAAAAGTTGTCACTAAATGATATATTGCTCACACATGCCATGGTTATATGTGGAATTGCACCCCAAAATACATTCTGCTGCTTCTCCTGAGTACCGGGATACCACATGTGTGGGACTTTTTGGGAGCCTAGCCGGGTACGGGGCCCCAAAGCCAAGCACCGCCTTCAGGATTTCTAAGGGCGTAAATTTTTGATTTCACTCCTCACTACCTATCACAGTGTCGAAGGCCATAAAATGCCAAAATAGCACAAAACCCCCCCAAATGACCCCATTTTGGAAAGTAGACACCCCTAGCTATTTACTGAGAGGCATGTTCAGTCCATGGAATATTTTATATTTTGCCACAAGTTGCGGGAATATGACAAACTTTTTTTGCACAAAGTTGTCACTAAATGATATATTGCTCACACATGCCATAGGCATATGTGAAATTACACCCCAAAATACATTCTGCTGCTTCTCCTGAGTATGGGGATACCACATGTGTGGGACTTTTTGGGAGCCTAGCCGCGTACGGGACCCCAAAAACCAAGCACCGCCTTCAAGGTTTCTAAGGGCATAAAGTTTTGATTTCACTCCTCACTACCTATCACAGTTTTGAAGGCCATAAAATGCCAAGATAGCCCAAAACCCCCACAAATGACCCCATTTTGGAAAGTAGACACCCCAAGCTATTTGTTGAGAGGCTTGGTGAGTATTTTACAGCTCTCATTTGTTTTTGAAAATGAAGAAAGACATATTTTTTTTTTCTTTTTTCAATTTTTAAAACTTTGTGACAAAAAGCGAGATCTGCAAAATACTCAACATACCTCTCAGCAAATAGCTTGGGGTGTCTACTTTCCAAAATGGGGTCATTTGGGGGGTTTTGTGCCCATATTGAGGGAAAGGCCCAGAAAGGTCTTAAATTCGGAAACCGTAATTGGTTTCCAATCTTTGGCAATGGAAGGCAACTGGGGATTAGCGGCGATGAATTGACCAGCATATAAATTACTCTGGTCCACAATAGATCTATAGAGATCTTCCGTGAAAAACAGCGAATAATAATCAATTGGCATAAAATCAGCTGTTTCCACCTGAATATCGGGTTGGGCAGTGAATGGGGGAAGTACGGGTTCTGCAGAAGTGGTGGGGACCCAATCAGGATAGGCGAATTCTGCAGGAAGAGCACTATGGGTATGACGGGCCTGCCTTTGTCTTCTTATTGGTGGCAGCGGGACACTACTTGTGCTTGCCACCTCGCCAGCTTGAACTGCACTTATGGGACTCGCCACGTCACCAAGTGATACTGCAGTGCTGGATGTACGCCCAGGCTGTACTAGGCCGCTGGTGCTTGCCAATTCACCAGAAGGAATAGCGACGCTAGTACTACTCTGCTCCATGATACGAGAGCCCTGCGGTTCTTGCTCCTCAACAACATCAGAAGATTGGAATCGGGTACGCCTGACCTTAGCAGGGACCTCAACTTCGTCGTCAGAGCTATCTGACGTGGGGCCGCTGACGTCACTGTCTTCTACGGGAAGATATTCTGAGCCTGAATCTGACAGATACGTGACCTCCTCTTCACTATCTGTCATGCTCAGAATCTTTACTAGTGTACCTTCGACTTGCCATTTTGGGCTCTAAATTTAGGGGTACACTAGTAAGATTCACAGGAAAAAAGCACCCGACTGTCGTCAGCAAATATATCAAACGCTACAAAAAAAACTGTTAGCGGTCGCAGGGATCAGGACTGTCTCTGCGAACGCTGCAGTTATGTGTTTTGTGTTTGGTAAGTGACAGTGATCGATCGATACTGCACTTGGGTGGGCTGGGCTGGGCGGAGGGGCTAAACGCAGGTGCTAGCAGGTATCTGGGCAGATCCCGCTAACACTGCGTTTTTGGGAACCCTAAACCACTGGGGACACTAGTATAGATCTGATCAGATACTATACCACTAAGGGAGGTGTATGCTTTGCGCGTGGGTGTTAGCGTTGCTGGCACTAACCTAACGCTGCCTGGGGTGACGCAGACCCTCTCTGGCGCTAAAACCTAATTGATCTCACCCGCCGGGCGATCAGGGGGTTAAACATTTATTGGGTTATATACGGCGGGTGCCCTGATGCTATAAAAAGCAAACTAACCAACCAGCGTCACCCGTAACCTTTATATGGTGATCACTGGTGAAAGGGTTAACTAGGGGCAATCAGGGGGTTAAAACCTTTATTAGGTTAAATATGGGGGTACCCGACGCTATATAAAAACCTGACGGGTTACCTAAATAACTAACTGGGTAACCAGTGTCACCAGTGACGCTTATACGGTGATCACTGGTGAAAGGGTTAACTCTAGGGGCAATCAGGGGGTTAAAATAATATATGGGGGTACCTGACGCTCTAAAAACCTGCGGCGAAACTAAAAATAAATAACTGGCTATCTAGGGCACCATCGGCACTAAATACAGCGATCGAAAATACGATCGCTTAGTGACGCTGGCGTTAGGGGGTTTAAGGGTTACCTGGGGGGCGAGGGGGTTAGGGGCCTACCCTGGACCTAAAGGAGCCTAATCCTAACTGCCCTGCAACTTTTTACTATCACAGATGACACTAAATGCAGTGATCAGTAAAATAAATGATCACTGCAATCAGTGACACTGTGATTGGGGGGTGACCTGGGGGGTGATCTGGGGGTGACTGGGGGGTGAAATGTGTGCCTAAGTGTCAGTGGACTGTTGGTACACTAACCTGCTTCCTCTCTCCTCGGTGCCGGAATCGAAAAGACCGCCGCGAGGGAGATGACATCACTTCCTCCTGCCTGTGTTTACATCACATGGCGGAGGAAGCATTTTCATTCGCCGGGAGCGATCGCGAGGGGGTGATCGCTCCCCAACGATAAACGGCCGCTCACTGTATAGGAGGGGGGTCCGATCGGACCCCCCAACTGTACAAAGGCGATCACGTACACTCTACGTGATTGTGCCTGTCGGTGCCATTCTGCCGACGTATATATACAGTGAGCGGTCGTTAAGTGGTTAATACCCTATTTGAGGAATGTAGTGTACTGCCCTCTCTTTGAGGGATTTTATACTCTAGTATTCTGTTCCATATTATTTGTTGTTTGGCTTATTTTCAATCTTCTCTCTCATAATGGGCTATATTCCTCCTGTGACACACTGATATCCCCAACTGCAACAGAAAAGGAGAAGATGGCGCAAGACCGAACTGAGTAATGTCTGTAGCAAAATAAAGCTTTATAGTCCCAAAGAATAGTTAAAGGGAAGGGGAGGTCGATTTTGATCAATTCAGTACACGCATGTGGCAGCAGCCTTTGGAGTAGAAGCACAACTCCGAGAAGACAAAATGGAAAAGAAACAAGGTGCGCCAGACTAAGTGTAGCATTTAAAAATTAATTTAATATAAAAAGCAAGCCAAATGGCTACTCACAAGGAGGAAGTGGTATTTAGGCATATAAGTAATGTAAGGTCCAGAGTCACTGTGTAGTCCACGGTCACGTAAGGAGCTGGGTCCCAGTGATTAGATGACAGGCCGTAGGAAGATGGATCAGCGGTGTAGCCTCTGTTAGCATCCGGAAAGCCAGCTGGGCTGCACGCCGTAGGGTCTCGGCAGCGTCCGGGAACTGGAAGTGCGTGTCGACGTGGAACGCAAGCTCGAGAGGGTCCGTGAACCGGAAGTGACTGTGCGACCAATCGGCCTGTCGTCTAATCACTGGGACCCAGCTCCTTACGTGACCGTGGACTACACAGTGACTCTGGACCTTACATTATTTGTATGCCTAAATACCACTTCCTCCTTGTGAGTAGCCATTTGACTTGCTTTTTATATTAAATTCTTAAATGCTACACTTAGTCTGGTGCACCTTGTTTCTTTTCCATTCTATCCCCAACTGCAATCTTTTGGTTTCAACATTTCTTTGTTACTGACTCCGTTAAGTGTCCGAAATAATAGAGCCTCTCAGATGACCTATTGTTGTTTTGACTGTGTGAAATCAATGTGTAAATATATTGGTGTAGATTGCACACCTATGTATAAATATGTCTAATTTATAAATGTAATTTTCTGTAGTGATATTTTATACAATGCTTCACAAGTCTCCTGAGGAAGCTATTAAATGGTGAAACCTGTTGATCTGAAACTACTGTACATACACCAAGACCACATGAAATTTTTCATGTTTTAGAAATAGTTTTTAACTTAGGAACATATGCAATAAAATGTATGCGATTTTATGAATTAAATTGTAGTATATTGACTTGTTTTGCACCTGAAAAATCCCATTTGTGTATTTCCAAATATTTGTTTCTGGGATGTGGTGCCTTCATCCCCAGATCTCCAGCTGATTATCAAACAAATTCATCTAACTTTGTCGTTGGTACCAATATGTTCCATGACAGCTGGGTCCTCACCAACGCCACCTAACAATCTGTTCATCCGACCTCAACATGCCGATCATATTGTTGACTGTTCATGATCTTGTGACAGATTGCTTTATCTGTCCCTAATAAGCAAGTCCCCCTATCCCCAGTATCTGTTTGTCCTTTCCTTTAACCATGGCCCAATCCTCATTGGAGGAGTTGTTTCCCTGACAGCTAGGGGAAGTGAGACTTCCCCAACATCGCACAACCAGGCAATTCTATTGGGATGAGTCAGCTCAGGACTATCTTCTCTGATGCTTTTCCCTTTATCCCATCTGTCACCCAACTACCCTGCTCTGGTGCCTGCACCTCCTACCACCTCGCTCCTGACCCCTTGCCTGCACCTAATGGGTATGGTCCAAACTCCCTTTCAGGTTAATGATGCTTTTTAGCTTTGCCAGCTGCTTCCAAAAATTTGGGATCTGGGTTTCCAAGGAAACAGCTTGCTTACATTTTATGCAGCAGTATTCGCCTTCGAATGGTTGCTCAAGGAATGTATATATGGCAAATAATGTGCACCGACTCGCATCATTCCCATTGGACATGGTACCCACAAATGTAATGGGGATAATCTAGGAAGATTATGAATTACATTTTACACAATATAGTGTCAATCTTTCTTCCTGACTTTTGTTATATTCTGAGCACTAGTTGTTTCCTAGCAGTTTGAGATCTCCCGATCACAGTTCACATGATCTTCAGCATCCTCTTCTCCTGCTTCCTGATCTTGCAGCCCCTGGTGTGCTCTCCTCCTGCTCTCTGATCGCAGGATCGCTGGTGTCCTCTCCTACTCTCTGATCACAGGATCGCTGGGGTCCTCTTCTCCTGCCCTCTGATCACACGACCCCCGGTGTCCTCTTCACCTGCTCAGTGATCACACAGCCCCCAGCATCCTCTCCTTCTGTTCCCACTCACGAATCCTTTACCCCTTGCTTTCCACACAGCACCTACCATCCACTCTTCTGCCTTGTCGCACAGTCCTAGTTGTGCTCTCCTTATTAGACATGTGCAGTTTGTTTCGTTCCGAATTAAAAATTTGGACGAATTTTCCTTTTTCGGAAATTTGGATGTATTTGAATCTCCTAATTACAATAGTACCGAATTTCAACGAATCCGAAATAACAAAAAAAAAATTGGACAGAACTTTAATTTGAATCGATTTGAATCATTTTCGAATCAATTTGAATCATTTTCGAATTTCCAAAGAGTAAAATAGAATAGAAAATAATGGAATGGAATAGAAAAGAATAGAAAATAAAATAATATATCAGAAAATAAAAGAATAGAATAAAATAAAACGATAAATAAAAACAATAGAATAGAAACAAATAGAACAGAAAAAAATATATAGAATAAAATGGAATATAAACATTTTCTGAAATTCGAGTAGAAACGAATATAATTCAAAAAACAATAGAATAGAAATTTGAATTTAAATAGAATAGAAAAGAATAGATTAGAATAGAAAATAACAGAATACTATAGAAAGAATATAACCATCCTCCTATTCTATTCTGTTCTATTCAAAACGAATTGATTCTATTTGAATTTTGGGAAATAGTTATATTCTTTCTATACTATTCTATTCTTTCTATTCTATGATATTCTATCCTTTTCCATGCTTTTCTATTCATTTATTCTATTGGAATTTCGGAAGATGGTTATATTATTTATATTCTATTGGTTTTTTTTCTATACTATTCTGTTATTTTCTATTCTGTTCTAACCTATTCTTTTTTATTCCATTAAAATTTGAATTGATTCTATTTGAGTTTTGGGAAATGGTTATATTCTTTCTATTTTATTGTTTTTATAATTCTGTTCTTTTCTATTCTATTAGTATTTTTTTTTCTATTCTATTTTTCTTTTCGTTGGTATTCAAATTTGAATTTATTCTATTTGAAATTCAAATATCAGAAGATGGTTATATTCTTTTTATTTTATTCAATATTTTTTTATTCTATTTTGTTCATTTCTATTCTGTTTTTATTTTCTATTTTGTTCCATTTTACTCTATTATATTCAATCCTTTTGTTTTCTTTTATATTATTTTCTATGCTATTATATGTAACAGAAAATAAAAGGATTTTATATAATAGAGTAAATCATAAAAAAAATGAAAATAAAAGAATAGAATAAAAATAAATAATAATATAACCATCTTCTGAAATTCAAATTTCAAATAGAATAAATTTGAATTTTAATACATAGGAGAAAAGAATAAAAAACTTATAGAATAAAAAGACTATAATAAAATTAGAAAAACAATAAAATAGAATATAACCATGTCCAAAAATTCAAATAGAAGCAATTTCAATTTGAATAGAAAATAATAGATTAGAACAGAAAATAACAGAATAGCATAGAAAAAACAATAGAGAAGAAAGAATATAACCATATTTCAAATTTTGAATAGAATAAATGTGAATAGAAAATGATAGAATATAAAACAATAGAAAATAATAAAATAAACAAATGGAAAAAGAATAGAATACATTTTTTTTATTGTATAGAACGAATATAACCATTTCTCAAAATTAAAATAGAATCAATTTGTTTTGAATAGAATAGAAAATATAGTTTAGGAGGATGGTTATATTTTTTCTATACTATTCTGTTATTTTCTATTCTAATCTATTATTTTCTATTCTAGGGATGAGCCGAACACCCCCCGTTCGGTTCGCACCAGAACCTGTGAACAGGCCTAAAGTTCGCGCAAATTTTAGAACCCTATTAAATACAATGGACTCGAACGTTCAAAATCAAAAGTGCTAATTATCAAGGCTAATATGCAAGTTATTGTCCTAAAAAGGGTTTGGGGACCCGGGTCCTGCCCCAGGGGACATGTATCAATGCAAAGAAAAGTTTTAAAAACTGACGTTTTTTCGGGAGCAGTGATTTTAATAATGCTTAAAGTGAAACAATAAAAGTGAAATATTCCTTTAAATTTCGTACCTGGGGGGGGGGGTGTATAGTATGCCTGTAAAGCAGCACTTGTTTCCCTTGCTTAGAACTGTCCCTGCACGAAGTGTCATTTCTGAAGGAAAAAAAGTAATTTAAAAGCACTCGCGGCTATAATGAATTGTCGGCTCCCGGCAACACAGAGAAAAGTAATTGATAAAAAAAAGGGTGGGTGTCCCCCCAAATTCCATTACCAGGCCCTTCAGGTCTGGTATGGATATGAAGGGGGACCCTGAGTAAAATTTTTAGAAAAATTACGTGGGGTCCCCCCCAAGTATCCATACCCAGACCCTTTATCCGAGCATGCAACCTGGCAGGCCACAGGAAAAGAGGGGGGGCGAGAGAGCGCCCCCCCTCCTGAACCATACCAGGCCACATGCCCTCAACATGGGGAGGATGCTTTGGGGGTCTGTGACTCATCCCCAAATCCCTTGCCTGGTGGTTGTGGGGGTCTTCGGGCGGGGGCTTATCGGAATCTGGAAGACCCCTTTAACAAAGGGGACCCCAGATCCCGCCCCCCCATGTCAATTGGTAAGGGGTACATTGTACCCCTACCATTTCACAAAGAAAGTGTAAAAAATTATAAAAAAAACACAGACACAGTTGGGGAAAGTCCTTTATTAAAAATAAAAAATGAAAAAAACCATTCCAGCGATGTAATCCAGTGTCCCGCGGTGATCCGATGTCCAGCGCTGCAGTCTCCACTCCACACGAAACGTCATTGGCTGAGCGGACCTGATGGGGAAACTTCCTCCAACGCGTAATAAATTAATAGACCCCTTCTCACGTTCCCCATCAGGTCCGCTCAGCCAAGTGACGTAGGGGGCGGGGTCACCTTTACTGGGTGTAAGGCTGAGCGGACCTGAGGTTGAACGTGAGAAGGGACGGGTCTATTAATTTATTACACTGCAGAGGAAGTTCCCCATCAGGTTCGCTCAGCCAATGACGGGATCCCGCCTACATCATTGGCTTACCCCTATGATATGACAGGTGACCCCGCCCCCTCGTACCTCAGACACCGCCTACGTCATTGGCTGAGCGGACCTGATGGGGAACTTCCTCGCAGGGCAATAAATAATTATTTTTTATTGTTTTTTTATCAATTACTTTTCTCTGTATTGCCGGGAGCCGACAATTCATTATAGCCGCGAGTGCTTTTAAATTACTTTTTTTCCTTCCTGTGCAGGGACAGTTCTAAGCATGGGAACCAAGCGCTGCTTTACAGGCATACTATACACCCCCCCCCAGGTATGAAATTTAAAGGAATATTTCACTTTTATTGTTTCACTTTAAGCATTATTAAAATCACTGCTCCCCAAAAAACGGCCGTTTTTAAAACTTTTTTTTGCATTGAGCCCTTTCGCACTGGGGCGTGGGCCGCGTTAGCAGTAAAGCGCCACTAGTTTTAGCTGGGTTGTGCGGGCGGGAGCACTTTTAACCTCAAAGAAGGGGTTAACAAAAGGTTAAAAGTGACTGCAAAGCACCACTGCTTCCAGGTTATGGATGGGACGGATGAACGGTGAGTGGAACTTAGCAAACTTAAAGATCGCATTATTGCAAAAAGATGAATCTAATGTGTGCATGTTTAGCACAGGAAATATAGGCTGTGTGCTCTGCAAACAACCAATCTTTCCACGACAGAACTCAGAGATGGTATTCAGATGACAACTACTTCAGCAGGGAGGTTATTTGGTGTAATTTAGGTTAAATAAAGCAAAATGCACACTATTCTTTCTTGACCCTTACAAACCACAATTAACGTACGCATACAGTATATATATATCATTTTTTTTTTTTTTTTTTTTTAGGTGAGTTATAGTAATGGCAAGAAATATGCAGCTAATGTTTTTAGTTTTGCTATTTTTTGCCAGTTATCCTTTGAAAATAAAAATCAGGAGATATACATAAACTTTTACCACAAATGGAGGCCTAATTTATCCGCAACCAAGAAGGTGAATACACTATGTGGTGATGTGTACAGTATTATGTATACATGCCAAAGTTGCAAAACTGAGTTCTATCAGTAGGCATTACTAACTGGAAAACATTTTTACCACTGAGAAACTGTCCTACATAAACTTTTTTGTGTCCCAAATTGAACAAATGGAATTTCTAGCCAATAAGTATATTGTCTCTTTTGAAAGAAAATGCCTAGAAGTGTGTTTCATTACAAACAATTACACTTTTTTAGTACCTTTTGTTTTAAATTACAGATGCATTTTGACACATTATTTTAAAATGCCTTTAAATTGAGTTCATTGAATTTTAGCCAGATAATACCGCCATGATAACTAAATGAACTGTATTTTAACTTGTACTTCACAAAAACACCTGATGTGTGTAATTACTGAGAAACAATGCATATTATACTGTGCACTTTTGTCAGCAACAATGGCATTTGTACAAAATGTTCCACTGGCTTGTTTTTTACTATAATGCTGAGATCATGTAAGAATGTTTTAGACTTAAATATTTCAATACTTATGATGAAAAGTAAGGGCATAGTTTGTCAGGCTTTTTAAAGAGTAATCTGTATTTGTGGTTAAAGCGTTTAACTAGTGATGTCGCGAACATAAAATTTTCCGTTCGCGAGCGGCGAACGCGAATTTCCGCAAATGTTCGCGAACCGGGTGAACCGCCATTGACTTCATTAGGCAGGCAAATTTTAACACCCACAGGGACTCTTTCTGGCCACAATAGTGATGGAAAAGTTGTTTCAAGGGGACTAACACCTGGACTGTGGCATGCCGGAGGGGGATCCATGGCAAAACTCCCATGGAAAATTACGTAGTTGACGCAGAGTCGGGTTTTAATCCATAAAGGGCATAAATCACCTAACATTCCTAAATTGTTTGGAATAACGTGCTTTAAAACATCATGTATGATGTTGTATCGATCTGGTAGTGTAAGGGTTACGCCCGCTTCACAGTGACAGACCAAACTCTGACAGACCAAACTCCCCTTAAAACGCAAACAACCGCAAACAGTCCATTTGCACAACCGCAAGGCTTTAATGATCACCTTAGATGATCACAAAGAATATGTATGTTTTTTCTATGCAAAATTACCCAGCCGATTGCTTTTGGTCTGTTCACAATGAAGCAACGACCTTATCATCTGGGGTGTGCCAACATTGCCATTGCCAACACACTCATAGAGGTGGTCACTTCATTTTGATACGCAAGCCCCTTCACCACAACAAGGTAACGATCACGAAGGGGAATTGACACATGTATGTGCTTTTTTTTTTGTTTTGTTTTGCAGCCACAGTGCAGCACCAGAGGCCAGAAAAATTAGGCATGTACACATGCCTGAAAAATTAGGTATTGTTGCAGCCGCCAGAAAAATTGATGTTTTCCAGGCAGAAAGTGCCCTAAAACATTGCGGCTTGAACCCTAGTTGGTGGCGGATAAGTCACGCAAGTCATCCGGCATGCAGAGATAAAATACAGCAGCGTGTGGACCATTTTTAGCCCAAGGCAGCTCATCTCATCAGGCCTTTTTTAGTCAAATGTATCGCCCACTGTCAGTCCCTTCGGGATCCATGCCTCATTCATCTTAATAAAGGTGAGGTAATCTAGACTTTTTTAACCTAGGCGACTTCTCTTCTCAGTGACAATACCTCCTGCTGCACTGAAGGTCCTTTCTGAAAGGACACTTGAAGCGGGGCAGGCCAGAAGTTCTATCGTAAATTGGGATAGCTCAGGCCACAGGTCAAGCCTGCACACCCAGTAGTCAAGGGGTTCATCGCTCCTCAGAGTGTCGATATCTGCAGTTAAGGCGAGGTAGTCTGCTACCTGTCGGTCGAGTCGTTCTCTGAGGGTAGACCCCGAAGGGCTGTGGCGATGCGTAGGACTTAAAAAGCTCTGCATGTCCTCCATCAACAACACATCTGTAAAGCGTCCTGTCCTTGCCGGCGTGGTCGTGGGAGGAGGATTACTTTCACCTCTTCACCTGTTAGATTCCCGTTGTGCTGTGACATCACCCTTATACGCTGTGTAAAGCATACTTTTTAATTTATTTTGGAACTGCTGCATCCTTTCCGACTTCCGGTAATTCAGTAACATTTCAGGCACTTTCTGCTTATACCGGGGGTCTAGTAGCGTGACCACCCAGTACAGGTCATTCTCCTTCAGCCTTTTTATACGAGGGTCCCTCAACAGGCACGACAGCATGAAAGACCCCATTTGCACAAGGTTGGATGCTGAGCTACTCATGTCCCGTTCCTCGTCCTTACTGATCTCACTGAAGGTCTGTTCTTCCCCCCAGCCACGTACAACACCACGGGTACCAGATAGGTGACAACGAGCACCCTGGGATGCCTGCTGTGGTTGGTCTTCCTTCTCCTCCTCAAAGCCACATTCCTCCTCTGACTCCTCTTCCTCAGACTCCTCTTCCAGCGTTGCCGCAGGTCCAGCAAGCAATGCTGATAAGGCTATTTCTGGTGGTGATGGTGACCACAACTCTTCCTCTTCCTCTTCACGTGCATCTATGGCCTGATCCAGCACTCTTCGTAGGGCACGCTCCAGGAAGAAAACAAATGGGATGATGTCGCTGATGGTGCCTTCTGTGTGACTGACTAGGTTTGTCACCTCCTCAAAAGGACGCATGAGCCTACAGGCATTGCGCATGGGCGTCCAGTAACGTGGCAAAAAAATTCCCAGCTGCACAGAGGCTGTCCTAGCACCCCGGTCATACAAATACTCATTGACGGCTTTTTCTTGTTGGAGCAGGCAGTCGAACATTAGGAGTGTTGAATTCCAACCTGTCGGGCTGTCGCAAATCAAGCGCCTCACTGGCATGTTGTTTCGCCGCTGGATATCTGAAAAGTGCCATGGCCATGTAGGAACGCCTGAAATGGCCACACACCTTCCTGGCCTGCTTGAGGACGTCCTGTAAGTCTGGGTACTTATGCACAAAGCGTTGTACAATCAAATTCAACACATGTGCCACGCACGGCACATCTGTCAACTTGCCAAAATTCAATGCCGCCAACAAATTGCTTCCATTGTCACACACCACTTTGCCGATCTCCAGTTGGTGCGGAGTCATCCACTGAACCACCTGTGCGTTCAGGGTGGACAGGAGTGCTGGTCCGGTGTGACTCTCTGCTTTCAGGCAAGTCAACCCCAAGAAAGGGAGAAAACAACGCGCTTGCTGTAAAAATAAAATAAAAATAAAAATAAGAGAGACTCCTTATAGCAGCAATAAAAAGTGGGATAAACACAAGTAGAAATGAAAAAGAAAATTGCGCTAAAAAGTCCTCATAAAAATATATATGAATAAAGTCCAATGTGGCAGGCTGGTGTGAACGCAAAGATGTCCAAATGCTAGAAGGACCTTGAGAAATTCATGCTTACCGAATGAGTAAGCCAATATTGCAGATGGCTATAGCCCAGCCAAGGCCTTGAGTTGGCACCAAGATACCCGCTTCACCAGGAAATTATGATTGCGATAGCTGGAACTATGTCTCCACGATATATGGTATTAATCAGCCCAAAAAAGAAAAAAAGAAAAGCACATAGCGTAATCCTGCCACAAAAATGATCTTGTGATGATCAGTATTATGGACAACACCCAGTGAAAAACGTCCAGAAGTGAACCACCACCTCACAATCAATCTCCTTACCAGATGACACTGATAAAAAGCTTAAACAAATTAAAAGGAACACCCCACACAATGATTGTGATCCGCCACCTTTCAAACAGTCTTCTTACCAGATGTAAACAACTTTAAGGCTTGATAATATGGGTGAATAAATCAGGATCCTATAAGTAACTGCAGGCTCAGATAGTGAAGGGATGAAGACAGACTCTCCCAGCTGGGACCATATTCCGTGTATACGGTATTTACATCGGGTACCCAAGAGGAATGAAAAGACTCGATAGTCTAATACCATCAATACATTTAATAAAAAAGGGGAATTACACTTACATAAAGTAGATAGAGAGTAGTTGTAGAGAGATTAATTTTCTAGATTTGAAAATTAGGGTTGAAGGTGAAAAATTGACCACGTCAACACACTTTAAACCCACGGATAGCAACTCCTTTATACCAGTAAGTAGCTGCCATCATAGACCGTGGCTTGGGTCAGTCCCAAAAAGTCAATATACTAGACTTAGAAGGAACTGCTCCAGCCTGGAAGAATTCCTACAACAAGCTCAAACGCTCACCGACAAGTTCCTTGAGAAAGGGTATATGGAATCTGATCTTAAAACCACCCTTGAATCAGTGAAAACACTGAATCGAGATGATCTACTTGTTGAGAGGCCTCGCCAACAAGGGGTTTTCTCACAAGGGGTTCCATTTATAACCACTTACTCTTTACAACATAAAAGTATCAAACAAATGTTGTCTCGACATTGGCACATTGTGAATAATGATCGTATCCTGAGAGACATTCTGCCAGATAGGCCTCAGGTGGTGTTTCGAGGGGCTCCATCATTAAGAAATAGGGTATCTCCTAATATTCTTGATCCCCCCCTCTAGATTAAATCTTTTCAATACCTTTAGTCAACTAACAGGATACTACCAATGCCGTAGATGTAGGGTTTGCTCTTTAAACAGTTGTACTCATAGGCGAACCACTAGTTTTCTGTCTACTAGTACGCAAATCAGTCATGATATCAAGCCTCTCATCACATGTTCCACAGTAGGTGTGGTCTATTTACTTCAATGCCCTTGTGGATTGCAGTACAAAGGAAGGACTAAACACCCCCTACAGGTTAGACTAAACTAACATATCACGAACATTAAAACAGGTTTTAAAAAACATTCTGTATCCAAACATTATCGTTTATTCCATAATAACTGGAGGGGGAGTTCTCTAGTAAGGGAAATATCCAAACTTGAAATGTCCTGGATTTTTAAGGTTAAAACCTATGTACCCTACGGGTTGAATGTTGACGTAGATGTCAATGCTTTTATCGATAATTCTTAAAGTATAGTTTATTGTATACTTGGTCTGAGTCACGTATATGATTGAAGCACATTTTTCAAAATAATTCAATGAATTTTTTATATAAGGTCTATAATTGTTCCTTTCTTTTATATATAAGAACATGTTTTGGGTTCATATTATTTGAGAGAGAGGGAGAGAGGGGGAAGGAGAGAGGAAAGGAAGGGGAATTATTTTTTTAGCTTTTTTCCTTTTTTTCTCTTTTTTTCCTTTTATTTCTCATCCAATCGATGATTTAATTATAGTCCAGATTGGATGTATATAATACGTGTGAGGTTTTATCCTCACACTGACACAAAATTTATATTCACACAATTTATGTCATACAATTTTTGAATTTATAGTTTATAGTCTAACAGTTTATTCCACTTTCTAATACCATCCAATTTTAAACTATTAACATGTATATAATTTATTCCACTTTCTAATACCATCCAATGCGGGGTTATGCATTGGAATGGTCCTATATCTAGTTCACTTTGGACCACAGTTTTTGTTTTACATACCAACAATAACAAACAGTTCCAGCGAGTCAGCACATTTTATTCTATGTTCACTAGAGGTGTGTGGTATATGTGCTGATTGGTTTTACGACTGGTATACTGTGACTATATGATGTGTTCTGTTTCCAATGGTACATATCAATATTCATTTCAATATTATTAATTTTAATTAGTTTTTCATTAATAAATCATATAATTAAAATGATAATATATACCACTAAAGTGGTGGTTATACAATAATTAATAAATAAAAATTCCGTTATGATTTTGTTCTTGTTATTTTTATATTATTTTTATATGTTTTTAATAATTATAATGCACTTGGTCACTTGATTAATTTTCGTCACCGAGGTCTTATAATTTAAGGAGCTTTGCCAGCAATTAATGGCAATAGATTGATTATGTCCGCGGCTCAGACTGAGGTTATGTATCATTGTTTTCTTCCTTCTAGACCTTTTTGTATTGTTTCCAATTGAAATGGGCAAATACTGGACTTAGTCGAGTAGTACTATTAGGTTTGCCATCAACCAAGATGGCGGACCGCAACCTTGTCCGTGATTCAAAACGAGGCTTGGTTCTATAAATGGTGGTGAGTCAGCACGCTACCCGTCCCTTGTTGAGAATATCTTTGATGACGAAACACATCTGAGGGGGTACGTGCTGACGTCACCGCATTCGCAGGACGGGAGTTTTTCATTGTAGCCGGCCGGCTTCGTTTTTCTGCTTGTGTTTTATCTACTTTATGTAAGTGTAATTCCCCTTTTTTATTAAATGTATTGATGGTATTACACTATCGAGTCTTTTCATTCCTCTTGGGTACCCAATGTAAATACCGTACACACGGAATACGGTCCCAGCTGGGAGAGTCTGTCTTCATCCCTTCACTATCTGAGCCTGCAGTTACTTATAGGATCCTGATTTATTCACCCATATTATCAAGCCTTAAAGTTGTTTACATCTGGTAAGAAGACTGTTTGAAAAGTGGCGGATCACAATCATTGTGTGGTGTGTTCCTTTTAATTTGTTTAAGCTTTTTATCAGTGTCATCTGGTAAGGAGATTGATTGTGAGGTGGTGGTTCACTTCTGCACGTTTTTCACGGGGTGTTGTCCATAATACTGATCATCACAAGATCATTTTTGTGGCAGGATTACGCTATGTGCTTTTCTTTTTTTCTTTTTTGGGCTGATTAATACCATATATCGTGGAGTCATAGTTCCAGCTATCGCAATCATAATTTCCTGGTATCTTGGTGCCAACTCAAGGCCTTGGCTGGGCTATAGCCATCTGCAATATTGGCTTACTCATTCGGTAAGCATGAAATTCTCAAGGTCCTTCTAGTATTTGGACATATTTGCGTTCACACCAGCCTGCCACATTGGACTTTATTCATATATATTTTTATGAGGACTTTTTAGCGCGATTTTCTTTTTCAAGTCAACCCCAAGACGGCGTGACACTGTCGTATCCGGGATGTGGAATAGCCCCTGGGGAGCTGGGGGGTGCAGTTGATGTGGAGCAAGAAGCAGCAGCAGAAGAGGACTCAGCCGAGGAGGTTATCGAAGAGGATGGAGTAGGAGGAGTAGAGGAGGTGGCAGCAGGCCTGCCTGCAAGTCGTGGCGGTGTCACCACCAACTCCTCTGCAGAGCCACGCATTACATGCTTGCCAGCCGTCAGCAGGTTTACCCAATGCGCAGTGTAGGTGATATAACTGCCCTGACCGTGCTTTGCAGACCAGGTATCAGTGGTCAGATGGACCCTTGCCCCAACACTGTGTGCCAGACATGCCATGACTTCCTTTTGCACAATAGAGTACAGGTTGGGGATTGCCTTTTGTGAAAAGAAATTTCGGCCGGGTACCTTCCACTGCGGTGTCTCAATAGCTACAAATTTTTTGAAGGCCTCAGACTCCACCAGCTTGTATGGTAAAAGCTGGCGGGCTAAGAGTTCTGACCAGCCAGCTGTCAGACGCCGGGCAAGGGGGTGACTCTGTGACATTGGCTTCTTACGCTCAAACATGTCCTTGACAGGCACCTGACTGTGGGCAGATGAGCAGGAACTGCTCAAGGCGAGAGACGGAGTGGCGGATGGTTGAGAGGGGGCAAGGAGGACAGCAGTGGTTGACGTGGCTGAAGATGCTGGACCAGGAGGAGGATGGTGGCTTTGAGCTTGTGTGCTGCTTGTACTCGTCATCATGTGTTGATCCCATAGGCGTTTGTGATGTGCGATCATGTGCCTTCGCAAAGCAGTTGTACCTAGGTGGGTGTTGGATTTCCCACGACTCAGTTTCTTTTGGCACAGGTTGCAAATGGCATTGCTGTTATCAGAGGCAGACGCACAAAAAAAATGCCACACTGCTGAGCTTTGCAATGACGGCATCCTGGTGGTGGCAACAGCATGCGTTGATTGGCGTGCTGTCTGGCTGACCCTGGGTGCCGATACATGCTGTCTGACTGTGCCACTAGCTCCTTGCGACGACCTACCCCTGCTTCCAACTCGTCTCCTCCTCCTCTCTGTCTCCCCATCTGAACTTTCCCCCAAACTTTCCCCCTGTTATTCTTCTCTTCGAGCGGGCACCCACGTGACATCCACGGACACA
This sequence comes from Rana muscosa, assembly GCA_029206835.1. Lineage (NCBI taxonomy): Eukaryota > Metazoa > Chordata > Amphibia > Anura > Ranidae > Rana > Rana muscosa. The sequence continues at coordinate 699,252,183 of CM055117.1, read as the reverse complement.
TCATCATCATCAACCGCTTCACTTGTATCTGACAACTCAGCAAAGGAAGCAGCATCGGGTACAACATCATCATCATCACACCATACGTCCATGTGTATAATGCTGCCTGACTGAGACATATCCCTTTTATCTACATCCTCTGGCAATAATGGTTGCGCATCACTCATTTCTTCCAACTCATGTGTAAATAACTCCTCTGACAGATAAAGTGAAGCAGCTGTGGTGCTAGTGTTGGTGGTGGCAGCAGGCAGGCGAGTGGTAACTTGAGAGGTGCCCGAAGCTGAGCTGGAGGAGGATGGTGAGTCAAGGTTCCGAGCGGAAGCTGTAGAAGATTGGGTGTCCTGTGTTAGCCAGTCAACTACGTCCTCAGAACTTTTCGAGTTCAGGGTACGTGGCCTCTGAACACTGGGCATTATTCTAGGGCCAAGGGGAATCACAGCACCACGACCACGACGGCCCCTGCGGGGTGGCCTGCCTCTGCCTGTCATTTTTTTTAGATTAGTTTAGTTGTACTATGCGTGCAAGCTACTGTGACACCAGATATGAGTGGCACTGTGCACTGGCAGAAGTTTGCAGAGTAGACGCTGTAGGCCTGACACACACGCTGGCAGGCAACTGACTGCTATTCTATTGCAGTCAAAATTGTTTTTTTTTTTTTTTTAATTTAATCTACTGTGCCACCAGATATATGAGTGGTGCCACTGGGCAAGTGGGCACAGTATACGCTGTGAGCCTGTCACACACACACGCTGGCAGGCAACTGCAATTACATTACAGAAAAAAAAAGGCAGACTGATGTATGTACTAGCCCTAAAAAGGGCTTTTTGGGGTGCTGTCAGGACGCTGTCCTTACAGCAGAGATCAGATGAGTCTTTCAGGACTGGAGTGGACACTGAATACACTGGCCTAGCTATATATTTCCCTATTAAATCAGCAGCAGCTACACTGTCCCTTCTCTCACTAGTAATCTACTGTGCCACCAGATATATGAGTGGTGCCACTGGGCAAGTGGGCACAGTATACGCTGTGAGCCAGTCACACACACGCTGGCAGGCAACTGCAATTAGATTACAGAGAAAAAAAAAGGCAGACTGATGTATGTACTAGCCCTAAAAATGGCTTTTTGGGGTGCTGTCAGGACGCTGTCCTTACAGCAGAGATCAGATGAGTCTTTCAGGGCTGGAGTGGACACTGAATACACTGGCCTAGCTATAGATTTCCCTATTAAATCAGCAGCAGCTACACTGTCCCTCCTCTCACTAAGACTGCAGCTTCAGAATGAATCTAAAATGGATGCTGTCCAGGAGGTGGGAGGGTCTGGGAGGGAGGGTATGCTGCTGATTGGCTGGAATGTGTCTGCTGACTGTGAGGTATGGGGTCAAAGTTTGCTCAATGATGACGAATAGGGGGCGGACCGAACATTGCATATGTTCGCCCGCCGCGGCGAATGCGAACAAGCTATGTTCGCCGGGAACTATTAGCCGGCGAATAGTTCGGGACATCTCTATTGTTAACCCAAAAAAATAAAAAATAAAGAACCTGTTCCTTTAAAGCATGTTATACAGCACAGTGCTTGTGCTGTGTATTTTGGCCCCCTGTATCACCTGAAATACCTAGCTGATCCTACAAGTTTCTACCCTCCCCTCTGTACGCTGACCACGATATATCAGGGTTGCCGTGCCTCCGCCATACACAGCTATCTGTAGCTCTCCTGTGTCTACCTCTGTCCTCCTCCAATGTCCTCCTCCCCCTCCCCTTGCTGCCTGTCATCTCTCACTATTGCTGATCTGCTCCTCTACCCACTGCTTCAAAACTAACTGATCTTTAGATCATCCCCTCTGTCACATAAAAAGCTGTGTTCTAGTACCTATGCTTTATTTAAAAAAAAGATTTCTACCCGTTTTAACAGCATCTCCCAGCAATCGCATGACTCCAGACTCTCAGCTCCTCACCTCCCCTCCTCCCTGGCTGACGTAAGCAGGGGAATCTCGGCCCTGCCTACTGGAGATATCACACGGGGAGAGATGATAGCCTGGAGTCATCTTATCGCTGGGAGATGCTGTTAAAACAGGTAGAAATCTTTTTTTTTTTTTTCTTAATGAAGCACAGGCACTAGGATGCAGCTTTTTATCTGACAGAGGGGATGATATAAAGATGAGATAGTGACTTAACAACAACGTTAAGGGTTTTGACATAAGACATGACTTAGAAATCCTTTCAGACTGGATTTGTATTCTGTAACCAACCAGCTCAGCTTATTTCTGTTTAGATACTGAAAAGCATTCTTATAGTAAAAAAAAAAAAAACTTTAAGATGATATGATGGACCACAGGCACAAGGGAGCTGGGACAAAAGGGCCAAATAACATGCATTCTACAGATGACCTACAGGAAACTCAAAACATTAAGCTTCATGATAGCTGTTCCTTTGTTCTAGATCAGTGTCCTTTCATGACACTGCTTCCCTCATCTGACTTAAGTTCCCTCTCAAGCATGCATCATGCGGTTTGTCTGACAACGTTTCCTGGCTCTGCGTCATGCCATCACTGCGGGTCAACTCCGCCCCCTTGACCCCCCTATAGGACCTTCCTAAATAGTATTATAAAAGGCAGGCAGTACCTGGTGCAGGTGTAATTATTTTGTCCTTGCTCCAGACTTTCCTGATGAATCCTGTGTATCCCACCTAGGGTCCCATGGTGGAAGGTCCTCTTGTTGGGGGGGTAAATCTCCCTGAGATTGGGTGCTTCTGGTGTCGGAGTAGAGCGTTCGCATAAAACGCAAGAAGCCTTTTTTCCATGGCTGCCATTCTGGATTTTCTCACTCTCTCTCTTCCCCCATGGTAGTCTCAGCATGCTTTTAACACTGGTCGGCAGTACCTGATGGGGCACTGAAGTCTACGGAAAGGTAGTGACCTCTCGTGGATGTCTACGTGATGCTTCTTCCTATTTTGATATTGAGCAGTCCTTATTGCAGGGGGAGAGGCTCTTGGCACAAAAGTCGCAAGAGGTTGATATCTTCATCCAGTGATCATCATTCCCCATCTCCACGTCCTTCCCATTCTAAGGCAAAGTTCTAACGGCACCATGTGCATCAGGAATCTTCTTCTGCCGCAGCCAGCACATCTTCTGGACATTACCAGAGGGGCTCCTCTCTTAGTCAGAGGGTGGTTGCTTCTACTGACTCTGTGACCAGTGTGTGCTGGACCTGTGAGGGCGTATCTATACCATCCAAGAGACTTTGCGAGTCGTGCTTCAGGCCAGCCAAGCAGTGAATGAGGACATAGGCAGTATATTAAAGAAGCAGTGCAGGATAGTTTGAAGAATCTCTTGCCCGCTTCCTCCAGGAAAGGTAAGCCTGCACGCCCACCGGTGCAGGAAGAGGGTTCACCGGCCCCAGGGCTAGTTACCAGCGGGTCTGATGTGGACTCTGAAGTGGCACAGGATGAGATGGATTCATTCTCTTTTGATTGCTCCCTGATTCCCGCTTTTATTTCAGCAGTCAAACAAGCTATTGAGTGGGAGAAAGTTACCTCAGTCCCTCAGGACCATAGGAAGTACAACCCTAACTTGAAGGATCTCCCCAAATTTCCTCTTATGAAGGAAATAAAAGAGCTGACGGAGAAGGAATGGGCTAAGCCGGAAAGGAAACCTGAATTTAAAAATAGTGTGAATAAGCTTTATTCGTTCCAGTCTTCGGATTTATAATCCTGGGACACGCCTCCAAAGGTTGATGCATCTTTGCAGCACTTAGCTAGGCATAGTACTTTACCGCTGGAAGAGACCTATCCTTCAAGTATTCTATGGAAAGGAGAGCGGATTCAGACCTCAAGAAGGTGTTCTCTACAGGAGGGGCAGCCTGCAGGCTGGCTATTACCCTGGCTTCTTTTGCAAGAGCCATTAGATTATGGTCCTCGAACATGGATTTGGCTCTCGGTTCGCATAGGGATGAGGAAGCAGTTTCTTCTAGTCTCCAGGGCCTCAAATTGGCTGCAGAATTCTTGGCAGAAGCGGCAGTAGATCTTGGCAGATTTTCTTGCTGGATTATGGCGCATTCTGTCACGGCCAGACGGGCCTTATGGTTAAAGCACTGGTCTACGGACTCTGCCTCGAAACAATGTTCTATCCCATTTTCAGGGGGAACACTCTTTGGGAAAACTCTGGAGGATGCGATACGACGGGTGACTGGAGGGAAATCTGGCCTCCTCCCCCAGGATCGAAGGCGTCATACGCAGTACTTTCCCACAAATAGAAGATCTCGGGAGCAGTTCAGTAGAGATGAGCCGGACACCCCCCGGTTCGGTTCGCAGCAGAACATGCGAACAGGCAAAAAATTTGTGCGAACACCGCTAAAGGTTATGGGACACGAACATGAAAAATCAAAAGTGCTCATTTTAAAGGTTAATATGCAAGATATTGCCATAAAAAGTGTTTGGGGACCTGGGTCCTGCCCCAGGGGACGTGTATCAATGCAAAAAAGTTTTCAAAAACTAACGTTTTTTTGGGAGCAGTGATTTTAATAATGCTTAAAGTGAAACAATAAAAGTTAAATATTCCTTTAAATTTCGTACCTGGGGGGTGTGTATAGTATGCCTGTTTCCCATGCTTAGAAAAGTCCCTGCACAAAATGAAATTTCTAAAGGAAAAAAAGTCATTTAAAACTACTCGCGACTAGGGATGAGCTCCGCGTTCGAGTCGAACATACGTTCGACTCGAACATCGTGTGTTCGATCATTCGACGAAGATCGAACGTTTTAGGTCGTTCGCGGCAAATTCGAGTGACACGAACGGCCCAAAATCCCGGCGCTGTGATTGGCCAAGAATGCACTGTGACCCCGCATGCTTGGCCAATCACAGCGCCGTCAGCGAGGAGAGCCATAATTGGCCACAGGCAGGTGGCCAATTATAGCTCGGGGGGTTTAGTACGCGCCCCACACTATAAAAGGCTGCCAGCGCGGCGGCCTTGTGTAGTTTGTTCCGGCGTGCAGGGAGAGAGAAGGCTAGGCAGGGACAGTGTTAGTGAAATTGTGTGTAGGGAGAGAGAAGGATAGGTAGGGACAGTGTCAGTGTGATATTCTGCTAAACCTTGTGTGTAGGGAGAGAGAAGGATAGGCAGGGACTGTGTCAGTAATATTTTTGCTAAGCCTCCTGCACAGCATACACCTGAAGCTAGCCCTTATTGCTGTGTTTTCCGTGTGTGTCACACTAACAGGCATCTGCAGCACTTACAGCAGGCGTAGTGTGCTTCCTGCAAAATATACACCTGAAACTAGCCCTTATTGCTGTGATTTCCTGTTTGAGTAACACAGGCAGGCATCTGCAGCACTTACAGTGGGCGTATTGTGCTTCTTGCAAAATATACACCTGAAGCTAGCCCTTATTGCTGTGGTTTCCTGTTGAGTAACACAGGCAGGCATCTGCAGCACTTACAGAAGGCGTAGTGTGCCCTCCTGCACATTATACACCTGAAGCAACCCCTTATTGCTGGTTTTCCCATCTCCCTGCAGGCCTTTAGAATGTCTGGAAGGCAAACAAGGAGAGGCAGACAGTCAGGAGCCAATAAAAGAGGGAAAGCAGGCTCTGTTTCTAGAGACAACAGTGCTGGTCGTGGACGCGGTGTATCGTCATCAGCACGTGGCCATGGGACACGCTTGTCCTTATTTTCGGCAGCTGGACGTGTTGAGCCGCATCATGCCGAAGACTTGGTAGAGTGGATGACCAAGCCCTCCTCATCCTTCTCGTCCTCTCTCACCCAGGCTCAGGGTACTGGCAAAGCAGCTGCCAAAGCGTCCTCTTCCCTCGTATCTATGTCATCATCAGTCACTCCTTCCCTAGTCCCACCGTGTCCTCCTGAGGAGTCCCCCGAACTGTTTGAGCACAGTGTTGGGTACATGCTCCAGGAGGATGCCCAGCGTTTCGAAGGGTCTGATGATGATACCCAGCTAGAGGAAGGCAGTAGCGTGAGAGCAGAGAGAGGGGATGCTCAATCTGGCAGTCATGTTCCAGCAGCTGCAGCATACTGCCAGATTGGCTCCAGTGATGAGGAGGGAGGGGATGATGAGGTCACTGACTCCACGTGGGTGCCTGATAGGAGAGAGGAGGAGGAGGAGGATGAGGAGGAGGCACATCTCCAACGAGGCAGGATGCCCTCATGGGGCCAGCACAACGACTGAATCACACCGCAGAGCTCCGCTGGTGCAGGGCGCTGCCTCTGCCCGTTATTCCAAAAGTTCTTTGGTGTGGGCCTTTTTTGAGTCGAGTGCATCAGACCGCACCGCTGCTGTTTGCAACATATGTCTCAAGCGTATCTCGCGTGGCCAAAACATCAGCCGCTTGGGCACCACATGCTTGACCAGACATATGTTGACCTGCCATGCAGCTCGTTGGCAAGCCTATCTTAAAGACCCACACCAAAGAACAAAGCGGACCTCTCCTTGCTCCGCATCAGCTGGGATCTCCAACCCCACTATACCTTCAGTCCTCTCTGAAACCTGCTCTGAGAGGAATGAAGGTGTAGAATTAGGTTTGTCACAGCCAAGTACTTGCGGGCACTCTGCTAGCAGTACAACGACGTCCGATTCTAGCAGGCAAATTTCCCTGCCCCAGCTGCTGGATCGTCGAAAGAAGTTCACTCCCAGCCATCCACATGCCCAGCGGTTGAATGCTAGCTTGGCTAAATTGCTAGCACTTCAACTGCTGCCTTTTCAGTTGGCAGACTCGGACCCCTTCCGTGAGTTTGTGCAATGTGCGGTTCCTCAGTGGCAGGTTCCCAAACACCACTTTTTCTCATGGAAGGCGATTCCAGCTCTCTACCAGCATGTGGAAGGCAATGTCCATGCCTCGCTGGACAGGGCGGTCAGCGGTAAGGTGCATATTACCGCTGACTCATGGTCCAGCAGGCATGGACAGGGACGTTACCTTTCTTTCACGGCCCATTGGGTCACTCTTTTGGCAGCTGGGAAGGATGCAGGACAAGGTGCAGTAGTGTTGGAGTTTGTTCCACCGCCACGCCTTCAAAATGCAACTACTGGTTGTGACATACCTCTCTCCTCCACCCCCTCCTCTTCTTCCTCCTCCATGGCCACTTCCTGTGCTTTGTCCTCGGAACAAGCGGTCCTCCATAGGCATTCAAGGGGCTACGCAAGTACGCAGGCAAAAAGATGCCATGCCGTGCTTGCGCTGGTGTGTTTGGGGGACAGGAGCCACACTGGGGCAGAGGTTCTGTCAGCTCTGCAGGGGCAGGCCCAGAGGTGGTTGACGCCACGCCAGCTTAAGCCAGGAATGGTGGTTTGCGACAATGGCACCAACCTCCTCTCTGCCCTCCGACAGGGACAACTGACCCATGTGCCCTGTGTGGCTCACGTCCTTAACCTGGTGGTGCAGCGGTTCTTGGGCAGGTACCCGGGCTTACAGGATGTCCTGAGGCAGGCCAGGAAAGTCTGTGTGCATTTCCGCAGATCATATAATGCCAGTGCTCAGCTGGCTGAGCTGCAAAAGGAGTTGAACCTGCCCAAGAACCGCCTTATATGTGACATGCCCACCAGGTGGAACTCAACGTTGGCCATGCTGCAGCGGCTGCACTCGCAGCAGAGGGCCATCAATGAGTACCTGTGCGACTACGGCACCAGGACAGGGTTTAGTGGAGCTCTGTTTTTTTTCACCACGCCAGTGGGGCATGATCAGGGATGCATGCACTGTCCTGGCACCATTTGAGGAGGCCACGAGGATGGTGAACAGTGACAGTGCATGCATCAGTGACACTGTACCTCTTGTCCACCTGTTGGAACATACGCTGCGTGGAATAATGGACAGGGCACTTGAGGCAGAACAGAGGCAGGAAGAGGAGGACTTCCTTGCCTCTCAAGGCCCCCTTTACCCAGACAGTGTTCCTTCTGTCCCACCCATCGCACAGGAAGAGGAGGAGGAGGATTGTGTCAGCATGGAGGTGGAGCCTGGCACTCAGCATCATCAGCAGCAGTCTTTTAGGGATGATTTACAGTCCCAAGAAACCCGTGGACTTGTACGTGGCTGGGAGGAGGTGGCTGTGGATCATGTCGTCCTTAGTGACCAAGAGGACTCCGGACCGAATGCCTCAGCTAACCTACGCTGCATGGCCTCCCTGATCCTGCAAAGTCTGCGGAAGGATCCTCGTATTCTTCAGATCAAGGAGAGGGACCATTACTGGCTGGCCACTCTCCTTGATCCACGGTACAAGGGTAAGGTTGCGGACCTTATGTTACCTTCGCAGAGGGAGCAGAGGATGAGACAACTCCGGGAGGCCTTGCAGAAAGGTCTGTGCAACGCGTTACCAGAGACTGGGAGGTTACAAACTCCTTGTCCTGGACAACGAGTTGCTGAGGCTTCGGTCAGTAAAAGAAGGAGCGGTGGGGTAGGTGGCCGTCTGACCGATGCGTTCAGACAATTCTTCAGTCTGCAGCCCCAAGGTATGATCGGTTACAGCAACCATCGCCAGCGTCTGATATACATGGTGCAGGAATACCTAGGGGCAAGGTCAGACTTGGACACCTTCCCCACCGAATATCCTCTGGCTTACTGGGTCTTGAGGATGGATCACTGGCCAGAGCTTGCACAGTATGCAATTGAGCTACTGGCCTGTAGTGATGAGCCGAACACCCCCCGGGTTCGGTTCGCACCAGAACCCGCGAACGGACCGAAAGTTCGTACGAACATTAGAACCCTATTAAATACAATGGATGCGAACGTTCGAATTCTAAAGTGCTAATTATAACAACTATTATGCATGTTATTGTCCTAAAAAGGGTTTGGGAACCCGGGTTCTGCACCAGGGGACATGTATCAATGCAAAAAGAAGTTTTAAAAACGGTCGTTTTTCGGGAGCAGTCATTTTAATGATGCATAAAGTGAAAAAAAAAAAGTCAAATATTCCTTTAAATATCGTACCTGGGGGGTGTCTAAAGTATGCCTGTGAAGTGCCACGTGTTTCCCGTGTTTAGAACTGTCCCTGCACAAAATGACACTTCTAAAGGAAAAAAAGCCATTTAAAACTGCTTGCGGCTTTAATGTAATGTCTGGTCCCGGTAATATGGATGAAAATCTTTAAGAAAAATGGCATAGCTACCCCATGACCCCCCCCCCCTACCCCAGCCCATTACCAGCCCCTTTGGGTCTTGTATGGATATTAAGGGGAACCCCGCACATAAAATAAAAAAGGCCCTATATACTCTGAACAGCCGTATACAGGCGGTGCATACAAGACAGGGACTGTAGGTTTGTTCTTATGTAGAATCTGTTTGTAATTTTGAACAGGTACATTGTTGAAGTGTAGCTCCAGCCCAAAAATCTATTTTTAAACTTTTTGGAAAACATAGGTAAGGGTTATCACCCCTGTAACATTTGTTTTGCTGTCTGTGCCCCTGTTCAGAACATTTCACCTCACTTTCCGTCCCAATGACAACTGTTTTTGAAATGTGGTGTTTTTCTTGAAACAAGGATTGCTGATAAAGCATCAGTACAGAGGAGACACCTTTCTCCCATATTTATTCTTACAGGAGAGAATTTTCCTTCCTAGTGGTAGATTTCCTCTCACTTCCTGTTGTCTTCTTGCGTTTGCAAGTAGGAGTCGTTTGTAAGTTGGATGTTTGAAAGTAGGGACCTGCCGTATATACTCTGCAGAAATAGGTCACTTAGTTGTTGGTGTTGGCACAACACTGTAAGCACTCACAGTTACTCTTGGTTGGTGCTGGAACGCCCTGCTGTCAACTATTATATCAGGAATTTTAATTACATATAATTGTTGAACAGTGGTAGTAAAAATTGGGCCTTTGATGGTGGTGCTGGTGCCACAACACTGTAAGCCCTGACAGTTACTCTTGGTGGGTGCAGCAATGGGCCCTGCTGTGAATTATTAGATCAAGAATTGTAATTGCATGCCCCTGTTGAACAGGGGCTGAAAAATTGGGCCTTTCGTGGTGGTGGTGGTGGTGGTGTTGCCACAACACTGTAAGCCCTCAGAGTTACTCTTGGTGGGTGCAGGAATGGGCCCTGCTGTGAATTATTAGATCAAGAATTGTAATTACATGCCCCTTTTGAACAGGGGCTGAAAAATTGGGCCTTTCGTGGTGGTGGTGGTGGTGGTGGCGTTGCCACAACACTGTAAGCCCTCAGAGTTACTCTTGGTGGGTGCAGCAATGGGCCCTGCTGTGAATTATTAGATCAAGAATTGTAATTGCATGCCCCTGTTGAACAGGGGCTGAAAAATTGGGCCTTAGGCACTGGTGGCACAACACTACAACCCCTCACAGATACTGTACTTGGAGCACAGCAATGAGCCCTGTTGCAAAGTATTGCTTCAAAAATTGTAATGACACGCCCCTGTTAAACAGGGGCTGAAAAATTGGGCCTTAGGCACTGGTGCCACAACACTCCAACCCCTCACAGATACTGTACTTGGAGCACAGCAATGAGCCCTATGGCAAATTATTGCTAAAAAAATTGTAATTACACGCCCCTGTAAAACAGGGGCTGAAAAATTGGGCCTTAGCCACTGGTGGCGGCACCCATAAACAAAAATGATCTTCCAAGCTATCATCATCAATCGTATCATTGAGGACTCGGAGGAGGAGGATAGCCAGTCAACATAACAGCACAGGCACTCAGCATCAGCATCAGTCTTGAAGGGATGTGACATGTTAAAATCAATTAGTCTGTTATATCAGCATCAGGTGTGTGGTAGCTGGTGGTGATCCAAGACTGGTTCATCTTGATGAAAGTCAGTCGATCAACCGAGTCGGTGGACAGGCGCACCCTGTGATCCGTGACAAATCCTCCAGCAGCACTGAATGTGCGTTCCGAAAGAACGCTGGATGCAGGACAGGCCAGTAGCTCAATTGCATACTGTGCAAGCTCTGGCCAGTGATCCATCCTCAAGACCCAGTAAGCCAGAGGATTTTCGGTGGGGAAGGTGTCCAAGTCTGACCTTGCCCCTAGATATTCCTGCACCATGTTTATCAGACGCTGGCGATGGTTGCTGGAACCGATCATACTTTGGGGCTGCGGACTAAAGAATTGTCTGAACGCATCGGTCAGACGGCCACCTTCCCCACCGCTCCTTCTTTGACTGGCCGAAGCCTCAGCAACTCGTTGTCCAGGACCAGGAGTTTGTAACCTCCCAGTCTCTGGGAACGCGTTGCACAGACCTTTCTGCAAGGCCTCCCGGAGTTGTCTCATCCTCTGCTCCCTCTGCGAAGGTAACATAAGGTCCGCAACCTTACCCTTGTACCGTGGATCAAGGAGAGTGGCCAGCCAGTAATGGTCCCTCTCCTTGATCCGAAGAATACGAGGATCCTTCCGCAAACTTTGCAGGATCAGGGAGGCCATGCAGCGTAGGTTTGCTGAGGCATTCGCTCCGGAGTCCTCTGGGTCACTAAGGACGACATGATCCGCAGCCACCTCCTCCCAGCCACGTACAAGTCCACTGGTTTCTTGGGACTGTAAATCATCCCTAAAAGACTGCTGCTGATGATGCTGAGTGCCAGCCTCCACCTCCATGCTGACACAATCCTCCTCCTCCTCCTCCTCCTCTTCCTCTTCCTGTGCGATGGGTGGGACAGAAGGAACACTGTCTGGGTAAAGGTGGCCCTGAGAGGCAAGGAAGTCCTCCTCTTCCTGCCTCTGTTCTGCCTCAAGTGCCCTGTCCATTATTCCACGCAGCGTGTGCTCCAACAGGTGGACAAGAGGTACAGTGTCACTGATGCATGCACTGTCACTGCTCACCATCCTCGTGGCCTCCTCAAATGGTGCCAGGACAGTGCATGCATCCCTGATCATGCCCCACTGGCGTGGAGAAAAAAACCCAAGCTCCCCTGACCCTGTCCTGGTGCCGTAGTCGCACAGGTACTCATTGATGGCCCTCTGCTGCGTGTGCAGCCGCTGCAGCATGGCCAACGTTGAGTTCCACCTGGTGGGCATGTCACATATAAAGCGGTTCTTGGGCAGGTTCAACTCCTTTTGCAGCTCAGCCAGGCGAGCACTGGCATTATAAGATCTGCGGAAATGCACACAGACTTTCCTGGCCTGCCTCAGGACATCCTGTAAGCCCGGGTACCTGCCCAAGAACCGCTGCACCACCAGGTTAAGGATGTGAGCCACACAGGGCACATGGGTCAGTTGTCCCTGTCGGAGGGCGGAGAGGAGGTTGGTGCCATTGTCGCAAACCACCATTCCTGGCTTAAGCTGGCGTGGCGTCAACCACCTCTCGGCCTGGCCCTGCAGAGCAGACAGGACCTCTGCCCCAGTGTGGCTTCTGTCCCCCAAACACACCAGCGCAAGCACGGCATGGCATCTTTTTGCCTGCGTACTTGCGTAGCCCCGTGAACGGCTACGGAGCACCGCTGGTTCATAGGACAAACCACAGGAAGAGGCCATGGAGGAAGAAGAAGAGGAGGGGGTGGAGGAGAGAGGTGTGTCACAACCAGTAGTAGCATTTTGGAGGCGTGGCGGTGGAACAACCTCCAACACTTCTGCACCTTGTCCTGCATCCTTCCCAGCTGCCAAAAGAGTGACCCAATGGGCCGTGAAAGAAAGGTAACGTCCCTGTCCATGCCTGCTGGACCATGAGTCAGCGGTAATATGCACCTTACCGCTGACCGCCCTGTCCAGCGAGGCCAAGACATTGCCTTCCACATGCCGGTAGAGAGCCGGAATAGCCTTCCGTGAGAAAAAGTGGCGTTTGGGAACCTGCCACTGAGGAACCGCACATTGCACAAACTCACGGAAGGGGGCCGAGTCTACCAACTGAAAAGGCAGCAGTTGAAGCGCTAGCAATTTAGCCAAGCTAGCATTCAACCGCTGGGCATGTGGATGGCTGGGAGTGAACTTCTTTCGACGGTCCAGCAGCTGGGGCAGGGAAATTTGCCTGCTAGAATCGGACGTCGGTGTACTGCTAGCAGAGTGGCCGCAAGTACTTGGCTGTGACACACCTAATTCTACACCTTCATTCCTCTCAGTGCATGTTTCAGAGAGGACTGAAGTTATAGTGGGGTTGGAGATCCCAGCTGATGCGGTGCAAGGAGAGGTCCGCTTTGTTCTTTGGTGTGGGTCTTTGAGGTAGGCTTGCCAACGAGCTGCATGGCAGGTCAACATATGTCTGGTCAGGCATGTGGTACCCAAGCGGCTGATGTTTTGGCCACGCGATATACGCTTGAGACATATGTTGCAAACAGCAGCTGTGCGATCTGATGCACTAGCCTCAAAAAAGGCCCACACCAAGGAACTTTTTGAATGACGGGCAGAGGCAGCGCCCTGCACAGGCGGAGCTCTGCGGTGTGATTCCGTCGGTGTACTGCCCTTACGCTGGCCACCAAAGGGCATCCTGCCTCGTTGGAGATGTGCCTCCTCCTCATCCTCCTCCTCCTCCTCTCTCCTATTAGGCACCCACGTGGAGTCAGTGACCTCATCATCCCCTCCCTCCTCATCACTGGAGCCAATCTGGCAGTATGCTGCAGCTGCTGGAACATGACTGCCAGATTGGTGTCCTTCTTGAGCATCCCCTCTGTCTGCTCTCACGCTACTGCCTTCCTGTAGCTGGGTTTCATCATCAGACCCTTCGAAACGCTGGGCATCCTCCTGGAGCATGTACCCAACACTGTGCTCAAACAGTTCGGGGGACTCCTCAGGAGGAGGACATGGTGGGTCTAGGGAAGGAGTGACTGATGATGAGTCTGACATTGATACCAGGGAAGAGGACGCTTTGGCAGCTGCTTTGCCAGTACCCTGAGCCTGGGTGAGAGAGGATGAGGAGGAGGAGGAGGGCTTGGTCATCCACTCTACCAAGTCTTTGGCATGATGTGGCTCAACATGTCCAGCTGCCGAAAAGAAGGACAAGCGTGTCCCATGGCCATGTGCTGATGACAATGCACCGCGTCCACGACCAGCACTGTTGCCCCCAGACACAGAGCCTGCTTGCCCTCTTTTATTGCCTCCTGACTGTCTGCCTCTCCTTGTTTGCCTTCCAGACATTCTAATAGATGGCCTGCAGGGAGATGGGAAAAAAGCAATAAGGGCTACCTTCAGGTGTCCTTCTCTGTCCCTTTACTTAAGGATTTCTAAATATGGTTGAGGATTATTGCTTTTGCACAGAATAGCACAACGACAATTTCCCTGACTGTCCAAAAAACAAGGATTTCAAAGATGGTTGATGAGGAATGCTTTGGCACACTATAGCACAAGGAGAATTCCCCTCACTTTCCTTCTTTGTCCCTAGAAACAAGGACTGGCACAGTGAAAGAAACTGACACTCTCCCTACCTACAGTTTTCTGTCCCTAGAAAAAAAGTTTTTTTAAAGCACACTATAGCACAAGGAGAATTCCCCTCACTTTCCTTCTTTGTCCCTAGAAACAAGGACTGGCACAGTGAAAGAAACTGACACTCTCCCTACCTACAGTTTTCTGTCCCTAGAAAAAATGTTTTTTTAAAGCACACTATAGCACAAGGAGAAATCCCCTCACTTTCCTTCTTTGTCCCTAGAAACAAGGACTGGCACAGTGAAAGAAACTGACACTCTCCCTACCTACAGTTTTCTGTCCCTAGAAAAAATGTTTTTTTAAAGCACACTATAGCACAAGGAGAAATCCCCTCACTTTCCTTCTTTGTCCCTAGAAACAAGGACTGGCACAGTGAAATAAACTGACACTCTCCCTACCTACAGTTTTCTGTCCCTAGAAAAAATGTTTTTTTAAAGCACACTATAGCACAAGGAGAATTCCCCTCACTTTCCTTCTTTGTCCCTAGAAACAAGGACTGGCACAGTGAAAGAAACTGACACTCTCCCTACCTACAGTTTTCTGTCCCTAGAAATTTTTTTTTTTAAAGCACACTATAGCACAAGGAGAATTCCCCTCACTTTCCTTCTTTGTCCCTAGAAACAAGGACTGGCACAGTGAAAGAAACTGACACTCTCCCTACCTACAGTTTTCTGTCCCTAGAAAAAATGTTTTTTTAAAGCACACTATAGCACAAGGAAAATTCCCCTCACTTTCCTTCTTTGTCCCTAGAAACAAGGACTGGCACAGTGAAAGAAACTGACACTCTCCCTACCTACAGTTTTCTGTCCCTAGAAAAAATGTTTTTTTAAAGCACACTATAGCACAAGGAGAATTCCCCTCACTTTCCTTCTTTGTCCCTAGAAACAAGGACTGGCACAGTGAAAGAAACTGACACTCTCCCTACCTACAGTTTTCTGTCCCTAGAAAAAATGTTTTTTTAAAGCACACTATAGCACAAGGAGAAATCCCCTCACTTTCCTTCTTTGTCCCTAGAAACAAGGACTGGCACAGTGAAAGAAACTGACACTCTCCCTACCTACAGTTTTCTGTCCCTAGAAAAAATGTTTTTTTAAAGCACACTATAGCACAAGGAGAAATCCCCTCACTTTCCTTCTTTGTCCCTAGAAACAAGGACTGGCACAGTGAAATAAACTGACACTCTCCCTACCTACAGTTTTCTGTCCCTAGAAAAAATGTTTTTTTAAAGCACACTATAGCACAAGGAGAATTCCCCTCACTTTCCTTCTTTGTCCCTAGAAACAAGGACTGGCACAGTGAAAGAAACTGACACTCTCCCTACCTACAGTTTTCTGTCCCTAGAAATTTTTTTTTTTAAAGCACACTATAGCACAAGGAGAATTCCCCTCACTTTCCTTCTTTGTCCCTAGAAACAAGGACTGGCACAGTGAAAGAAACTGACACTCTCCCTACCTACAGTTTTCTGTCCCTAGAAAAAATGTTTTTTTAAAGCACACTATAGCACAAGGAGAATTCCCCTCACTTTCCTTCTTTGTCCCTAGAAACAAGGACTGGCACAGTGAAAGAAACTGACACTCTCCCTACCTACAGTTTTCTGTCCCTAGAAAAAATGTTTTTTTAAAGCACACTATAGCACAAGGAGAATTCCCCTCACTTTCCTTCTTTGTCCCTAGAAACAAGGACTGGCACAGTGAAAGAAACTGACACTCTCCCTACCTACAGTTTTCTGTCCCTAGAAAAAATGTTTTTTTAAAGCACACTATAGCACAAGGAGAATTCCCCTCACTTTCCTTCTTTGTCCCTAGAAACAAGGACTGGCACAGTGAAAGAAACTGACACTCTCCCTACCTACAGTTTTCTGTCCCTAGAAAAAATGTTTTTTTAAAGCACACTATAGCACAAGGAGAAATCCCCTCACTTTCCTTCTTTGTCCCTAGAAACAAGGACTCGCACAGTAAAACACACTGACACTCTCCCTACCTATCCTTCTCTTTCCCTAAACTAAAGGAATCCAGGTTAAGCAAGAAAGAAATAAATGTCACTGTCCCTGCCTATGCTTGTCTTTCCCTGCTCCGGAACACACTACACTAGGCCGCCGTGCTGGCGGCCTTTTATAGTGTGGGGCGTGTACTAAACACCCTCAGCAATAATTGGCCACAGGCATCCTGCCTGTGGCCAATCATTGCTCTCCTCGCTGCCGGCGCTGTGATTGGCCAAGCATGCGGGGTCACAGTGCATGCTTGGCCAATCACAGCGCCTGGATGACACTGCGATGGCGTAGTGCATTGTGGGCCGTTCGCGTCACTCGAATTTGGCGCGAACGGCCCAAATCGTTCGATCTTCGTCGAACGATCGAACAGCCGATGTTCGAGTCGAACGTATGTTCGACTCGAAACATGAAGCTCATCCCTACTGGCCTGTACTGCATCCAGCGTTCTTTCAGAACGCACATTCAGTGCTGCTGGAGGATTTGTCACGGATCACAGGGTGCGCATGTCCACCGACTCGGTTGATCGACTGACCTTCATAAAGATGAACCAGTCTTGGATCACCACCAGCTACCAAGCACCTGAAGCTGATATAACAGAATAATTTATTTTCAAATGTCACATCCCTTCAAGACTGATGCTGAGTGACTGTCCTGTTATGTTGACTGACTATCCTCCTCCTCCTCAATGATCCGATTCCTGATGATAGCTTGGAAGAACATTTTTGTTTCTGGGTGCCGCCACCAGTGGCTAAGGCCCAATTTTTCAGCCCCTGTTTAACAGGGGCACGTAATTACAATTTTTTATGCAATGCTTTGCAGCAGGGCTCATTCCTGCACTCCAACTAGAGTATCTGGGAGAGGTTGCAGTGTCGTGGCACCAGCACCAGTGCCTAAGGCCCAATTTTTCAGCCCCTGTTTAACAGGGGCGTGTAATTACAATTTTTGATGCAATACATTGCAACAGGGCTCATTGCTGTGCTCCAAGTACAGTATCTGTGAGGGGTTGCAGTGTTGTGGCACCAGTGCCTAAGGCCCAATTTTTCTGACAGTGTTCAACAGGGGCATGTAATTACAATTCTTGATCTAATAATTCACAGCAGGACCCATTCCTGCACCCACTAAGAGTAACTGTGAGGCCATACAGAGTTGTGGCAACACCACCACCACCACCATAGGCCCAATTTTTCAGCCCCTGTTCAACAGGGGCATGCAATTACCATTCTTGATCTAATAATTCACAGCAGGGCCCATTCATGCGCCCACCAAGAGTAACTGTGAGGGCTTACAGTGTTGTGGCACCAGCACCACCACCAAAGGCCCAATTTTTTCTACCACTGTTCAACAGTGGCATGTAAATGCAATTCCTGATATAATAGTTCACAGCACGGCGTTCCAGCGCCCACCAAGAGTAACTGTGAGGGCTTACAGTGTTGTGGCAACACCGACACCTAAGGGGCAAATTTCTGCAGAGTATATACGGCAGGCCCCTACTTTCAAACATCCAACTTACAAATGACTCCTACTTGCAAACGGAAGGAGACAACAGGAAGTGAGAGGAAATCTACCCCTAGGAAGGGAAATTCTCTCCTGTAAGAGTTAATATGGGAAAAAGGTGTCTCCTCTCTACTGATGCTTTATCACCAATCCTTGTTTCAATAAAAACACCACTTTTCAAAAACAGTTGTCATTGGGACGGAAAGTGAGGTGAAATGTTCTGAACAGGGGCACAGACAGCAAAACAAATGCTACAGGGGTGATAACCCTTCCCAATGTTTTCCAAAAAGCTTAAAAATAGATTTTTTGGCTGGAGCTACACTTAAACAATGTACCTGTTCAAAATTACAAACAGATTCTACTTAAAGTGGAGCTCCACCCTAAATTTACACTTCTGCTAATCGGAACCCTCCCCCCCTCCGGTGTCACAATTGACACCTTTCAGGGGGGAGGGGGGTGAAGATACCTGTCTAAGACAGGTATTTTCACCCACATCCGAGAGTCCTCTCTCCAGGAATCTGCGGGAGTGACGTCACTTCCCCCAGACTTCCCGTAGTGTTCTGGGAGACACTTGGCTCCCAGAACACATAAGAACGGATCAGAACGGTGCAGCGCGACTCGCGCATGCGCCGTAGGGAACCGGGCATGAAGCCGTAGGGCTTCACTTCCTGGTTCTCTCAGCGAGGATGGCGGAGGGAGCAGCAGAGTGATGAGCAATCGCTCGTCCTCTGCTGCGGATGTCGCTGGACTCCAGGACAGGTAAGTGTCCAAATATTAAAAGCCAGCAGCTGCTGTAGCTGTAGTTGCTGGCTTTTAATATTTTTTTTTCCGGCGGAGCTCCACTTTAAGAACAAACCTACAGTCCCTGTCTTGTTTGCACCGCCTGTATACTGCTGTTCAAAGTATATAGGGCCTTTTTTATTTTGTGTGCGGGGTTCCCCTTAATATCCATACAAGCCCCAAAGGGGCTGGTAATGGGGTGGGGGGGGGGGTTGATGGGGTAGCTATGCCATTTTTCTCAAAGATTTTCATCCATATTACCGGGACCAGACATTACATTAAAGCTGCAAGCAGTTTTAAATGGCTTTTTTTCTTTTAGAAAATTTAATTTTGTGCAGGGACAGTTCTAAACACGGGAAACACGTGCCACTTCACAGGCATACTTTAGACACCCCCCAGGTACGATATTTAAAGGAATATTTGATTTTTTTTTTCACTTTATGCATCATTAAAATGACTGCTCCCGAAAAATGGCAGTTTTTAAAACTTTGTTTTGCATTGATACATGTCCCCTTGTGCAGAACCCGGGTTCCCAAACCTTTTTTAGGACAATAACATGCATATTAGTCATTATAATTAGCACTTTAGATTTCGAACGTTCGCATCCATTGTATTTAACAGGGTTCTAACGTTCGTGCAAACTTTCGGTCCGTTCGCGGGTTCTGGTGAGAACCGAACCCGGGAGTGTTCGGCTCATCCCTACTCGCGACTATAATGAATTGTCGGGTCCCGGCAATACAGATAAGTCATTTAGAAAAACGACATGGGTTCCCCCCCAGTCTATTACCGAGCCCTTTGGGTCTGGTATGAATATTAAGGGGAACTCCGAACCAAAAAAATAATGCGTGGGGGTCCCCCCAAATTCTATTACCAGGCCCTTCAGGTCTGGTATGAATATTAAGGGGAACCCTGCGCCAAATGTAAAAAAAATGGCGTAGGGTCCCCCTCAAAATCCATACCAGACCCTTCACGTCTGGTATGGATTTTAAGGGGAACCCCACACCAAAATAAAAAAAATGGCGTGGGGTTCCCCCCAAAAATCCATACCAGACCCTTATCCAAGCACACAACCTGGCAGGCCGCATGAAAAGAGGGGGGACGAGAGAGCGCCCCCCTCCTAAACCGTACCAGGCCACATGCCTTCAACATGGGGAAGATGTCCCCGTGTTGATGGGGGACAAGGGCTTCATCCCCACAACCCTTGCCCAGTGGTTGTGGGGGTCTGCGGGCGGGGGGCTTATCGGAATCTGGAAGCCCCCTTTAACAAAGGGGACTCCCAGATCCCGGCCCCCCAATGTGAATTGGTAATGGGGTACATTGTACCCCTACCATTTCACTCAAAAATGGACAAAAAACACACACACAACTTGGGACAAGTCCTTTAATAAAAAAAAATAAAAAAAAATTCCAACGCTGTAATTCTTCTATGACCTGACGCCACAAACGATACAGCCTCCTCCATAGGAGGCACCCAGCAGAGGTTTCCGGTGGTTTCCCCGTGGTGTCACGGGTGACCCCGCCCCCTCTGATGCAATGGGGGTTTCCCGTGATGCGTCAGAGGGGGGCGGGGACACCCGTGACACCACGGGGAAACCCCGTTGTCAGAGGGGGGCGGGGTCACCCATCCACATCACGGGTGGCCCCGCCCTCGGTTATTTAAGAGCTGTCAGATGGGTCACGCATCATTCAGCCGGGCGCCTCCTATGGAGGAGGATGTATCGTTTGTGGCGGCGGGTCGTAGAAGGATTACAGCGCTGGAATTTATTTTTTTCTTAAAGGACTTGTCCCAAGCTGTGTGTATGTGTGTTTTTTTTACCTTTTTTGTCACTTTTTTGGGTGAAATGGTAGGGGTACAATGTACCTCCTTACCAATTCACATAGATGGGGGCGGGATCTGGGAGTCCCCTTTGTTAAAGGGGGCTTCCAGATTCCGATAAGCCCCCCACCCACAGACCCCCACAACCACCGGGCAAGGGTTGTAGGGATGAGGCCCTTGTTCCTATAAACATGGGGACATCCTCCCCATGTTGAGGGCATGTGGCCTGGTACGGTTAAGGAGGGGGGGCTCTCTCTCGTCCCCCCCTCCTTTTTTCCTGCGGCCTGCCAAGTTGCGTGCTCGGTTAAGGGGCTAGTATGGATTTTTGGGGGGCACCCCACGCCCATTTTTTTCAAATTTGGCGCAGGGTTCCCTTTCATATCCATACCAGACCTGAAGGGCCTGGTAATGGAATTTGGGGGGACCCCCATGCATTTTTTTTTTGGTTCGGGCTCCCCTTAATATTAAAACCAGACCCAAAGGGCCTGGTAATGGACTGGGGGGGGAACCCGTCAATTCATTATAGCCGCGAGTAGTTTTAAATGACCTTTTTTCCCTTTAGAAATGTAATTTTGTGCAGGGACTTTTATAAGCACGGAAACATGCGCTACTTTACAGGCATACTTTAGACACCCCCCAAGTATGTTTTTTTAAAGGAATAGTTCACTTTTTTTTTTTCACTTTATGCATTATTAAAATCACTGCTCCCGAAAAAACTTCAGTTTTTAAAACTTATTTTTGCATTGATACATGTCCCCTGGGGCAGGATTCCAGTCCCCAAACACTTTTTATGACAATAACTTGCATATTAACCTTTAAAATTAGCACTTTTGATTTCTCCCATAGACTTTTAAATGGTGTCCTGCGGCTTTCCAATTTGTCGCGAACACCACAAATTGTTCGCTATTCGAAAGGGCGAACAGCCAATGTTCGAGTCTAACTCATGTTGGACCCGAACATAAAGCTCATCCCTACAGTTCAGATACGCAAGATCCTTTGGCCTGGGAAGCAAATTTAACTGTTTTTCATGGCACCTACGCGGCTCCTTCGGAGATCAAATAAAGTCCAAGGCCTCTCAGCCTCCCAAGACAGCTACCAAGTCTTTCTGAAAGGTTTCCTGGCATTTTGAGCCTCCGGGTTCATTTGACCGGACAAATGAGTTTGAGGACAATGTCAGTACATCAAAAGAAATTTCCCCCTAAGTGACAGAGAGGGACTTTTGAGCGAATATGGTGAAGGTAGTGGTAACAACTACTATAATCCACCCCAACATCCCAATCTTGGGAGTTTCGAAGTTTTTGATGGCCGGGGCCATCTAATCAGGATGTTCAACATTGGGGTTTTCACAAACCCAATCAGGGTATCAAGCGGTCGGGAGACCAAAGAGGGGAACAAGAGGGGGAAAACGGCTACAAGCTAAAAAGAAAAAAGCTCTAATGGGAGCCGGAATATTCAACCTGAGTACAGTGATTTTAACAGACACTGGAAAACTTGTCTTGGACAAGGGATTGAAGTTTGCGCCTCCTCATAGGTTGAACAAATTTCAAACCTACATGGATGTCCACAAGTTTATTCGCAGGTTGAGTATTAAACGACACATGATCTCTAATCCCATTCAGGCCCTTAGTGGTATGTCAAAGGATTTTACCGGTTCGGGGCTCTCCAATGCCTTGTTATTCAATCCACGAGGGGCCTTGGCCCTGTCATTAAAAGTCTTTAAGGATGTGGTATTGAGGGATTTGGATTCACTACCGAATAAGAGGATTCATACTGATAAAGCTATGGTAACTGGTTTCAATTCCTTATGTTAGAACAAGGGAGTTAATTATTAGGCCAGCTGATAAAGGGGGTGGGATCATTATTCTTGACAAAAAAGATTACCTGGCCGAGATGCACAGGATCCTGGGTGATCAGGACACATATACACCACTCCCTTCAGACCCGAAAGCAAAATATCTGAGTTAGAAACCTTGGTTCAGAAGGGTTTCGAACTTGGGATACTAAATAAAAAGGAAAGGGCGTATTTAATACCTATAGCACCTTGCACGCCGGTAATTTACTACTTGCCCAAAATACATAAGCATCCTACCTGCCCCCCTGGACGCCCTATAGTTGGTGGCATAGATTCTATCACATCTCAGGTGGGAAGGTATATTGACTTTTATTTGCAACCGCTGATTACCAAAATTCCTTCACATATAAAGGATACACGACATGTAATTAACATATTGGCTGGACTCACCCCCAAAACAGAATTATGGTTAGCGACAGCTGATGTTACATCCTTATATATGGTCATTATGCATAATTTAGGATTTTTTGCTGTCGAATATTTTTTGAGACGTGATTCGGTACTCTTCGATGAGCAGATTACATTTATCTTGGAGCTGCTTACATTTGCGGCCTTGCATAGTTATTTCTGGTTTAACAACCAGTTTTACAGACAAGATAGAGGGGTCGCTATGGGGGCCAAATATGCCCCCAGTTTGGCAAATCTGTTCATGGCTCTGTGGGAGGAGGACGTCGTCTGTCGTATATGCCCAACAGCGACCACAGGTGCTGTGGGCTAGATATATAGATGACGTCGTCCTCCTATGGAACGGTGATCAATGTGATTTGGATCTCTTCATGGAAGGACTCAATAGAAAACAATAGAGGTATCTTCTTCAATTTTGAGGCCAGTCAAACTGATTCGTTTTCTGGACCTCAAAATTGGTATCAAGGATGACCATTTTACAACATCCACCTTTTTCAAGGGGACAGACAGGAACTCTTATATTCCTGTCGGGAGTTGTCACCATGAAGCATGGTTAAAGTAGTTTCACAAGAGCCAGTATATTCATTTAAAGTGGAACTGCTCTGATCATGAGGAGTTCCTCACGCAGGCCGAAGTTCTGACCACACGATTCATGGAGAAGGGCTATTCTAGCACTTCCCTTAGGAATACGTTGGAGTAAGTAACTTCAATAAATAGGAGTCATCTCCTGAATGATAGACCACCCAAGAGAGCCAACACACCGTCTATCCCTTTTATCACCACATATTCAGTGCAACATATGAGTGTTAAGAAACTCATTAATAAACATTGGCACATTCTTACCAATGATCCGTTCCTTAAATCTGTACTTCCCGACAAAACACAGGTTATTTACAAAGGAGCTTCGTCCCTCAGAAGCAGAGTGGCACCTAACATCTTGGACCCTCCCCCTATAAAGAGTTTTTTTTTGAGTACCTGACTGGTTTCTACCAGTGAAGGAGGTGTAGGGTATGTTCTCGAAGTGGATGTACCTATAGGCGTACCCATAGATTTACATCGTCTAGCACCTCAATGGAGTTTGAGATTAAAACTTTCATCACTACGGAGGGGGTTATTAACCTGCTCCAGTGCCCTTGCGGGCTTCAATATGTGGGCAGGACTAAACGACCCCTCCGTGTCAGGTTGAATGAACATATAACCAACATTCTGACTGGTTTTCATGGCATTATCTGGAAGTTCATGATAAAAACCCTGCCAAAACCATTTTTCTGGGGATCGATAGGTATGTCCCACAATGGAGAGGGGACCCCTTGGTGCATAGCACATCCAGGCTAGAGATGGCCTGGATCCATAAAATCAAGTGCTATACCCCCTTTGGGTTGAATGTGGAGGTTGATGTCAACGCCTTCGTAGATAACTCTTCATATGGATTACCCACTGAATTTCTTCTACCTTTACATTTATATTTTTATATTGTGTACTTGATGTGATCCTCTGGCAGCACATCCATTTTTGTGGTTCCAATATCATTTTGGTTGACCACATTCAATTTATTGAGACCTTCCCTACATCCCTCCTTTAGAATCCTCTTCAAAATTGTCTAAGGAGAGGTTTGTCGTATCTAGTATCAGGAAGAGTGAAATTTTCCTTTTGCCCACTGGAGGTATAGTTGATAAAAATAAAAGAGGGTCTGGTGTCACCAGTGAAACACCTCCATCCCTGCAATATCTGTGAAAAGAGAAAGGGGCGCCCTTGGGACTTTAAGTGAGGCGATCACTATAGAGCCAGTAAAAATAGCAGAAATAAATACAGTATATGAAAAAAGAAGTGGCAAATTGGTGGGACTTTTAATGAGGATAGATGGGGGCCATTCAATCCCCTCCTCCATCCCTGAGTTAGGTGATTGATAAAGAACAGAGAGTGGGACTTTTGTGAGACACATGAAAGCAAATATAAATATACAATACAAAATAACTTTAATTGGTCAGAATGACTGTTTCAAGCGTGTACATATACATGTCATTTCAAAACTGTATGCATTTTGCTATACGTAAAGATACATATGAACATTGGGTCAAACCAAAAAAAGCATGATAAAATCATTCCAACAAGGAATTTATAAGGTAAAAAGAATTCAAGGGTCACATTGCAGGGAATATTCAACATGATTTGTCAATCAAGCAAATTTTTGGGAAAAAATCAAATAGCTGTCAGAAGAATTTGAATGGATTGAATGGAACGTCCGTGTCACATAGAGTAAAAAGTAGACTAGTCAGTCGATGTGAGTTCTACGCGTTTCAGGGCCTTAAAGCCCCTCATCAGGAACAAGACCGTAGTCATTATCTGCGAGTGACCCAACGTCACGCGAAAGCACAGGGGGAGGGCCGGCCATGACCGAGATCACTCCCGGTGTGCTGACAGATGGTGAAAACCCCGCCTAAGGAGGGGGCCGCGGCGTCATGAGGATGCCGCACACCTCCGGCGGGGAGCGTGACGTCGACACACAGTGGCGTAGCCCCCGCCCACCCCGTGTCAGATCGGGGCGGAGGGGGGACACCCAGTGCGCGTCGCAGCCCCCAAACGTGATACAAGAAGCCCAACCCAGCAACCAAACAGGGCCGACTGCGGCGATGCACAGGCATCATGCATTGGTATATTGTAACAATGGGAATATGGAGAGAGCAAAAAGGAGGGGTCTGCAGAGAAATAATACAGAGGAAAAACAAAATTAAATAATTATAATGCGAGCTGGTGGGCACGCAGTTGGAATAATTGATGATAAAAAGAAACTGCATATTTAAATTTTTCAATTTTAGGCATTTCATGTGTCTCCATCCCTGGTTGTTTGAAAAAAGAAGTGGCAAATTGGTGGGACTTTTAATGAGGATAGATGGGGCCATTCAATCCCCTCCTCCATCCCTGAGTTAGGTGATTGATAAAGAACAGAGAGTGGGACTTTTGTGAGACACATGAAAGCAAATATAAATATACAATACAAAATAACTTTAATTGGTCAGAATTAGGGATGAGCCGAACACCCCCGGGTTCGGTTCGCACCAGAACCTTCGAACGGACCGAAAGTTCGCGCAAATTTTCGAACCCTATTCGTTATAATGGACGCGAACGTTCGAAATCAAAATTGCTAATTACAACGGCCAATATGCATGTTAATGTCATAAAACAGGTTTGGGGACCCGGGTCCTGCCCCAGGGGACATATATCAATGCAAAAAGAAATTTTAAAAACTAAAGTTTTTTCGGGAGCAGTCATTTTAATGATGCATAAAGTGAAAAAAAAAAAAGTGAAATTTTCCTTTAAATATGGTACCTGGGGGGTGTCTAAAGTATGCCTGTGAAGTGGCATGTGTTTCCCGTGTTTAGAACTGTCCTTGCACAAAATGACATTTGTAAAGGAAAAAAAGAAGCCATTTAAAACCACTTGCGGCTTTAATGTCATGTCTTGTCCGGGCCGCCATATGGCTGAAAATCCTTGAGAAAAATGGCATGGCTACCCCATCACCCCCCCCCCCCACCCCAGCCCCTTTGGGTCTTGTATGGATACTAAGGGGGACCCCGCACCCAAAATAAAACCCTATACCTACAACCCTATATACTCTGAACAGCAGTATATAGGTGGTGCAAACAAGACATGGACTGTAGGTTTGTTCTTAAGTAGAATCTGAACAGGTACATTATGAAGTGTAGCTACATCCCAAAAAAATCAATTTTTAAGCTTTTTGGAGAACATAGGGAGGGGTTATCACCCCTGTAACATTTGCTGTCTTTGCACATCTGTTCAGAACATGTCACCTCACTTTCCGTCCCAATGACAAATGTTTTTGGAAAAGTGGGGTTTTAATTGAAACAAGGATTGGTGATAAAGCATCAGTAGAGAGGAGATACCTTTTTCCCAAATTAAATCTAACAGGATAGAATTTTCCTTCCTAGGGGTAGATTTCCTCTCACTTCCTGTTTTCTCTTGCCGTTTGCAAGTAGGAGTCGTTTGTAAGTTGGATGTTTGAAAGTAGGGGCCTGCCGTATATACTCTGCAGAAATTTGCCCTATTAGATGTTGGTGTAGCCACAAGACTGGTGGGCACAGGAATGGGCCCTGCTGTGAGTTAATAGATCAAGATTTGTACTTGCATGCACCTGTTGAACCGGGCAGAAAAATTGGGCCTTTGGTGGTGGTGGTGGTGGTGGTGGACGGTGTTGCCACAAGACTGTAAGCCCTCACAGTTACTCTTGGTGGGTGCAGGAATGGGCCCTGCTGTGAGTTATTAGATCAAGATTTGTAATTGCATGCACCTGTTGAACAGGGCAGAAAAATTGGGCCTTTGGTGGTGGTGGTGGTGGTGGACGGTGTTGCCACAAGACTGTAGGCCCTCATAGTTACTCTTGGTGGGCGCAGGAATGGGCCCTGCTGTGAACTATTAGATCAAGATTTGTAATTACACGCCCCTGTTAAACAGGGGCTGAAAAATTGTGCCTTAGGCATTGGTGCTGGTGCCACAACACTGCAACCCCTCACAGATACTGTACTTGGAGCACAGCAGTCACACCTGTTGCGAAGCATCTTTTTAAAAAATTGTAATTACACGCCCCTGTTATACAGGGGCTGAAAAATTGTGCCTTAGGCACTGGTGCTGGTGCCACAACACTGCAACCCCTCACAGATACTGTACTCTGAGCACAGCAATGAGACCTGTTGCAAAGCATTGCCTAAAAATTGTAATTACACGCCCCAACAGGGGCTGAAAAATTGTGCCTTAGGCACTGGTGCTGGTGCCACAACACTGCAACCCCTCACAGATACTGTACTCTGAGCACAGCAGTCACACCTGTTGCGAAGCATCTTTTTAAAAAATTGTAATTACACGCCCCTGTTATACAGGGGCTGAAAAATTGTGCCTTAGGCACTGGTGTGGTGGCATGGATCATTGAGGAGGAGGAAGAGGATAGACAGTGAACATAACAGGACAGTCACTCAGCATCAGCATAGGCAGTCTTGAAGGGATGTGACATTATAAATTATTCCGTTATATCCGCTTCAGGTGTCTGGTAGCTGGTGGTGATCCAAGACTGATTCATTTTTATGAAGGTCAGTCGATCAACCGAGTCGGTGGACAGGCGCACCCTATGATCGGTGACAAATCCTCCAGCAGCACTGAATGTGCATTCGGAAAGAACGCTGGATGCAGGACAGGCCAGTAGCTCAATTGCATACTGTGCAAGCTCTGGCCAGTGATCCATCCTCAGGACCCAGTAAGCCAGAGGATTTTCGGTGGGAAAGGTGTCCAAGTCTGACCTTGCCCCTAGGTATTCCTGCACCATGTATATCAGACGCTGGCGATGGTTGCTGGAACCGATCATACCTTGGGGCTGCGGACTAAAAAATTGTCTGAACGCATCGGTCAGCCGTCCACCTTCCCCACCGCTCCTTCTGCTACTGACCGAAGCCTCAGCAACTCGTCGTCCAGGACCAGGAGTTTGTAACCTCCCAGTTTCTGGGAACGCGTTGCACAGACCTTTCTGCAAGGCCTCCCTGAGATGTCTCATCCTCTGCTCCCTCTGCGACGGCAAGATAAGGTCCGCAACCTTACCCTTGTACCGTGGATCAAGGAGAGTGGCCAGCCAGTAATGGTCACTCTCCTTGATCCGAAGAACACGAGGATCCTTCCGCAGGCTTTGCAGGATCAGGGAGGCCATGCAGCGTAGGTTAGCTGAGGCATTCGGTCCGGAGTCTTCTGGGTCACTGAGGATGACATGATCGCCAGCCACCTCCTCCCAGCCACGTACAAGTCCACTGGTTTGTTGGGACTGTACATCATCCCTAAAAGACTGCTGCTGCTGATGCTGAGTGCCAGGCTCCACCTCCATGCTCACACAATCCTCCTCCTCCTCCTCCTCCTCTTCCTGTGTGATGGGTGGGACAGAAGGAACATTGTCTGTATAAAGGGGGCCTTGAGAGACAAGGAAGTCCTCCTCTTCCTGCCTCTGTTCTGCCTCAAGTGCCCTGTCCATTATCCCACGCAGCGTATGCTCCAACAGGTGGACAAGAGGTACAGTGTCACTGATGCATGCACTGTCACTGCTCACCATCCTCGTGGCCTCCTCAAATGGTGAGAGGACAGTGCATGCATCCCTGATCATGCTCCACTGGCGTGGGGAAAAAAAGCCAAGCTCCCCTGACCCTGTCCTGGTGCCGTAGTCGCAAAGGTACTCATTGATGGCCCTCTGCTGCGTGTGCAGTCGCTGCATCATGGCCAACGTTGAGTTCCACCTGGTGGGCATGTCACATATTAGGCGGTTCTTGGGCAGGTTCAGCTCCTTTTGCAGCTCAGTCAGCCGAGCACTGGCATTATAAGATCGGCGGAAATGCACACAGACTTTCCTGGCCTGCCTCAGGACATCCTGTAAGCCTGGGAACCTGCCCAAGAACCGCTGCACCACCAGGTTGAGGACGTGAGCCATACAGGGCACATGGGTGAGCTGCCCCTGTCGCAGGGCGGAGAGGAGGTTGGTGCCATTATCAGAAACGACCATTCCTGGCTTAAGCTGGCGTGGCGTCAACCACCTCTCGGCCTGCCCCTGCAGAGCTGCCAGAACCTCTGGCCCAGTGTGGCTCCTGTCCCCCAAACACACCAGCGCAAGCACGGCATGGCATCTTTTTGCCTGCGTACTCGCGTAGCCCCTTGTACGCCTATGGAGCACCGCTGGTTCCGAGGACAGAGCACTCGAAGAGGACATGGAGGAAGAAGAAGAGGAGGGGGTGGAGGAGAGAGGTGTGTCACAACCAGTAGTAGCATTTTGGAGGCGTGGTGGCGGAACAACCTCCAACACTACTGCACCTTGTCCTGCATCCCTCCCAGCTGCCAATAGAGTGACCCAATGGGCCGTGAAAGAAAGATAACGTCCCTGTCCATGCCTGCTGGACCATGAGTCAGCAGTAATATGCACCTTACCGCTGACCGCCCTGTCCAGCGAGGCATGGACATTGCCTTCCACATGCCAGTAGAGAGACGGAATCGCCTTCCGTGAGAAAAAGTGGCGTTTGGGAACCTGCCACTGAGGAACCGCACATTGAACAAACTCACGGAA
The DNA here is from genome assembly GCA_029206835.1 of Rana muscosa. Lineage (NCBI taxonomy): Eukaryota > Metazoa > Chordata > Amphibia > Anura > Ranidae > Rana > Rana muscosa. The sequence continues at coordinate 699,222,469 of CM055117.1, read as the reverse complement.
GGGGGCCGAGTCTATCAACTGAAAAGGCAGCAGTTGAAGTGCTAGCAATTTAGCCAAGCTAGCATTCAACCGCTGGGCATGTGGATGGCTGGGAGTATACTTCTTTCGACGGTCCAGCAGCTGGGGCAGGGAAATTTGCCTGCTACAATCGGACGTCGGTGTACTGCAAGTACTTGGTTGTGACACACCTAATTCTACACCTTCAGTCCTCTCAGAGCAGCTTTCAGAGAGGACTGAAGATATAGTGGGGATGGAGATCCCAACTGATGAGGAGCAAGGAGAGGTCCGCTTTGTTCTTTGGTGTGTGTCTTTTATGTGTGCTTGCCAACGAGCTGCATGGCAGGTCGACATATGTCTGCTCATGCTTGTGGTGCCCAAGCGGCTGATGTTTTGGCCACGCGAGATACGCTTGAGACAAATATTGCAAATAGCAGTGGTGCGATCTGATGCACTCGTCTCAAAAAAGGCCCACACCAAAGAACTTTTGTGATAACGTGCAGAGGCAGCGCCCTGCACAGGCGGAGCTCTGCGGTGTGGTACAGTTGCTGTGCTGGCCTCTAGCTGGCCTCCAGGGGGCATCCTGCCTCGTTGGACATGTGACGCTGCATCCTCCTCCTCCTCCTCCTCTCTCCCTTCAGGCACCCACGTGGAGTCAGTGACCTCATCATCCCCTCCCTCTTCACCACTAGAGCAAACCTGGCAGTAAGCTGCAGCTGGTGGAACACTACTGCCAGATTGCTGTCCTTCAGCATCCCCTCTCTCTGCGCGCACACTACTGACTTCCTCAAGCTGGGTATCATCATCCGAGCCTTCGAATCGTTGGGCATCCTCCTGGAGCATGTACCCAACACTGTGCTCAAACAGTTCGGGGGACTCCTCAGGAGGACATGGTGGGTCTAGGGAAGGGGTGGCTGATGATGCCATTGAGTACGCGTTGGCAGCTGCTCTGCCAGTACCCTGAGCCTGGGTGAGAGAGGATGAGGAGGATGAGGAGGGCTTGGTCATCCATTCTACCAAGCCTTCGGCATGATGCGGCTCCACATGTCCAGCTGCCGAAAACAAAGACAAGCGTGTCCCATGGCCACGTGCTGATGACGATGCACGACCACGTCCATGGCCAGCACTGTTGTCTCTAGAAACAGAGCCTGCCTGCCCTGTGTTCTTGCCTCGGCACGCTCTGCCTCTCCTTGGCGGTCTTCCAGCCATTGTAGTTGGTAGTGTATATAGTATAAAAAATAGAACTCCTATGTGTGCTCACAACACACTGTAGGTCCTATGGGTGCTGACACTAACACACTATAGGTACTATGTGTGCTGCTGACAAGAAAATATAGGAGCTCTGTTTGCTGCCACTAACACACTAGAAGTCCTATTGGTGCTTCTGAGATGAAAATATAGGAGCTCTGTGTGATGCCACTAACACACTAGAAGTCCTATGGGTGCTGCTGAGAAGAAAATATAGGAGCTCTGTTTGCTGCCACTAACACACTAGAAGTCCTATGGGTGCTGCTGAGAAGAAAATATAGGAGCTCTGTGTGATGCCACTAACACACTAGAAGTCCTATGGGTGCTGCTGAGAAGAAAATATAGGAGCTCTGTTTGCTGCCACTAACACACTAGAAGTCCTATGGGTGCTGCTGAGAAGAAAATATAGGAGCTCTGTGTGATGCCACTAACACACTAGAAGTCCTATGGGTGCTTCTGAGATGAAAATATAGGAGCTCTGTGTGATGCCACTAACACACTAGAAGTCCTATGGGTGCTGCTGAGAAGAAAATATAGGAGCTCTGTTTGCTGCCGCTAACACACTAGAAGTCCTATGGGTGCTGCTGAGAAGAAAATATAGGAGCTCTGTGTGATGCCACTAACACACTAGAAGTCCTATGGGTGCTTCTGAGATGAAAATATAGGAGCTCTGTGTGATGCCACTAACACACTAGAAGTCCTATGGGTGCTGCTGAGAAGAAAATATAGGAGCTCTGTGTGATGCCACTAACACACTAGAAGTCCTATGGGTGCTGCTGAGAAGAAAATATAGGAGCTCTGTTTGCTGCCACTAACACACTAGAAGTCCTATGGGTGCTGCTGAGAAGAAAATATAGGAGCTCTGTGTGATGCCACTAACACACTAGAAGTCCTATGGGTGCTGCTGAGAAGAAAATATAGGAGCTCTGTGTGATGCCACTAACACACTAGAAGTCCTATGGGTGCTTCTGAGATGAAAATATAGGAGCTCTGTGTGATGCCACTAACACACTAGAAGTCCTATGGGTGCTGCTGAGAAGAAAATATAGGAGCTCTGTTTGCTGCCACTAACACACTAGAAGTCCTATGGGTGCTGCTGAGAAGAAAATATAGGAGCTCTGTGTGATGCCACTAACACACTAGAAGTCCTATGGGTGCTTCTGAGATGAAAATATAGGAGCTCTGTGTGATGCCACTAACACACTAGAAGTCCTATGGGTGCTGCTGAGAAGAAAATATAGGAGCTCTGTGTGATGCCACTAACACACTAGAAGTCCTATGGGTGCTTCTGAGATGAAAATATAGGAACTCTGTGTGATGCCACTAACACACTAGAAGTCCTATGGGTGCTGCTGAGAAGAAAATATAGGAGCTCTGTTTGCTGCCACTAACACACTAGAAGTCCTATGGGTGCTTCTGAGATGAAAATATAGGAGCTCTGTGTGATGCCACTAACACACTAGAAGTCCTATGGGTGCTGCTGAGAAGAAAATATAGGAGCTCTGTGTGATGCCACTAACACACTAGAAGTCCTATGGGTGCTTCTGAGATGAAAATATAGGAACTCTGTGTGATGCCACTAACACATTAGAAGTCCTATGGGTGCTGCTAAGAAGAAAATATAGGAGCTCTGTTTGCTGCCACTAACACACTAGAAGTCCTATGGGTGCTTCTGAGAAGAAAATATAGGAGCTCTGTGTGATGCCACTAACACACTAGAAGTCCTATGGGTGCTTCTGAGATGAAAATATAGGAACTCTGTGTGATGCCACTAACACACTAGAAGTCCTATGGGTGCTGCTGAGAAGAAAATATAGGAGCTCTGTTTGCTGCCACTAACACACTAGAAGTCCTATGGGTGCTTCTGAGATGAAAATATAGGAGCTCTGTGTGATGCCACTAACACACTAGAAGTCCTATGGGTGCTTCTGAGATGAAAATATAGGAGCTCTGTGTGATGCCACTAACACACTAGAAGTCCTATGGGTGCTGCTGAGAAGAAAATATAGGAGCTCTGTGTGATGCCACTAACACACTAGAAGTCCTATGGGTGCTGCTGAGAAGAAAATATAGGAGCTCTGTTTGCTGCCACTAACACACTAGAAGTCCTATGGGTGCTTCTGAGAAGAAAATATAGGAGCTCTGTGTGATGCCACTAACACACTAGAAGTCCTATGGGTGCTTCTGAGATGAAAATATAGGAACTCTGTGTGATGCCACTAACACATTAGAAGTCCTATGGGTGCTGCTGAGAAGAAAATATAGGAGCTCTGTTTGCTGCCACTAACACACTAGAAGTCCTATGGGTGCTGCTGAGAAGAAAATATAGGAGCTCTGTGTGATGCCACTAACACACTAGAAGTCCTATGGGTGCTGCTGAGAAGAAAATATAGGAGCTCTGTTTGCTGCCACTAACACACTAGAAGTCCTATGGGTGCTGCTGAGAAGAAAATATAGGAGCTCTGTTTGCTGCCACTAACACACTAGAAGTCCTATGGGTGCTGCTGAGAAGAAAATATAGGAGCTCTGTGTGATGCCACTAACACACTAGAAGTCCTATGGGTGCTGCTGAGAAGAAAATATAGGAGCTCTGTTTGCTGCCACTAACACACTAGAAGTCCTATGGGTGCTGCTGAGAAGAAAATATAGGAGCTGTTTGCTGCCACTAACACACTAGAAGTCCTATGGGTGCTGTTGGGGTGCAATGCTGTGCTAACAGCACTGCGGTTGGTACTACTGCAATACTGTACTAACAGTAAGCACGCACCAGACTAATCCCCAGCAGCAGCTAATAACACGCTAACTGTGCAATCAGCAGCAATGAACGATCAATGACTTAGGTAGCAATGGTTTAGCAAAGAAATAGCCAATGGTTTAGCAAAGAAGAGCAAATCTTTCAGTATCAAGCAAAGACAGAATCAGCAGACTGATCTCTCCTAAAGCCGGAACTCATGCGACCGGGGCCGATGGCGTGGCGGCCTTTTAAATGGTGGGGCATGTACTAAAGCCCCTGAGCTGTAATTGGCTACAGGCGTCCTGCCTGTAGCCAATTATTGCTCTCCGAGTTTCGGGCGCTGTGATTGGCCAAGCATGCGGGGTCACAGTGCATGCTTGGCCAATCATCAGCCAGCAATGCACTGCGCCGGCCGCGCCGGCCGCAATGCACTGCGGGGCCGCTCGCATCACACGAATGTGATGCGAACGGCCCAAATAGTTCTGGGCTCGACGAGCGAGCGAACGCCCGGTGCTCGATTCGAACATGGGTTCGAATCGAGCACCGGGCCCATCCCTAGTCAGAATGACTGTTTCTGCGTGTACATATACATGTCATTTCAAAACTGTATGCATTTTGCTATACGTAAAGATACATATGAACATTGGGTCAAACCAAAAAAAGCATGATAAAATCATTCCAACAAGGAGTTTATAAGGTAAAAAGAATTCAAGGGTCACATTGCAGGGAATGTTCAACATGATTTGTCAATCAAGCAAATTTTTTGGAAAAAATCAAATAGCTGTCAGAAGAATTTGAATGGATTGAATGGAACATCCGTGTCACATAGAGTAAAAAGTAGACTAGTCAGTCGATGTGAGTTCTACGTGTTTCAGGGCCTTAAAGCCCCTCATCAGGAACAAGACCGTAGTCAGTATCTGCGAGTGAAGGGGATAAGAGTTATTGTTTGGTCCTTAAGAAATGTGGGTAAGTATAAGAAGTGATGGTCCCCCATCCATCACACAAACACTCAACCCACTAACTTACATGTATGTCTGAGCAATAGCCGCGCGGCCGTGACGACGATGAGCCAAACAAGGAATGCCACGGATGGGAGCTGAGGAGGCGGGGTGGGCGGCAGCCGGACCACAGGGCGTGCACCCCAACAGAGTCATGGTAGTGGTGTAAAAAGAAAGCTGGTGAAGAAGACCCCAAGGGGAGGGAAATCTAGGGAAAAAGGAAAAAATGTGTAATGGAAAAATGTAATGTGAAAAAGTTGTAAAAAATAAATAGATATGTATGAAATAGAATAAATAAAATGAATAAATAAAATTAAAATACAATTAGGATGAAATTGAGATTAAAGTTAAAGTAAAAATTATATAAAATATAAAATATAAATAAACATAAATATGAATGAAATAATTAATGTAAATATAGATGTAGATGTGAAAAAATGTTGATTGAATATGGGGTATGAAGTGAAAAAATGTGAGTGGTGGTGCACGAAGATATTGGAATGTACGAAAAAGATATATCAGGCAATCAAAAAAATTTTAATTTTTAAAAAAAATGCAGTTTCTTTTTATCATCAATTATTCCAACTGCGTGCCCACCAGCTCGCATTATAATTATTTAATTTTGTTTTTCCTCTGTATTATTTCTCTGCAGACCCCCCCTTTTTGCTCTCTCCATATTCCAATTGTTACAATATACCAATGCATGATGCCTGTGCATCGCCGCAGTCGGCCCTGTTTGGTTGCTGGGCTGGGCTTCTTGTATCACGTTTGGGGTCTGTGACGCGCACTGGGTGTCCCCCCTCCGCCCCGATCTGACACGGGGTGGGCGGGGGCTACGCCACTGTGTGTCGACGTCACGCTCCCCGCCGGAGGTGTGCGGCGTCCTCATGACGCCGCGGCCCCCTCCTTAGGCGGGGTTTTCACCATCTGTCAGCACACCGGGAGTGATCTCGGTCATGGCCGGCCCTCCCCCTGTGCTTTCGCGTGACGTTGGGGGCGGGGCTGTGGCGGCGTCGCCTATATGGTCTACCCCCCTTGCAGAGTCTCACATCCGGTTACATCACTTCTTCCCTCACCAAGGACCCACACATACAGCTGCTGTGCACTATCTGTTCACAGCTATCAAGTATTATGGTATACATTTATTCATTTCTCTTCACTTTATCCTGCTCTCTGCAGGCTTCCCTTCACTCTTTTTTCATGCTTAGCTTTTTTTGATTGCCTGATATATCTTTTTCGTACATTCCAATATCTTCGTGCACCACCACTCACATTTTTTCACTTCATACCCCATATTCAATCAACATTTTTTCACATCTACATCTATATTTACATTAATTATTTCATTCATATTTATGTTTATTTATATTTTATATTTTATATAATTTTTACTTTAACTTTAATCTCAATTTCATCCTAATTGTATTTTAATTTTATTTATTCATTTTATTTATTCTATTTCATACATATCTATTTATTTTTTACAACTTTTTCACATTACATTTTTCCATTACACATTTTTTCCTTTTTCCCTAGATTTCCCTCCCCTTTGGGTCTTCTTCACCAGCTTTCTTTTTACACCACTACCATGACTCTGTTGGGGTGCACGCCCTGTGGTCCGGCTGCCGCCCACCCCGCCTCCTCAGCTCCCATCTGTGGCATTCCTTGTTTGGCTCATCGTCATCACGGCCGCGCAGCTATTGCTCAGACATACATGTAAGTTAGTGGGTTGAGTGTTTGTGTGATGGATGGGGGACCATCACTTCTTATACTTACCCACATTTCTTAAGGACCAAACAATAACTCTTATCCCCTTCACTCGCAGATACTGACTACGGTCTTGTTCCTGATGAGGGGCTTTAAGGCCCTGAAACGCGTAGAACTCACATCGACTTACTAGTCTACTTTTTACTCTATGTGACACGGACGTTCCATTCAATCCATTCAAATTCTTCTGACAGCTATTTGATTTTTTCCAAAAAATTTGCTTGATTGACAAATCATGTTGAACATTCCCTGCAATGTGACCCTTGAATTCTTTTTACCTTATAAACTCCTTGTTGGAATGATTTTATCATGCTTTTTTTGGTTTGACCCAATGTTCATATGTATCTTTACGTATAGCAAAATGCATACAGTTTTGAAATTACATGTATATGTACACGCAGAAACAGTCATTCTGACCAATTAAAGTTATTTTGTATTGTATATTTATATTTGCTTTCATGTGTCTCACAAAAGTCCCACTCTCTGTTCTTTATCAAATACAGTATATATTTAATTCAAGTAAAAAATAGTACATACATTGATGTCATGAACATCAGCCAATTCATACAAAATACAGAAAATGGGTAAAAATTATTTTGCAAGTATCTGTCAATATTAGCACACAAGCATAAAGTATTCCCGACGCATTTCGCGAGGCTTAGCTCGCTCTTCAGGGGTGGATGCTTGTAGTGTGCCTAAAATGAAAGGATATGGTGTATAGTATGATATAAAAGGGCACAGGGTAAGGGGGGGGTCCCTTGATGTAAAAAACCCCATACTCACCAATGGACATAGCCGGAAACCAGCGCATGTGAGGCCCCCAAATGGCGGCCATAAATGTCTTGCCAGGGAGCAGAGGAGGAGGGGCCAAACGAAATCCCAACCCGGGTCAAACAGAAGGAGGGCACAGCATGGATAGAGTTTGTGTATCCCCAAAGTCTCAATGGGTCCATGAGGAATATTGGCTCTAAACACAAATATGTATGTTAGATAATTGAGGTAATAAGGTAGGTAAGCGTGAAAAAACGCATGTGTATCTGTATATAGGTGAAAGACCTGAGCCAAAGGTGGTGAGAGCATAGAGACTGAAGGGGAATGTGGTGAAAAGATGCCAGAAACTGGCAGGTGTGATAGGGAAAAAATCAAATAAAAAACGCAGGAAGGAAAAGAAAGTGAAAATAAACTGGAGGCCGGGTGTGTGATGAAGACTGTAATGAGAGGACGGGCTACAGGTGAATGCTCAGAGTGAGTCATATACAAAATGTACATGGGTAGTTTGAGTGTTTAAGTAGATAGGCGTACAAAGACGCATGTATGTCCAAATGTAGATGAGAGACCTGAGCCCAGGGTAGTAAGAACATGAAGACTGAAAGAGAATGGTGGTAAGTAGTGTTGAGCGAACCCGAACTGTAAAGTTCGGGTCCGTACCGAACTTTAGCTTTTTCCCGAACCCGAACCCGGACTTTGCGCAAAAGTCCGGGTTCGGGTTCGCCAATCTAATTACGCATTTAGAAATGCTTCAGGGGCCAGCCAATCACCTTTTGATTAGCTGGTGTGCCCTTAGAGGCCATCATAGCCATGCCTACTAATGGCATGGCTGTGATTGGTCAGTGCAACATGTGACCCAGCTTCTATATAAGCTAGAGGCACACAGCACACACGTCACTCTGCTTCAGAATAGATAGGGAGAGGATCTTGGCTGCTGCTGTTGCTAATAGGGAGAGATTGTAAAATACATGAGGTAGTCCTGATTCTGCAATCTGAGGGAAAAGATAGAGAGATAGTGTAGTGTAGGGCCAGGTTCCTGTTGGTGCTTTCAGGGAGAGAGAGATATATTATATAGGAGTCCAGATTCAGAGATTAAAATCAGCGATCTGCATAGGTTTACCTGTTTGTGTTGCAGTGCACAGTCTTTTTACACTGCCATGAGCCCAGTGTCAGAGAAAATCTAACTTTTATCTGCAAGCTCAGTGCACCAGCACTGCATATTACGTTGAGAGATACACCGTTTCCATACTGTGGGTGTATTCTGCTCTTTGAAAAAGATCCATTTAGGGGGAAAAAAAAGCACTTTATTGTCCTCTTTTCCAAAAGACCCATAGGGCAAAAAAAAATAAAAAATTGCATTTTATTTTGCTCGTGCAAAAAAAGACCCTTTTAGGGCAAAAAAAAAAAAAAATTGCTCTTTAATGTACAATTGCAAAAAGAGCCATTCAGGGCCACAAAAAATAGTTTGCAGTGTGTTATACATATGTGGAGGTGTGTGAAATAAACAATTTCTATATAGTTTTCTCCTACTGTGCTATACTAAAAAAAACAACATTTTTTTTGAATAGCATTTTCTGCAGTTCTGTAGCTGTGCGATTCAGCGGTTACGTACTGTGGGTGTGTTCTGCTCTTCCAAAAAATGCCGTTTAGGGGCACAAAATTTTTTTGCAGTGTGTTATACATATTTGGAGGTGTGTGAAATAAACAATTTCTATATAGTTTTCTCCTACTGTGCTATACTAAAAAAAAAACTTTTTTTTTGAATAGCCTTTTCTGCAGTTCTGTAGCTGTGCGATTCAGCGGTTACGTACTGTGGGTGTGTTCTGCTCTTCCAAAAAATGCCGTTTAGGAGCACAACATTTTTTTGCAGTGTGTTATACATATTTGGAGGTGTGTGAAATAAACAATTTCTATATAGTTTTCTCCTACTGTGCTATACTAAAAAAAAAACTTTTTTTTTTAATAGCCTTTTCTGCAGTTCTGTAGCTGTGCGATTCAGCAGTTACGTACTGTGGGTGTGTTCTGCTCTTCCAAAAAACGCCGTTTAGGGGCACAAAAAATAGTTTGCAGTGTGTTATACATATTTGGAGGTGTGTGAAATAAACAATTTCTATATAGTTTTCTCCTACTGTGCTATACTAAAAAAACAAATTTTTTTTGAATAGCATTTTCTGCAGTTCTGTAGCTGTGCGATTCAGCGGTTACGTACTGTGGGTGTGTTCTGCTCTTCCAAAAAATGCCGTTTAGGGGCACAAAAAATAGTTTGCAGTGTGTTATACATATTTGGAGGTGTGTGAAATAAACAATTTCTATATAGTTTTCTCCTACTGTGCTATACTAAAAAAACAAAATTTTTTTTGAATAGCATTTTCTGCAGTTCTGTAGCTGTGCGATTCAGCGGTTACGTACTGTGGGTGTGTTCTGCTCTTCCAAAAACACCCATTTAGGGCAACATCCTAAATTTGGAAAATATGAGGAGAAGGTCAAAGGGACGTGGTGGCCCCGGTCGTGGTGCTGCTGGTGGAGCTCCTGTTGCAGGGAGAGGACGTGGTGGATCTGTGCCAGATACATGCACAAGTGAAACACCTTCCTCAGGTGCGAGTAGGCGACCGAGCCTGCGGCGGTATTTTGTCGCGCCTAATGAGGCTGTACGAATGTTTAGGCCAGGACAAGTACAGGCGATAGTAGATTAGGTTGCTGACAGTGCCTCGGGTTCCTTCACATTGTCTCCCACCCACTCTTCTGATGAAAGATCAGAGTTGGCACCTGAAACCCATGTCCATCAGTCTTTCACCTCACCCCCTTGCAAATCAGCCAAGCAGTCTGAGCCCCAAATCATGCAGCAGTCTCTTCTGCTTTTCGATGACTCTGTTAGCAGGGTTTCCCAGGGCCATCCACCTAGCGCTGCCCCAGAAGTGGAAGAGATTGGGTGCACCGATGCCCAACCACTTATGTTTCATGATGAGTACATGGGAGGACCATCGCAGTACGTCTCGGATGATGACGAAACACAGGTGCCAACTGCTGCTGCTTTCGCAATTGTGCAGACAGACAAGGAGGGCAGGGGTGAAGACTGGGTGGAAGATGATGTGGAGGATGATGAGGTCCTCGACCCCACATGGAATGAATGTTATGCAGGTGACCAGTGTAGTTTGGAGGAAGAGGCGGTGGTCGCACAGAGCCACCAGCACAGCAGAAGAGGGAGCAGGGTGCAAAAGCGGAGCGTCCGACCCCTAGACAGTATGTCTGCTACTGCCCAACGCAGCAAGGGACCGAGCACACCAAAGCCAGGTCCAAGGAGTTCCCTAGCGTGGCAGTTCTTCACACAATGTGCTGATGACAAGACACGAGTGGTTTGCAGGCTGTGCAATCAGAGGCTGAAGCGAGGCATAAACGTTCTCAACCTGAGCACAACCTGCATGACCAGGCATCTAAGTGCAAAGCACGAGCTGCAGTGGAGTAGACACCTCAAAAACCAAGAAAGGTCTCTGGCTCCTCCTGCTTCCTCTTCTGCTGCAGTCTCGGCCTCTTCATCCACCTCTGTAGTGACAGTGGCACCTGCCACCCCGCAAACAGAGGATCTGCCAGCAACACTACCACCTGGGTCACCAACCATCTCCACAATGTCCCATGGGAAGCGTTCAGCTCTCTATCTCCCAAACATTGGAGCGGAAGAGGAAGTAACCCCCTAGCCACCCGCGATCCCTGGCCCTGAATGCCAGCATTTCAAAACTCCTGGCCTTTGAAATGCTGTCATTCTGTATGGTGGAGACGCAGAGTTTTAAAAGCCTGATGGCATTGGCTGTCCCACAGTACGTCGTGCCCAGCCGCCACTATTTTTCCAGGCGAGCCATCCCTTCCCTGCACAACCAAGTGGGGGACAAAATCAGGTGTGCACTGCGCAACGCCATCTGTGGCAAGGTCCACCTAACTACGGATGCGTGGACCAGTAAGCACGGTCAGGGACGTTATATCTCCCTAACAGCACACTGGGTAAATGCAGTGGCGGCTGGGCCTGAGGCAGATAGCAGTTTGGCGCATGTCCTTCCACCACCGAGGATTGCAGGGCGCTTCAGTTTGCCTCCTGTTGCTAACTCCTCCTACTCCGCTTCCTCATCCTCTACCGCCTCCTCATCCGGTCAGCGTAACACCTTCACCACCAACTTCAGCACAGCCAGGGGTAAACGACAGCAGGCAGTTTTAAAACTTATCTGTTTGGGGGAAAAACCCCACACCGCGCAGGAGTTGTGGAGGGACATGGAACAACAGACCAATGAGTGGTTGCTGTCAGTGAGCCTCAAGCCCGGCCTGGTGGTGTGCGATAATGGGCGAAATCTCCTAGCAGCTCTGGGCCTAGCCGGTTTGACGCACATCCCTTGCCTGGCGCATGTGCTGAACTTGGTGGTCCAGAGGTTCCTTAAAAATTACCCCAATATGGAGGGCGTGGCTAGCAGTCGGAGCGGATGGCAGCATACTGAATCGGCTCCTCATCATCCTGGGCTTGTAGGGGATTTAGAGCGACTAACAGCCTCGTTTCTCACCGCAAACCGGCCAGAATCTACGCGGACACCTTCCTAGATGCCTTCCCGCAAAAGGAAGGAATATCCTAAGCTGGGGAAGATGTCAGACTTCTTCGTGCAGCCGCGCCGACATACCAGCCAAAATGGCGCCGGCTCCTCCACAGGGACAACACGAGGCCCGACACAGCAGCGCGGCCTTTATTCCGGCGGCACTTATAAGCAGGGTCACTCGCACTACTCTCCCCCTCCATCAGCTACCTCCAGCCCGGCCAAGAGCAAACAGAGAACATCGGTTACATCGCCATCAGCGGAGGAGGTAAGCGGCTTAAGCTCTTCATTAGATGACACCAGGGAGTTGCAGGACTCCATTACTGACTTCCCCACACTAAACCAACCGATCATGGACACTACCATGAAGGATATGCTGGTATCCCTACGCTCTACGTTACATGCTGACATGATGAGTATCACCCAGCAGTTTAAATCAGAGGTGGCTGAGGTGTCTAATAGAGTGTCCCACATAGAATCTAAAATGGGGGAGTTTGCGGCCACGTTTAATGATATGGTGGATGCTCACACTGACAGGGATGTCGAGCTGCTGAAAATCAACACCAAATTAGCAAATCTGGAGGACAGATCCAGACGTAACAACGTCAAGATCCGCGGAATCCCCGAATCTGTCAAACCCCCAGACTTAAAAGCACACTTTCTAAACATCATGAAAATGGCGCTGCCTGACACACCGCTGGAAGATCTTGTAATTGATCGTATACACCGGCTGCCAAGACCAAAAAATATTCCGGCACATCTTCCCAGAGACACTATAGTCCGGATTCACTTTTACCATATAAAGGACCGGTTTATGATGTCTGTGAGGCGTCGAGATGAACTGCCACAAGACCTACAGGAGCTCTCCTTCTTTGCAGACCTCTCTGCGTTTACCATGCAGCAACGCAGACAACTTGCCACGATTACCAAACCGTTGAATAATCATCATATTCCATACAGGTGGCTATACCCTGCCAAGCTGATGATTACAAAAGATGGCGCAACTCACACTATAGCCACCATAAAGGAAGGCCTGAGGCTTATGAGAGATTGGCAAATCTTAGCTCCTACTGCACATGAGGGAAGTGGCACTCACTCTCCTTCTTCCTCCCGAGCCAATTCAGATGAGGAAACGAGCTGAAATATACCCAGATATTCTTAATTCATCACAATCCCCCTGGAAGCCCAGGAGAATGCCACAGAGTTTTTTTTCTCAATACCCCCCATCTATAGCGGTACTTAATCCGCACAGATTCCTTGAGGAATCGCACGTTTTTTACGGTTTTTGATAATTCTTTCCCCCTTGAGTACTGTTTTGTTCCCTTTGTTCTCCTTGTTTTCCTCTTTCTTCCCTCTCCCCGTAATTTTTTATTTTACCGGTACAGGACTCCCAACACAAGGACCCAATCTCCACCAAGAGAGAACCCGAGGGAATTTACCATACCAACTCTACGTCCATACCTGCTTGTAAACCATCTCCAACTGTCTTCGTGCAAGGTAACGCATAGTCCACACTGCTTGGCATCTACACATTTTAGGACTCCCTACTAATCCCTCTGCTACGATGCCCTTTATGATATCTTCATTTAATGTGAAAGGCCTGAACAGCCCACACAAACGTCAAATGGCTTGGAAAGAAGCGACACGACTAAAAAGTGACATTATTTGTTTTCAAGAGACCCATTTCAATACTCACAGGCCCCCATCATTTAATCACAGTAAGTTCCCGCATGTCTATATGGCAAATGGCCCGAAAAAAAAAGGTGGAGTAGCAATTGCAGTCAGAGACTCTACCCCGTTTGTACATCTGGATTCCCATCTAGATGTTTCTGGCAGATTTATCATACTTATTTGCGAAATCTCAACGATAAAATTAACGTTGGTAAACCTATATCTACCTAACACGAACCAACTTCGTTTTTTGAAAAAGATATGGAAAAAAGTGGATTCCCTAAAACAGGGACATGTCATTATGTGCGGGGATTTCAATGCGATCCCAGCTAAGGATTTAGACTACTCGGGCGCTTCCCCCAACAGCATACGGAGGGCTACAATAGCCCAATTTATAGCATCCTCTGGGCTTTTTGATGTGTGGAGATGTCAACACTCCACAGAGAGAGACTTTACTTTTTTTTCAAATGTCCACCATACCTACTCACGCATAGACTTGTTCCTTGTAGATAAATTTATGTTGCAAAAAATTGTTAAATCTGAAATACATGTGATAACATGGTCCGATCATGCACCAACTTCCATTGTGGTGGGGGATCGTGAAGCCGAAACCAGAGCTAACAGGTGGCGGAACGACATATATTCCTTGTCATGCCCCGAAAACTCAAAACAAATTAGAAAGGCACTAAAAGAGTTCTTTAATATCAATGCTCCTTCGGTCAACAATCCCTTCACACTCTGGAATACACATAAGGTATATATCCGTGGCCTACTTATACAACTTAGCTATAGACTCAAGAGGCAACGGTCGAAACAACTAGATGATCTACTAACCAAAATACAGAACCTAGAATCCCTCAATAAACAACATACTACACAGGCTTTGCGAGATTCTCTATTCTACGCCAGACAGGAATTAAGAGCGCTTTTGATTTCCCAGCAAAATAACCGCCTACGTACGTTAAGAGCAAATACCTACAGATGTGGCAATAAGGCGGGGAAATTGCTGGCAAACCAACTAAAAGATCGTGTGGTTAAACAAAGGATTCCGCACATCTTGAACCCTAAAACAGGACTAAAAGTCTCCAATCCCAAAGATATCGCAGAAGCCTTCTGCGACTACTATGAATCACTCTATAATTTAAAAGACGACCCAAACACCCCCCAACCATCAGACACATTGATCAGAGAATTCCTGGCCTCGGTTAAAATTCCTACACTGCCCAACACAGACCTTGACTTACTGAACCAGCCCTTTACAATATCTGAAATAGAAAAACAAATTAGAAAATTACCGCACAACAAAGCACCAGGTCCCGATGGTTATTCCTCTGAGTACTACCAATTGTTCAGTGCAGAACTTTCACCTTTTATGAATCAGATGTTTGATGCTGCAATAAACCAGGCTTCATTCCCACAAGAAATGCTCACTGCTACTATCATCACCTTGCCCAAACCAGGTAAGGATCCAACTGCCCCACAAAACTTTAGACCCATTTCACTTTTAAATGTGGACATTAAAGTCTATGCCAAACTAATTGCAAACAGACTTTCAGGCCTACTTCCACAACTCTTTGATCAGGACCAGGTGGGCTTTGTCCTGGGCCGCCAGGCCACAGAAGCGACCAGGAGGATGATTAATCTGATTCACCTGGCCGAAAAAAATGAAAGGCCTTCTCTGCTTCTCACTTTGGATGCAGAGAAGGCCTTTGACAGAGTGCACTGGGGCTATTTGACCAGTGTCTTGGAGAAATTCGGTCTGATTGGCCCAATCCAAAGAGCAATTCTGGCATTGTATTCAACCCCATCTGCCTTCGTCTATACGGAGGGAATGTTCTCCAGGAACTTTCGAATATCGAATGGGACTAGGCAGGGATGTCCCCTGTCCCCATTGATATTCGCCCTGGTGATGGAGCCACTAGCGGGAAAAATCAGGGCTCACCCGCTAATCCAGGGCATCACCTCACAAAACACCCACCACAAAATATCTCTTTTCGCAGATGATGTCATATTGACATTATCTGATCCTGGTGTATCCCTTCCGGCTGCACATGACACCCTTACCCTATTTAGTAGGGTAGCTTACTATAAATTAAATGCCTCCAAGTCTAGCATACTGGGTATAGCACTTGACAAAGATCTTAAAAAAGCCCTCCGGAGGGACCTACCATACCCATGGTCTTCAGATTCAATAACCTACCTGGGTACCAAGTTGACCTCCCCGGTCTCAAACCTTTATGAGATTAACTTTGTACCCTTAATAGCAGACTTACAAAAAGAAATGTCTAGACTCCGAAAACACTACATTTCGTGGTCAGGCCGCATAGCGGCATATAAGATGTTACTTTTACCAAAACTAACCTATCTCTTTAGAGCACTTCCGATTCCCATTCCAAGATCTTTCTTTACCATAGCACAAAAACAACTATCAACCTTCATTTGGGCGGGCAAAAAGGCGAGAGTTCCCCAAATTATGCAGAAGAAACACAAATCAGTTGGCGGCCTGGGTGTACCTATTTTGAAAGATTACTATATAGCGTCAATATTAGACCAGCTTAAAGGTTGGTATGCACAAGATAAGAGTACACCCTGGAGCCAATTAGAACAAGCATGGATATACCCCAGATCGCTGGTTTCCCTTATCCAGGCACAAACTCTGTCACCCCCCAAGATTTTAATAGCACATCCCACAATACAGGCAACATTGCTCGCTTGGACTTACCTAGCGGAGGTATCACACTCAACCCTACCTCATACTGAGGTTCCTATTCTTATGGAAACCCTCAATTGGTTGATTCCCAATATCTCCCTGACTCAGTGGGTACAGAAAGGAATTAAAAATCTTGAGGATATTGTAGTAAATAGCAAAATGATCTCGTTCTCTGACATACAATCCAAATATGGAATACCTCCATCTGAATTTCTGACTTTCCAACAAATCTCTTCCTATTATCAAAAGTTCAACAACACAAACATCCTCTTCCCCAAACTAGTATGGACATACTTGAATTCATCCGACCCAAAGGCAAAAGGCATATCTCTTATGTATAGTATACTAAATTCCAAAAAGGTTTTCTGTAAATTCAACCCATTACTGAAGTGGGAAAAAGAGTTGCACAAGGTCTTTTCTGAACAACAGTGGCTCCTAGCGATTAAAAACACACATCAATTCTCACGTTGCTCAAATTATGAGGAATTAACTCAAAAACTTTGGATAAGATGGCACTACACTCCATATATAATGGCCAAGTTCTCTGAGGCGCAGTCTAATCTATGTTGGAGGGGGTGTGGACAGGTGGGGACGTTGTCACACATGGTGTGGGCATGCCTCCACCTCCGCAGCTTCTGGTCTGAAATGTTCAAACTCATATCGAAAATAACTGGAGTATTTGTACAACCTACCATTGAAAAAGCTATACTGAGCATTGACATGTCTGAATACCCACTATCAGTTAGGTCCATAGCCATGCACATTCTGTTTGCAGCAAGGTCTCTGGTAATGTGTAAGTGGAAAACGAATGAAATACCCAGTAAAGGAGAGGTGATCACAAAAGTCAATGCTATAGCAGAATACAAAAAAATATTAGCATACAGGGACGGTTGCATCTCAAGATATGAATCTCACTGGAAGATATGGAGGTCCAATTTCAAATCCCACGGGTAGTGATGCCTAGTACCATAATTCTATTTTCTATACCAGTTCTTACCCTCTTTCATATTTAACTTTCTCACTGCACTCCTCTTCATCTATCTCCCCTTTCCCCCACCCTGAGTTCAGTTATAACCAATGTCAAATCCTCCATAGCTGGTATGGAGGGCTTAAAGTTCGTATTATACTACATGATTCAAATTGTAAAGATGTGCCTAGATGTAACATCGTTCTACGTTTTCACTCAAAATTTATGAAGTTGATTCTAGCAACAGATGTAGGAGTGTAATGCTACACAGTTGTAGAAGTTTATGTATAACCATCACATTTGTCAACATTATTTGTAATGTACAGCAATTTGCAGCTTGTCAAATTACATTCCTTGTATCTATGACTTTATATTCTTAATAAAAATTATTTGAATAAAAATTACCCCAATATGCCAGAGCTGCTGCAGAAAGTGCGGGCTGTGTGTGCGCACTTTCGGCGTTCGCACCCTGCTGCTGCTCGCCTGTCAGCGCTGCAGCGTAACTTCGGCCTTCCCGCTCACCGCCTCATATGTGACGTGCCCACAAGGTGGAACTTCACCTTGCACATGCTGGCCAGACTGTGCGAGCAGCAGCAGGCGATAGTGGAGTTTCAGCTGCAGCAATCACGCGTGAGTCGCTCTGCGGAACAGCACCACTTCACCACCAATAACTGGGCCTCCATGCGAGACCTGCGTGCCTTGTTGCGCTGTTTCGAGTACTCCACCAACATGTCCAGTGCCAATGACGCCGTTCTTAGCGTTACTATCCCAGTTCTATGCCTCCTTGAAAAAACGCTTCGGGCGATGATGGAAGAGGATGTGGCACAGGAGGAGGAGGAGGAGGAAGCGGGATCATTTCAAAGGCTTTCAGGGCAGTCTTTCACAAGTAGCTACGAGGGTGGGTTCCTGCACCAACAAACGCCAGGTACACAATTGTCCGGCAGAAAGGGCACAGTTATGGAGGATGACGAGGAGGAGATGGAGGAGGAGGAGGAGGAGGAGGAGCCATTTTCACAGCAGGGTGGCACCCAGACCAGCTCGTGGCCATCACTGGTGCGTGGCTGGGGGGATACAGAGGACACAGACGATACACCTCCCACAGAGGGCAGCTTTTCTTTGCCTCTGGGCAGCCTGGCACACATGAGCGATTACACGCTGCAGTGTTTCCGCAATGACCGCCGAGTTGCCCACATTTTAACTGGTGCTGATTACTGGGTGGCCACCCTGCTGGATCCCCGTTACAAGGACAACGTACCGTCCTTAATTCCCTCACTGGAGCGGGATCGTAAGATGCGCGAGTACAAGCGCACGCTGGTAGACGCGCTGCTGGTGGCATTCCCACCTGACAGCGGGCGTACGGTGGAAGCACAAGGCGAAGGCAGAGGAGGAGGAAGAGGTCGCCAACGCATCCGGGGCACCGGCAGCACCTCAGAAGGCAGGGTTAGCATGGCTGAAATGTGGAAAAGCTTTGTCAGCACGCCACAACAACCAGCACCACCAGCTGAGATGGAACGTCTTAGCAGGAGGCAGCATTTCACCAACATGTTTGAGCAGTATGTGTCCACAGGCCTACACGTACTGGATGACGGGTCTGCCCCCTTTAACTTCTGGGTCTCCAAATTGGGCACATGGCCTGAGCTTGCCCTTTATGCCTTGGAGGTGCTGGCCTGCCCTGCAGCCAGTGTATTATCTGAACGTGTATTTAGCACGGCAGGGGGCGTTATCACAGACAAGCGCAGCCGCCTGTCCAGAGCCAATGTGGACAAGCTCACGTTCATTAAAATGAACCAGGCATGGATCCCACAGGACTTGTCCGTACCTTGTGCAGAATAGACATGTATACCGGTGTTGTGACAAAAACTGTCCGGCCATCGGATTGTGTCCGGCCCATACTGCGAAGGCGCAGCGCTTGCGCAGTACAGGGGACAAGGAGATTCACAAAATCTCCGAAGATGAAAGGCGCCTGCGCAGTGAGTGCAGGTTCAAGCCCCACCATCCAAGTGGACATACGGTAGCACATAGTAACAGGGCCCCTCACGGGCTCGGTTCGATCGCCACACTTCGGGCACGGCCTCACTTGGCTCGGCTTGAACCACGGATGGTGTGGCCTTCACCTGAACTCACCACGCAGGCGCCGTTCGTCTTGGGAGATTTTCTAAATCCCCTTGTCCTACATACTGAGCAAGCGCAGTACAGGGTGGACACTATTTGACGGGGGACAGAATTCGACACATCACCGGCCTTACCCAGCCATTGTTGTATTTTTGAACCAGTGTTGGCTACCTCGTCCTCCTCCACCGCCGCTTCCACCTACACAGCCACATCCACCGCCACCTCAACCTCCTACTCCATATGGACCTCGTCCTCCTAGGTCAAGATTATAATTTTTATTTTATTTTTTTGTAGCGCACAGATCCTTTCCCCCTTACCTGCCTTTATGTTGTTGGCTCCTCGCAGGAGGGAGAAAGGCACACCGCACTACCAGCCCGTACCCTCCTATATAAAGAGGTTGAGCGGTGTACTTGACGGGCCGTGTCCACAGCCGGAGTCAAAACTCCTCCAGAGGATGATTCTCACCTCTACTGTAGGTAGAGGCAAGTCCTTTAATTCCCAGTAAAGTCAATGTCCACACCAGCTGAAATTACAACTCTTATTCTCTCATGGAAAAATAAACTCTACTCGGATAGAAAAGGTTAGAGCAAAGAAACAGGACAGCTTAAGGTGTGGAGGAGGTCCAGGCACAAACGTAGCACATCCACTTCACTGCTTAGGTTTCTCAAACAGTTTTAGGTGCACGGTCTCTGCCACAGACCTTGAGGTTGGTCTCTGCCACAGACCGGGTGTACAAGGCCCCTGCCACGGACCTGGAGATCTTTGGTCTCTGCCACAGACCAGGGTGTATAAGGCCCCTGCCATGGGCCGGGTGAATAAGGCCTCTGATACAGTCAAGATGACCTTGAGATTCTCCTTCTACGAACCTAGCCCATATCAAGGGGAAGACATCTCTCCAGGGAGTCAACAGACCCTTCCTTTACCGTGACTCCCGCATCGGTCCTCAGAATGATTCTCCCTTCCCTGGAACATGGTCCCCTACACGAGGCGGCACCCTAAGACTCCTCGACCCTTAGCGGACTCCAGACGAAGGCTCTGGACTCCAGGCTTTACTCCCACACCTAGGCCTCCATACCCAGGGCAGCAGAAACTCCAGGATAGTACCTTACCCTGGGCTAAAGGTACCCGAGATGGAACAGGAACACATGCACCCAGGCTGAAGGCACCTGGGCATGGACCCCACTGGACATCAGCCCCCAGGCCAAAGGTCTGCCCCTTTTATATGCTCTCCCGGCAGGCACAGCAGGTTCCCCGCCCCGCTGTACTACTGCCAAGAGGGGACACAAGGCACAGCACTGTATCGGCGGTTCAACCCTAGCTTACCATGGCAGCGCCACCTGTAGGCCGCAGGGAACTGCACACCAATACTGTCCCCCGAGGACAAAATGGTCCATGAATCCTACAGAATTAGGGTGTTTGAGCCTATTTACCACTCAAACACTTCCCTTAAATTTAGCACCCCGCTACATTTTTATTTCAAAGTATTTTATTTTCCCACTAGCTTATCAATTAAATTGAATAATTTATTCCAGAAAGGGCGTATTCTGGGGCATTCCCACCATATGTGTGGCATCGTGCCGTTGAGTTTCTGAGGTTCTTAATGACTTCCCGTACCTCTTCTGCTGAAAAGGGGGCCTCCAGCATATTTTTAATTTTTTTAATTTTTTTTATGTTATTTTAAGTTATTTCCCTATCCACATTTGTTTGCAGAGCACTTGCCATGCTCTTAACAACATTTTGCTGCCATTTTCAGCCCTCTAGCCCTTTCCATTACTTTTTTAGAGCCTTTTTAGTCCTTAGAAGTCTGGGTCCCCATTGACTTCAATGGGGTTCGGGTTCTGGTCCGGGTTCGGGTTAAAGTTCGGTCCCGAACCCGAACTTTTTTCCGAAGTTCGGCCGAACCCGTCGAACCCGAACATCCAGGTGTCCGCTCAACTCTAGTGGTAAGGAAATGCCAAGAACTGGCTGTGTGTGATGAAGGAAAAATCAGATAGGAAAGCAGGAAAGAAAAGAGAGTGAAAATAAAAATAAAATGAAGTGCGGATATGTGGTAAGCACTGTAATGAGAAAACAGGCCGCAGGTGAGTACTCCAAGTGAGTCATATGCAAACATGTAATAGGTACCTGAGTGGAGAAATTCTGGAGGTGATGGGTTCCTGTTAGGAGACCTGCACTGGTGTGTCTGACCTCAGTGAGAGAAAGCAAAGCATTAATTCCATGCTGTGCTGATTCTCCAATAAATACCCCCGGGGGAGCTCGAGAGGCTACGCCCCCAACGCCATGTATGGATGACTGGGAGGCAAGTGCAAGAGACCGCCCACCGTCATGGGGCAGTGTGAAGGCCCAAACACTCCCTCAGGTCATCTAGGTGGTGTGATGCTTCCAGCCACAGAGATGCCACGGTAACGCGGACGTCATGCGGCTGGTGCATAGACATGGCGCCGATATGTAGGTGGCCCCACCCGTTCAAAAGGGACAGGCGGGGACAGCGGGGGACAAGAAGCTCCCCTTGATACATATCGCTGCTCCCAAAGCAAAACAAGGACACCGCCACCAGCAGAGAGCAGCACACTAGCTGGATTGGGATGTATGCCCATTGTGAGTTATAGTTGGGATGTCAAGCGGCTAGTGCATGATAACAATGTACAAAGCATACATGTACGTATGTTTTTAATGGCAAGGGTGACCACAGACCGGTTTGGGCTAATGGGTGTCTACCACCCGGATACAATTGATAAAAATAAAAGAGGGTCTGGTGTCACCAGTGACACACCTCTATCCCTGCAATATATGAGAAAAGGGCGCCCTTGGGACTTTAAGTGAGGCGATCACTATAGAGCCAGTAAAAATAGCAGAAATAAATACAGTATATATTTAATTCAAGTAAAAAATAGTACATACATTGATGTCATGAACATCAGCCAATTCATACAAAATACAGAAAATGGGTAAAAATTATTTTGCAAGTATCTGTCAATATTAGCACACAAGCATAAAGTATATCCGACGCGTTTCACGAGGCTTAGCTTGCTCTTCAGGGGTGGATGCTTGTAGTGTACCTAAAATGAAAGGATATGGTGTATAGTATGATATAAAAGGGCACAGGGTAAGGGGGGTCCCTTGATGTAAAAAACCCCATACTCACCAATGGACATAGCCGGAAACCAGCGCATGTGAGGCCCCCAAACGGCGGCCGTGAATGTCTTGCCAGGGAGCAGAGGAGGCAGGGCCAAACAAAATTCCAACCCGGGTCAAACTGAAGGAGGGCACAGCATGGATAGAGTTTGTGTATCCCCAAAGTCTCAATGGGTCCATGAGGAATATTGGGGAGCTTTGGGAGCAGCGATATGTATCAAGGGGGCTTCTTGTCCCCCGCTGTCCCCGCCTGTCCCTTTTGAACGGGCGGGGCCACCTACATATCGACACCAGACCCTCTTTTATTTTTATCAATTGTATCCGGGTGGTAGACACCCATTAGCCCAAACCGGTCTGTGGTCACCCTTGCCATTAAAAACATACGTACATGTATGCTTTGTACATTGTTATCATGCACTAGCTGCTTGACATCCCAACTATATCTCACAATGGGCATACATCCCAATCCAGCTAGTGTGCTGCTCTCTGCTGGTGGCGGTGTCCTTGTTTTGCTTTGGGAGCAGCGATATGCATCAAGGGGAGCTTCTTGTCCCCCGCTGTCCCCGCCTGTCCCTTTTGAACGGGTGGGGCCACCTACATATCGGCGCCATGTCTATGCACCAGCCGCATGACGTCCGCGTTACCGCGGCATCTCTGTGGCTGGAAGCATCACACCACCTAGATGACCTGAGGGAGTGTTTGGGCCTTCACACTGCCCCATGGCGGTGGGCGGTCTCTTGCGCTTGCCTCCCAGTCATCCATACATGGCGTTGGGGGCGTAGCCTCTCGAGCTCCCCCGGGGGTATTTATTGGAGAATCAGCACAGCATGGAATTCATTCTTTGCTTTCTCTCACTGAGGTCAGACACACCAGTGCAGGTCTCCTAACAGGAACCCATCACCATATTTGTGTTTAGAGCCAATATTCCTCATGGACCCATTGAGACTTTGGGGATACACAAACTCTATCCATGCTGTGCCCTCCTTCCGTTTGACCCGGTTGGGATTTTGTTTGGCCCCGCCTCCTCTGATGCCTGGCAAGACATTTATGGCCGCCGTTTGGGGGCCTCACATGCGCTGGTTTCCGGCTATGTCCATTGGTGAGTATGGGGTTTTTTACATCAAGGGACCCCCCCTTACCCTGTGCCCTTTTATATCATACTATACACCATATCCTTTCATTTTAGGTACACTACAAGCATCCACCCCTGAAGAGCGAGCTAAGCCTCGCGAAATGCGTCGGGTATACTTTATGCTTGTGTGCTAATATTGACAGATACTTGCAAAATAATTTTTACCCATTTTCTGTATTTTGTATGAATTGGCTGATGTTCATGACATCAATGTATGTACTATTTTTTACTTGAATTAAATATATACTGTATTTATTTTTGCTATTTTTACTGGCTCTATAGTGATCACCTCACTTAAAGTCCCAAGGGCACCCCTTTCTCTTTTCACTGGAGGTATAGTTGCAGCATTATTCCCGTTCTTCGGGTTGAATATATGACTAGTCCCTCACGATCATCCATTTAAAATATGGTCATC
This sequence comes from Rana muscosa, assembly GCA_029206835.1. Lineage (NCBI taxonomy): Eukaryota > Metazoa > Chordata > Amphibia > Anura > Ranidae > Rana > Rana muscosa. The sequence continues at coordinate 699,198,247 of CM055117.1, read as the reverse complement.
TTTTTTTACATTTAGGTTTAGTGATAACATGTTCTCTGTCCTTAGTTTTATAGTTTTACAGATCTAATAGTTTTTATGGTAGTAGTTTTCGATGTTAGGGAGTGTTCTGCATTTTGCCAGGAAGCAAAATGGTTCTGCTACCAGAGACTCACATCGAGGCGTGGTTCTGTATTATATAATGCGATGAGTCAGTGCATCGCCCGTTCTCCAATGACGACGTCTATGTGAGACAAAACGTACGTCGGGAGGTTGATGCGCTGACGTCATCGCCACTGGATGGGTGCCTGCATGCCGGCCGGTTCTGTTTACATTACGGACGCTCTTTCACTTCTTTTTAACTTTAAGTGCAACATTTTATTTGAATAAACCTCTGTGTTTTACTGTAATACACTATGGAGTTTTTTTTATATTCTGGGTTACTAGTGGTGACTACCCTGCGTGTTTGGTGTATCGAGTATATCCAGTCCGGGCTTCATTCTACCTCTGGTCATTGGAGTTTGGCCGAAATCTACAGATTGATCATCATACAGGCTGTTTTTAGCTTGCCCTCTGGTAAGCAGAAAATCTATGTGGTGGTGGATCACGAGTGTTTTGTTGGTGTTAATCTTTAAGGGTCACCACCTTATTTTTGAACCTGCAAGCGTGCCACTCATTTCATCTCTGCACTTCATTTGGATTGTCACTACAATTTCCAGAGACTTATTTTTCATTATACTTTCTAGAGACTATTTTTTCAACTATATGGTTCTCAATTTCAATAGTCACATATTTATCACGTTTAGCGCAGCTTTTTATTATTTTATAAGATATTAAAATGTTTCTGTAGCAGCATCTGGTGTCTATATTTTGTTCTTCCCTCCCTGGGATTGGCTAGTTAAATCCTGCAGTGATGGCATGATGCAGAGCCAGGAAAATGGAAAATTGTAACCAAATACTAACCATAATTTTCCTTTCCTGGCTCGGCGTCATGCCAGCACATTTCCTCCCTGGTCCGTCGCAAGCTCTTTACGAGAACACTTGCACCAGGTACTGCCCGCCTTTTATGATGCTATTCAGGAAGGTCCTACTGGGGGTCAAGGAGGCATAGTTGACCCGCAGCGATGGCATGACACCGAGCCAGGAAAGGAAAATTACGGTAAGTATTTGGTAACAATTTTCAGTTTTCTCTGTCACGTCTGAATTCTTCACAACATTTTAGACGCTTCTAGAACCTTCGGTTTCCAGAGGCCAAAAACCCTACACATTCTCTATTCCTCCTGACCCAGTGGAACCTCCTTTAATTGAGTGCTCAACAGCCAAGAAAGGCAAAGTATAATGAATTAGATGAAAATAAATGAGATGAAAATAAATAAATGAATAAAGCAAAGTCACTTGCAGCGATCACATAGACTTCAGGATGTTTGGTTTTTCAGAGTGTGGTTCTTTTCCAGGAAACAGTTATCCACTCAATCTTCCGCTTCTCCGTGCAGATTTGGTTTTCAAAAACAAGGACAATGAACCATCGCGCAATATTGCTAATGTATGCAAACTGGTAAAACAGGTAATGGATACACTCACATAAGCACAGATTATGCAGGCGTGTAATAACAGGCAGGCTCATACCGAGCTTACTCCTCCTCACTGCACCTCCGTGTAACAGACCACCGGAGTGACGTCACTGGCTCCTCCCAAAGCGTTGCATCACAGGTCACATGACTTTTTCAAGGAAATAAAACATTTTTAATTCCCTTGAAAAAGTCACGTGACCTGTGACACAACGCGTCTGTTACACGGAGGTGCAATGAGGAGGAGGAGCCTGATTGTCTGACGTGTAGGAAGCAGGAAGTAGTCTGGAGAGGAGATATAGGACGCTTTGCACACTGTGAAACTGGGGCTGCAGATCCAGGATTCAGGTGACACCATCCCCCCTCAGTACTACAGCACTTTATAAGCATGTAAATGTGAGTTGAATGTATATAGAGCCTTTTTTACATAATAAACATTTTTAAACAGTATAACACTATTGTATGCCTCTATCGTTTTTCATTTATGGTATATATGAGGAGGCTCGGTGGAAGTGACCAGGAGAAATTGGTGCCCCTTTAAAGCTGTGCTACTATCAGGAGCAGGAGGTGACCAGTGTGGAGCATCAGCCTACAGCAGCCAGTATAGTAAAAGGAGGCATAAGGAAGATCCTGGCCAGCTGCTGTTAACTACTATAGGCTTATTTTTTAAGCCCTTAGGTGAGGGTACACCCGGTGGGGGAGGAGAGCACACTGCATGAAGACACCTTTATTCATAATTTTTAGTGTTTTAGTTCAGTATATTGTATTTCTTTTGTTTTGGCAGCTCACAAGGTTTTATCTACCAGTGAGAGTGAGGAGGAGTAAGCTCGGTACGAGCCTGACTGTTATTACACGCCTGCACAATCTGTGCTTATGTCAGTGTATCCATTACCTGTTTTACAAGTTTGCATATATTAGAAGAGGTTCAACCTCCCTCCCCTGAACGTGTTTTCACACTGCCGGCGGTCATGTTATGCTAAATGTACATAAAGCCTATGTCAAGAAATACTTTTCCTATACGCGCGCAAATTGTGCAGTTTGAGGACTACCGTATATATTCGAGTATAAGCCGAGTTTTTCAGCACAATTTTTTTGTGCTCAAAATGCCCCCCTCGGCTTATACTTGAGTCTGTGTCCATCTTCAACTTTGTGCGCCTGATCCCGACCAGCCGTAGGTCCCACAGACCCCAAACTTGGCACACATGTAGCCCTACTCTTCCTCTACAAGTGTGCAAAGTTTGTTGGCCGGGGAGCACCAATTTTTCCTTATCAAAATTTTTTCTTGATTACACAATAAGAAGTACATACATTGGTTATTTATGCAAGGATACAGATAATGACATTTACATAAAGGTTTTTTAAAAATAAATAATGGATAACATAGAATATTTAAAGAGAATTAATTAGATCTTCATTAACTAGATAGCCGGTGAGTAGCATTGTATAAATGACTACCGTGCCTTAACCACTTAAGCCCCGGACCATTTGGTAGCTAAAGGACCAGAGGTGAATTCAGAATTTTGCACTGCGCTGTTTTAACTGTAAATTGTGCGGACATGCAATGTTGTACCCAAACGAAATTTGTGTCCTTTTCTTCCCACAAATAGAGCTTTCTTTTAATGGTATTTGATTGCCTCTACGATTTTTCTTTTTTGCGATATAAACGGAAAAAGACCGAAAATTTTGAAAAAAAAAGATATTTTCTACTTTTTGTTATAAGAAAAATCGAATAAACTCAATTTTAGTCATACATTTAGGCCAAAATGTATTCAGCCACATGTCTTTAGTAAAAAAAATGTCAATAAGCGTATATTTATTGGTTTGCGCAAAAGTTATAGCGTTTACAAACTAGGGTACATTTTCTGGAATTTACACAGCTTTAAATTTATGACTGCCTATCTCATTTCTTGAGGTGCTAAAATGGCAGGGCAGTACAAAACCCCCCCAAATGACCCCATTTTAGAAAGTAGACACCCCAAGGAAATTGCTGAGAGGCATGTTGAGCCCATTGAATATTTTTTTTTTTTGTCCCAAGTGATTGAATAATGACAAAAAAATAAATAAAAAAATTACAAAAGGTTGTCACTAAATGATATATTGCTCACACATGCCATGGTTATATGTGGAATTGCACCCCAAAATACATTCTGCTGCTTCTCCTGAGTACGGGGATACCACAAGTGTGGGACTTTTTAGGAGCCTAGCCACGTACGGGACCCCGGAAACCAAGCACCGCCTTCAGGATTTCTAAGGGCGCACATTTTTGATTTCACTCCTCACTACCTATCACAGTTTTGAAGGCCATAAAATGCCAAAATAGCACAAAACCCCCCCAAATGACCCCATTTTAGAAAGTAGACACCCCAAGGAAATTGCTGAGAGGCCTGTTGAGCCCATTGAATATTTTTTTTTTGTCCCAAGTGATTGAATAATGACAAAAAAAAATAAAAAATTACAAAAAGTTGTCACTAAATGATATATTGCTCACACATGCCATGGTTATATGTGGAATTGCACCCCAAAATAAATTTTGCTGCTTCTCCTGAGTACGGGGATACCACATGTGTGGGACTTTTTAGGAGCCTAGCCGCGTACGGGACCCCGAAAACCAATCACCGCCTTCAGGATTTCTAGGCACAAATTTTTGATTTGACTCCTCACTACCTATCACAGTTTCGAAGGCCATAAAATGCCAAAATAGCACAAAACCCCCCCAAATGACCCCATTTTGGAAAGTAGACACCCCAAGCTGTTTGCTGAGAGGCATGGTGAGTATTTTACAGCTCTCATTTGTTTTTGAAAATGAAGAAAGAACTTTTTTTTTTTTTTCTTTTTTTTTTTCAATTTTCAAAACTTTGTGACAAAAAGCGAGATCTGCAAAATACTCACAATACCTCTCAGAAAATAGCTTGGGGTGTCTACTTTCCAAAATGGGGTCATTTGGGGGGGTTTTGTGCCATCTGGGCATTCCATGGCCTCCGAAACTGTGATAGGCAGTGAGAAGTGAAATCAAAAATTTACACCCTTAGAAAGCCTGAAGGCGGTGATTGGTTTTTGGGGTCCCGTACGCGGCTAGGCTCCCAAAAAGTCTCACATGTGGTATCCCCGTACTCAGGAGAAGCAACAGAATGTATTTTAGGGTGTAATTCCACATATGCCCATGGCATGTTTGAGCAATATATCATTTAGTGATAACTTTGTGCAAAAAAAAAAAATTGTCTTTTTTCCGCAACTTGTGTCAACATATAAAATATTCCATGGACTCGACATGCCTCTCAGTATATAGCTTGGGGTGTCTACTTTGCAAAATGGGGTCATTTGGGGGGGGTTTGAACTGTTCTGGCATTTTATACACAACATTAGGAAGCTTACATCCACTCTTCTAACCACTTGAAGACAAAGCCCTTTTTGACACTTTTTGTTTACATGAAAACATATATTTTTTTGCAAGAAAATTATGTTGAACCCCCAAACATTATATATATTTTTAAAACAAAGGCCCTACAGAATAAAATGGTGGGTGTTGCATTTTTTTTCTACACAGTATTTGCGCAGCGATTTTTCAAACGCATTTTTTGGGGAAAAAATACACTTTTTTTAATTTTAATGCACTAAAACACACTATATTGCCCAAATGTTTGATGAAATAAAAAAGATGATCTTAGGCCGAGTACATAGATACCAAACACGACATGCTTTAAAATTTCGCACAAACGCGCATTGGCGACAAACTACATACATTTTTAAAAGCCTTTAAAAGCCTTTACAGATTACCCCGTTAGATTTACAGAGGAGGTCTACTGCTAAAATTACTGCCCTCGATCTGACCTTCGCGGTGATACCTCACATGCATGGTGCAATTGCTGTTTACATATGACGCCAGACCAACACTTGCGTTCGCCATTGGGCAAGAGCAGGGCAGGACAGGGGTGCTTTTTTTTTTATTATTAATTTTGCTTTTTTATTTTATTTTTAAACTGTTGCTTCCATATATATATATTTTTTTAATCATTTTTATTGTTATCTCAGGGAATGTAAATATCCCCTATGATAGCAATAGGTAATGACAGGTACTCTTTTTTGAAAAAAACTGGGGTCTATTGGACCCTAGATCTTTCCTCTGCCCTCAAAGCATCTGACCACACCAAGATCGGTGTGATAAAATGCTTTCCCAATTTCCCAATGGCGCTTTTTATATCCGGGGGGGGACATTCCCTCCCACTGCTTGTAAAAGCAGTCCAGAGGCTAATTAGCCACTAGGATTGCTTTTACATGAAAGCCGGCCGCTGGCTGAAAAGGATGATACCAAGATGATACCTAAACCCGCAGGCATCATTCTGGTATAAACATTCAAAGTCCAGCAACATACCAGTACGTTGCTGGTCCTTGTTGGACATGTATTGTAATCTTTTTTTTCATGCAGCCTGTTGGCTGAACGAAAAAAAAAGATTGATCGGTGGGTATGCCCACCATTAGAATACCGCCCTTCATCCACCCACTTCTAATGATGGGCATACATGCACCATTTATATATGCCGAAGCATGGGGGCATCTTTCGCAAAAGTTATGCCGCGTACACATGGTCAGACTTTTCCACGGGCAAGCCTCCGTCGGAATTTCGACCGTATGTACGCGGCATTAGGAGCAAAATCGCTCCTCCGCCCCTGCTGCCCCAATGCTTCGGCATATATGCTTTTTTTTTTTTTTTTTTAACTGTGGTGGTGAAATCACCTCCTACAGCACTGGAGTCTCAGGGATCAGGCCTGTCTCTGCGAACGCTGCAGTTATGTGTGTTGTGTTTTGTAAGTGACAGTGATCGATCGATACTGCACTTGGGTGGCCTGGGCTGGACGGAGGGGCAAAACGCAGGTGCCAGCAGGTATCTGGGCTGATCCCGCTAACACTGCGTTTTTGGGAACCCTAAACTGCTGGGGACGCTAGTATAGATCTGATCAGATCAGATATTGATCTGTTCAGATACTATACCACTAAGGGGGGTGTATGCTTAACGCGTGGGTGTTAGCGCTACTGACGCTACTGACGCTGCCTGGGGTGTGACGCAGACCCTCTCTAATGCTAAAACCTAATTGATATCACCCGCCGGGCGATCAGGGGGTTAAACCTTTATTGGGTTATATATACGGCGGGTGCCCTGACACTATAAAAAGCGAACTAACTAACCAGCGTCACCCGTAACACTTATATTATGATCACTGGTGAAAGGGTTAACTAGGGGCAATTAGGGGGTTAAAACCTTTATTAGGTAATATATGGGGGTACCTGACGCTATATAAAAACCTGACGGCGAACCTAAAAAAAAATTACTGGCTACCTATCGGCATCACCGACGCTAAGACATCGATCAGAAAAATGATCGCATAGCGACGGCGGTGCTAGGGGGTGAAAGTGTTACCTGGGGGGGCGATCAAGGGGGTTAAACCTTTATTAGATAATATATGGGGGTACCTGACGCTATAAAAACCTGCAGCGAACCTAAAAAAAATTACTGGCTACCGATCAGCATAACCGACGCTAATGCCCCGTACACACGATCGTTTTTCATGCCATTAAAACTGCCATTTTAAAAAATGGCCCTGAAAAATGATCGTGTGTATGCTCCAGAGCATTTTTAACGACGTGAAAAACGGGCATTAAAAATTCCAGACATGCTCTCTTTTTTCACGTCGTTTTTCATGTCGTTTTTTTTAACGACGTGAAAAACGATAGTGTGTATGCTTTCACGACGTGAAAAAAAAACGCGCATGCTCAGAAGCAACTATGAGACGGGAGCGCTCGTTTTGGTAAAGCTAATGTTGGAAATGGAGATGGCTCATTCGTCACGGTGGAATTAATAGCATCGTTTTAATGCTGCACATTCCGTTCTTCTTTTGATAATGCTTTAATACCCTCTTTTGATAATGACATTGAGAGTTATGCCAAACTTGTTTCTAAAGTAATTCCTAATTGCTCTAATGATAGTAAAATATTATTTATAAGCCGGACCTCCCTCCTAAATAATACTAATAATAATAAAATAATGTAATTCTCCTTTTTTCTTTAAATTATATTTTACTATTGTGTTTTTTTTTTGTGGCCTTTTTTTTATTATTTTGGCTTAAATTATTCTTGTGTAAAGTTACCACAAAAACCTTCCAAATGTGTCTCATTTGGCCTCAGGGAGGTTTGTGTCCCCTGGTAATAACAATAATATAATTTGAGATGTCCCTGCCTGCTCCCTAGCAAGCTCTCTTTTGAAATACAAATCACATAGTCAAGTTTTTTAAGGGCACTAAAATTTTTTTTATTTCAGAACATTAACAAATTAAAGTGGAAGGCAGCACTGGAGAGCCTGCTTGCATTTGTGCATCCCTTTGACCCCACAACAACCATCCAAGATGTCAAAACCAAAATAGAGATTAGATCCCCCAAAAAAAGGAGCCCAATCTTGTCTTGAGCTCCCAGAGGTCAGGAGCCACAGCAGATAAGTCCTATATGTCCCCAGTCTGTGGTACTACAGCAGGCATTATTTTCTCCTCTTCCTTGTAGCCTTCTCTCCAGCCTTCTCTGCAGCCTTGGTTGGTTTCTTCCTTGGAGGCTGGGGATCAGGAGGAGAGGTTGTGGCAGGAGGAGTAGTAGGAGGAGGAGGAGGAGGTGGAGGAGTAGGGACAACCTCCGTTATGTCCGTGTACCTAGTGAGTTCACCCAGCACGCCCTTATTGATGACTTTCAATAGCAGGGTCTCACTGTAAATTTTTTGCGCAACTCCATTTGCCCTAGTTTGTGGGCGAGGACTGCGGCAAATCCCTCATCAACAGAGGGTGCCTCTCTGAGGGCCGCTGTTGCCTCTCTGAGGAAGGCCCTGGTTTCCTCCTCCACCTGCCTACCTCTCCTTGGCCCTTGTGGTTTAACTACCAGGGGAGGCATCTGGGCTCTTGTGCTGGGCCCAGCCTCCTCCTGGGTGCCACTGGGCCCAGCCTCCTCCTGGGTGCCACTGGGCCCTGCCTCCTCCTGATCCCCAACATCACCCTCTTCCTGGCTCTGCTCTGGCTGTAAAAAAAGAAAGGGACATTATTTATTTTGCCACATCATCATTCACAGACATTGTTCACCTCTAGACATTGTTGAAATCAATGCCAAAAGTTATGTCATTTTCATTGATTCCGCATCCTGGTTTTGTTGTCTTGTGCACATAAAATTAGGCCACTACTGTATCTTGCTCTTCACAAACTTTATTGGTAGAAGTGTACATACCTTTAACAATACTAACATCTATTTAAATTCTACAATTTTGTAAGATATAAATATAGATATCAATACTTTACCTGGCTCCATATCTCAAAATCTGCCTCCTCAAGGCCCTGATCTTGATCCTCAGAGGAAGCCAGAGCAGGGTTGACAGGAAGGCTGGAGGACTGGCTGCAGGGAAGGCTGGAGGGTTGGTTACAAGGAAGGCTGGATTGACCTCTGGGGGGAAGGGTGGAGAGAGATTCCCGCACTTCCAGCTGGTCATCCAGAAAAGCAAGCTTACTGTAGTACCACAGACTGGGTTTATAAACCTTATCTGCTGGTGCACCTGACCTCTGGGACCTCAGGACCATAGTCCTATGGGTCCTGTATGTCCCTCTGATGGTCGCAATTTTGGTTTTGACATCTTGGAGAGTTGTTGTGGGTATCTTTGTTTGCACAAATGCAAGCAGGCTCTCCAGTGCTGCTTTCCTGGCGTCTTTATTTTTATTAGCGCCACTTTTTGTTTGCCATAATATAGGGAGCTCTTGCCATTTGTCGATGAACTCCCCCATGAAGTCTGGGTTTTTAAAAGTATTCATGATATCTGTAAAAGCGAGAAACCAAAAAAAATATATATTTCAGGCAACATTCCTCAACTGTGCATTGTCTACATATTTTGAGCACACAAATCTCCTCGTCTGATGAACCTCAAAAAGTAAAATTGTTAGGTACCTTCGTCACGACGTTCGTTGCTAACTCCCTCTCCCGACAAATGAACGTATTTCCCAGACATGGATCTTCACCTGATATACACAGCGCATGCGTGAAACTCCGCACGCTTTCCCCGCCCCTGACGTTCGATATTATACTTTCCCCGCCCCTTCTCGCTCGTAGTGCTGAACAAAACATGGCGGAGACACAGGTGGCTGAGATTACCTCTACAGAGGATGACATTCCAGAGGAGCCCAAATCAAGACCCAGGAGATATAAGGCATCCAACATGTCATTCGAGGAAATGATGGAGATGGTCGCCATTTTAAAGAAGGAGGATTATGATGCCAAGCATGGTCCGTATAAAAGGCCTAATCTGCTCAAGTCCAGAATTATGGGCAAAGTGGTCAAAAGTCTTCACAAAAAATTCGGGGTGTGCAGAACGAAGGAACAGCTCAGAAAACGATGGTCTGATCTGAAGTTGCGGGAGGCCGACCAATATAAAAGAATCAAGAAAGTTAAAGTAAAAAGGAAGTAATTTTTTTTTAGTTTCCATGGTACATATTATTTTCTTGTATTCTGTCGTATTTTTAACTTTCATATAGTACACTGAAAGATACCATCTTTCAGGTTCGTCCGCACAGTAAACGGACGTATTAAACCTCTTTCTCCGTACAGTTCCTCAAACAATGTTTTAGGATCATCCAGTGTGAACACCCATGTATTTTGGTTTATTTGGGGGAGTAAATTTGGGCCTCACTTATTTTTTGGGTGCTAATCCAAAGGACATTTGTTCGTTAGAAAAAACGATATGCATGGTAATGTTAAGGGAGTGAATGCTCAGCAGCTGATGAAACATCTGAACGCAGTAGTACAAGTGTGGGCCTAAAGCCAAAAAGCTTGAGGGTGTCACACACAGGTGATCCTGTGTAGATACTTTGGGGTGTTACAATGTGTCAAATTTGTGTTCAAAATGTATATGCTCTGGTTTTGGCTATGTATCCAATCATGTGTCCCGGTTGGCACAGGGGGTAAAATTTAAAATGGAGCATGCTTCAAAAGAATGATTACAAAGTATTTTTTCATGTTTCTTATTTTAGCAAAATTGAGTCGCTACTAATGAAACTATTCCTTTTATTTCAATCTCCCTAGGGATTCGAAAAGCTACCTCAGATGAGACGATAATTGCAACACCTACAACAATACCCCCAGAACCCCAGGATGGAGAGGAATGTGATGTTGTGGAAGTGGAAAGTGGCACCACCACAGGTCAGAGAGAAACCAGACACATGCATGTTAAATAGATGTAGGCCTACATATTCTATCCTACATATTTCTTTTTACATTTAGGTGCAGTTCTGGCCGAAGACCCCAATAAGTTGACACATCACAGTGCCCAGATCCTGATCCAATACCTGATGGTCTGCTGTCGTGACCTCGAAAAAATTAAGGGAGACTTGCTAGAGATCAGGGCAAATACAAAGCGGGTGGAGGAAAGGCTCCAAAATATCATGGCTGTGCTTGGGCGTGTCTAATGTTTTTACACCAAATAACGTTTTACTTGCAGAGTTTTATAAGTATTTTTGTTATTTTACACTTTAATGACTAGCACATGTTTAGCTTTTTCAAAATTTTGACGAATATAGTTTGTTTATGCATGGCTGGTCATGCGTTTTAATACACCCGAAATTAAGGGAACATCCACATTTCTAAGGAAGTTTCCCACCTAAAAAAAGAAATAAAGGTATTTTTACATAACAAATAATTGTGGCTTCATTATGTAAATGTAGTGCTGAGTGAACTAATCAATGTTTGGTGTTTACACTGACAATGAAGGCTAATTAAGATTGTTTAATCCACATGGCAAAACAAGTGCACTAGGTAAACCTACCAGAAACATCAAACATTATACAATAAAAAATCCAAACCAATCTTTACTCCAGAAAAAGTTTTATTTTTTTGGTATAAAATTATTAAAGATTGTCTGGCATTTCAATGGCCCCCCTACCCATAAAATAGTCCACATATTGGTTACGGACCTCACGTCTGGTTGGGGGGGGCCAAGCCAGGACGGCCAGGTTCCAGGGCCACCAAAGTTTCTGCATTGATTAAAGAGGCCTCAGGCCCACTCAAAGATATATAACTCGTTGAATGCACCCTTAGGAAATTATGCAGCACACAGCACGTCATAACCACATGGTTCCATTTGTATGGGGCAAGGTGGATGGAGGTAAGGAAGAGGCGAAATCGGCTGGCCATGATCCCAAACGCATTTTCCACCACCCTTCTGGCTCTGGCCAGCCGATAATTGAACACCCTCCTCTCAGGGGTGAGGGTGCGTTGCGGGAATGGCCTCATCAAATGGGGTCCCAGGCCAAACGCCTCATCCACCACAAAGACAAAAGGTAGTCCCTCCACATTCTGCTCCGCTGGTGGCAAGGCCAGCAGATCCAAAAGGAGCCGTTCCCCAAACTCCGTCTAGGCAAAAACTCCTCCATCAGACATCCTGCCATTCTTGCCAACGTCCACATAGAGGAACTCGTAGGTGGCCGACACCACTGCCATCATCACGACGCTGTGGAACCCCTTATAATTATAATAAAAGGATCCCGAATGGGGTGGTGGGACGACCTGAACATGTTTGCCGTCAATGGCTCCTCCACAGTTCGGAAAGTTCCATCGCTGGGCAAACTCGGAAGCCACATTCTGCCATTCATGTGGCGAAGAAGGGAACTGTGGAATTAAAGAAATAATAAATTAATACTTGGAGCCAGAAACATTGAAAGCTGATTTCATACACACATTCATGGCCAACATTGGTAGAAACTGTTCAAAACATAAAAAATTGGAAGCAACAAAAAACAAACAAACCAAAAAATTATGGGGGGGGGTTGAAGATGAGTTGGGAATATCACACATGAAGGCTGTAGCACTCTGTATTGAAGTTAACAAAAGTGAAACATTCCTAGGCAAAATTTAGGGTGCGTTTTGGGTAAAGCACTACGATGGAACATAGAATAAAAACATGGAAATGACTAGGCAAGGTAGGTATGGCCCCAGGATAGCATGCTGGAGAGGTTAGGTAAGCCAAATTTACAGGTAGGCCTCAAACCCCAAACTTTAAATAATAAAACATGGGGAGAAAGGGGACATTCCCTGCAGCTAAGAATCATGTGAATTAGGGACTGCAAATAAAGCAAATTAAAAAGTATCCAAAAATAAAAACCATACAATGTGAATTTTTGAAGAAGAACACTTACCTTAATATAGTCCTCCTGCAAAACTTGAAGGATGGCAGAACAAGTCTCTGGTATAATGATCCCCAGAGCCTGGGGGGATATGCCTGTGGAGAACTTAAGGTCCTGCAGGCTTCTCCCAGTCGCCAGGTATCGCAACGTGGCGATGAGCCTCTGCTCAGCACTGATGGCTTCCCGCATAACGGTGTCCTGCCTGGTAATATAGGGGGACACCAAAGCCAACAGCTGCTGAAATACGGGGTCAGACATCCTGAGAAAATTCCTGAAATCATCAGGATTATTCTCCCTGATCTCCCGCAACAAAGGCATGTGACAGAATTGGTGCCGCTGGAGCAACCAATTCTTGGTCCATGAACTCCTCCTGACCCTGTTCATGGCATGGAGTCGGGATACAGCATGAACCCCTGCACCAACTACAGCACGAACTCTATGACGAGTACGTAGCCGCAACATGGCTAGATAACGGTCGGCTGAACAGAACGAACTAGAAGAACGCACGGAAGAACAGCAAGGCCTATGAAGAACAAGCTGAAAAACACGAACGTGCAGAGCAGGCCGCACTGAATAAACAGATACGAACTGACTACAAGCAGTGCTAAACAGATACGAACCCACAGGCGCAAACTGAACTCCCGAAAACGATCTTCAAAGCACGAAGACTGAAAAGCGCGAATCGTCTCTCACCAAACTTTTACTAACACGCGGTAACACGGAATTAGCAAAAGCATCCCAAAGGGTGGCGTCATTCGAACGGAACTTCCCCTTTATAGTGCCGTCGTACGTGTTGAACGTCACTGCGCTTTGCTTCATCGTTTTTTTTAATGATGGTGTGTACGCAAGGCAGGCTTGAGAGGAAACATGAAAAAAAAAACGAGGAGAAAAACGTCGGTTTAAAAAATGACATTAAAAACGATCGTGTGTACGGGGCATAAGACATCGATCAGAAAAATGATCGCATAGCGACGGCGGTGCTAGGGGGTGAAAGGGTTACCTGGGGGGTGATCAAGGGGGTTAAACCTTTATTAGGTAATATATGGGGGTACCCGACGCTATAAAAACCTGCAGCGAACCTAAAAAAAATTACTGGCTACCGATCAGCATCGCCGACGCTAATACATCGATCAGAAAAATTATCGCTTAGTGACAGTGGTGATAGGGGGTGAAAGGGTTACCTGGGGGGCGATCAAGGGGGTTAAACCTTTATTAGGTAACATATGGGGGTACCCGACGCTATAAAAACCTGCGGCGAACCTAAAAAAAATTACTGGCTACCGATCAGCATCACCGACGCTAAGACATCGATCAGAAAAATGATCGCTTAGCGACGGCGGTGCTAGGGGGTGAAAGGGTTATCTGGGGGGAGATCAGGGGGTTAAACCTTTATTAGGGGGGGTTAGGGGGCTACACTGGACCTAAAACTAAATGTACTGACACTTTTACAGTCACAAATGTCACTGATTGCAGTGATCACTAAATAAATGGTCACTGCAATCAGTGACACTGTGACTGGGGGCTGGGGGGTGATCTGGGGGGTGATTTGGGGGTGATCTGGGGGGGCGATTTATGTGCCTATGTGTCCTGGTGTCAGTGTAGTGTTTTGTGTACTAACCTGCATCTTCTCCTGTACGGCGCTCGGTATATGTGAGCGCCGCAGGAGAGATGACATCACTTCCTCCTGCCTGGCAGGCAGGGGAAGCTCTCTCATTCGCCGGGAGCGATCGAGAGGGGGGGGCCGGAATCGAACGGCCGTCCCCTCATGCCGGATCGCTCCCGAAGGTAAAACGACCACCCACTGTAAAGAAGGGGGGTCCGATCGGACCCCCCAACTATACAAATGCAATCACGTATATGTACGTGATTCTGCCTGTCGGTGCCATTCTGCCAACGTATATTTACAGTGGGCGGTCGTTAAGTGGTTAAAGTATAATTAAACTACCGTCATTTTAACTACATGAGTTGTGACCTAACAACTTAAACTTATTGTAGTGAAGAACAATATATCTATAATAAATAGGGAGAGTAAAGAAAAGAGTAGTGAGAGAGAGAGAGAGTCCACAAGGGTGATCCAAGAACCAGTACGATGCGTAATGATTACCATTTCTTAGGTATATAGGGGTTTGAATTGAAGTGAATAATCAGATACCATGGCAGAAGGACCTCATCATTGAAATCCGGAGGTAAATAGTGTTTTATCCAAGGGAGCCAAAGTTTTTTGAAATTTGGGATTTGGTCCCCGTCAGTGGGTATCATTTTGGCATGTGACATTGTGGTGTTCATTCTATGAATTGTTTCTGCCAACCCCAAAGTTAGGGATTTCCATGCTTTGGCTATCATTTGTTTTTCTGCAGTTAGAAGTGGAATAAAAAGATTAAATTGAAAAAATGTTAAACATTCCGGTTTTAGATTAAGTAGTGCCGTAAACGGGTCTAGTTGTATCTGTTGTCGGATCATTTTAGAGGCCATTGCAAAGATTTCTTTCCAGAAAGATTGCACTTCCACCATACATGCAAGTGAGTGCCCAAATCTGAACAGCCCCTAAAGCAAAGAGCTGAATGTGTAGGCGCAAACTTGGCCACTCTAGCAGGTACAAGGTACCACTGCGTCAAGACCTTGTAATTTGTTTCCATCACCGTGATATTGGGCGAGGATGATTTTATGGTTGATCAAATCTTAGTCCAATCAGCATTATCTAGGGTACGCCCGAGGTCCTCCTCCCATTTCCACACATAGGTTGGTTTGTCATAATTGGGGTCTAAAAGAAGTTGGGTGTAGAGGGTTGATATCATTCCTCTGGCTAATGGATCTTTTTTACAATTTTTTTCAAAATTAGATAATTGGGTCAGTGGTGTTGCAACTTGTAAAAGTGGAGAAAATAAATTTTTACTTTGGAGATATCTAAACTGTTCTGTTTCTGTTCTGATAAGTCGTGTTTCTCTCTGAATGTAGAAAAAGGTACAACGTTTTTTGAAGTGACCAAGTCATGTAACGTCAGTATTCCTGTTTTTGTCCAAGCTTTAAATGTGTTTGGGAAAATCCATGCCGGATAAAAATCTGGATTTTTGAGGAAAGATAAGAGGGGATTGTGTTCCGATTGTAATTGGTGTTTACATTTTAAATTTATCCCAAAGGGATAAAAAGTGTTTTGTGATAGGGTTACTCAATTCACGTCGATCTCTGGGCCAAAGCCATAGTATGTTGGAGATTAGTGATGAGCCGAACACCCCCGGGTTCGGTTCGCACCAGAACCCGCGAACGGACCGAAAGTTCGTACGAACATTAGAACCCTATTAAATACAATGGATGCGAACGTTCGAATTCTAAAGTGCTAATTATAACGACTATTATGCATGTTATTGTCCTAAAAAGGGTTTGGGAACCCGGGTTCTGCACCAGGGGACATGTATCAATGCAAAAAGAAGTTTTAAAAACGGTCGTTTTTCGGGAGCAGTCATTTTAATGATGCATAAAGTGAAAAAAAAAGTCAAATATTCCTTTAAATATCGTACCTGGGGGGTGTCTAAAGTATGCCTGTGAAGTGCCACGTGTTTCCCGTGTTTAGAACTGTCCCTGCACAAAATGACACTTCTAAAGGAAAAAAAAGCCATTTAAAACTGCTTGCGGCTTTAATGTAATGTCTGGTCCCGGTAATATGGATGAAAATCTTTAAGAAAAATGGCATAGCTACCCCATGACCCCCCCCCCCCTACCCCAGCCCATTACCAGCCCCTTTGGGTCTTGTATGGATATTAAGGGGAACCCCGCACATAAAATAAAAAAGGCCCTATATACTCTGAACAGCCGTATACAGGCGGTGCATACAAGACAGGGACTGTAGGTTTGTTCTTATGTAGAATCTGTTTGTAATTTTGAACAGGTACATTGTTTAAGTGTATCTCCAGCCCAAAAATCTATTTTTAAACTTTTTGGAAAACATAGGTAAGGGTTATCACCCCTGTAACATTTGTTTTGCTGTCTGTGCCCCTGTTCAGAACATTTCACCTCACTTTCCGTCCCAATGACAACTGTTTTTGAAATGTGGTGTTTTTCTTGAAACAAGGATTGGTGATAAAGCATCAGTACAGAGGAGACACCTTTCTCCCATATTAATTCTTACAGGAGGGAATTTTCCTTCCTAGGGGTAGATTTCCTCTCACTTCCTGTTGTCTTCTTGCGTTTGCAAGTAGGAGTCATTTGTAAGTTGGATGTTTGAAAGTAGGGACCTGCCGTATATACTCTGCAGAAATAGGCCCCTTAGTTGTTGGTGTTGGCACAACACTGTAAGCACTCACAGTTACTCTTGGTTGGTGCTGGAACGCCCTGCTGTCAACTATTATATCAGGAATTGTAATTACATATAATTGTTGAACAGTGGTAGTAAAAATTGGGCCTTTGATGGTGGTGCTGGTGCCACAACACTGTAAGCCCTGACAGTTACTCTTGGTGGGTGCAGCAATGGGCCCTGCTGTGAATTATTAGATCAAGAATTGTAATTGCATGCCCCTGTTGAACAGGGGCTGAAAAATTGGGCCTTTCGTGGTGGTGGTGGTGGTGGTGGTGGTGTTGCCACAACACTGTAAGCCCTCAGAGTTACTCTTGGTGGGTGCAGCAAAGGGCCCTGCTGTGAATTATTAGATCAAGAATTGTAATTACATGCCCCTGTTGAACAGGGGCTGAAAAATTGGGCCTTAGGCACTGGTGGCACAACACTGCAACCCCTCACAGATACTGTACTTGGAGCACAGCAATGAGCCCTGTTGCAAAGTATTGCTTCAAAAATTGTAATTACACGCCCCTGTTAAACAGGGGCTGAAAAATTGGGCCTTAGGCACTGGTGGCACAACACTGCAACCCCTCACAGATACTGTACTTGGAGCACAGCAATGAGCCCTGTTGCAAAGTATTGCTTCAAAAATTGTAATTACACGCCCCTGTTAAACAGGGGCTGAAAAATTGGGCGTTAGGCACTGGTGGCGGCACCCATAAACAAAAATGATCTTCCAAGCTATCATCATCAATCGTATCATTGAGGACTTGGAGGAGGAGGATAGCCAGTCAACATAACAGCACAGGCACTCAGCATCAGCATCAGTCTTGAAGGGATGTGACATGTTAAAATCAATTAGTCTGTTATATCAGCATCAGGTGTGTGGTAGCTGGTGGTGATCCAAGACTGGTTCATCTTGATGAAAGTCAGTCGATCAAACGAGTCGGTGGACAGGCGCACCCTGTGATCCGTGACAAATCCTCCAGCAGCACTGAATGTGCGTTCCGAAAGAACGCTGGATGCAGGACAGGCCAGTAGCTCAATTGCATACTGTGCAAGCTCTGGCCAGTGATCCATCCTCAAGACCCAGTAAGCCAGAGGATTTTCGGTGGGGAAGGTGTCCAAGTCTGACCTTGCCCCTAGATATTCCTGCACCATGTTTATCAGACGCTGGCGATGGTTGCTGGAACCGATCATACTTTGGGGCTGCGGACTAAAGAATTGTCTGAACGCATCGGTCAGACGGCCACCTTCCCCACCGCTCCTTCTTTGACTGGCCGAAGCCTCAGCAACTCGTTGTCCAGGACCAGGAGTTTGTAACCTCCCAGTCTCTGGGAACGCGTTGCACAGACCTTTCTGCAAGGCCTCCCGGAGTTGTCTCATCCTCTGCTCCCTCTGCGACGGTAACATAAGGTCCGCAACCTTACCCTTGTACCGTGGATCAAGGAGAGTGGCCAGCCAGTAATGGTCCCTCTCCTTGATCCGAAGAATACGAGGATCCTTCCGCAGACTTTGCAGGATCAGGGAGGCCATGCAGCGTAGGTTAGCTGAGGCATTCGGTCCGGAGTCCTCTGGGTCACTAAGGACGACATGATCCGCAGCCACCTCCTCCCAGCCACGTACAAGTTCACGGGTTTCTTGGGACTGTAAATCATCCCTAAAAGACTGCTGCTGTTGATGCTGCTGAGTGCCAGGCTCCACCTCCATGCTGACACAATCCTCCTCCTCCTCCTCCTCCTCCTCTTCCTGTGCGATGGGTGGGACAGAAGGAACACTGTCTGGGTAAAGGGGGCCTTGAGAGGCAAGGAAGTCCTCCTCTTCCTGCCTCTGTTCTGCCTCAAGTGCCCTGTCCATTATTCCACGCAGCGTGTGCTCCAACAGGTGGACAAGAGGTACAGTGTCACTGATGCATGCACTGTCACTGCTCACCATCCTCGTGGCCTCCTCAAATGGTGCCAGGACAGTGCATGCATCCCTGATCATGCCCCACTGGCGTGGAGAAAAAAAACCAAGCTCCCCTGACCCTGTCCTGGTGCCGTAGTCGCACAGGTACTCATTGATGGCCCTCTGCTGCGTGTGCAGCCGCTGCAGCATGGCCAACGTTGAGTTCCACCTGGTGGGCATGTCACATATAAGGCGGTTCTTGGGCAGGTTCAACTCCTTTTGCAGCTCAGCCAGGCGAGCACTGGCATTATAAGATCTGCGGAAATGCACACAGACTTTCCTGGCCTGCCTCAGGACATCCTGTAAGCCCGGGTACCTGCCCAAGAACCGCTGCACCACCAGGTTAAGGACGTGAGCCACGCAGGGCACATGGGTCAGTTGTCCTTGTCGGAGGGCGGAGAGGAGGTTGGTGCCATTGTCGCAAACCACCATTCCTGGCTTAAGCTGGCGTGGCGTCAACCACCTCTCGGCCTGGCCCTGCAGAGCAGACAGGACCTCTGCCCCAGTGTGGCTTCTGTCCCCCAAACACACCAGCGCAAGCACGGCATGGCATCTTTTTGCCTGCGTACTTGCGTAGCCCCTTGAACGCCTACGGAGCACCGCTGGTTCAGAGGACAAAGCACAGGAAGAGGCCATGGAGGAAGAAGAAGAGGAGGGGGTGGAGGAGAGAGGTGTGTCACAACCAGTAGTAGCATTTTGGAGGCGTGGGGGTGGAACAACCTCCAACACTACTGCACCTTGTCCTGCATCCTTCCCAGCTGCCAAAAGAGTGACCCAATGGGCCGTGAAAGAAAGGTAACGTCCCTGTCCATGCCTGCTGGACCATGAGTCAGCGGTAATATGCACCTTACCGCTGACCGCCCTGTCCAGCGAGGCCAAGACATTGCCTTCCACATGCCGGTAGAGAGCCGGAATAGCCTTCCGTGAGAAAAAGTGGCGTTTGGGAACCTGCCACTGAGGAACCGCACATTGCACAAACTCACGGAAGGGGGCCGAGTCTACCAACTGAAAAGGCAGCAGTTGAAGCGCTAGCAATTTAGCCAAGCTAGCATTCAACCGCTGGGCATGTGGATGGCTGGGAGTGAACTTCTTTCGACGGTCCAGCAGCTGGGGCAGGGAAATTTGCCTGCTAGAATCGGACGTCGGTGTACTGCTAGCAGAGTGGCCGCAAGTACTTGGCTGTGACACACCTAATTCTACACCTTCATTCCTCTCAGTGCATGTTTCAGAGAGGATTGAAGTTATAGTGGGGTTGGAGATCCCAGCTGATGCGGTGCAAGGAGAGGTCCGCTTTGTTCTTTGGTGTGGGTCTTTGAGGTAGGCTTGCCAACGAGCTGCATGGCAGGTCAACATATGTCTGGTCAGGCATGTGGTACCCAAGCGGCTGATGTTTTGGCCACGCGATATACGCTTGAGACATATGTTGCAAACAGCAGCTGTACGATCTGATGCACTAGCCTCAAAAAAGGCCCACACCAAAGAACTTTTTGAATGACGGGCAGAGGCAGCGCCCTGCACAGGCGGAGCTCTGCGGTGTGATTCCGTCGGTGTACTGCCCTTACGCTGGCCACCAAAGGGCATCCTGCCTCGTTGGAGATGTGCCTCCTCCTCATCCTCCTCCTCCTCCTCTCTCCTATTAGGCACCCACGTGGAGTCAGTGACCTCATCATCCCCTCCCTCCTCATCACTGGAGCCAATCTGGCAGTATGCTGCAGCTGCTGGAACATGACTGCCAGATTGGTGTCCTTCTTGAGCATCCCCTCTGTCTGCTCTCACGCTACTGCCTTCCTCTAGCTGGGTTTCATCATCAGACCCTTCGAAACGCTGGGCATCCTCCTGGAGCATGTACCCAACACTGTGCTCAAACAGTTCGGGGGACTCCTCAGGAGGAGGACATGGTGGGTCTAGGGAAGGAGTGACTGATGATGAGTCTGACATTGATACCAGGGAAGAGGACACTTTGGCAGCTGCTTTGCCAGTACCCTGAGCCTGGGTGAGAGAGGATGAGGAGGAGGAGGAGGGCTTGGTCATCCACTCTACCAAGTCTTCGGCATGATGTGGCTCAACATGTCCAGCTGCCGAAAAGAAGGACAAGCGTGTCCCATGGCCATGTGCTGATGACAATGCACCGCGTCCACGACCAGCACTGTTGCCCCCAGACACAGAGCCTGCTTGCCCTCTTTTATTGCCTCCTGACTGTCTGCCTCTCCTTGTTTGCCTTCCAGACATTCTAATGGATGGCCTGCAGGGAGATGGGAAAAAAAGCAATAAGGGCTACCTTCAGGTGTCCTTCTCTGTCCCTTTAATTAAGGATTTCTAAATATGGTTGAGGATGATTGCTTTCGCACAGAATAGCACAATGACAATTTCCCTGACTGTCCAAAAAACAAGGATTTCAAAGATGGTTGATGAGGAATGCTTTAGCACAGTATAGCACAATGAGAATTTCCCTCACTGTCCTTCCCTGTCCCTACAAACAAGGTTTAGCACAGTAAAACACACTGACACTCTCCCTACCTATAGTTTTCTGTCCCTATAAAAATTTTTTTTTTTAAACATGGTTGATGAGGAATGCTTTAGCACAGTATAGCACAATGACAATTTCCCTCACTGTCCTTCCCTGTCCCTACAAACAAGGTTTAGCACAGTAAAACACACTGACACTCTCCCTACCTATAGTTTTCTGTCCCTATAAAAAATGTTTTTTTAAAGATGGTTGATGAGGAATGCTTTAGCACAGTATAGCACAATGAGAATTTCCCTCACTGTCCTTCCCTGTCCCTACAAACAAGGTTTAGCACAGTAAAACACACTGACACTCTCCCTACCTATAGTTTTCTGTCCCTATATATATATTTTTTTAAAGATGGTTGATGAGGAATGCTTTAGCACAGTATAGCACAATGAGAATTTCCCTCACTGTCCTTCCCTGTCCCTACAAACAAGGTTTAGCACAGTAAAACACACTGACACTCTCCCTACCTATAGTTTTCTGTCCCTATAAAAAATTTTTTTTTAAAGATGGTTGATGAGGAATGCTTTAGCACAGTATAGCACAATGAGAATTTCCCTCACTGTCCTTCCCTGTCCCTACAAACAAGGTTTAGCACAGTAAAACACACTGACACTCTCCCTACCTATAGTTTTCTGTCCCTATAAAAAATTTTTTTTTTAAAGATGGTTGATGAGGAATGCTTTAGCACAGTATAGCACAATGAGAATTTCCCTCACTGTCCTTCCCTGTCCCTACAAACAAGGTTTAGCACAGTAAAACACACTGACACTCTCCCTACCTCTAGTTTTCTGTCCCTATAATTTTTTTTTTTTTTAAAGATGGTTGATGAGGAATGCTTTAGCACAGTATAGCACAATGAGAATTTCCCTCACTGTCCTTCCCTGTCCCTACAAACAAGGTTTAGCACAGTAAAACACACTGACACTCTCCCTACCTATAGTTTTCTGTCCCTATAAAAAATGTTTTTTTAAAGATGGTTGATGAGGAATGCTTTAGCACAGTATAGCACAATGAGAATTTCCCTCACTGTCCTTCCCTGTCCCTACAAACAAGGTTTAGCACAGTAAAACACACTGAAGCCCCATACACACTATCAGTTTTCTTGCAGGTTTTTCTCTTCAGGTTTACCAAAACCATGTAGTGCAAGGGCCTGCCTGATTGCATACGAATTGAAACTCTTAAGGTTTGACCTCATATTAGATGGTTTTGGTAAACCTGAAGAGAAAAACCTGCAAGAAAACTGATAGTGTGTATGGGGCTTGACACTCTCCCTACCTATAGTTTTCTGTCCCTATAATTTTTTTTTTTTTTTTTAAACATGGTTGATGAGGAATGCTTTAGCACAGTATAGCACAATGACAATTTCCCTCACTGTCCTTCCCTGTCCCTACAAACAAGGTTTAGCACAGTAAAACACACTGACACTCTCCCTACCTATAGTTTTCTGTCCCTATAAAAAATGTTTTTTTAAAGATGGTTGATGAGGAATGCTTTAGCACAGTATAGCACAATGAGAATTTCCCTCACTGTCCTTCCCTGTCCCTACAAACAAGGTTTAGCACAGTAAAACACACTGACACTCTCCCTACCTATAGTTTTCTGTCCCTATAAAAAATTTTTTTTTTAAAGATGGTTGATGAGGAATGCTTTAGCACAGTATAGCACAATGAGAATTTCCCTCACTGTCCTTCCCTGTCCCTACAAACAAGGTTTAGCACAGTAAAACACACTGACACTCTCCCTACCTATAGTTTTCTGTCCCTATAAAAAATGTTTTTTTTAAAGATGGTTGATGAGGAATGCTTTAGCACAGTATAGCACAATGAGAATTTCCCTCACTGTCCTTCCCTGTCCCTACAAACAAGGTTTAGCACAGTAAAACACACTGACACTCTCCCTACCTATAGTTTTCTGTCCCTATAAAAATTTTTTTTTAAAGATGGTTGATGAGGAATGCTTTAGCACAGTATAGCACAATGAGAATTTCCCTCACTGTCCTTCCCTGTCCCTACAAACAAGGTTTAGCACAGTAAAACAGACTGACACTCTCCCTACCTATCCTTCTCTTTCCCTAAACTAAAGGAATCCAGGTTAAGCAAGAAAAAAAAAATGTCACTGTCCCTGCCTATGCTTCTCTTTCCCTGCTCCGGAACACACTACACTAGGCCGCCGTGCTGGCGGCCTTTTATAGTGTGGGGCGTGTACTAAACACCCTCAGCAATAATTGGCCACAGGCATCCTGCCTGTGGCCAATCATTGCTCTCCTCGCTGCCGGCGCTGTGATTGGCCAAGCATGCGGGGTCACAGTGCATGCTTGGCCAATCACAGCGCCTGGATGACACTGCGATGGCGTAGTGCATTGTGGGCCGCGAATTAGGCGCGAACGGCCCAAATCGTTCGTTGTTCGGCGAACGATCGAACAGCCGATGTTCGAGTCGAACGTATGTTCGACTCGAACACCGAGCTCATCCCTATTGGAGATCAATAAAGGGTCACTTTCTGAGGCCTCTATTGATACCCATAAGGGAGATTCCTGTGTTGTGTGGTACTTTGGAAGACTAGCTAAGTGAGCAGCATTGTAATAGGTTTCAAAGTTGGGATAGCCTAGTCCACCTTGCGATTTAGGGATATGTAGTGTGCGAATCGGTATGCATGGTTTGGAGGTACCCCATTTAAAGGTAGATGTTCTTTTTTTGGATCAATCTTAAATAATATGAAGGGATTGGCAGGACTCTAAACATATATAGTAGTTTGGGTAGGATAGTCATTTCAGAAGCATTGATCTTCCCTATCCAGTACAGCGGGAGATCGGACCATTGTTTTAGTAAATTTGTAATCTGTTTTAATAGAGGGGGGTAATTAGCTGAAAATAAATATGTTATGGCGGCTGTCAGGTTTACTCCTAAATATGGTAGTAATTTCTCTGCCCAAGAAAAGGGGAGTGCTATTTTTGTTGGGATTAATTCTGCTTCTGTAAGTGAAATATTAAGCACTACACATTTCTTGGGATTGATGACCAAGCCAGAGAAGGTCGCAAATTTATCTAGGATAGGTAAAAGGGGGAATGTAAAGGTGGAATGAAAGAGGGAATTGTGGATTTTTTTTATCTTTATGATATTTGATGTATACAATGCTATATTTAAAGGATGATGGTTGTATGGTTAATATGTGGTGTAAAACAAGAATAAAAAAGATTTGATAAAAAAAAAAGAAATAGGTAAAAGGTTAGGACCTGACACCTGTGGTGATGACATGAAGAGCAAAATATCTGCAAACATGCAGATTTTATGCGCATAACCTCCAATCTCAATGCCGGTAACTGTGGGATTGGTTCTAATATATTGGGCTAATGCTTCTAATACTAGGGCAAATAGGAGGGGAGATAATGGGCATCCCTGTCGTGTACCTTGCTTAATGTTGAAAGAATACAATTTATATCCAGCATAGTTTATGTATGCTTTTGGATTGTTATAGAGTGCCTCAATCCATTTTGTAAAATGAGGACCAAAACACAATTTGTGTAAAGAATAATACATATTACAATACAATACATATAATACAAGGCCAGGATACCATGTCAAAAGCTCTGTTTATATTGAGGGATAAAAAGCATGAGGGAATACGTTGCTTCCTGGCAATATGTGCAAGAAGCATTGCTCTGCGGACATTGTCACCCGCTTGCCTGTTTGGCATAAAGCCTACCTGGTCTCTATGTATAAGTTTATTTATGATACCATTAAGGCGTTTAGCCATAATTTTTGCCAACAGCTTGATATCCAGATTCAAGAGAGAGATGGGACGGTAGTTTGTACATGAGGTGTCATCGGTGTGTGGTTTTGGAATCATGCAGACAATTGCCAATAATGATTCTTGTGCAAAGGAGTGTCCATTTAATGTATTGAATGCCCCACCTAACATGGGGGAAAGGGTTTCTGTAAATGTTCTATAATATAATGCTGAATATCCATCTGGGCCTGGTCGCTTGTTTATTTTTAAATCTTTGATGGAAAAAGCTACTTCTTCAGTCGTTATAGGTTCCTCCATCATATTTCTTTGGGTTTGCAATAATTCTGGTAAGGTGATATGAGAAAAGAAAGATTCCGCTTCTGAGAGGTTGAATTCATTGGTTGATTCATATAAAGAAGAAAGGTGTGAGTGGAATTTGCTAACTATTTTGGTGGGGTTGCTAGTATATATATCTTTTGCTAATTTTAAACGGATTGGCGTGAACTTTTTGTTTAATGAGTTTAGAGCCCGTGCCATGTATGTACCTGGTTTGTGGCTTTTAGTGTAGAAATTGTGTCTAGAGCGTTTGTAAGATTTATCCACTGATTCCGTGAGAAAAAGGTCATACTCTAATCAAGTTTTTTCCAAATGGGGTTTCGTGATTGATGATGGGTTGTCTTGAAATGCTATGAATGCTGCATTGAATTCCGTTTCTAACTTGCGGGCAAGGGATTTTCGTTCCCGTTTAAGTGTAGCCATTTGTCTTTGTAGGGTACCACGCAACACAGGTTTGTGAGCTTCCCAGAGTGTTAAAGGGGATATGTCGGGGGTTCTATTGTGAAGCAAATATTCCTTTAATGTTTGTTCAATTATTGAGCGATGGGTTTGGTGTTTAAGCAATGTGTCGGGGAAATACCAGGTTGGATCATGCGCTTTTGGTATGGTAGATGCAATAGTTGTGTATACTGCATTATGATCAGACCATGGTATGGGAATTATATCAGAGTCAAGGATTTCTGGAATCATTCCAATGGTTAAAAAGATATGGTCGATACGGGTGAATGATTGGTGTGGGTGGGAGAAATAGGTGAATCTTTTTTTTGTTGGGTTGCTTTCTCTCCATGTATCTACCATATTATATTTTGAAAGGAGTTGTGAGAAAGATAATTTGTTTGGGCTTACAGGTGGGACATAAGGTGATTTGTCAGGGAATGGGAGGAGGCCCTGGTTCGAATCCCCACACACAATTATTGTTCCGAATTTGTGGTCATTGATCACTTGCATTAGGTGGGAAAGAAAGGAGTTGGGTTGCTTATTGGGGGCATAATACGAGACTATCGTGACAGGAGTATCCATTATATGACCCATCATTAATATGTATCTACCTTCTGGATCTGTAATGTCGTTTGCAAGAGTGAATGGAGTAGATCTATGGAACGCTATTAGAGTTCCCCTTCGTTTAGTGTTGGCAGAAGCAGTGAAAAATTGTGGGTATGAGGGAGACATGAATTTGGGAGTGGAATCTTTTGTGAAATGTGTTTCTTGAAAGCACACTATGTGTGCCCTTCGTGATTGGACCATGCGAAATGTCCTTTTCTGTGGAACATTTATGCCCTGAACGTTTAGGGACAGGATGTTCAGTGGTGCCATGGCAACTGATCAAACAGAAGATACAACTTACCAAATACCTTGCATTTCTGACTGGGTGGATCGACCTGTGTGGACTTGAAAGATTTGAAAATAGAGAAGAATCCAGTGAAGCCTGGGGAGTCTGGTTGAACTAGCTTCTGTCTGTGTGAGCGCACTGAGGCAGTGTGTGAGGAGATGACAGGTGCAATTTTAGCTGCAGTGCGCGCCTGAGTGTCCCTTCTGAGGGGATTCTTTTTTTTGCCACGGCCGCCTCCCAGAACCATTATTCTGGTCCAAATTGTGCCAGCTAATTCCTGGGTACTTAGTCTTCCCGTCTGGTACCTTTCTGTAGCTTTGTCACCATTAGAATTGTGGCTTTTCCCTTCAGTGGAACAGAGCTCTAGCTATGCATGTCTGCTCTGCTAGACTCTGCCCAGTGCCCTTCGGAGCACCAATTTTTCAAAGCCGGGCACCCCTTCCATATACTCCCATGTTAAACGGAAATGTATTCTGTGAATTTGGGGACCCGGTACCAGCCGGCCCTAGGTCCCCTGGACCCCAATCTTGGCACACATGTAGCCCCGCTCTTCATCTACATGTGTGCAAAGTTTGTTGTCCAGGGGACCTACGGCCATGGAGCACCGATTTTTCAAAGCTGGGCACCCCTTCCATAGACTCCCATGTTAAACGTCAGTCTAGTCACGCAGCGCTGGAGATCAGGTAGGGAGATTGGGCACAGTGAGGCATGGACACAGTGAGGCATGCACATGGACACACTGAGGCAAAGTGAGGCACACAGATGGATGCCCTAGGCTTATACTCGAGTCAATAAGTTTTCCCATTTTTTTGTGGTAAAATTGGGTGCCTCGGCTTATATTCGGGTCGGCTTATACTCGAGTATATACGGTACCTCAATCCTGAATGGGTAATATTTTATTCTAAGCTTTTTGCTAAAATGTATCCCATGGAAAAGTGTTTAACCACTTACTCACTGGGCACTTAAACCCCCTTCCTAACCATACCAATTTTCAGCTTTTCTTTCTTTCTCTTATAAACATTTTCAAATTAGTAATTTTTCTTCATAAATTTTGCCCAAAATTTATACTGCTACACATCTTTGGTAAAAATTGCCCAAATCGGTGTATATTATTTGGTCTGTATGAAAGTTAGTGTCCACAAGTTATGGTGCCAATCTCTGAAAATTTATCACACCTGAAGTACTGATGGCCTATCTCATTTCTTGAGACCCTAACAAGCCAGGAAAGGACAAATACCCCCAAATGACCCCTTTTTGGAAACTAGACATTCCAAGGTATTTAGTAAGAGGCATGGTGAGTTTTTTGAAGTTGTAATGTTTTCCAACAATTCTTTGCCACGTAAAGATTTTTTTTTTTTCTTATAAAATTGGCATATTAGCAGGTCATTTCTCACACACAGCATATGCATACCACAAATTACACCCCAAAACATATTCTACTACTCCTCCTGGGTATGGCGATACCAACATGTGTGAGACTTTTACACAGCGTGGCCACATACAGAGGTCCAACATGCAGGGAGCACCATCAGGCGTTCTAGGAGCATAAATTACTTTTGAAGGCCCTGAAGCACCAGGACAATCGAAACGTCCAAAAAATTACCGCATTTTGGACAGAAACCCCCCCCAACGTATAATCTATGTGGCATAATGAGTCTTTTGAACATGTCATTTTTTTCTACAAGTTTTTGGAAAATGTGGAAAGAAAATGAAAATGCATATTTTTTTACACAAAGTTGTCCATTTATACAATATTTCTAACACATAGCATGTACATACCAAAAATGACACTCCAAAAATAGATTCTCCTACTCCTGAGTACAGCGATACCACATGTGGGAGACTTTTCCACAGCCTGGCCACATACAAGGGCCCAACATGCAGGGAGCACCATCAGGTGTTCTAGGGGCATAAGTTTAAAATCTAATTTGACTACCTATTACACTTTTGTGAGGCACTGTAGTGGCTAGGGATGAGCTCCGCGTTCAAGTCGAACATACGTTCGACTCGAACATCGTGTGTTCGATCGTTCGAAGATCGAAGTTTTGGGTCGTTCGCGCCAAATTCGAGTGATGCGAACGGCCCAAAATCCCGGCGCTGTGATTGGCCAAGCATGCACTGTGACCCCGCATGCTTGGCCAATCACAGCGCCGGCAGCGAGGAGAGCCATAATTGGCCACAGGGAGGATGCCTGTGGCCAATTATAGCTCGGGGGGGGGTTAGTACACGCCCCACACTATAAAAGGCCGCCAGCGCAGCGGCCTTGTGTAGTGTGTTGGCGTGCAGGGAAAGACGTAGGTAGGCAGGGACAGTGTTAGAGAAATTGTGTGTAGGGAGAGAGAAGGATAGGTAGGGACAGTGTCAGTGATATTGTGTGTAGGGAGGGAGAACGATAGGTAGGGACAGTGTCAGTGATATTGTGTGTAGGGAGAGAGAAGGATAGGTAGGGACAGTGTCAGTGATATTCTGCTAAACCTTGTGTGCAGGGAGAGAGAAGGATAGGTAGGGACAGTGTCAGTGATATTGTGTGTAGGGAGAGAGAAGGATAGGTAGGGACAGTGTCAGTGATATTCTGCTAAACCTTGTGTGCAGGGAGAGAGAAGGATAGGTAGGGACAGTGTCAGTGATATTTTTGCTAAGCCTCCTGCACAGTATACAACCGAAGCTAGCCCTTATTGCTGTGTTTTCCTGTTGCGTAACACAGGCAGGCATCTGCAGCACTTAAAGCAGGCGTAGTGTGATTCCTGTAAAATATACACCTGAAGCTAGCCCTTATTGCTGTGTTTTCCTGTTGCGTAACACAGGCAGGCATCTGCAGCACTTAAAGCAGGCATAGTGTGATTCCTGCAAAATATACACCTGAAGCTAGCCCTTATTGCTCGTAGTTTTTTTTTCTTTTGTGTTACACTAGCTGGCATCTGCAGCACTTAAAGCAGGCGTAGTGTGATTCCTGCAAAATATACACCTGAAGCTAGCCCTTATTGCTGTGTTTTCCTGTTGCGTAACACAGGCAGGCATCTGCAGCACTTAAAGCAGGCGTAGTGTGATTCCTGCAAAATATACACCTGAAGCTAGCCCTTATTGCTGTGTTTTCCTGTTGCGTAACACAGGCAGGCATCTGCAGCACTTAAAGCAGGCATAGTGTGATTCCTGCAAAATATACACCTAAAGCTAGCCCTTATTGCTCGTAGTTTTTTTTTCTTTTGTGTTACACTAACAGGCATCTGCAGCACTTAAAGCAGGCGTAGTGTGATTCCTGCAAAATATACACCTGAAGCTAGCCCTTATTGCTCGTAGTTTTTTTCTTTTGTGTTACACTAACAGGCATCTGCAGCACTTAAAGCAGGCGTAGTGTGATTCCTGAAAAATATACACCTGAAGCTAGCCCTTATTGCTGTGTTTTCCTGTTGTGTAACACAGGCAGGCATCTGCAGCACTTACAGCGGGTGTAGTGTGCCTCCTGCACAATATACACCTGAAGCTACCCCTTATTGCTGGTTTTCCCATCTCCCTGCAGGCCATTAGAATGTCTGGAAGGCCAACAAGGAGAGGCAGACAGTCAGGAGCCAATAAAAGAGGGAAAGCAGGCTCTGTGTCTAGAGACAACAGTGCTGGTCGTGGATGCGGTGCATCGTCATCAGCACGTGGCCATGGGACACGCTTGTCCTTATTTTCGTCAGCTGGACGTGTTGAGCCGCATCATGCCGAAGACTTGGTAGAGTGGATGACCAAGCCCTCCTCATGCTCCTCATCCTCTCTCACCCAGGCTCAGGGTACTGGCAAAGCAGCTGCCAAAGCGTCCTCAATGTCATCATCAGTTACTCCTTCCCTAGACCCACCGTGTCCTCCTGAGGAGTCCCCCGAACTGTTTGAGCACAGTGTTGGATACATGCTCCAGGAGGATGCCCAGCGTTTTGAAGGGTCTGAAGATGATACCCAGCTAGAGGAAAGCAGTAGCGTGAGAGCAGAGAGAGGGGATGCTCAAGAAGGACACCAATCTGGCAGTCATGTTCCAGCAGCTGCAGCATACTGCCAGATTGGTTCCAGTGATGAGGAGGGAGGGGATGATGAGGTCACTGACTCCACGTGGGTGCCTGATATGAGAGAGCAGGAGGATGAGGAGGAGGCACATCTCCAACGAGGCAGGATGCCCTCCGGGAGCCAGCGTAAGGGCAGCACACCGACTGAATCACACCGCAGCGCTCCGCCTGTGCAGGGCGCTGCCTCTGGCCGTTATTCCAAAAGTTCTTTGGTGTGGGCCTCTTTTGAGTTGAGTGCATCAGATCGCACCGCTGCTGTTTGCAACATATGTCTGAAGCGTATCTCGCATGGCCAAAACATCAGCCGCTTGGGCACCACATGCTTGACCAGACATATGTTGACCTGCCATGCAGCTCGTTGGCAAGCCTACCTTAAAGACCCACACCAAAGAACAAAGCGGACCTCTCCTTGCTCCGCATCAGCTGGGATCTCCAACCCCACTATATCTTCAGTCCTCTCTGAAACCTGCACTGAGAGGAATGAAGGTGTAGAATTAGGTGTGTCACAGCCAAGTACTTGCGGGCACTCTGCTAGGAGTACACCGACGTCCGATTCTAGCAGGCAAATTTCCCTGCCCCAGCTGCTGGACCGTCAAAAGAAGTTCACTCCCAGCCATCCACATGCCAAGCGGTTGAATGCTAGCTTGGCTAAATTGCTAGCACTTCAACTGCTGCCTTTTCAGTTGGTAGACTCGGCCCCCTTCCGTGAGTTTGTGCAATGTGCGGTTCCTCAGTGGCAGGTTCCCAAACGCCACTTTTTCTCATGGAGGGCGATTCCGGCTCTCTACCGGCATGTGGAAGGCAATGTCCATGCCTCGCTGGACAGGGCGGTCAGCGGTAAGGTGCATATTACCGCTGACTCATGGTCCAGCAGGCATGGACAGGGACGTTACCTTTCTTTCACGGCCTATTGGGTCACTCTTTTGGCAGCTGGGAAGGATGCAGGACAAGGTGCAGTAGTGTTGTAGGTTGTTCTGCCGCCACACCTCCAAAATGCTACTACTGGTTGTGACACACCTCTCTCCTCCATCCCCTCCTCTTCTTCTTCCTCCATGGCCTCTTCCTGTGCTTTGTCCTCGGAACCAGCGGTGCTACGTAGGCGTTCAAGGGGCTACGCAAGTACGCAGGCAAAAAGATCCCATGCCGTGCTTGCGCTGGTGTGTTTGGGGGACAGGAGCCACACTGGGGCAGAGGTTCTGTCAGCTCTGCAGGGGCAGGCCAAGAGGTGGTTGACGCCACGCCAGCTTAAGGCAGGAATGGTGGTTTGCGACAATGGCACCAACCTCCTCTCCGCCCTCCGACAGGGACAACTGACCCATGTGCCCTGTGTGGCTCACGTCCTTAACCTGGTGGTGCAGCGGTTCTTGGGCAGGTACCCGGGCTTACAGGATGTCCTGAGGCAGGCCAGGACAGTCTGTGTGCATTTCTGCAGATCATATAATGCCAGTGCTCGGCTGGCTGAGCTGCAAAAGGAGTTGAACCTGCCCAAGAACCACCTTATATGTGACATGCCCACCAAGTGGAACTCAACGTTGGCCATGCTGCAGCAGCTGCACACGCAGCAGACGGCCATCAATAAGTACCTGTGCAACTACGGCACCCGGACAGGGTCAGGGGGGCTCGGGTTCTTTTCACCACGCCAGTGGGGCATGTTCAGGGATGCATGCTCTGTCCTGGCACCATTTGAGGAGGCCACGAGGATGGTGAGCAGTGACAGTGCATGCATCAGTGACACTGTACCTCTTGTCCACCTGTTGGAGCATACGCTGCGTGGAATAATGGACAGGGCACTTGAGGCAGAACAGAGGCAGGAAGAGGAGGACTTCCTTGCCTCTCAAGGCCCCATTCACCCAGACAGTGTTCCTTCTGTCCCACCCATCTCACAGGAAGAGGACGAGGAGGAGGAGGATTGTGTCAGCATGGAGGTGGAGCCTGGCACTCAGCATCAACAGCAGCAGTCTTTTAGGGATGACTTACAGTCACAAGAAACACGTGGACTTGTACGTGGCTGGGAGGAGGTGGCTGCGGATCATGTCGTCCTTAGTGACCCAGAGGACTCCGGACCGAATGCCTCAGCTAACCTACGCTACATGGCCTCCCTGATCCTGCAAAGTCTGTGGAAGGATCCTCGTATTCTTCGGATCAAGGAGAGGGACCATTACTGGCTGGCCACTCTCCTTGATCCACGGTACAAGGCTAAGGTTGCGGACCTTATCATACCGTCGCAGAGGGAGCAGAGGATGAGACAACTCCGGGAGGCCTTGCAGAAAGGTCTGTGCAACGCGTTCTTAGAGACTGGGAGGTTACAAACTCCTGGTCCGGGACAACGAGTTGCTGAGGCTTCGGTCAGTCAAAGAAGGATCGGTGGGGAAGGTAGCCGTCTGACCGATGCGTTCAGACAATTCTTTAGTCCGCAGCCCCAAGGTATGATCGGTTACAGCAACCATCGCCAGCATCTGATATACATGGTGCAGGAATACCTAGGGGCAAGGTCAGATTTGGACACCCTTCCCACTGAAACTCCTCTGCCTTACTGGGTCTCGAGGATGGATCACTGGCCAGAGCTTGCACAGTATGCAATTGAGCTACTGGCCTGTCCTGCATCCAGCGTTCTTTCAGAACGCACATTCAGTGCTGTTGGAGCATTTGTCACGGATCACAGGGTGCGCCTGTCCACCGACTCTGTTGATCGACTGACCTTCATAAAGATGAACCAGTCTTGGATCACCACCAGCTACCAAGCACCTGAAGCTGATATAACAATAATTTATTTTCAAATGTCACATCCCTTCAAGACTGGTGCTGAGTGACTGTCCTGTTATGTTGACTGACTATCCTCCTCCTCCTCAATGATCCGATTCATGATGATAGCTTGGAAGAACATTTTTGTTTTTGGGTGCCGCCACCAGTGGCTAAGGCCCAATTTTTCAGCCTCTGTTTAACAGGGGCGTGTAATTACAATTTTTGATGCAATACTTTGCAACAGGGCTCATTGCTGTGCTCCAAGTACAGTATCTGTGAGGGGTTACAGTGTTGTGGCACCAGTGGCTAAGCCCAATTTTTCAGCCCCTGTTTAACAGGGGCGTGTAATTACAATTTTTGATGCAATGCTTTGCAACAGGGCTCATTGCTGTGCTCCAAGTACAGTATCTGTGAGGGGTTGCAGTGTTGTGGCACCAGTGGCTAAGGCCCAATTTTTCAGCCCCTGTTCTACAGGGGCATGCAATTACAATTCTTGATCTAATAATTCACAGCAGGGCCCATTCATGCACCCACCAAGAGTAACTGTGAGGGCTTACAGTGTTGTGACAACACCACCACCACCAAAGGCCCAATTTTTCAGCCCCTGTTCAACAGGGGCATGCAATTACAATTCTTGATCTAATAATTCACAGCAGGGCCCATTCATGCGCCCACCAAGAGTAACTGTGAGGGCTTACAGTGTTGTGGCACCAGCACCACCACAAAAGGCCCAATTTTTCCTACCACTGTTCAACAATGGCATGTAAATATAATTCCTGATATAATAGTTCACAGCAGGGCGTTCCAGCGCCCACCAAGTGTAACTGTGAGGGCTCACAGTGTTGTGGCAACACCAACATGTAAGGGGCAAATTTCAGCAGAGTATATACGGCATGCCCCTACTTTCAAACATCCAACTTACAAACGACTCCTACTTGCAAACGGAAGGAGTCAACAGGAAGTGAGAGGAAATCTACCCCTAGGAAGGGAAATTCTCTCCTGTAATGCCGCGTACACACGGCCATTTTTCTCGTCGGAGAAAAACGATAGTCTGTGGGCTTTCTGTCGTTTTTTCCGACGAGAAAAACGGCATTAAAAACTACGAGAAAAATTAGAACATGTTCTAATTTTTCTCGTAGTTTTTTTCGACATGTTTTCCGCGGCAGTGTTTCCCATAGGGAAACACTGCCACGGAGCCCACAGACGGTCGTTTTTCTCGTCAAGAGAAAAAATGACGTGAAAAACGACCGTGTGTGGGGAACAAGCTGTTCCCCCATTTTAAATGACATTATTCAAGGCGGTTTTTTAACCGCCGTGAATAATGATTGTGTGTACGCGGCATAAGAGTTAATATGGGAAAAAGGTGTCTCCTCTCTACTGATGCTTTATCACCAATCCTTGTTTCAATAAAAGCCCTACTTTTCAAAAACAGTTGTCATTGGGATGGAAAGTGAGGTGAAATATTCTGAACAGGAGCACAGACAGCAAAACAAATGTTACAGGGGTGATAACCCTTCCCTATGTTTTCCAAAAAGCTTAAAAATATATTTTTTGGCTGGAGCTACACTTAAACAATGTACCTGTTCAAAATTAAAAAACAGATTCTACTTAAAGTGGCTGTAAACCCACTACTCGTTTTTTTTTTTTTTTACAACACCTGCAAGAGAAAGGCATAATGAGCTAGAATGACTAGCATACTAGCTCATTATGTACCACTTACCTTAGATCGGGGCCCCCCGAAGCCATCCATGTCCCTGTCTTGAGCCGCAGCCATCTCTGCGGCGATAGCCGAAATGTTACTTCCGGGTATCGCCGCACCAGCCAATCACAGCGCCGCTCCGGCGCTGTGATTGGCCGGAGCGGCGGAGACGTCACTCTGCGCATGCGCGCGGGAAGCGTCCCATTCGGCTATGCCCAGCTATTGCTGGGAAGTAGCCGAGTTTGTGAATGGGATTAACCCCATGAATGCGCCGTTATCTACGGCGCGCATGCACCGTAGACAGCGGCGCCTGTCATTTTAGTAAATATCT
This sequence comes from Rana muscosa, assembly GCA_029206835.1. Taxonomy (NCBI): domain Eukaryota; kingdom Metazoa; phylum Chordata; class Amphibia; order Anura; family Ranidae; genus Rana; species Rana muscosa. The sequence goes on along the minus strand of CM055117.1, from coordinate 699,162,581 downwards.
CCTAAACCGTGTAGGTTTAGGAGATATTTCTTGCACCTACAGGTAAGCCTTAATCTAGGCTTACCTGTAGGTGCAAGTTGAAAAAGTGGGTTTACAACCACTTTAAGAACAAACCTACAGTCCCTGTCTTGTTTGCACCGCCTGTATACTGCTGTTCAGAGTATATAGGGCCTTTTTTTTTGTGTGCGGGGTTCCCCTTAATATCCATACAAGACCCAAAGGGGCTGGTAATGGGCTGGGGTAGGGGGGGTGATGGGGTTTAGCTATGCCATTTTTCTCAAAGATTTTCATCCATATTACCGGGACCAGACATTACATTAAAGCCGCAAGCAGTTTTAAATGGCTTTTTTTCCTTTAGCATTGATACATTTCCCCTGGTGAAGAACCCGTGTTCTCAAACCCTTTTTAGGACAATAACATGCATATTAGTCGTTATAATTAGCACTTGGATGGATGGGATGGCTGAGTATGGCTGGGTACGGCTCAGTATGGATAGGATGGCTGGGTATTGCTGTGTATAGATGGGTTGGCGGAGCATGGATGGATGGATGAGTGCTGCAATGGGCACAGATTAGCGCTGTGGGCACTACAGATCCAGCCCACAGCGCTGCTGCACCCGATCTCTCCCCTCTCCGCTCACACTGTACCGATCAGTACAGAGAGGGGAGAGAGGAACCAGACAAGACGCCGGTTTGTTTACAAGTGATCGCTACATCATTTGACAGAGCGACCATGTGGTAAACGGTCGCTGTCAGCGGCCACGGATACTCCCGTGTGCGCACCTGGGAGGACATCATAGTACGCCCTCCCAGAGTTATCGAGCCGCACTGTAGCCATCATTCAGCTATAGCGCGGTTGTTAAGTGGTTAAATAAGAAATGGGCTGTTCCATTAGTGGATTCTGCCATATCAGTTCTCAATAAACACCTTACAGTTTCTATTGAGAATGTTCAAGAGGATTCTGTTAGGTATGTTCTGATTGGAATTTGGAAGCCCTCCTATGGGCCTCTTTTGCCCTTGCATGTCCAGCCCTTCAGCCAGATATTGCTGTCATGTTTTTTTGCTAGACTATTGCCAACTAGACAAGACAAATGAAGAGACCAGGCGACAATGGTTGACAACCCCATGTGCTGAGAGGAGCCTTCAACTACTGAACTGCCCAGAGGATTTGGTTCTCAGTGGAGACAAGACCCCCAATCAGCCTTCTGGAACTGAGAGTCATCAGATTGTCTCTACAACATTGGACCCCCTTTTGCAAGGCCACCCAGTCAGGGTAAACTCAGACAATGTCGTAGCAGTGGACTACATAAACCATAAGGAACACCAGAAGTCACGCTGCCTTAAGAGAAGTATAATACTCTCCTCGGCCAAAACCCTCACTTTATTAGCCGTTCAAATGCTGGACAATTGGCAAGTAAACCTCCAAAGCTGCCAAAACATAGACTGAGGGGAGTGGTCTCTACACCCTTCAAAAATCGTTGTCAAAGGTAGAGAACACCAGATGTGGACATCCTGGCCTCCAGGTTCAACAACAAACCAAACCCCTCTGTAACGAGGACCAGGGATATTCTGGCATTTTGCAGCAGATGCCCCAGTGATACATTGGTCTCAATTCAATCAAGTTCATGTCTTTCCTCTGATAAAGAGTCTCCGTTGATTGCTCCTCAAGACAGAGGAAATGGTTCCAGTGATTCTCATTACAATAAATGGCCTAGAAGAATGTGATAGAAAGACATACTCACTGCTGGTGGAAGGGCCTTGGTCTGTTTCAACAAGGCCCTCTGTTTCATCTTACTTCTCATTCACTGGCTTTAACATCATGGCAGATATATTGCCTCGTCCTGTTCTAGTGATGGGGGACTTTGATAAGGTTTTTAATATCACATGATAGGTTTCTTTCTACTAGACATGTTAATATAGACAGTGTGATCCCTATGGGTAAGCTATGCAGGAAGTTGGGTCTACACAACCTCTGGTGTAAATTACATCAGGTAGAATCGCATTACACTTACTATTCAAAAACTCATAGCTCTCTATCTTACATTGTGTCACTTACCTGATGGTTGAGCCTGACGTGCAGAGGGAAGACCTCTCATACAACCCCTGCTCAGGAACCACCAATGTTGTAACAGAGCCTGGTGGTGTATGGGTACCTGGATTGTCTTCCCTGTGGTAGATGTGTCACCAGGGTGGACCAGCAGGTTAAGCGGCAGGCCATCAGGTACCGGGCTTGTGGCAGCAGGAATCAGGCAGGTGCATGCAGAGCAGGAGAGACACAGGATGCATGGTCAGACAAGCCAGGTTGGTAGCAATCAGTTGTAGGCCTAGACGGCAGGCAAAGAATGGTCCGGATCAGACAGCAAAGCACTAGTGGACCTGCTGCACTTATATATGGCATTTTGGCACCAAAGTTTATTGGTGCGTTCGCAATTATCCGTGTGCATGCGCACATTTGTGTGCCTGACAGAATGGGCACTTGCGGGACCGCACCCACGCATGCATTTTAATGTCTGCCTTTGGGTACCAGTCATGCCATTGCCAGCACATCCCTGACATTGCCCCCTCCTTACGGGCAATCTCTGGATGCCCAATTCGTCTTTTTTTCTGTGGGTGACTGTGGAAGAAAGCATTATTTAGTTCCTTGGCATGAACATCCTGTTCAGATTCCCAGGAATTTTCCTCTGGGCCGTAGCCCTTCCATTTAATTAATTAGGTATTGTACCTGGTTTCTTCTTTTCCTACCGTTCACAATGGCTTCCACCTCATATTCCTCGTCTCCATTAAAGGTAACATATTTTGGCAGGCCGGATGCCATATCTGGAAAGGAATCAGGTACTGCCGGTTTCAAAAGTGAGACATGAAATACAGGATGAATTCTAAATGACCAGAACATGTGTTGCAGAATATTGAGCGTCTTGTGGACTCCAAAATTACCTGTTAAAGGATGATCATGACACAGACCCAAAAAATGGTTACACGTAAGTTCTCTGGTACAAATACCTTGTCTTCCTTCCATAGTAATCCTGCCCGGAACATCAGTGTGAACCGTGGATGACTGGAAACTTCTACAGAAGCCTGCTTCATTCGGGTGAGAAGATCATTCTGTAAAAGTGTGAAGTTACCATCAGACAAGATGGTATCTGGCACAGGTGGTTCCTTGGGGTCAACAAACATACGGGAAAGTGCATCTGGTTTTAGGTTCTTTATACCTGGCTGATAGGTAATATGGAACATGAATCTTGAAAAGAACAGGGCCCAACATGCTTGGCGCGGCCTTAGGCGATTAGCAGTCCTCAGATATTCAAGATTCTTGTGGTCGTTGTAGATTAATATGGGGTGCGCTGCCCCTTCCAGAGGGTACCCCCACTCTTTCCAGAGCCGCCTTTATGGCCAGTAATTCTCGATCCCTGACATCATAATTTCTCTGTGCTGGAGAAAGTCTATGAGAAAAAAGGGCTACAGGATTAATTAAATCTTTAAGGCCCCGGCATTGTGAGATGACTGCTCCTACTGCAACTTTGGATGCATCAACTTCCAGCACATATGGTAGAGAGGGGTCTGGATGGCTCAGGACAGGTGCTGAAGTAAACAGTCTCTTTAAAGTATCAAATGAGGCTTGTGCTTCAGGTGTCCAGTGAAAGCAAATTTTCTGTTTGGTCAGCTGTGTGATAATGGTGGAAAAGCCCTTGATAAACCTTCTGTAAAATTTGGCAAATCCTACGAAGCATTGTACCCCTTTCTTGTTCATACATCACGGGACACAGAGCAGCATAGTCATTACTATGTGGGTTATATAGAATTACCTTCAGGTGCTGGCACTGGCAACTTCCAAAACAGGAAGTACCCTCCCCTATATAAGCCCCTCCCATCCGGGAGTACCTCAGTTTTTTGCCAGTGTCTAAGGTGTTGGCCAAGGTTAACATGTATTCATCTGGGCTTGTGTACAGGTTCTCTGGGCCTTAGCAAGCTATTCCGGATCCGACCAAAAAAGCTTCATAGCTAAACGGTCGGTACCCGGGCCTTGCAGAGAAGAGCAAGGTTTTGCCTGTAATGCCTCTCTTAGGAGGGCTGGACCCTGGGATCCAGAGCTCTGGTCATACCCAAAACCAAGAGGCTATCTGTGCAGGGTGCTATACAGGTTCAGGGGAGTGGAATCCTTGGGAACCCGGTCCCTGAAGGTCTAGTACAATGCCTGCCGTGAAAGGTGAAGTTTGGGCTTCTGTGGACCAAACAAAGTCCTGCGGCGGGGAAAAGGTAAGTGGGGGCCCCTCAGGAACTTGGTTCTATTGAGGGCACCCCCAAGCCTAATATGTCTTTCTGCCTGTTACCTAAAAGGTATTCCCGCTAATAGCTGTATATGCCTAAGAAATCCTAGAAATGTTTTTTCATAAAGGAAGTTTTAAAAACTGTAAACCTGGAAATGTTTTTCATAAAGGAGGTTTTTTCTTGGGACTATTCCTTCCAGGGTAAAAGTCCAGGCAGATGAGTGAGCTCTCTATCAGGGAAGCTGCATTCCTCTGTCATGCTGCCAAGTAGTTTCCTTCCATCCCCGAGTCCTGGTGAAACAGGGACCCTGGCTCCTCTCCCTACATGGCGCCAAGAGCGCACACGTGCACGCGCGCGCGCACACACGCTTTCTTTTTAAAAGATTTAGCTTCAAAAAAGGGGGCGGAGCCTGGCGGATGACGCGTTCTGTGCGCCCAGCGCTTCTGCGCATGTGCGGGCGTCCCAGCAAGATAAAAGGACTCAGTCCACGCTGCTTGCTATGGACACAGAGCATGAAAAGGAACTGGTAGCATGGTATAGGGGCTTACAGCGGGCGGTTGATACAGGCATCCCCAGAAAGACGCATTAGTAGACACCCACTGATGTACATAGCAGCAAAATTGCATTAGACTATTTCAGTAAGGGGTGTATTGCGGCTGGAATACCTCAGCTTTGAACTAAGGAATATGCCGCCTAAAAAACTCCGAGATATACCTCTCAGGAAGTGTAGGGGGTCTCCATCGGGCTCTGAGGATCTGGAGCAGTCATCTGCACCCTCCTCCCCTGAGAAATCAGAGGTTAATACCCATAAGGAACCCCCGGGAGTGCCAGGTACTGCGGCTGTCCTCAGTCCACCTGCTCCTGCATATATAACAGAGGAGGTTTTTTCCTCAACTCTGGAGGGATTGGAGCAGAGATTGGCAGCATTGATCGCTGCTTCTCTACAGGAAAGAAAGCGCGCCAGATCTCCATCACCTCCATTAGAGTGCCTGTTGGCAGAGCAACAGTCCCAGGAAGGGACCGACCTACCTGAAGGGGATCAGGAGGAGGTTAACTCTGTTTTTGAGGAATCGACAGTAGATGAACCATTTTCAGCATCACAGACTGAAAGATTGTGGGTCCAGACCCTAACTGACATGGTTCGATCTGCATTTAAAATGCCTCTTGTTGAACCATCAACTACTGCTGTCTCCTCATTGGGGTCGCCAAAAGCTCCCCAGGTTAATTGCTCCTTTCCAATACATCCATTATTGGAAGGACTTATATACCAGGACTGGGAACATCCTGATAAACTATTTGTTCCGCCTAAAAAATTTCCGGTGATCTATCCCATGGAGGAAAAGTTCACCCAGAGATGGAATGTTCCTACGGTGGATGCAGCCATCTCTTCTGTGAACAAATCACTGACATGTCCAGTAGATAATGTTCAAATGTTCAAAGATCCAGTGGATAAAAAATTGGAATCTTTATTAAAATCTGCTTTTTCCACAGCAGGGGCTGTTACACAGCCAGCAGTGGCAGCTATTGGGGTCTGCCAAGCTTTAAAGGATCAAATGAAAATGGTCCTGAGGGATTTGCCAGACCAGCAGGCCCAGGCTCTGGCTGATCTGCCTAGAGCATTATGCTTTGCGGTTGACGCCATCAAGGATTCTATCCATCAGGCCTCCCGCCTCACGCTGTCTTTGGTACATATGCGTAGGCTTCTGTGGCTCAAAAACTGGTCTGCTGAAGCTCCCTGTAAGAAGCTCTTAGTTAGCTTCCCATTTCATGGGGAACGCCTTTTTGGCGAGGACCTGGATAAGTATATCCAGAAGATTTCCAGGGGTAAAAGTACTCTCTTACCGAGTAAGAAGAGGTCTAGGGGTCCATCTTTTAAGAGGACTACCTCTCCTATCCCTGCGACGTCTGCTACTAAGCAGTTCCGACGGCCTCCTCGGTCAAACTCAGGGGGTAAAAATCAGGGACAGTCACAGGGTAATAAGAAACCCTGGATCCGAAGGGGTACTAAACCAGCCTCCAAGTCAAGCCTATGAAGGGCTGCCCCCACTCAAACGGGTGGGGGGAAGACTTCAGTTGTTCACAGAGACCTGGCGGGAGACGATCAAAGACAGATGGGTGCTCTCCGCAGTAACTCTGGGATACAAGTTGGAGTTAAAAGAGTCTCTTCCTTCCCATTTTATGTGGTCAGGCATGCCAAGAGACCCTCTGAAAAGAGGGTCTCTCCTATTGGCGTTAGAACAACTATTGCTCCAAGGAGTAATTATGGAGGTTCCTATGGAAGAGTGGGGGTTGGGTTTCTACTCAAACCTTTTCACAGTCCCGAAGCCAAACGGGGACATAAGACCCATATTGGACCTAAAGAGTCTAAACAAATTTCTAAACGTCCAGTCTTTCCGGATGGAGTCGATCCGATCAGTCACCGCTGCCCTACAAGGGGAGGAATGGTTAGCCTCGATCGACATCAAAGATGCTTACTTGCATATTCCCATCTTTCCAGGTCATCAAAAATTTCTACGCTTTGCAGTAGAAGGGCGCCATTTTCAGTTCAGAGCCTTACCATTCGGTCTGGCCACAGCACCATGAGTGTTCACAAAAATTCTGGCCCCACTGTTGGCCGATCTAAGAACACGAGGTGTAACAATAATGGCATACCTAGACGACCTGTTGTTGATGGACCACTCAGTTGCCAAGCTAGAAGTGGTAATTGTCGATACAATCAAGTATCTAGAATCTCACGGTTGGGTCATCAACCTGGACAAGTCAGCCCTACAGCCAGTGAAAAACCTGGTATATCTAGGGCTACGGCTGGATTCAGACCAGAGGAAGATTTTCTTACCTCTAGACAAGGTATCCTCTTTGAGGGGCTTGGTCTGTCTGCTTTGTGCAAAAAGACAGCCGTCCATACGCCTGTGCATGAGGCTGCTAGGAAAGATGGTAGCATCATTCGAAGCTGTGCCATACGCCCAATTCCACTCAAGGAATTTACAGAGGGCCATATTGTCAGCCTGGAACGGAAAAGTTCAGGCTCTAGACTTCCCGATGGCTTTGTCCCCTTCCGTTCGGAAGAGTCTCTGCTGGTGGTTGATCCCCCAGAATCTCCAGAAGGGAAAACCCTTCAGCCCGATATCTTGGAAGGTGGTCACTACAGATGCCAGCCTTATAGGCTGGGGGGCAGTACTGGAGCAATGGTCTCTCCAGGGCAGATGGTCAAATGTAGTAAAAACCCTGCCCATCAATCTCTTAGAGATACGAGCAGCCCGGTACGCCCTAGTAGCCTGGACATCCAGACTCCAAGGGTCCCCTGTCAGAATTCAATCAGACAATGCCACAGCAGTGGCATATATCAATCATCAGGGAGGCACCAGGAGTCGTGCAGCCCAGAGGGAAGTAAGTCACATCCTGGAATGGGCAGAAAAGCATGTCCCATGTATATCAGCTGTCTTCATTCCAGGGGTGGAGAATTGGAAGGCGGACTTTCTGAGTCTCCAACAGTTATGCCCAGGGGAATGGTCCCTTCATCCCGAGGTCTTCCGAGCAATATGTCAGCAGTGGGGAACACCGGATGTAGATCTGCTAGCATCCAGATTCAACGCAAAGGTGGACAGATTTGTCTCCCGGACAAGGGATCCCCTCGCTTGCGGCTCGGATGCTCTGGTGTTCCCTTGGGATCAGTTCAGACTGATATATGCATTCCCTCCGCTACAATTGTTGCCTCGACCCCTTCGCAGAGTCAGGTTGGAGAAGAAGCCGGTGATCCTGGTGGCTCCAGCGTGGCCCCGAAGGGCCTGGTACGCGGAGATCATCAAAATGTCTGTGGGGAGTCCTTGGACCCTTCCACGTCGTCCGGACCTGCTTTCGCAAGGACCGATATACCACCCTTCCTTACTAACTCTAAGTTTAACGGCCTGGCTATTGAATCCCACATCCTAAAGAAGAGAGGTCTCTCTAACTCTGTGGTATCAACTATAATCAATGCCAGGAAGCCTGTATCCAGGCAGATCTACTATAGAGTTTGGAAGGCGTACATCACTTGGTGCGAGGCCAGAAAATGGCATCCACGTAAGTACGTTATAGGCAGAATTCTGGACTTCCTGCAGTGGGCTGTAGACAGGAAGTTTGCCTTAAGTACTATCAAGGGCCAGGTTTCGGCCTTATCAATACTATTTCAAAGGCCCCTGGCTATGCATTCACTTGTCAAAACCTTTATGCAAGGGGTGACTCGTATTATTCCACCGATTAAAGCTCCCATATGCCCATGGGATCTAAATTTGGTTCTGTCGGTTCTGCAGAAGCAGCCGTTTGAACCTTTGCGGCACATTTCCTTGGTTCTACTCACCAGAAAATTGATATTTTTAGTAGCCATATGCTCGGCTAGAAGAGTGTCGGAATTAGCCGCCATGTCCTGTAAAGAGCCATATCTGGTTATCCATAAGGACAGAGTAGTATTACGCCCTCACCCAGCCTTTCTTCCTAAGGTGGTATCGAGGTTTCACTTAAACCAAGATGTGGTTCTTCCTTCTTTTTTCCCCAAACCAAGCTCGGTAGAGGAAAAGTTATTGCATTCTTTGGATGTAGTAAGAGCAGTTAAAGCTTATCTAAAAGCCACTACTCAGATTCGTAGAACGGATTCTTTGTTTGTTCTGCCGGAAGGCCCCAGAAAGGGTCAGGCAGCATCAAAATCTACTTTAGCCAAGTGGATTCGACAGGTCATAATACAAGCCTATGGCTTGAGAAGTAGACCGCCTCCGTTCAAAGTTAGGGCGCACTCCACGAGAGCAGTTGGAACTTCATGGGCAGTGCATCACCAGGCCTCCCTGGCTCAAATTTGTAAGGCCGCAACATGGTCTTCAGTACACACATTTACTAGGTTCTACCAGGTGGACGTTAGAAGTCAGGAGGATGTCGCCTTTGGGCGCAGTGTGTTGCAGGCCGCAAAAGATCCTCATGCCTGATGGCGCCCAGCTTATGTATGGTGTATCCCCCCCCCCTCATTTGGCATTGCTTTGGGACGTCCCACATAGTAATGACTATGCTGCTCTGTGTCCCGTGATGTATGAACAAGAAAGTAGGATTTTTAAAACGGCTTACCTGTAAAATCCTTTTCTTGGAGTACATCACGGGACACAGAGCTCCCACCCCTCTTTTGGGGACACGTATTGCTTTGCTACAAAACTGAGGTACTCCCGGATGGGAGGGGCTTATATAGGGGAGGGTACTTCCTGTTTTGGAAGTTGCCAGTGCCAGCACCTGAAGGTAATTCTATATAACCCACATAGTAATGACTATGCTGCTCTGTGTCCCGTGATGTACTCCAAGAAAAGGATTTTACAGGTAAGCTGTTTTAAAAATCCTACTTTTTTATCGGCCAGTGCAGGATAGCAGAGACCTTTTCGGAATCCATTTTAATTCCTTCCGTTGAGATTACTAATTCCAGGAATTGGCTGCTATGCTATTAAAACTCACATTTTTCACTTTTGCCATATAGTTCATGTTGGTGGAGCCAGCACAGCACACTCCTGACATTCCCCATATGTAGATCAAGAGAAATGGAGAAAATTAGAATATTATCTAGGTAAACAATCATGAAAATGTCTAGAAAATATTTTAACACATCGTTGATAAAGTGCTGGAAGGTAGCAGGGGCATTGCACAGACCGAAGGGCATTACTAGATACTCGAAGTGGCCAAATCTGGTACGGAAGGCCGATTTCCATTCATCTCCTTTGCGCATTTGGACCAAATTGTAGGCCCCTCGTAGATCCGGTTGAGAAAATATAGTCGCAGATCTCGGTTTCTGGAATAGTTCAGGTACAAGAGGAAGAGGATATCGGTTCCTAACCGTAATTTTATTAAGCTTCCGGTAATTCACACAGGGTCGTAGGGAATGGTCCTTCTCTACAAAGAATATCCCTGCCCCTGCTGGGGAAGTAGAGAGCGGATGAAGCCCTTTTCAAGTTCTCATGTACATATTCCTTCAGTGCCTCTTGTTCTCGTTCCGTGAGAGGAAAAATCCTTCCAAAGGAAATCTCAGCCCCTGGGAGTCACTCGATCGGGCAGTCGTATGATCGATGCAGAGGGAGAATGTCAGCCCCCTGTTTACTGAAGACATCAAGATAGTATTGGTATGGTTCAGGCACAGTTTTTCATATTTCAAACTGAGTCCATGCAAAGAAAAGTTGTGCAGGCAACTGAGGGTTCTGGTAGGCAATGCTTTGGACTATATGTTGACTGGAAGTTGATTCTTCCTGTAACCCAATCAATTTGTGGGTTATGTGCCTGCAGCCAGAGATGTCATCAAGGCTTAAGATCTCCTTATGCTGGGTAGTTGTAATCGCAGGTAAAGGGACTCCTCTGCAACTAAGCCCAGCAACCAGTCTTCCCGCTAGTAGTACTATAAATTACCAAGTGACTGCTCTGTTCAGACCTCAATCCACACTCGAGAAACCAGACGTGACGCAGCGGTTCCTCTAAAAGCACTGCCCTATGTCCTAGTACCGCGCCAATCACTATCTGGAAACCTAATGCAATGAAACTTTCCAGACAGTGGCTACTGATTGGCGCTGTACTAGGAGGTAGGGTGGGGCATTATTTCCAAAAGTAGCTACTGATTGGTGCAGCGGTGCTACTAGAATGTAGGGTGGCTACATTAGGTTTTCATTGGAAACCTAATGTACCTCCCTACATCCTAGTACCGTGCCAATCAGTAGCCACTATGCAAATAATGCATCGCCATATGTCCTAGTGCTACGCCAATCAGTAGCCACTACTGAAACCTAATGATTGTGGAAGTTTTCCGGGCACAGAGCCCTGCGCCCCGAGGTCAGCCTAATGGCCTGCCAATAGATCATCTTACCCGCAAACGTGATTGCAATAAAGTTAAGCTTCCCATAGCAGCTGTGTGTTCGGCACCCTGCACACACTTAAAGGGACAATTGTTTTTTATTTTATGAAGTGTAGCTTTTGGGGGTGGAGCAGTGAATGGAACATATCTCCCTCACTTGTGGTGTAGTGGTTATCACTTTCACCTAGCAGCAAAAGGGTCGCTGGTTCGAATTCCGACCACGACACCATCTGCCTGGAGTTTGCATGTTCTCCCTGTGCCTGCGTGGGTTTCCTCCAGGTACTCCGGTTTCCTCCCACACTCTAAGGACATGCTGGTAAGTTAATTGGCTCCCGTATAAATTCGCCCCAGTCAAGCGCGTCGGGACCCTTCGGGGTAAGACCACACTATATCAAGATACCTCTTAACTCAACTCAACTCACTTCTGAGCACAATTTTCTCTTCATAATTTGCTTTATTATTCTTCTCACAATATTTTTATCTACCATTATATGGTATACCTCCTTTCAAAAGTCCCTGCAGAGAGTCTCACAGTGAGATTTTTTTTCCTTCTTAACCATGCAAAAACATCCAGAAAGAGGTCACACTTGTTAGAACAGGCGGACAATCACACAATCCTTTCAGGCACTTAGAAGTCACAAAGAGATACAGGGCAGCAAAGCTCATTGTCAAAGGGGGTCCCTGAAATATCATGGATCATGTTATCATTGAATTTCTTTACCTAACCTCATGTTTAATTACAGGAATTATGTAATGATTACCAAGATAATTTGTTTTTATTTTTCTGCGCATTGCCCTTGATTGTCTCACAAATCTTGTCTAGTATCTCTACGATTTTAAATTACAGTAAAGTAAAAAATATAACATCAGTAAAATAAAGTCAAAATATGGTAAAATAGAAAAAAAAGCCAGAAAGTATTGAAGTGATACCTCCTTGAGTAAAGAACCTGCCTATTTTTTTTTTTTTTTTTTTTTTTTATAATCAAGATTTTTATTTTATTGTAAACTTCAAACATTTTACATTTCCATTCAACATTGTACATTTACATAAGAACAAATGAGCATTACAAGACAGAGCCATGTACAAAATTATCTTATCGGAATAATAGTAATAATAATATCCCCCCCTCCCCCCCCCCAAGAGAAAGGAAAGAAGAGAAAGAAAAAAAAGAAAAAGGAGGAAAAAGGAAAAAAAACAAACATATAATTCCCTCTCCCCCCCTCCCTCAGCGCCATCCCTGGCTGCGGTGGAGTAAGTCTACTCTGTCCCCACTCACTCCTTCCCTTCTACTTATGTCGTGTATTATCCTACTGTGTTCTTATTTGTTCCTTGGGCAGTGCTCCCTCTTGCTTCCAAAGAGGCCACTAATGGCCATGGTGTCTATTATTTTTATGTGGGGGAAAAGAAAGAAAAAAAAAAAAATATATATATATATATATATATATATGTATTTATTTGTGCCTCGTGTTTAGGTATTAATTACCCATAGTTGTGTATAGCGGCCCCCCTGGCCTAATTCCCCAGTTTGAAAAAGAAACAAGAAAAAAAAACAAACGTGTTTGTTGTTGATTCCCCTCTACCAGTGCCTCTTAAGAGGCCACTAATGGCCATGGTGTTTAAATATATATGATTATACCTTGTGATATCTTCACCGTGTTTACGTTCGGGCGATCCTCCCCCCCGACCTACTCTTCCCCCAATTTTAAGTGACAAACCCGTATTCCCCAAGGGAATAAAATGAAAAATTGTGATGTCCTCACAGTGATCATGTACACTCTCTATCCTAATATTACTTCCATTCCCTCTTCTCCTGTGTGTGGCCTACTCCTTATCCTCCCCCCCCTCCCAACCCTCCCCTCTCTGCCCCAACACGACTCTACTCCCTCTCTCTCTCTCCTATTCAGGGGCAGACATCTCACTCCACCCCATCAACGCAGTCAGACTTTATTAGGGAGGTCGATGAGAGAGAGCGGGAGGCGAGAAAGAGGAAAGAAAGAAAAAAAAAATCGATATCAATCCTGGTCGAGGTTCATGATCCGGTTCTTTATACTTCTGTAGCTTAACCCATAAGCAACTATACTGGGGATCTTTGTAAATGCACTACGCCCCCTACTTTCCCCCTCCATATCTCCTATCCTCAGCCAATTTCATGTGCACACTGTATCCAGCCTGCCCAAGTCCTCTCAAATTCCCCTTTTTTATCCTTCACTACTTGAGTCCACCTTTCGGCTTCCATGATACGGTTAACCTCCCTTTTCCAGTCCTCTAGTGTTGTACAGACGGCCTGTTTCCAAAATCTAGGGATCAGTAGTTTGGCTGCGTTCAATAGGTGTGGTGTAATACTCTTCCTGTAAACTTTAATGGGGCCGGGTATTCCATGGAATAAGAAGCATAGAGGAGTAAACTCCATAGGTCTAGGGGTCAACCTCTCAATCCATGGTGTGATTGATACCCAAAATGTTTTAATCATGGGGCACTCCCACCACAGGTGGAGAAATGTACCCCTTTGCTCACATCCTCTCCAACACCGTGCATCTGCCTCTGGGTACATCTGAGTTAATCTTACTGGTGTCCTGTACCACCTTGCCATAAATTTATAGGCCATCTCTTGAACGTACGAACTTATAGATGTAGAGTAAGTTGATTTAATCATTTTTTTAATTTGTTCCTCTGACAGTTCTTTATTTAATTCTCTTTCCCACTCTCTGATAAAATATGGGACTGTACTCTTTTGGGCGCCTAATAACAGTCTATACATCTGAGACAGCAGATGCCTGGCATCCCTCAAACGCACACACTGGCCCTCAAACACCGTAATTGAGTTTAATGATCTCAATAGAGGTTTTATCTTGTTAAAGAAACCTGTCATTTGATAGTACCTCCAACCTGATGTGGGTATATTCCCTAGGGCTGTAACCAGCTCCAAATAAGTTGCTAGGGTTCCCCGCGGGGCGAATTTACCACACGTGGTATCTCCATCCCGACCCCATGCCCCCAGGAATGCCCCCCCTCCCCCGGAGGGAACCATGGGAATCCCTCCAATGGGGGGAATACTCTCCTGTTTTATTCAACTTATCCCATATTAACAAAGAGTTCCAAGTCAGAGGAGATGTCCATTTCGAAAGTCCTCTCGACTTACTCGGAATCCAAGGGGCCCCTGCAAGATTCCTCCCAGCTATTGTTTTTTCTAGTGGGACCCACATTTTATTAGAGGAATCATGGCACCAGTTCAAAATTCGAACCAGCGACATTGCCTTATAGCACACTGATATGTCTGGCAGTCCCATTCCTCCCTCTGCCTTGCTTCTACGCAAGATGTCATAAGCCAACCTTGGTCGTTTATCATTCCACACGAATGCTACAAAAGCCTTCCGTATCTGTTTAAAAAATATTTCTGGTAATTTAATCGGAACTGTGTGTAGTATATAGATAATTCTAGGTAATATACACATTTTAATGGCACTTACTCTTCCAAACCATGTCCATTTCTTTAAGTCCCCCACTGTCCTGGTAATTAGGGATGCATAATTAAGGTCATATAATATTTTTTGATTTGCAGCAATATGTACCCCCAAATAGAACAAGGAATCCTTCTTCCATGCAAAGGGGTACGCCTTCCTCAATATCTTTTCCATATCTTTTCCATCTCTTGGGGTACATAGCTAGGTAAAAGTATTGATTTTTCAAAATTAATTTTAAAGTTAGATAGGTGCCCATATCTGTCCACTTCCTGCATAAGAGCTGTTAAGGATGTCTGTGGTGTCGAAAGATAGAATAATAGGTCGTCAGCATAAGCCGATACTTTATGTTCCACATCCCCAATACCTATCCCTGATATCTCCCCATTACTTCTGATCTTGGAAAGAAATGGTTCTAATATTATTGCAAATATTAAAGTGGGCACCCCTGTCTTGTCCCGTTTCGTATGTTAAGATAATCTGATACTGTACCATTTACTTTGACCCTTGCTCTTGGGTTTGCATAAAGGGCCATTATCCATCCCATCATGCGTTCACCCAGGCCCACCCCCCTCAAGACTTCACTCATAAAGCCCCAGTTCACCCTATCGAAAGCCTTTTCAGCATCCATTGATAATTTTTAGTTGATGGAAGATAATGTTGTAAAAGAAATACCCAAAGCAGCCTTGCAAATGGGAAACATTATCATAAACGATATATTCACATGCAAAACAAATACATATTGTGAGTTGTAAACTTGATAAATAGGCCTCTAAGAAAGGTTTATATACAGTATATACCTAAAAAAATATATATCTATTGTTTTATCTCCATGTTGTTGTTGTAAACTGTATATTTTCTAATAAAGCAAGATTGCACACCCATTTATAAAGTGCTTATTCAAACATAGGAGTACAGAATTTTAATAAGTTCTCATAACACAGATAAATATCAATTTAAACCAAAAGAAGCAATTAACCTTCCAAATGTAAGCATTGCCCCCTCCGGGAACATAAACATGAGCTCACTCAAGTATGTAATCAAATGCACGCAAATATTCTGCTTCCTCTGAGGGATGAAAAATGAAAGTAATAGAAAGAAGATGTCCTATGTTTTCCTTTAGATGAAGCATCCCTACAATCTAGATGGGATTTTTTTTGTGGTCATCTTGTGGTCATCTTGTAATGCGACAAGTCAACTGAGGTTTCACCCTTATCTTGATTTACATGTTATGCCCTGAAGAGCAAGCTATGTTAAACAGGGACAACACGGCTCCCATTAGAAGTTGTATGGTTGCAAATAAATATATTCTGTTCTCCGTTTTCAGAGACTAATTTTACATCTCTTTGCTTTGCATTTAACTGAAGATTTCACATGATGTGAAATTTTTTGATACAACTTTTAACAAACTCTGTCTTTGCTTATGCAGTCATATAGTTATAAATAGAAAACCATTGGTTTTCTTTTTTTTCAATAGATTTTATTGAAAGAAATTGCATTACAAGATAAAATGACAAGACATTTTCATATTTCGTTAGGCATATACAATGTTGACTAGGTGTTGTTTACATGGGTGGATTGTAAAATAATAATAAACAACATCATATAAGAAGAACTTCCGAGCAGAGATAACTGGATGGATCATCTGTGAAGGATCCTTAAACTACAAGATGGAAAAAAGAAAAGTAGGAGGGTCAGTGGCATACAGGGATGAATAGTATTGTAGCATGACTTTATTGATCTCCTGTTGCAAGGTTTTAATGGAGCCTAAGGTCGTCTCATAGAGGGGTGATATGTGTAGGGCGGTAAGGGCCTTTGCACAGCCTGGCCAGCAATTTGCCTGCTTTGTTGCCAAATTTGTGGAGAGTGGAGCCCATATGGGCCCTTTTTATTGAAAAGCTTTCCTTTTTTTGGAGACTTCAACAGAGTAGTCCGCAGAAATCAGAACCTTTATTCCATCTATCTAAAGGGATCTGGACTGCCTGAATTTTTTCAGGATGGCGGTTTTGTCTGAGTAATTTAAGTATTTAGTGATGATCGGGCAAGGAGAGTTGCGTTCGATGGCAAATGTTGCCATGCGGTGGGCTCGTTCTACTGTGCAGGGTCCAGGGAGGCCTAATGCTTCTGGGATGCAACTGGCGCAGAATTCAGGGTGGGCTGATGCTTGGATGCCCACAAAGCACAGATTACACCTTCTGGATTTATTTTCCAAATCGTCCAGCTTCTGGAGTACATATTAATTGGTTTTGTCCTGTTCCTGCTCCGTGGCTTGTGCCTGATATAGCTCTTCTTCTATATTGGAGAGACAATGTTCTGCATCGTTTAGCCTGGTTGTATGTTCCCCCAGTTGTTTTTTGATCTGCTTCATCCCTGCATTCACTGCCTTCTCCACTGAGGCAGCTATCATGGGGGTTAAAAGTGCTGCCACTGCCTGAGCTATGCGCTCAGTACTGTTGTCTCCTTGGTGTGAGTAGGGGGCAACTTGGTGTGAGGAGGGGGAGGCTGTGCAGCCGCTTACTTCCATGTCCGGCGCATCCGCCATGTGATCCAACAAGGCTGAGACTGGGGCCTTGATTTTCAGCTGGGCCGTCTGCGATCGCCGCCATTTTTTTCCACGAAACGGTCCATGGATGTGCGGGGGGGGGTCACCCGAAGGGGCTGTGGGCAGCAGGAGAGGGTCATGCATGTTTTACAGGTCGTTTTGAGGGTCGTGCTGCGGGAGCTGATGAGGGAGACAGCTACTCTATGTGGCGCCAGAACCGGATGTCCCTATTGGTTTTCGAAAAAATTGCACTTAAACATCTTTTTTTTTTAAACTGTTGAAAATATTCAATTTGATTTCAAAATTGTTCTGCAAATTTCTGCATTAGTGAAGGTAATACATACTATAAATTACTGTAAAAGTCAATCTTTACTGCCTGGCCTGTCCATTTAAAACTCAACTAGTTCTCCTCCATGTCTTAATCTGGCCATACATGGTTAGATTTTTGTTCATTTAGCCAGCGGGTTAAACAAAAAAGAAATGAACGGATTCCTCTATCTTCATAAACAAGGTGTTTGTATGGGGCTTAATGATGTCATCGTGTATCAACCAGGATTACAGGTTTACATGCTGCTAGAGGCTGTATATTGCACTGTCATAATAATGATGCAGTTTACCTGTGTGTGCTGAAGAGTAGGTGCATATTTTAATATGACTGTGTGGTTTTTAAGATTTAAAAAAAAATATATGATTTTAAGCAGTACACACTATATGGTATATTTTTGTTTGCCTTGAGTGACGGCGGAGCGGTACCTACAGAGTCTGGACCCTAGAAATGGGGGAAAAGTTTTACATGGCCTCTTTAGTACACAGGTCATCCTTATAAGGTGAGAGCACATCTACACTTGGAGGGGAAGTGAAGTAAATCACTAGAGATACTGCACAGAATGAATGGAAGATCTGTGGCACCTGGGGTTAATTTATTTTTTGGACAACACAGTTGGATTATTATGACTTATGTTAACACAAGGGAAATAACTTTACTTGTTTAGCGCCCCTTTACTTTTAGGGGAGCTAGGTACCTAAATTTAGGGGTTGATCTGGGTTAGTAGCCAGGCCCAGATCGCTTCAATTGTTAGGTTTTGTTCTTTTGCTTTTGCCAAGTGGTGTTGCTGGTGTACAGTTCCCTGTGCCCTGTGGGTGGCGCTGCCATAACAGGTTAGGGTTGAACCGCTAGTGACATTACTGTACCTTTGGGTGTCCTCTCCAGGCAGCTGTACGGGGCGTGGTCGGCCCGCTGTGCATGCTGGGAGAGGATACATAAGGGGCAGACGCCATCTTAGGAGGGGAGATGGAGGGGTACTGAGAAGCAGTCCATCTGGGTCTTGTGGCCCTCCAGGCCATGGGAGAGCGCATGGGTGGATCAGTCTCAGGCACCTTTAGCCTGGGGCTGTAACTCTTCATGTAGGCCCAGCACCTTTAGCTGGCCTACCATCTAAAGAGGAATTCCAGGGCACTCGAGGGTGACCCGTTCTGGAGAGGGAGCCAGGGTTACCGGTGAAGGAAGTAACCGCCTTGGATGAGGCCTGGTCACCTACAGAGGGATTCCACAAGTCCGCCACAGGCATTGTAGCGTGCTTCAACTTGCACAGGGATCCGGCTCAAAGCCCTAGGCAGATTCGCGCTCTATACCTGCCGGGATGCGTAGGGCCTGGGCGTGCTCTGTCCCAAATGCCAAGGACTAGCCGTGCAGATACGACCATTCGGAAGATGCCTGACCTGTGGAGAATTCTTATTTGAAGTGGAACAACCCACCAAATCGCCCCGAGTTTTTCAGGTCAGCTTCATTACGGGGATGGTTGCTTCTGAGGAAGGGAAACACGCGCATCGCTACGGCTGCAGTGAATGTGGAAGATGAAGTTCCAGCCACCGCAGAGCCAGTGATGGATGTTAAAGCGGATGCTGCCTCTGTCACTACTGAGACGTCTATCCCGCCTGCTAAAAGAAAGGTGGGCTACGTGAAGGCCTCCCGCGGCCGCGGTCGAGGTCCACCCCAGCGCCTACCCGAACCGGAGCTCCAACCCGGAGGGATCTCCAGGAGAGAGGACTGTAAGGAGGGTGGGGGATCTGTTTCAAGTTCGCCGGGGAAGGGAGAGACACTCGTACCCCATAATAGGGATGGGTGGACAGCCCACGGGAACTTTTGTCTTCAGAAGGCATTATGTCAGTGCCCACTAGGAACTATCTGCCGGCGGAGGAGTGTAATACTTCCGACCTGGACTCGTCTTCCGACGTGGGGATGATTTCGAGGTGGATGAGTTGTTTGTCAAGAAGGGTTGGGACAGAATTCCGTTACCCTCGCCCTGAGGCATTAGAGAGGGATCACCCATGGACTCTGGGGTAACTACACCCCGGGTGGAGGCCCCTGCACATGAGGAAGGAATTGTTCCCACACCTATACTGCCCCTTCCCGCATCACCAGCGCCTGCTACTACCCGCTGGACGTGTACCTCTGCGGGCACCTTTGCCGAAGCTTGAGGCAGTGAAAGTGCCTAGATCTCCGGATGCGATTGTCCTGCCTGGTAGAGGAGACCGCGCAACCTTTCCGCCTATGTCTAGGTTGCAGAGTCATCTTAACCAGAAAGTGGCCACCGAATATGGCTGGGAATATCCCTATTTTCCTAGGGCGCTTCTCTTTGAAATTGAGGCTTACCGTGAAAGGTGGTATGCTGACTTTGTGTGGGATTACTTGAAAGTACCAGCAACCCATAGATACTTTGTGTGTTCAGCTGCTAAGGCTGACCGTTTCAAAGGATGTCGGCAAGAATAGACTTATGGTCAACACATACATGCAGACCGAGTGGAAATTTTCAACAAAGAGCGAGAAGACGCTGTGTACTCTATTGAAGCTTTTAATGCAAAGTGGAAACTTCTTATCTTTTGCCAGATCCTCACTACTACCTCTAGAGTGGGAACTTGTGTTTTTTTTTGTTGCCTACTCTGGAGATTGCTCCGGAAATTTAAATAACTTTGCCCTTCATTATTTGGGCTAATCTACTCGGCTGAGGATGAGGAGAGCTGTTGCTGTTTGTTTCTCTCCATCTGCAGGGCCACAAAGAACTGAACTGTGGGGTAGATAAGTTAGGACCAAAGTTGGAGACCCGCCGTGTCCAAGAGGAGAGGTGCCTGATACTTAACATGCATTTTTATTGGAATAAGAGTTGGTTGTAGTGACTTTGCGCTGCCACCAGATGGCAGTGATCTGCAGAACTTTTCATAGCCTCTCATTTAGAGTGCAGTCTTATCGCATATGCTAGGCTTAGCATGTGTAGTTCTAAGTGAAGGAAGTTATCTTCTTCAGGGTAGATCGCTCACTTCTTGTACATAGAGTATAGGTAGGATGTTTTATTGTATATGTATGTTGTTTTGTCTCCCTCTGCAGGTGAAACTACGAGCAACCGCCGGAGTATGAGTGGAGTAGTCAGTTAGGAGGGGGTGGAATTGATAATGTGCATTTTTGTAAATGTGACATTGAGAATGGGATGTCTAGAATTTTGTACTCTTTGTTCCTTTGCTCTTTTCTTCTGTCCCTTCCCAATATTTTGGTTCAGGCACAAATTTAAAATTTGTACATAGGTTCAGGAATAAATTCTTACCTGCTCAGGCTTGAGAGGGTTCGAGTTTATTTCAGACACTGGGGACAGTGTCTATTTCAGAGGAAGGTGTATGTAGCGCCCCTTTACTTTTAGGGGAGCTAGGTACCTAAATTTAGGGGTTGATTTGGGTTAGTAGCCAGACCCAGATCGCTTCAATTGTTAGGTTTTGTTCTTTTGCTTTTGCCAAGTGGTGTTGCTGGTGTACAGTTCCCTGTGGGTGGCACTGACATAACAGGTTAGGGTTGAACCGCTAGTGACATTACTGTACCTTTGGGTGTCCTCTCCAGGCAGCTCTACGGGGGCGTGGTCGGCTCGCTGTGCATGCTGGGAGAGGATACATAAGGGGAAGATGCTATCTTAGGAGGGGAGATGGAGGGGTACTGAGGAGCAGTACCGAGGAGCAGTCCGTCTGCGTCTCGTAGCCCTCCAGGCCATGGGAGAGCGCATGGGTGGATCAGTCTCAGGCACCTATAGCCTGGGGCTGTAACTCTTCATGTAGGCCCAGCACCTTTAGCTGGCCTACCATCTAAAGAGGAATTCCAGGGCACTCGAGGGTGACCCGTTCTGGAGAGGGAGCCAGGGTTACCGATGAAGGAAGTCACCACCTTGGATGAGGCCTGGTCACCTACAGAGGGATTCCACAAGTCCGCCAGAGGCATTGTAGCGTGCTTCAACTTGCACCTAGGTCCTTATGCTACAAGTGCCGGGAGGTTTGGAACTAGGCAAATGGGTTCCAAACGTATCCCTAGGAAAGTAAAATTTGTGCATCACTCCGGCTGCTAGGACCGTGAGAGGGAACTATCCGGGTAAGCAGAGTCCACTTTAGGATTGAGTGGTGATATTAAGTGCCTGAACCTGCCTCTCTGTTATTCTATTCTTCACTTTCAACTTTCCTGTCTGGTCTCAAGTATAAAGAAAATAAGGTAAAGAAAAAACGGCGATATTTCATAAAAAAAACTAAAACTAAAGCTGCAACAATAAGTGCTATACAACACCAAGAATTAATATAAGGAAAGAAAGTTGCACTAAACATGAATTTTTTTTTATATGATGATATAAAAAGATGACCCTATTATGGATATTATGTACGAACGTGAATCAAACAATGAATGAAGGGTGCATGATGAAAAAAATGTGGTTAAAATAAAAATAAATTAAACCACAGAAATGGCATCAATAAATAAACTCTTAACTGTGATACTTGCAATGGTAACAACCATCAAGCAATACGTTAAAAAATAAAAAAAATGATGAGAGGAAAACATCGCTCCAAATAAACACTGTGAATAATGTGAATAACACACAAAAAAACAATATTAAAGTTCATAAATGAAATGCAATTAGATTCAGCGAAGGGGTCCTCCACCGTGTTCAGTACAATCCGTGATGGATAAAACACCAAAGAAATAGTGATGGGTAGAAGAGCCTTCACCGGTAAACACACTGCCGCTTACCGCAGGTAAATGATCCCTTATGACAGGGGATCCGAATACGCCTGTGGCTGAATCCCCAGCCAGGGGTATGTGGCAACAGCGTCCAACAGTGGGAATGGCGTCCTGACCAGGAAGTAGCGACTCACAATGGGTGGACGTACGGTACCAGTGTGGCTGAACGTATGCCGTTCTGTCTCTCTGGGGAGCGATCGTGGGTGGACGTCCATCTCTTCTATCCATCACTATTTCTTTGGTGTTTTATCCATCACGGATTGTACTGAACACGGTGGAGGACCACTTCGCTGAATCTAATTGCATTTCATTTATGAACTTTAATATTGTTTTTTTTTGTGTGTTATTCACATTATTCACAGTGTTTATTTGGAGAGCTGTTGTGCTCTTCATCAATTTTTTTATTTTTTCAACCTATTGCTTGATGGTTGTTACCATTGCAAGTATCACAGTTAAGAGTTTAATTATTTATTGATGCCATTTCTGTGGTTTAATTTATTTTTATTTTAACCACATTTTTTTCATCATGCACCCTTCATTCATTGTTTGATTCACGTTCGTACATAATATCCCTAATATGGTCATCTTTTTATATCATCATATAATTTATTTTTCATGTTTAGCGCAACTTTCTTTCCTTATATAAAGAAAATAAACCTTCAGTCATTGAGGTTTAACCTTGTCTGGACATTGGCCTTATTGATACACAAATAACAGACTTTTCTCTACACCCTAGAGAAAGGAACCAGCCCAGGGAAGGTAACTCGCTGCGGAACCCAACAATTGTGAACACCGCTTAACCTCCTCAAACAGGAAGGTATGGGCATATAGCACGGTGTGCCTTATCTTACAAGTGAGCCAGGTGAGAAAAAGGTCTGTGTGCTACATTTGGAATACACTATTGGACTTGTGTTTAAATGAAAGTATTGCTGCACTGTCATAGTTTATTATTAATTTTTAATGCGTGAAGCAAATATTAATGATAGCTGGCTACTGATGTTTGTGTATAGAAGTTTTATATATATATATATATAAGTAGTGGTGCAGGAGTTTTACACTATATATATGTGTTTGGAGGACTGCGCTATTTCATAAAAAAAACTAAAACTAAAGCTGCAACAATAAGTGCTATACAACACCAAGAATTAATATAAGGAAAGAAAGTTGCACTAAACATGATTTTTTTTTTATATGATGATATAAAAAGATGACCCTATTATGGATATTATGTACGAACGTGAATCAAACAATGAATGAAGGGTGCATGATGAAAAAAATGTGGTTAAAATAAAAATAAATTAAACCACAGAAATGGCATCAATAAATAAACTCTTAACTGTGATACTTGCAATGGTAACAACCATCAAGCAATAAGTTAAAAAATAAAAAAAATGATGAGAGGAAAACATCGCTCCAAATAAACACTGTGAATAATGTGAATAACACACAAAAAAACAATATTAAAGTTCATAAATGAAATGCAATTAGATTCAGCGAAGGGGTCCTCCACCGTGTTCAGTACAATCCGTGATGGATAAAACACCAAAGAAATAGTGATGGGTAGAAGAGCCTTCACCGGTAAACACACTGCCGCTTACCGCAGGAAAATGATCCCTTATGACAGGGGATCCGAATACGCCTGTGGCTGAATCCCCAGCCAGGGGTATGTGGCAACAGCGTCCAACAGTGGGAATGGCGTCCTGACCAGGAAGTAGCGACTCACAATGGGTGGACGTACGGTACCAGTGTGGCTGAACGTATGCCATTCTGTCTCTCTGGGGAGCGATCGTGGGTGGACGTCCATCTCTTCTATCCATCACTATTTCTTTGGTGTTTTATCCATCACGGATTGTACTGAACACGGTGGAGGACCACTTCGCTGAATCTAATTGCATTTCATTTATGAACTTTAATATTGTTTTTTTTGTGTGTTATTCACATTATTCACAGTGTTTATTTGGAGAGCTGTTGTGCTCTTCATCAATTTTTTTATTTTTCAACTTATTGCTTGATGGTTGTTACCATTGCAAGTATCACAGTTAAGAGTTTAATTATTTATTGATGCCATTTCTGTGGTTTAATTTATTTTTATTTTAACCACATTTTTTTCATCATGCACCCTTCATTCATTGTTTGATTCACGTTCGTACATAATATCCCTAATATGGTCATCTTTTTATATCATCATATAATTTATTTTTCATGTTTAGCGCAACTTTCTTTCCTTATATAAAGAAAATAAACCTTCAGTCATTGAGGTTTAACCTTGTCTGAACATTGGCCTTATTGATACACAAATAACAGACTTTTCTCTACACCCTAGAGAAAGGAACCAGCCCAGGGAAGGTAACTCGCTGCGGAACCCAACAATTGTGAACACCGCTTAACCTCCTCAAACAGGAAGGTATGGGCATATAGCACGGTGTGCCTTATCTTACAAGTGAGCCAGGTGAGAAAAAGGTCTGTGTGCTACATTTGGAATACACTATTGGACTTGTGTTTAAATGAAAGTATTGCTGCACTGTCATAGTTTATTATTGATTTTTAATGCGTGAAGCAAATATTAATGATAGCTGGCTACTGATGTTTGTGTATAGAAGTTTTACATATATATATATAAGTAGTGGTGCAGGAGTTTTACACTATATATATATGTGTTTGGAGGACATTGTCAGGTGCAGGGGTGCTGCTGTTAGAATACACAGATCAGTGGCTTTAACAGGAGTACATTAAACAATCCACTTCTGTTAAGTGGGGTAGCCCATACACTGAACAAAATTAAGCTGGTCCCTGCTGGACTGGCTAAATTTAGATCCCTGTATGGCCAGTTTTAGTATATATGTAGCGGGGCTTTAAATCTAAGGGAATGTTTGAGTGGTAGTTGTACTCAGACACACTATTTGATAGGGTCCTGTAAAACCCTTTTTTATATTACAGGTGGGATGCTGGTGTATAGTTCCCTGTGGCCTGTAGATGGCGCTGCCATCGGAGGCTAGGGTTGAACCTCTGGTACAGTGCTGCGCCTTGAATGTCCCCTCTTGGCGGTGGTATGGTGGGCGTGTTGGCCTGCTGTGCATGCCGGGAGAGGATATAAAAGGGGCAGACCCTGTCTGTAAGGGGTGAGTTCCCGGGGGTCCGACCCCGGGAGTGTGTTGTCCTGTTCATGGCCACCCCAGGCACCTTTAGCCCTGGGGTGGAGTTCCTGGTCCGGTACACTGGTGGATCAGTCCCAGGCATCTTTAGCCCTGGGGCTGCAACTGAAGGCCTTGGGTCCAGCACCTTCGGCTGGAGCCCACGGAGGGAGGAGGAATCCCAGGGTGCTGCCTTGCGAGGAGACCCATATCTAGAAGAGGAGGCCCAGGGGAGGACCATTCCGAGGGACTGGTGAGAGATCACAGTGAAGGAAGGGGCCCGGTAACTCTCTGGAGGGATGTCATCTTCCTGTTAGAGGCCTAGTACTAGAACCAACGTTCACCAGGTCTGTGGCAGAGACCTAACGTCCATCAGGTCTGTGGCAGGGATCTAACGTTCACCAGATCTGTGGCAGAGTTTGTGCAGAGAATGTGTGTAATCTAATTCGAGCATCACTCCGACTGCTAGGATCCACTCTAATGGGAGACTATCCGGATGAGCTGAGACTACCTGAAGATATGGGTAGTGAATAAGTATTCGTTTGTGCCTGGACCTACTCCAACACCTCTTGCTGTCCTGATCTTCCTCCAACCTTTCCTATTAAAAATAAGTATGCATAAGAGAAAAATAAACTCTACGTTGGAGTTGCAATTGGTGTGGACCTTGGAGTTATTGGGTAATAGAGACTTGTCTTTATTGCAGTGAAGACGGGAACCATTCTCTGGAGAACCTGACCATAGAGACCCAGGTACATTAGACCGCTCAACCTCTTCACACAGGAGGGTACGGGCATGTGGCATGGTGTGCCCCTTTTCCTACAAGTGAGCCAAAGGTGAGGAATAAGGGGTCTGTGTGCTACATATATTTTTTCAGATGTGGTTCAGGTGTTGTTTGCCCTCCTCACCTGTCCTTTTTACACTGCCTCCATATAGGTCAGGTGTCGCTTCTCCTCCTCTTTCTTCCCTGTCCTTTTAATTTGTCCTTTTATTTTATTGATACATTTTTCTTCATGGGATTGTTATCCATCCATCTTCTGTGTTTCCTTCCCTTCTCTTATTAATTTTCTCTGTTGTACCTGTTCCCTGTACTTCTATCCTTTGTTTCTTGAATCAAAGAAAACCTGCACACCAGTCCTCAAAGCTTTCAGCTGCATGCACTGCAATGGTGTAAGTGATACTAAATAAATAAACAAAGTGTTGTACTATCAAGCGATCATACAATAAAACAATTGATGGCGAAATAATAAAAACATGGAAAAAAAGTAACAATGATAATATTGTGGGAAAAAGCAGATAGTCCATGCTTTAGACCCGGTTCACACAGGGGCGACTCCGGACGCGACTTCTGGTCGCCCCGAGTTGCCCCAAGTCACGCTATTTTTAAAAATAATTGAAGTGAATGGAGCCGTTTTTATGTACACGACTGCAGTCACTCCGACTTCCAAAAAGGTTCCTACTTCAATCCGACTTCTAGGCGGCTGCTAGGCGACCTGTACCCATTGATTTCAATGGAAGTCGCTAAGAAGTCGGATTCCCTGTCTTAACAGAAGCAACTTTCTAGGAAGAGAACATACATTTCTCAGGAAAACCCCTCCCCCTCCCTCCCACAGAGCTGATTCTTGTTTTATTGGCCACTGGAATGTCTCCTGTCCTGGAGGCGACTTCAAGTCCTGTTGTAAATCACCACAAGTCGCGCTGAGGTCTCTGCTGAGGTCGCCCCAAGTCGCGCTGTGATTCATGCTCAAGTCGTGTCTGAGTTGCCTCCCAAAGTCGCGCTGGAAGTTGTGTTGCCCCTGTGTGAACCGGCTCTAAATAGTTCATGATCAAAATTCACAAAAGACTAATGAGTGAGATAATCAACTGTGAGTCCAAAAATAAATAGTTTGACACCTCCACTGGGTCTCCCAATGAGGTGCTCTTACCTTAGAAAAGCGTGAAAAGATAGCTCAAAAATAGAGATACCTGGGGGTCGGACTTTGAAGGCAAGGACACATAAGATAAACAAAAAAATATTTTATTTATAAAAGACAAGACAGAAACTATAATAGAGTAGATTAAAACACTGTATACGAGATGATTGTACAGATGTGGTCCCTGTGTGCGTCTACGCGTTTCGCCGTGAGGCTTCTTCAGGACGAACAGTGATAGTAGGTAAACACGCCTTACTATCTGTAATACAACATATTCCATGAAAAGACATGTGTATACATAATCAAAAAAAACAACATATAGTGACCATAAAAAAGAAGGATTTTATCTAAAATGTGCTCAACAGACTCAACAATATCTAGGGGAGAACCTCAACCCTAAGGTATTGAGGGTTCAGGTGTTCCCCAACATTTGGGCCATTGATGAGGAGTTTCGGATCCGTTGGGAGCAGAATCTCCTATCTTGTTCCAAAACCATGATGGAACTCATGGTGGAGTACTACATGAAAGAACTCAAAATGGTGGATTGTGAAATTAAAAGGATTTATGATGAGAACACTGCGGTATTAAACAACCCTGATTTCAAACCATTTGACTCGCAATTAAAAGAATATATTCAAAAATTCACTAAGGATCTCCTTGTGAAAAAAGAAGAGAAATATTCTCGTGACAAATTGGCCTTTGCGGGCAAATATGCCTACAATTGGCCAACCATCAATGGCCAACGAGGGGGGCGTAGAATGATGGGCCAATTCAACAATAGTAAAAAACGTAATGAACAAGCCAATGACTCTGACTCTTCTTCAAACTCTTATACTTCACAGAATTCAAGAACTAATGGCCGAGGACGTCAAAGGGGGCGAGGCTCTAGAAAAAGACTGCAACGTGGTGGTGGGTATGAAACCGGCACTGAAAGCAAGAAACGTATAGTAGATGATAGGATAGTTGACAATCACTCGACTGATACACCAAGGAGAGACCCGAATATGACTAATTACAGGGGGATCTCAATGTTTCCCAACCAGGCACTGGGTGTTTCTTCTGAACTTCCTCCTACTCTATCCAACCTTTCTCTTGCTAATAGACCTGACCTTGACACCACCATCAGGCACCAAATTATTGAGACAGCCCAAACTTTCACAAGACCAAGTAGTATGCCCCATGGTGGGGCTATTCCTAAGGATCACAAATGACTTATTGATCATTATTTCCCTCGGATTCCACGTACTTGTAATGATAAGGACGCTCGACCAATTCCCCCCTTTCCCCCCCCCTTACAAATATGAACTCACAACTACCTTCCTGTTCACCGGCTATGCCTAACACAGAGGCTCTAGAGTCGCAGACTAGTCCTTCACATCTTGAGGTGATTAACCTCTCTACATATATCCTAAGTAAAACAGAATTAGAAGTTCTAGGCTTTGGTCTGAGCTTCTGTCCTAACGCTTCGGCAAATAAATTCACGCTTATAAAAGATCTATATCTCTTTGCTAGAAAGCTCACATACAAATTCATGTTTGACAGCGAACGACAGAAAAAACAGATAGAACTGTCAAACCAAGAAATTTGGAAAGACTTCACAGTTGCGGACTTTAGAGCACTTAAAAATCTTGTGTTACTGTTGGATGAAAGTGAAGGTACTGACCAACAGGAGGACACCTTAGAAACAGACGTTGAATTAGGCCGACGCAATCAGGCCATACAGTTTGAAAACGACATGAAGGCCCTCAGTACAGCGGTCAAAAAGAAATCTACCAAATTTCCATCTCTGCACACAAACTCCAATATCTGGGCCTTTCTGACCCAGACGATTGCGGACCTAGAAGCCACACCCCTACATCTGTCCAGTAATCCAAACCTTAATTACCAACAGAGACAAGCTTTGAAAGGATTGAGTGACAACCATAGTTTGGTGATCAAGCCCTCGGACAAGGGCGGGAATGTGGTAGTCATGAACGATTTAGACTATCGTAATATGTGCTGGGATATCCTCAAGAACCGTGATTGGTATAGACCGATATCTGAGGATATTGTTACCAAATTTAACCAACAGTACAATGACACCATACAGTCCGCCCTTGCCGATGGCTTGATCACCAAAGACATATTTGATGGAATCCAGGTGCCTTACCCTAGAACCCCGACCTTCTATTCCCTACCTAAGACCCATAAAAATGTACATCATCCGCCTGGGCGCCCGATAGTGTCAGGGATAGGCTCCAAGACCGAGAGAGCAAGTATACTCGTGAATGAATACCTGCAACCACATGTGACTACCTTACCTTCTTTCGTTCAGGACACTCCGGACCTTTTAAGAAGTTTAGATGGCCTCAGTGTTCCTCCAGGATGCCTCCTTGTCTCTATTGACGTAGAGGCTTTATACTCATCCATCCCACACACACATGGATTGGAAGTGGTAAACAAATTTCTTAGAGAACGCGGTCCCAAGTCGCATAATCTAAATGATTTCATACTCTGCCTGTTGAGCCATATCCTGACCAAAAATGTGTTTTCCTTTGACGGGTCCCACTTCCTCCAGGTACAGGGGGTCGCTATGGGCACGTGTTGCGCGCCCTCATACGCGAACCTGTACTTGGGGGGGTGGGAACGAGATCTATTTTCCAATGAGGAAAACTGTCCCCTCCTGACCCATGTATTAAGATGGTTTCGTTATATTGACGATGTACTCCTTATATGGGCGGGATCAAAGGAAACCTTACAGGATTTCATGCACAAGCTCAGCCACAACAAATACAACCTCAAGTTCACCATGACATTCAGTCCTATCAGGATTGCCTATCTAGATATCTTCATCTATATATCTGAGAATGGTATGCTTAATACTTCCCTGTATCGCAAACCCACAGCCGGCAATACCATCTTGCACGCGGCTAGTGCCCATCCTACAGCCTTGATTCAGAGCATCCCATTCGGGCAATATCTCCGACTTAGGCGGAATTGCTCGGATGAAGTTATATTTAGAAAAGAGGCCAAGTTACTTTACGAACGCCTCCAGATTCGAGGCTATAGCAAAAACTGCCTTAAGAAGGCTTTTAATAAAGCCACTGGCAGATCTCGAAACAGCATCCTGGCCAGGGCCCCGAAAAAACCTATGTCTAAAACAGTGAGGTTTATTACGACCTACTTTGACCAACATTCAACAATTCGCATGATCATGCAGAAACACTGGTCTATTTTATCTGCTGACCCCACTCTCAGTAAATATATAGGCACCAACCCTGAAATTACTTTCAGACGATCCCAATCCATTAGGGACCGTTTAGTTTCAAGCAATTACTGCAGACGTGAGGCAAAATCTCATGAACCATGTGGCCTATTTAAATGCGGCCAGTGTGATTATTGTAACCTGCTGGTGGAAGGTCCTTCATTCTCTCTCCCCGATGGCCAGATCCACAAAATTAGACATCATATCACCTGTCAAACACGTGGAATCATCTACATTATACTATGTGGATGTGGATCCTTTTATATTGGCAAAACAATACGTCAATTTTGGAAGAGAATGAAGGACCATGCCTACTATGCAACAAATGGCTTACTAAACACCACTATGGGCCACCATGTAGCGTTCAGACACAAGTACGAGCCACTTGTGTTCAAATTTGCCGCCCTCGACCGAGTCTATGAAGACCCTCGAGGTGGAAACTTTGACCAACGGGTATTGCAGTGCGAAACCAAATGGGTATATAATCTACGAGCTACTGTTCACCCTGGTATGAACGATATGCTCAGTTTTAAACCGTTCCTATAAACCATGACTTGTTCGATAGCTTGCCTATTCAGATATAGTGCTACATCTACTCTGTTCCTGTTGTGTTTTGTTTTATTTTGTTTTATCTCCTGACATGACTGTTCCCTTTTCTTGTTACGCATTGTTCTATTTTATATAGATACCACTGCTTTGCCATAACAATCTCTCTTACATAATACCCATTATAGGGATTAGTATATAGCCCTGTGAATAGCTATGTACTGGGGGATAATAAAACCCAATCTCTGGTATATTTTTACCATACTTCATTAATTTATTATATAATATAAATTAATTATACTAGGACATTACTGGATAGTGTATATATGAATTCATTTACCTGAACACATACTTTAACTCCTGATTTGGAGTACTGATAGACAATCTAAATACTTACCTGATTGCATAGACAGTTCTATGTATTGTTATTTTAAATGTTAAGAAGGAATTTTTTGTCTTGCTCGTCTAATACTCTACAGACTTTTGGTCAACGCTTGTTTAGCCTCATGCATATCTTTTATCACAATATGTCCGTTGACATGCTTAACATTCAGCTGCTTTTTTTTTTTTTTTTTTTTTTGTGCTATATCACATTCATTTTACACTTATTCTTTTTTCGGCGTAATTCTGTTTTTTGACCACTGGGGGGAGACCTCCATTGTCAGCCAAATGTGTTGATTTATTTATTTATTTTGCTTTTCTATACTTTATGACCACTCGGGGGCGACCTCGGGCAGCTAACAGCATTACCAGCTTCCTCTTACATTTCAGATGGATGACCACCCGCTTTTGTTCTGTCATCTTAGCTAACCAGTGCTTATTTCGGTCCCGCGGCGCTAGTGGGCATGCGCGATAACTCGGATCGCCATTTTTCTTTCTGGCACATTACCCACTGACATTTTCACGGCGCTTGCCTATTATGTCATCACCCGGTGCCGCGATTTTACTTTCGCGGGCGTTTTGAGGCTATTTAAATGATGTCTTCTGCCCCAGGGGATGTGTACAGCATCCTGCTGTCTCCTGGGGACATCTGCGTGTTATACTATCTGTGGCCACTGTAAGTATACATCTAGCAAACTGCAGCCATTGCTCTGTAAAAATCTCTGACTGTGTATTCTCTTTAGTCACAGTACATATTTACTTATATCTTTCTAGAGGGCTTGATCTACTTTCTGCTTACAATTCTGGCTGGATCTAAGGGATCTACTTGTTTCCTATACATGCTTGGCTGCATTATTTTGTTAGCCTCAATTTTGCTCACTGGTGTCCCCATGCAGTCTTTTTCTGCATACAGAGTAAGTACTTCCTACGTATTCCTTGCATATAGCACTTAATGGATAGCTGCTCATCTATTGATTTATGTATTATTTTTATGTCTTAGCTGCTATTTCAGCTGGTACGCTGAGTCTTGAGGTTTTCGTCTCTAGCTGCCTTTTGCTCTAAGAAGCATCTGAAATTTCATCCTGTTTTTCTGCGAGGTATTTGCTGTTTACGCTATTATATTCAATCAAATATAGATATGATCTAAGCTCTATGAGCTATATCTGTTATTCTCTTTTGTATATATATATATTCTTTACTGAGGGCTATTTACTACTATTTGTATCTGCAGATGTGAATTGTTTCCGCGCTCACTACAACGGTTCTGGGCCTGCTTATAAAATATTATATACAAAAAAACTTTTTGATCAAGGGATAATATTATACCCTCCTGCTCCCAAGGTATTTATGAGAGTCCTACTTGCTATGACCACCTGTCTGTTGAGCACATTTTAGATAAAATCCTTCTTTTTTATGTTCACTATATGTTGTTTTTTTTGATTATGTATACACATGTCTTTTCATGGAATATGTTGTATTACAGATAGTAAGGCGTGTTTACCTACTATCACTGTTCGTCCTGAAGAAGCCTCACGGCGAAACGCGTAGACGCACACAGGGACCACATCTGTACAATCATCTCGTATACAGTGTTTTAATCTACTCTATTATAGTTTCTGTCTTGTCTTTTATAAATAAAATATTTTTTTGTTTATCTTATGTGTCCTTGCCTTCAAAGTCCGACCCCCAGGTATCTCTATTTTTGAGCTATCTTTTCACGCTTTTCCAAGTTAT
This sequence comes from Rana muscosa, assembly GCA_029206835.1. Taxonomy (NCBI): domain Eukaryota; kingdom Metazoa; phylum Chordata; class Amphibia; order Anura; family Ranidae; genus Rana; species Rana muscosa. Next base: position 699,129,487 of record CM055117.1, on the reverse strand, counting down.
CCAACGGATGTGGCATTGTGAGTGCTTCCCTTTCCCTCATTTATATACGTGCTCTTACCTTACAGTTTGATGCCCACTACAAAGGTCAAACTAGCATAATAAAATCATATCTCAAAAGGAACTCCTCCTGTATACTCCCAAAGGCAATGGAGGAACTTTCACACAACTTCCAAAAAACACCAAGCATCAAAAGAGTTAAACAGCCAACTGACTGTTAATTGGGCAAATCTCTTGCCGTTGCAGACATAAATAAAACACTTTCTATTCATGTTGGCTCTCATATCTTAAAGAACCTTTACGAGATGAGGAAAAACAAAGTGAAAGGAGAAAAGCATTTATTGTATGTAGTTTAAAAGAACTTAGGATAAATATCCAATAGAGTGACAAAGTATGCAAACAAAATGTTTGTTGGAGACACCATTCCAACACAAATAATTTTTCTAATAAGTAAAGAACATCTACATCTCTAAAGAATTTTGGTAGGGTTTTTTAAAAAAATGGTTATTTGATAGAGACATCAAATATCTAGTGGAGAAATGCCCCATTTTTAACTAACATTTTGGAGATCAAGTATGGCTAATTCTCTTAATATATGGTGAAGCCAAAGACTACAATTTAAATACTGTAACTAATTAGCTCAGTAGCGGGGTGTGCAGGACCTCCTGGATGGATCACAGCACAGTAAACTAGGCAGTAGGCACAGACAGACAGCAGGATCTTTGTGAAAGCCAAAACTGTGGTTTCATTTACACGCCTGTGGTTACAAAGTGCAGGTATCAAAACAGGTAAAATAAAACAAAACAGAAAATAAACCCATGTCACTTTGGGCATCTAGCTACAAAAATGCAGGAACCTGACTACTTGTTCTGCCACAGCCTACTGCTGCCCAGACACTTGGCGGTTACACAGAAATTAACAGAGGCTTTTAGTCACAGAGACCTAATCTCACCATTCAGCGGTTTTGCTGCTCCCCAGTCAGCCATGCACAAAGATCTGGTTGCAGGGTGGAGCCCCTTGTTGAAGCAACTTGGGAGTTTTATAGAGCCCTGAGTGCTTTATCTGTTACACCTGAGCTTGTAAAACCTTTGAGCCCAAACAGGTTCACAACACAGCACAAACTCAAAAGCAATCAGTGTACAGAATGAACCTGTGACAAATATATCTTCCATCCTGGACACAACCCATAGATTTTCCTGGCTTCCTGTCACATACCGCCCCCCCCTCTTGTTTCAACCCTAGGACACAGGTTGCCAGGCACACGTGCACTCGGGACAACTTGCGGTAAGGTTTGGGCACCACCAGTTGCTCAATGGTTTCCTCTACCCTCTGTGACACCCGGTATAAAAGGTCCCTTTCCATGATGAAGTACGGGAGGGCAATACTTTCATCAGGGTAACTAATTCCCCATCTATTTTCACAACATTCTCCCGGGCCCTTAGTAATGTGGGGTCCTTCAATTGTTCAGTGGCAAAACTTTCTCTGTGTACCTCTAGATCATCAAACACTAGAGGTTGCAGTTCCTCTTCTGAGGTTGAAGGCTCTTCCCCAGGTCCTGTTGTTTCCCCTGTTAATACTGACAAGGGAAACTCATGAGAATCCTCACACTTAAAGGATTTCCTAGTAGAACCTTCAGGCTCTGAAGAACCACTTAATGGTGAATCTGGGCAATCCCAGAGCTCCCAGAATTTTGGAAAATCCCTTCCCACAATGGCGTCATGTGGTAGTTGGGGAACCAAACCCACCTGGTTACACAGGTTACTGAGGGAGGTTTCAAAGGATACCGTAGTCACCGCATTCTCTTGAGTGTTCCCATGTACACAAATGACCGTCATTTTCCTAGGGTACAAGGTTTTTCCCAGCACCAGTTTTTACCAAGGTAACCAGGCTACCTGAATCCAACAATACAACATTTTTTTTTCCATCTAAACATATTTTACATAAAGGTTTCACATTTCCCTTTACTGCAGTGCATGTAGTTGCAAATAGGGGCTGTCATCTCTCTGTAAGAAAGTCACAGTGCATTGGTTCATCAATAGCTGGACAAACTGCCACTACATGTCCCTCTTCCCAGCAGCGATAACAAATTTACTTTCTAGCCACCTCCTGTGGGATTGGTCTTTCAGGCCGCTCTAGCCAGACATTAGAAGCAGTCCCAAAATTACCTTTAGTTCCCCTATTCTCACTCTCTCCACCCCCACCCCCTGGTGCAGTCTTACCCGTAGCTGGGGAAGGTCTGGTCTTGGGGTGGAAAGTCTGTGAGTCTTTGAGGGAAGATGTCAGATTCTCAGTCATTAGGTACCTTTCCACAAGGTCTACAAAATTGTCAGCTGTTTTCGAATCTCCATGGCTCACCCATTTATGCAAGGTGGTAGGGAGATACCTCAGAAAATTGTCCATGACCACCCACTGTGCAATTTTTGGTCTAGATAGAGGTTCATACATTCATGAACGGGGTGGCTTTCTTATCTGATAACTCCAATTGTGGACACGCTGAGCACGGACAGCCAGGGTTACACCCAGTCATGCCAATATTTCCGCTTTCAACGATCATAGTTTCTTTTTCGTACATCACGGGACACAGAGCGACTTAGTCATTACTAATGGGTTATATAGATTACCTTCAGGTGTTGGCACTGGCCAATTCCAAACCGGAAGTACCCTCCCCTATATAAGCCCCTCCCATCCGGGAGCACCTCAGTTTTTTGCCAGTGTCTAAGGTGTTGGCCAAAGAGTAACATGTGTTTTCACTGGGCTTGCGTACAGGTTCTTTTGGGCCTTAGTAAGCTGTTCCGGATCCCACCAAAAAAGCTTCATAGCTAAACGGTCGGTACCCGGGCCTTGCAGCAGAAGAGCAAGGTTTTGCCTGTAATGCCTCTCTTAGGAGGGCTGGACCCTGGGATCCAGAGCTCTGGTCATACCCACGACCAAGATGTTGTCTGTGCAGGGTGCTATACAGGTCCAGGGGAGTGGAATCCTTGGGAACCCGGTCCCTGAAGGTTTAATTACAATGCCTGCCGTGATAGGTGAAGTTTGGACTTCTGTGGACCAAACAAAGTCCTGCGGCGGGGATCAGGTAAGTGGGGGCCCCCAGGAACTTGGTTCTATTGGGGGACCCCCAAGCCTAATTTGTCTTTCTGTCTGTTACCTAACGGTATTCCCGCTGATATCTGTGTTTGCCTGTAACTACTGAAAATGTAAAATTTTAATAGTAGTCAAGAAAAAAAAAAAAAAAAAAGGGGACCGCGGTACCTGTGTTAAACCACTAGAGGCCGCTGTAGTCCATTTTTCTTGTCATGTGGATCTTTGGTTTTCTCAAGTCAAAAGATCCAGGCAGTTGGTAAGTTTCTCTGTGGGAATCCACTTCCTCTGCCCTGTTGCTGCGCTCATCCACCGCACAGGCCCTCCGGCAAAAAGGGCCCTGGCTCCTAGTCCCTGTTTGATTTCGAAAAGGGCGCCAATGGCGCACGGGCGTGCGCGCGGGTGCGTGCACGCGCCTCCTATGAAAAAAAAGGGGCGGGGCGGGTGGATGACGCTCGATGCGCGCCGCGGCGCTTCTGCGCATGTGCAGGCATCCCAGCATGGTTAAAAGACACAGTACGTCGTCCAGACGCTCCAGAAATAGGTCTTCCAGGAAGCCAAAGGGGTCTCCATCGGGCTCTGAGGATATTGGGCATGCTTGTACTGCACCAATCTCCCCTGAGAATTCAGAGGTCAGTAGCCGTAGAAACCCCGCAGGAGTGCCTGGTGCTGCGGCTGTCCCCAGTCCACCTGCTCCTGTATATATAACAGAGGAGGTTTTATCCTCAACTCTGGGAGGATTGGAAGAGAGATTAACAGCATTGATCGCTGCTTCCCTGTCACAGGAAAAGCGCGTCCGATCTCCGTCTCCTCCTTCAGAGTGCCTGTTAGTGGAGGAACAGCCCCACACAGAGATCGACCTACCTGAAGGGGATCAGGATGAGGTTGATTCAGTTATGGAGGAATCAACAGTGGAAGAACCTTTCTCAGCATCTCAGGCTGAAAGATTCTGGGTTCAGTCTCTGACTAACATGGTCCGATCAGCTTTTAAATGCCTCTGGCGGAACCACCATCCACTACGGTTTCCTCGCTGGGGTCGCTAAAAGCTCCCCAGGCTGTCTGTTCCTTCCCAATCCACCCTTTATTAGAAGGGCTTATTTACCAGGATTGGGAGCATCCTGATAAAATATTTGCTCCCCCCAAGAGATTTCCGGTGATCTATCCCATGGAGGATAAGTTCATAAAAAAATGGAGGGTCCCTACAGTGGACGCAGCCATCTCTTCTGTTAACAAATCTCTGACATGTCCAGTAGATAATGTTCCAATGTTCAAAGACCCAATAGATAAAAAATTGGAGTCTTTACTAAAATCTGCTTTCTCTACAGCAAGCATGGTGACACAACCTGCGGTAGCAGCGATTGGAGTCTGCCAAGCAGTAAAAGATCAGTTGAAACAAGTCTTAAGGGACTTACCAGATCAGCAGGCTCTTGCCCTAGCTGACCTGCCTAGAGCCTTGTGTTTTGCGGTGGATGCCATAAAGGATACAATCCAACAGGCCTCCCGCTTTACGCTGTCTATAGTACATATGCGTAGGCTTCTGTGGCTCAAAAACTGGTCTGCTGAAGCTCCCTGTAAAAAACTGCTGGTTAGCTTCCCATTTCATGGAGAACGCTTATTTGGAGAAGATCTGGACAAATATATCCAGAAAATTTCTGCCGGTAAAAGTTCACTCTTACCGGTTAAGAACAAGGGTAGAAGTCCTTCTTTTAAGAGGCCTACTTCTCCAGTCCCGGGCACATCGGCTGTGAAGCAGTTCCGACGGCCTCCGCGGTCAAATTCAGGGGGCAGAAATCAGGGACAATCACAGGGTAACAAGAAGCCCTGGATCAAGAGAGGTACAAAACCTCCCCCCAAGGCATGAAGCGTTGCCCCCACTCAATCGGGTGGGGGGAAGACTTCAGTTGTTCACAGAGACCTGGCGGGACACCATCAGAGACAGATGGGTGCTCTCCGCAGTAAGTCTGGGATACAAGCTGGAGTTAAAAGGCACTCCTCCTGCCCAATTTATGAGGTCAAACGTGCCAAGAGATCCCCAGAAGAGAGGATCCCTCCTTCTGGCACTAGAACAACTATTGCTCCAAGGTGTAATCATGAAGGTTCCCCTGGAAGAAAGCGGATTCGGGTTTTACTCGAACCTTTTCACAGTCCCCAAACCAAATGGGGACATGAGGCCCATATTAAATCTAAAAGGGCTAAACAAGTTCCTAAATATCAGGACTTTTCGGATGGAGTCGATCCGATCGGTGGCCACCGCCCTACAAGGGCAGGAATGGTTAGCCTCGATCGACATAAAGGATGCTTATCTGCATATTCCCATCTTTCCGGCCCACCAGAAATTTCTACGCTTTGCAGTAGAAGGGCGCCATTTTCAGTTCAGAGCCTTACCTTTCGGTCTGGCCACAGCACCACGAGTGTTCACAAAAATTCTGGCCCCATTATTGGCCAATCTAAGAACACAGGGTGTAACGATAATGGCATATCTAGACGACCTGCTACTAATAGACCACTCAGTGGAAAAGCTGGAAGTAGCTATTCACAAGACAATCAAGTATCTGGAATATCACGGTTGGATTATCAACCGGGACAAGTCAGCTCTAAGACCAGTCAAAAGTCTGGAATACTTAGGGCTAAGGCTGGATTCAAATCAGAGAAAGATTTTCTTACCTCCAGAGAAGGTGTCATCTTTAAAAGATTTGACCCACTTAGTGGGTACAAAAAGAAAACCATCCATACGCCTCTGCATGAGGCTGCTGGGAAAAATGGTGGCTTCATTCGAAGCGGTACCCTACGGTCAATTCCATTCAAGGAATTTGCAAAGGGCCATACTGTCAGCCTGGAACAAAAAAGTTCAGGCTTTAGACCTACCAATGTCCCTGTCCCCTTCCGTTCGCAAGAGCCTCCATTGGTGGTTGGTGCCCCAGAATCTGGAAAAAGGGAAACCCTTCAGTCCGGTTTCTTGGAAGGTAGTCACTACAGATGCCCGCCTCATAGGCTGGGGGGCAGTACTGGAGCAATGGTCTCTCCAGGGCAAGTGGTCAGAAGCAGAAAAGGCCCTGCCCATCAATCTCTTAGAGATACGAGCAGCCCGGTATGCCCTAGTAGCATGGACATCCAAACTCCAAGGGTCCCCTGTCAGAATTCAATCAGACAATGCCACAGCAGTGGCATATATCAATCACCAGGGTGGCACCAGGAGTCGTGCAGCCCAGAGGGAAGCAAATTGCATCCTGGAGTGGGCAGAAAAATATGTCCCAGCCATATCCGCGGTTTTCATCCCAGGAGTGGAAAATTGGAAAGCGGACTTTTTAAGTCGCCAACAATTATGCCCGGGGGAATGGTCTCTTCACCCCGAGGTTTTCCAGGCAATATGCCAGCAGTGGGGAACACCGGATGTAGATCTGCTAGCATCCAGATTCAACGCAAAGGTGGACAGATTTGTGTCTCGCACAAGGGATCCTCTAGCTTGCGGCTCGGATGCCCTAGTGTTCCCTTGGGATCAGTTCAAGCTGATATATGCATTCCCACCGCCACAATTGTTACCGCGATTACTCCGCAGAATCAGGGTAGAAAAGAAACCAGTGATTCTGGTGGCTCCAGCGTGGCCCCGAAGGGCATGGTACGCGGAGATTGTAAAAATGTCAGTGAGGAGTCCTTGGACCCTCCCACATCGTCCGGACCTGCTGTCGCAGGGACCGATATACCACCCTTCCTTACCAGCCCTAGGTTTGACGGCCTGGCTATTGAAGCCCACATTCTGAAAAAGAGAGGGCTCTCTAATTCTGTGGTATCTACCATGATCAATGCCAGGAAGCCGGTATCCAGGCAGATCTATTATAGGATCTGGAAAGCGTACATTACGTGGTGTGAGGCCAAGAAATGGCATCCACGTAAGTACGTGATAGGGAGGATTTTGGACTTCCTACAGTGGGCTGTAGATAGGAAGCTGGCCTTGAGTACTATCAAGGGTCAGATTTCGGCCATGTCAATATTTTTTCAAAGGCCCTTGGCTTCGCATTCACTAGTCAAAGCTTTCATACAAGGAGTGATGCGTATTAGCCCTCCGGTTAGTATTCCCATATGTCCTTGGGACTTAAATCTGGTTCTGTCAGTTCTACAGAAACAACCGTTTGAACCATTGCAACACATTTCCTTGGTTCTTCTCACCAGGAAATTGATTTTCTTAGTAGCCGTTTGTTCGGCTAAAAGAGTATCGGAATTAGCCGCCTTGTCCTGTAAGGAGCCATATCTGGTTGTCCATAAGGACAGAGTAGTATTACGTCCTCATCCAGCCTTTCTTCCTAAGGTGGTATCGAGGTTTCATTTGAACCAAGATGTGGTTCTTCCTTCTTTTTTCCCCAAACCTAGCTCGGTAGAGGAAAAGTTATTACATTCCTTGGATGTAGTAAGAGCAGTTAAAGCTTATCTAAAAGCCACTGCTCAGATTCGCAGAACGGATACTTTGTTTATTCTGCCGGAAGGCCCTAAAAAGGGTCAGGCAGCATCAAAATCCACTTTAGCCAAGTGGATTCGACAGGTCATAATACAAGCCTATGGCTTGAGAAAGAGACCGCCTCCGTTCAAAGTTAGGGCGCACTCCACAAGAGCAGTTGGAACTTCATGGGCAGTGCATCACCAGGCCTCCCTGGCTCAAGTATGTAAGGCCGCAACATGGTCTTCGGTACACACGTTTACTAGATTCTACCAGGTAGACGTTAGAAGTCAGGAGGATGTCGCCTTTGGGCGCAGTGTGTTGCAGGCCGCAAAAGATCCTCATGCCTGATGGTGCCCAGCTTATGTATCCCTCCCCTCATTTGGCATTGCTTTGGGACGTCCCATTAGTAATGACTAAGTCGCTCTGTGTCCCGTGATGTACGAAAAAGAAAAAGGGATTTTTATAACAGCTTACCTGTAAAATCCTTTTCTTGGAGTACATCACGGGACACAGAGCTCCCACCCCTCTTTTTGGGACACTTATTGCTTGGCTACAAAACTGAGGTGCTCCCGGATGGGAGGGGCTTATATAGGGGGAGGGTACTTCCGGTTTGGAATTGGCCAGTGCCAACACCTGAAGGTAATCTATATAACCCATTAGTAATGACTAAGTCGCTCTGTGTCCCGTGATGTACTCCAAGAAAAGGATTTTACAGGTAAGCTGTTATAAAAATCCCTTTTTTTAGCATCTGCAGGCTCCAAGTCAAAATAAGCTTTTTCGGATTCTCCATATAGTAGGGGGGCAACTAGTCCAGCCCATTTGTTCTTTAGGCCAACTTTCTTTTTCTGCTGTTCTTTCAAATGTGGTCAGAAACATCGCAGGGTCATCATCTGCAGTTATCTTTGGCAACAGGTGGCTTACCCAAAAAGACAGTATTTTACTGGAATCACTCCTAACCTCGGTCTGCTGCCTTTGTTGAAACTGTTTTATGATGGCCTCTATTTGTTGTTGGTGTTTCTGGTCCTGCCGTTCCAGGGTTTTCTGCTGAATTACAAGGCTCTGTTGCAAAGTTGCATTTGTCTGCTGTTGGTTTGCATTTGCCAGAGCAAGCTGTCTCAGTAGCTCCTCCATGCTGGCCTTACTTCGCCTGCCCGCATCCTCCATCATATGTAAGGGATTAGCTCAGTAGCGAGGTGTGCGGGTCCCCCTGGATGGGTAACAGCACAGTGAAGTAGGCACAGACTGCAGGATCTTTGTGAAAGCCAAAAACTGTGGTTTATTTACACGTCTGTGGTTACAAAGTGCACATATTAAAACAGGTAAACTAAAACAAAACAGAAAATAAACCCTTGCCACTTTGGGCATCTACAAAAACACAGGAACCTGACTACTTGTTTTGCCACAGCTTACCACTGCCAAGACACTTGGTGGTCACACAGAAATAACACAGGCTTTTAGTCACACAAACTTAATCTTACCATTTAGCGGTATTGCTGCTCCCCAATCGGCCATGCACAGAGATTTGGGTTCAGGGTGGAGCCCCTTGTTGAAGCAACATGGGAGTTTTATAGATCCCTGAGTGCTTTATCTGTTACACCTGGGCTTGTTAATCCTCATTGAGCCCAAACAGGCTCACTAGACAGCACAAACACGATTGGGGTACAGCATGAACCTGGGACAAATATACAGTATCTACCATACTGGACAAAGCCCATAGATTTTCCTGGCTTCCTGTCACAATACATACAGTATTGTATGTTTCATTTATTAAACATTGATTACCTATTGTTGCACATCCCAGTTATGTGCTTCTACAGTATCCTGAAAAAGTATTCACACTCCTTGAAATTTTCCAAATTTTTTCATGTTAAAACCAAAAATGTAAACATATTTTATTGGGATTTTATGTGATAGACCAACACAAAGTGGCACATAATTGTGAAGTGGAAGGAAAATGATAAATGTTTTTTATTATTTTTTTTACAAATAAATATGTGAAATATGTGGTGTCTATTTGTATTCAGCCCCCTTTACTTTGATAACCCTAAATAAAGTCTAGTGGAACCAATTGCCTTCAGAAGTCACCTAAATAGTAAATCGAGTTCACCTGTGAGTAATTTAATCTCAGTATAAATACAGTGGTTCTGTGAAGCCCTCAGAGGTTTGTTAGAGAACCTTAGTGAACAAACAGCATCATGAAGGCCAAGGAACACGCCAGACAGGCCAGGAATAACGTTGTGAAGAAGTTTAAAGCAGGGTTAGGTTATAAAAAAATATCCCAAGTTTGAACATCTCACGGAGCACTTTTTTTATTCCATCATCCGAAAATGGAAAGAGTATGGCACAACTGCAAACCTACCAAGACATGGCTGTCCACCTAAACTGACAGACCGGGCAAAGAGAGCATTAATCAGAGAAGCAGCCATGAGGGCCTTGGTAGCTCTGGAGGAGCTGCAGAGATCCATAGCTCAGGTGAGAGAGTCTGTTCACGGGACAACTATTAGTCATGCACTTCAAAAATCTGGCCTTTGTGGAAGAGTGGCAAGAAAAAAGCCATCGTTGAAAGTAAGGCATAAGAAGTCCCATTCACAATTTGCGAGAAGCCATGTGGGGGACACAGCAAACATGTGGAAGAAGGTGCTCTGGTCAGATGAGACCAAAATTTTACTTTTTGGCCTAAAGGCAAAATGCTATGTGTGGTGAAAACTAACACAGCACATCACCCTGAACACACCATCCCCACTGTAAAACATGGTGGTGGCAGCATAATGTTGTAGGGATGCTTTTCTTTAGCAGGGACAGGGAAACTAGTTAGAGTTGATGGGAAGAGGAATGAAGACAAATACAGGGCAATCTTAGAAGAAAACCCGTTATGCCCTGTACACACGATCGGATTTCCGATGGAATAAAATCTGATGGATTTTTCCGTCGGAATTACGAAGAAGCTGACTTTCATCAGTCTTGCCTACACACCATCAAACAAAATTCCGACCGTCCAAAACGCTGGGACGTACAACACATACGACGGCACTATAAAGGGGAAGTTCAAATCCAACAGAGCCACCCTTTGGCCTGATTTTGCTGATTTAGTGTTACTGCGTGTTAGTAAAAGTTTGGTGTTAGCCGATTCGCGCTTTTCAGTCTCCGTGCTTTTTAGATCGTTTTCTGATGTTCAGTTTGTGCTTGTGGGTTCGTATTTGTCTTTCAGTGCGTGTAGTCAGGTCGTATCTGTTTTTCAGTGCGTTCTTGTCCGCTCGTTTACTGTTTTTCAGGTCGTTCTTCATAGGACTTGCTGTTCCTCAGTGCGTTCTGTTTAAGTTCGTTCTGACCAGCTGACCGGTTTCTAGCCATGTTGGAAGTACAATCTCATCGTAGAGCTTGTCCTGCTTATGCGTTTGGTGTTTCGGTTAATACTTTGACCCAAGCTCAGTCCATGAACAGGGTGAGGAGGAGTTCATGGACCAAGAATTGGTTGCTCCAGCGGGACCAATTCTCTCATATGCCTCTGCTGGATCCAGGAGAATAATCATGATGACTACAGGAATTATCTCCGGATGATGGACCCCGTTTTTCACCGTCTGTTGCATTTGGTGTCCCCCTATATCACCATGCAGGACACTGTGATGCGCCAGGCCATCACTGCCGAGCAGAGGCTAATCGCCACCTTGCGATACCTGACGACTGGGAGAAGTCTGTAGGACCTCAAGTTCATGACAGGCATCTCCCCCCAGGCTCTGGGGGTCATTATCCCAGAAACCTGTTCTGCTATCATACAAGTCATGCAGAAGGACTATATTAAGGTAAGTTTTCATCTTTAACATCACATTCTATGTAATTCATGTATGCTAATGTATTTTATTTCTTTCATCATTCCCTAATTACCATGATTGTAATATGCTATGAATGTCCCCTTTGCCCTCATGCATGCTGTAAGATTTTTTTGGCCTACATGCATATTTGCCTTCACTAACCTCTCTGGCATGCTATCCTGGGCCCATACACCCCTAGCCTAGTCACTTAACAATGTATTTTGTCAGTTCCATTGTATTGCTTTACCCCCCCCCTAAAATGTGTACAAATGTTTTGCTTCTCATTACAACCAGGCAGAGTGGTAGTGTTTTTTTTTGTAGGCCCAAATTTAGCTAGAACCCCCCCCCCCCCAAATGTGAACAAATGTTTTGCTTCTCATTACAATCAGGCAGAGTGGTAGTGTCTTTTTTTTGAGGGCCCAAACTCAGCTAGAACCCCCCTAAAATGTGTCCAATGAGCCATTAGAGGGGGGTGAGGAATGTGATAATTGTGCCTTCTATTTGTGTCTATAACTACTCCCAAAAAAAAAAGTTATACTGATGTTGGCCAAAAATGTTTTTGTGTAATCTGCTTGCAATGTTATGTGCAAAAGTCCTAATTTTTTTTTCTTGTTTGGCTCCACAGTTTCCTTCATCGCCACAGGAATGGCAGACTGTGGCATCCCATTTTGCCGAGCGGTGGGACTTTCCTAACTGCGGAGGGGCAATCGATGGGAAACACGTCCGCATAGTGCCACCACCCCGTTCGGGGTCGTACTATTACAACTACAAGGGGTTTAATAGTATTGTGTTGATGGCGGTGGTGTCGGCACACTATGAATTCATGTATGTGGACGTGGGGAAGAATGGCCGGATGTCGGATGGGGGAGTCTTCGCACAGACAGAATTTGCCAGACGTCTCCAGAGTGGTGGCCTGGCACTACCACATGATGAGGAGAACGTTGAGGGCCTTCCGTTTGTTTTTATCGTGGATGAAGCTTTCAGGCTGGGACCCCACCTGATGAGGCCATTCCCCCAGAGGACCCTCTACCCGGAGAGGAGGGTTTTTAATTACCGGCTGGCCAGAGCCCGGAGGGTTGTTGAGAATGCCTTTGGGATAATGGCCAGCCGGTTCCACCTGTTCCTTACCTCTATCCATATGGCGGAATACAAGATCAATCATATTGTTTTTACCTGCTGCATACTGTACAACTAATTATGCAGAAATGCACACAGTTATCTCACTTCTGTTGGGCCAGAGGCCGGACTTGCAGACAATGCGCTGACGGGCCTGGATACTGGCCGTATTGGCTTGGCCCCCCAAAGCGCCTGTGAAGTGTGGGATAAATATGTTGATTACTTTACGGGCAGGGGGACCATTGCTATGCCAGACAATCTCTGATTTTATAACTTTTAAAAATAAAAATCTATGAAAAACTTGATTTGGCATTATTGCTTGTGTTTCTTGAATCTATCTCCCAGGTTTTCCTAGTACACTTGTAGTGCCAAGTGGCTTTGTCTTTAGTAAATAACCACAATTGTCACGGTAAACAAAAATATACTTTTCAAAATGGTATTGAGCATAGAAATAAGAAGCCACACATTGTTGAGTAGAATTTTTTTTTTACTCTGTGCACAACTTGCGTTATAATTTTTTTTGGGACATTCTAAACAGTGTTTTCCCCCCAAAAAAAGTTTTGGTTTTGGTTTTGCACAAACACGCATGTTAAAAAAATAAAAACATATAAAAACAATGGAACTTACTAAGTTCAACCTTAGAAAAACTAAAGGCAAGATCATACATTGTATAGTATTTAAAAAATGTTTTGCTGTTGCCTTCATGAGATGGGGTGATGTCACCCCTGAACAAGCCAAATTTGGAAGATGCACAAAAATTTGGGGTCAAAATGGGGATTTTCCTCCTGATCCCATGCCTAATGTCAACATGTGCTATCTCCCATCATGGGGGATCAATGGACGTGTTTTGGGGGTGCAAACCCTTCCTCTCACCTACTTGAGTTGCGAGGAAGGGGTTGCACCCTCAAAACACGTCCATTGATTTGCCCTGATGGGAGATAGCACATGTTCCGCTCCACCCGGAGCATGTGACTGACGTCATGAGAAGCCTATATAAATCGTTGCGGACCGAACAGCCAGCATTACAGCGGGAGGAAGCGACGAGTGAACATCGAGGAGGAGAAGACACTGACGGGGCCCCTCCACTAGCAAAAGAGCTGGAAGAAGATAGTAGAGGGGCCGGCAGAAGAACAACGGAGAGCCGGACGAGACGACGAGGAAGACCGGGCCTCTCCGCTAGCAAAAGAGCTGGAAGAAGATAGCGGAGGCCCGGCAGAAATAAGAAAGAACCGGAGAGCGAGAGAAGAACCGGAGAACGCGGAGATGATACCGGAGACCCCCGAAGTCGGAAGAGACCCCCGGAGTCGGAAGAAGACCCCCGGAGCTGTGTAATAAATTACTTTAAAAAGCTGTGTGTGTTTCTTTATTGACATTTTTTTCCACCAGGTGAATGGGTAGGGGTACGGTGTACCCCTACTCATTCACATAGGGTGGGGGGCCAGCATCTGGGGGCCCCCTTATTAAAGGGGGCTCCCATATTCCGATCAGCCCCCGCCCGCAGACCCCGACAACCAACGGCCAGGGTTGTTGGGACGAGGCCCTTGTCCCCATCAACATGGAGACAGGGTGCTTTGGGGTGGGGGGGCCGCAGGTCGCCCCCCTGCCCCAAAGAACCAACCCCCGGTTCAGGAGGGAGGTGGGGCCGCTCTCTCGTCCCCCCTCTTTTCATGTGGCCTGCCAGGTTGCGTGCTCGGATAAGGGTCTGGTTTGGATTTTGAGGGGGACCCCCACGCCGTTTTTTCGGCTTAGGGGATTCCCCTTCAAATCCATACCAGACCGAAGGGCCTGGTATGCTCCTGGAGGGGGAACCCATGCCGTTTTTTTATTTAAAAATTGGCGTGGCGTTCCCACTCAGGATTCATACCAAACACAGTGCCTGGTATTGGCGGGAATCCACGTCGGATCCCGTTCAATACAGTGCCGTGTCTCTTTCTCGCTATTGCAGCGAACGCGAGATTTTGCCACCCTGTCGCCGAGAATCTACGCAATGGGATCGCAATGAATATACAATGTCGGCAGCACCTACTGTACTTTAGCAAACAGATATTTGAGGTCAGAAATAGGAATATGAAACATTGCTTGGAATTGGGGTACAATTGTCTTTTTTGGCAGAGTTACAAGCTGAAGACATGTTTTAAAATGTATTCCTAAGCTGGAATCCTGACCTTTTTTGTCCAAGTTACACACATGGAGACACCCCCAAAGTATCCACTGTAGCACCTGTGTGGGACACCCTAAAAAGATTGTTCTGGTGTCCCATACAGGTGCTCCAGAGTACAGCTGTGGAAACAGCTGCTGAGTGTCCGCTCCTTTACACTGAATTAAGTTTGCATTTCACATTCTAGTTCAAAACACATCATCTAGACAACAATGTTTCTAAACGTTGTTTTAATAGAAATAGGCATGACCAAATGTGGTTTACCTGTATCTGCGCAAAATATCAAATTTTGTTGAGGATTTATGTTTACTACGAACGATTATACTTTGGCAACTACCCTGAAAGTTGCCATTTTAAAATATCCAACCAGTCAATCAAAGCACATGGAGCAAAACATGCAAGTATAATAATCAAATTATTAATAACACGGCAGAAATACTTACTTTTAAGTAGCATTCTTTTGATCTTCCTGTACTGCTCCGGCTCCCTCAGCTTCAGGTCAGACCACCTTTTTCTCAGCTGCTCCTTGGATCTCCGGACCCCAATTTTATGGTACAGACTCCTCACCACTTTGCCCATTATTTTGGCCTTCCTGAGATTAGGGGCGTTGTACGGCCCATGCTTCCCATCATAATCTTTCCTCCGCAAGATGTCCGCCATCTCAGCAAAGGACATATTACTGGCCTTGTATCTTGTCCTGGATCGGGACGTTTCCGGCTCCGGCCTTTCCTCATCGGAAGTTAAAACAACCCGCACCTGCTGTGTCACTGCCATGTCATCTCCCACTGGGCGTCGAACGAGAAGGGGCGGGGAATATCCCAGGAAGAACGTCAGGGGTGGGAACGTCAGGGGCGGCCGACATGGGCGGAGTTTCACGCATACGCAGGGAATATAATGATAATACGCATGTGTCGTAACGACATTGTGTGCGCGGAGTAAGGAGAACCGGAAGTTCCAAACGTCACTGACGAAGGTAAAAATTTAAGTTGGAGCATCAGTGGCCTATACTGATTCATGATTTTAAAGGGCTAGATTGGGATAATATTAGGACAGGTTAGGCTGACCTAGTGTTTTTGTCTTGTTTTTTATCTTGCAGCAAATATGCAGAGTTTCAAGGATCCAGTAATATTCAGAGCATCATAGATAAATATAGAGAGCTCACCAATTTATGGGAGATTAAAAACCCACTATACCACAATTGTGATGTTATGAGGGCAACAATTGAAAAATTTGCGGAATATATGAAGACCTGGATCCCAGAGGCAGACTATAACATGAAGAACAATAAAATCAATAATATGAGGAATAGCTACAGAAAAAAAAGAGGTCCGCGAATCCCGGAGATCAGGAGCAGCAGCATACCAAGTACATGTCCCCAAGCTGTGGTACTACAAACACCTGCGATTTCTGAATGACCAGATTGAAGCCATGGAATCACTTTCCAGCCTTCCCTCCCGCCTTCCCTCCACCCTTCCCTCCAGCGTTCCCTCCAGCATGTCCTCCACCCTTCCCTCTACCCCTGCAGAGGATGCGGAGGAGCTAGCTGACCTCGAAGAGCCGGATATTCACATCTATAGTCAGGTATAGTATTTTTCAACATATTTATTGTCCTGAAATTATTGTTGGGAACTAGATGTTATTATTCAAAAAAATATATATATAGTGGGCAGAATTGTTTGGGACAAGAATGAAAAATGCTGGGGTCAGAATGATAGTCTTTTCTATTTAGTAACATTTAATTTGCAACAGTCATGAGCTGGAAATTGTGTGTGATTGATGAACCAAAAAACTCAAACTATGTCCCTTTTTTATACACAGGATGAGGTCAGCCCGGAGGACAAGGCTCCCGAATGTGGCAGCCAGGAGGAGGCAGGGGTGAGTGGCAGCCAGGAGGAGGCAGGGCCAAGTGGCAGGCAGCAGGTGCCCAGGCCAAGTGGCAGCACACAGTCACAGGTGCTTCCCCTCCAGGTGAGACTGAAAAGGCCCAGGAGGATGACTCGGGTGGAGGAGGAATCTCTGCAAATAATAAGGGAAGCAGCAGAGATCATGAGGGCCCCCCCTCAACCCAGTAGAGTCCTATGGGTGCTATGTGGCCGATAAACTCCATAAAGTGGAGGAGGGCCAATGTGTCCTCTGTGAGGAGCTGATTTCTACAGCCCTTCACAGGGCGGGAAGGGGCCAGCTGACAGAGGCCACGCATCTTTGCGATCTGGCCCTTCCTTCTCCTCCTTCTCCTCCTCCTCCTGCCACATTCCCACCACTAGAGCCACAGCCTGCAAGGGGGCATGGAGGGAGCCGTGGAAGGAACACTGCAGGGAAGCGTGGAGGGAAGGCTACAAGGAAGACCAGAAAGTGATTCCCTGGCTTCAAGCTGATCTGCCAGAAGACGCAGTTTGTTGGAGTACCACAGCTTGGGGACATGTATGACATCTGCTGCTGCTCCTGATTTCTGCGATTCAGGGACCAGATTGTGATCTCAATTCGAGGGACTCCTCATGTTGTTGATTTTATTTTCCTTCATGTCTGTCTTTGGGGTCCAAAGTCTGCATATATTCCACAAATGTCTCAATTGTTGCCCTTCATCTTTATTTGTTTTCCAGAATAAATGGATATTTGATTTAATTAAAATAGTTGCCTATGTGTTTTTCTTGTGAGTAGAAAGGTACATTTCATAAATACAATTTGTACAGTAATTAACAAGGGACACCAACACCAACCTCCTTGAGGGAAAAAAATACAAGATAATAATGCTGTTGTGATAACTTGACCATAAAAAAATATGGACATCACTATAAAATATTAAAAGGCCAGAAAAAAATTAGGCGATCTTGATTCAAAACACCAGAAAAAAAAATGTTGGAGACCTGCCTTTAAAATAAAATACGAAGATTCATGAGATCACAAAGAAATAAGTTTGTCCGAACTCTGTGTGAATATCCGCAAAATTTTTTTTTTGCGACCATTAAAAAGAAGAAAAGAATGCACTACATTTAACAATGCAAAAATTTGCAGCATGACGAATGTGCTATCTCCCTTACGCACGCTAGTTTTACCAGAACGAGCGCTCCCGTCTTGTAATTTAGTCTGAGCATGCGTGGATTTTTCTCCGATGGAGTTCCCCACAGACGATCGGAATTTGCTATCTTTTTTTTTTCAATCGGTAAAATGTAAAACATGTTCTATTTTTTTACACCGATGGAAAAAAGACCGATGGGGCCCACACACGATCGTTTTTTCCGATGAAAAAAGTCCATCGGTCTTTTTTCATCGGAAAAAACGATCGTGTGTACGCGGCATAAGAGTCTGCAAAAGACTTGAGACTGGGGCGGAGGTTCACCTTCCAGCAGCACAACGACCCTAAACATACAGCCAGCGCTACAATGGAATTGTTTCGATCAAAGCATATTCATGTGTTAGAATGGACCAGTCAAAGTTGAGACCTAAATCCAATTGAGCACCTGTGGCAAGACTTGAAAATTGCTGTTCAGACGCTCTCCATCCAATCTGACAGAGCTTGAGCTATTTTGCAAAGAAGGGGAAAACTATCTCTCTCTAGATGTGCAAAGCTGGTAGAGACATCCCCAAAAAGACTTGCAGCTGTAATTGCAGCGAAAGGTGGTTCTACAAAGTATTCACTCAGGGGGGCTGAATACAAATGCACGACACAATTTTCACACATTTATTTGTAAAAAATGTTGAAGACAATTTATTTTCCTTCCACTTCACCACTTTGTGTTGGTCTATCACATAAAATCCCAATAAAATACATTTATGTTTTTGGTTGTAACATGAAAAAATTTGGAAAATTTCAAGGTGTATGAATATTTTTTCAAGGCACTGTATGAGCTCTGTTTAAAAGTCACGCAGTATAATTTTTCAACTGTACAATTTCAGGATACAGTGATAGAATCTCACAAAACACCAAAAACTAAATAAATGATTCAGTCTGACATTAGAGACAAAAACTGTCATGTTAATTGGCCTCACAAGGTTAACAACAGCAAGCATTTTAATACACGTTTAACTGCATTGACAAGAGTACATTTAATTGTCAAACATGTTATCTGTGGCTAAATAGATAGACCTTTTCATAATGTCCAAAGAATTTTGCTATTTGGAGCTTGACATCTGCCTGTTAAGAAGAATAAAATGGCTCTGGACATAAATCATAGTAATTTAAATATTTAAAATATGATAAGACCATGCAAAGCATTGTAAAAACCAGAATAGATGTCTTTCCGTGAGGAATTCACAGTTGCCATTCCACGGCCAAGATCATTAAAGTAAATATATATATATGTATACATATTCCCAGGGTAGATAGGGTCATGCCAAAAAAGCGCAGTAAGCCAGGGCTCCAAAGCACAGCAAAAAGAAATTAATAAAAAAAAAAGGACACTTTTAATTTTCAATCAACTATTTATTTTTAGTTTTTTCACATTATACAACAAGAAAAGAACACTTATAACATTACCATCACATTACCCCACGCAACATCTGTGCAAAAAAAAATAAAAAACTGAACTGCGTTCAACAGACCTTAAATTAATTCCCTCCTTCACATTATTCCAAGATGGTATCTATTTTATGTGTATTCGTTTCACTCCAATATTATATTTCTTAATTCGTTAATTAGTTTCCCATATCATTAAGATATTCATCTGATTGCTCAACCAGATTAGACACTAACCACCAATGCCAGGTCTTTCAAATTTCTTAGGACATCTCCTATGTTTATAGGTCAATTCCTCTCGTCTTAAATTATGATTAATTGCTTTAATCCATTGATCTGTCAGAGGTGGTCAGTTTGATATCCATTTTTGCAAAATACATTTGCGTGCCATGCTCATAGTACTCAGCCACATCACTTGCACTTCAACTGGGAGAGTATCTTCCGGTGTAACCCCTAGCAATGCTATTTTTGGATCAGGCTGTACTTGTGTTGAGCACAAGGAATTCAAAGTATTAAAGATGGACTCCCAGTAGCAGTGCAATTTGGGGCATAGCCACACATATGTATAAGTGTACCTGTACCATTTGTGCATCTTGGGCAATTCAGTGTAGCTGCTTTACCCCAGGAATACTGTTTTAGAGGAGTTTAATGAGCTCTATGGATAATAAATAGCTGAATCAAACACTGTGCGGATGATAAGGATACCTTAAATTCATTTTTCAAGGCTTGCCCCATTCCTCATCACTAAGTGTCTCTAGATCTCTACGCCACCGTCCAAAACTACCTTCTTGTGAATTAATTCTAGTCATCCTTTGAATAGAAGAATATATTTTTCCCATTAGTCCCTGTTTGGTACGAATAGTTACTGCCAAATCTATAATTAGTGAAGGATTATATTTTAATAAAAAGGTCTTTGTTTGCGTCTGCAAGGCATGTCGTAACTGTAAGTACAGTGAAACCTCGGATTGCAAGTAACGCGGTTAACGAGCGTTTCGCAATACGAGCAATTATGTTTTAAAAATCCTGACTCGGTTTGCGATTCTTGCCTTGCAAAACGAGCAAGTTTCAAGCCTCTGCGGTGTGCAGTACCTCATTTGGCCAGAGGTGCGGGGGCACCGGTAACACTAAGAGTCGGTCTGAGCCGCTCGGAAATACACTTGGAAATACCCCGTTCCTGAGTGTTTCCGAGCCTTTCCGGGGATTTCCGAGTGCATCCGAGCAGTCTCCGTGTATTTCCGAGTCTCCAGCACCCCCCAACCTCTGGCCACATGCGGTATTGCATGCAATAGAAGTCAATGTGAAACTAATTATCTTAGTTTCCATTGACTTCTATGGGGAAACTTGCTTTGATATGCGAGTGCTTTGGATTACAAGCATTCTCCTGGAACGGATTATACTCATAATCCAAGGTTCCACTGTATTTAATAAAAAAATATTTGACAAATGATATTTCCCTGGTAATTTATCATAAGATTGCAAAACATCATTATCATAAAGTTGGCTAAGAAACAGAATACTTGCCTTTTTCCACAGATAAAACTTTTAAGTTTCACCACTTCAGGCAGTTGTGGATTATTCCATATGGGCATATATTGTGTATAACCCTCATAATGAGTTTCTCGTTGAACATTGGTCCAGATCCTATGCACCAAATAGAATGTAAGATATCTACGTCTGTTATAAAAATGGTAAGAAACTATTGACTGCACTAGTGAATCTTTCGGCAATTGGGAAAGTATAATTTGTTGTATGGGATCCTCACAATATATAGTATTCAATACATTTAATTGCTGAAGTTGGGATGCCAGATAATACAACCTGCCATTAGGGACAGTCAACCCTCCTTCATACTTTGGTAACTGCAAAGTTTCCAAACTGATCCGAGGATGTTTATATCTCCATATTAGATCTCTAAACAGGGTATCTATTTATTTAAATAATTTCCGTGGTAACCATATGTGGCAGTTATGTAACAAATATAATAGTTGTGGCATCCAACTCATCTTTATCAAATTGGCTCTAACTATTATAGTTAAAGACAATTTACTCCAAATTTTCCCCACTTGCCGAAGCCGCTTCAGTAATGAGGTCATATTCCTCTCCACATATGTATCCACTTGTGATGTAACATGTACCTAGATATTTAAAAGTGGAGACTACAGCAATCTGAGAAGCAGAGATTGGCAGATTGGTCACCAAGGGGTCCACTGGTAAAAGAACTGACTTATCCCAATTTATCTTAAAGCCTGAAAAGGAGCCATATGTGTTAAATAAAGACATTGCTGCCTCCAATGAAGAAAAGGTATCTCCCAAAAATAGAAGTATATCATCAGCATATAAGGTGATTTTATCCTCTCCCATAGATCTGCAAAACCCAATGATATTCTTTGATTGATGAATAGAGGCAGATAGAGGTTCTAGAGCTAAAGCAAACAACAAAGGTGGTAATGGGCATCCCTGTCTTGTTCCTCGTTGCAGTGAAAAAGATGATGATATATGCCCATTTACCTGCACCCCTGCCACTGAGGCAAGCATGTCGAGATCCTACGGCATGGATATGCAATTAGCGGACCTCCAGCTGTTGCAAAACTACAAGTCCCATCATGCCTCTGCCTCTGGGTGTCATGCTTGCTGCTGTCAGAGTCTCGCTATGCCTCATGGGACTTGGAGTTTGGCAACAGCTGGAGGTCCGCTAATTGCATATCCCTGTCCTACGGGGTAAATGACCGCACCAGCCAGAAAGACACTGGCTGCAAAAAGCGCCTTGAGGCGATTCAGTTCGCATTTGTAGCGCTATACAAGTCATCCATTCATTCATTCAGAATACAGAAGTATCCATCTTATAAACTGGGGTCCAAAGCCAAATTTTTCTAAACAATGCCACAAAAAATCCCATTCTATGCTATCAAAAGCCTTAGCCGCATCAAGTGACAATATTGCTTTATTACCCAGGTTTTCAGACGGAACCTGTAAATTAAGAAATAGACATGTAAGGCGTTTGATAGGGTGGCTTGGGACTACATGCAGGAGGTCCTGAAGGGAATAGGCCTCCTACCCCACATGTTCTCGCACATTAACGCCCTTTATACTAATCCCTCAGCGAGGGTGAGGACCAATGGTCTCAAACACCTTCTCTATCAGCAACGGCACACGACAGGGGTGCCCTTTATCCCCCTTAATCTTTGTTCTGACACTAGAACCCCTCTTAAACAGACTACGCAGCAATGCAGACATCAAGGGCATCAACATAGCACGCAGAGAATTCAAAGTAGCTGCCTTTGCGGATGATATCTTACTCTCCTTACAATCCCCCCGAACCTCCCTGCCCAACTTACTGAAGGACATACAACACTTTGGCGAGATTTCAAATCTCAAAATTAACTACTCAAAGTCTCATGTGTTAAATATTTCCCTACCCCCGCAGGAAGTAGAACACTGCCAACAATTCTTCCCATTTCAGTGGAAGACTGTAGCCCTTACATATTTAGGTGTCCAAATTACGAGGAAAACTGTCGATCTCTACGGTCATAACTTCTTAGCTGCCCTTTCAAAAATACAGACCCATCTTAAAGAATGGACTAATATGAATGTATCCTGGTTCGGCCGTGCAACCATAATCAAAATGGTGGCACTCCCCCGCTTGTTATACCTGATGCAGACAATCCCAATCCATTTACCCCCTTCCTTCTTTGCTACCTATAGGAAAGCCTGCACAACTTTCCTATGGAAGAACTCTCTCCTGCGCATTAAATATTCTCGCCTGACCCTCTCAAAGACCATGGGTGGCATTGGCCTACCAGACCTCCAAAAATATTATCTTGCGTGTCACCTGACTAGAATCGTGGATTGGAGGGTTCACTACCGGGGAAAGACTTGGGTGACCTTAGAAAAACATTTCATACAGACACCTACTCATGTACTCCCATGGCTCCCACCCCGTCTATGGCCCCTCGCAGTTAAGACACACCCGCTAATATACCCCTCCTTAATGGCCCTTGACAAAGCAATTTCGATCCACAAACTTTCCTCATACCTAGGACCAATGACCCCCCCTGAGAGGGAACCCGGATTTCCCTCCTGGAGACCCTACGTTCCTCCAGAAAGAATGGCCCCACGATGAAATACGAGCGCAACATTTTTTCCGGGGAGGTGTTATCAGAGCATATGAGGACTTATTGTCCGAATCGCGCACACACTCGTTCCCTTTTTGGTCTTACAGACAACTGTGACATTTCTTCACATCCAAAACTCCAAGTGTGACGTGGTCCAGACAACCTACTCCATATGAAGCCCTCTGTTTACGCAGCACACCACAAAGACATCTCATATCCTACATATACTCTCTTCTCCAGGAGGACTCCCTCCATCCAGCGACTAAACCCACGCGTACCTCGTGGGAAAAAGACCTAAACCTGACTCTGACTGACGGGGAGTGGGAAACAATTTTTACACACGCCCATAAGGGATCGATGAATATAGCAATCCAAGAAAATGTGCATAAGATCATAACCAAATGGTACAGAACCCCCTCACGCCTACACAAATTCACACCCTCAATCTCGAACATCTGCTGGAGATGCAAGGCAGAAATAGGCTCCATGATCCATATTTGGTGGGAGTGCAGCTCCATTCAACCTTTTTGGACTGAGGTCCACGCCATTATCAAACACGTGACCACTTATGAGCTGGATTACAACCCTGCACAATACCTCTTACATCACACAACCCTTGCTAAACGTACCTACTTTAAATCATTGGCCATGCACATGGTTAATGCAGCTCGACTATGCATACCTGTTCACTGGCGCTCATCACAGGCACCTACCATCAGAGAATGGCTGCTTAGGATAGCCAAGATAGAAGAAATGGAGGAACTGATATTCTCCTCTCAGGAACGCGTACAGAAATTTACGCAAACATGGGCATTAGGCTTGTGCAATTCGTTTCGTAACGAATTGAAATTCGTCCGAATTTAGCAACTTTCGGACATTCGGAAGCATTCGAATTTCCGAACAAAGCAATTACGAATAAGACCGAATCCGAAATAAATTATACCGCAAATAGCGAATGCCCGAATGTCTTCGGCATAATTCGTTATGAAAAAGTTACGAATGTACGAATCCATACGAAGCACAATAACACTCACTCTGCTCTGCTCTCTGCTTCTCCCACACCGTGCTGAACTCCCTCTCAAAATGGTGTACAGGGGCGGAGGTTATAGCCGCATGTAAAAAACGAAAGTAAAATACGAGATTTCGAATCCATTCGAAGCACAATAACACTCACTCTGCTCTGCTCTCTGCTTCTCCCTCACCGTGCTGAACCCTCTCAAAATGGTGTACAGGGGCGGAGCCTATAGCCGCATGTTAAAAACGAAAGTAAAATACGAGATTTCGAATCGTTACAAATAACCGCTATGTATTTAGAAAAGTACAAATCCATTGGAAGCACATTAGGCATAATAGGCAGCGTCGTTGTGAGAGAGACACGGAAAATTACGAATCAACGAACCCAAAAAAAGTTACGAAAGTAGGAGTTGTGTCCAGAATCAACGAAAAACAACGTACTCTACCGAAAGTACGAATTATAAAGCAACAAAAAATTCAACGAAAAATGTCGCTTGCAAAAATACGAATGAGTCCGAACACGAAAAATCCCGTCTAGCAAAATTACGAATGATTACGAATCAACAGGACCGGAAAGAAACGAACCGAAACGGAACGAATTTTTCCGTTGTGCACAAGTCTAATGGGCATGCTGGTATCACTTCAAATCGTCAGACCTCTATAAAGCCTACCTACCGCAGTAAACACCTGGAGGAGCTCCCTGCCTTGAATTCGGTATGGCCTGCGATTTAAGGCGACCCGGGGGGGCGGGGGCGAGGAACGGCTCCTGTCTCTCTTCCTTTCTCTTACCTCTTTGTCTTTCTTTTTCTTTCACCCCTTCTTACCTTTACACTCTCACTTTCCCCCCAAACTCCCAATTTCTCATTAATTATCTTCCCTTTTCACCCCCATTTCCCCCCCTTCCCCTTAAATCACACAACGACATTGAATCTCTCTCTAAATGGAAGCTCCGACATAATCACCAAGTTATTCCCATCCCATTCGGGAATCCAGTCTACTTGCCCGCATCTAAGTGCCACGATTAGGCCTGTAGAGGTTGGCCTACGTGGTAATGCCTACAAATATGATATGACTTGACATGAATGGGGTGCTCTTCCCTAAAATGGCTGATATGCTCGTTGTTCTTGTTCAACCTATATGCTGAATAGATCTCCATGACAATACAATTACCCAAATGTGTTATTCTCTGCACCATTTGTTTGTTATAACACACTATGCGATATTTCAAACGTTGTTATTTGCCAAAAGAAGACCCTAGTCTTCCGCATTTCTGTTCATGACAACCTTGTAAAACGTATTGAAATGTAACCCTGTTTTTACCTTAATAAAATATACTTTTGTGGAAAAAGAAATAGACATGTGCATTCGTTTTCGTCCGAATGCATTTTCGTCCGAATTTCAGGTATTTTCGTTATCGTTTTAACAAACGAAAATGCAGAATCCGAAAACCGAAAGATCTGACATAAACAAATGCTTAATTTTTGTTTTCGTTGCAACAACAGTTCGATATAGATAGGAGATTCGACATGACGGTGACAATAGCGATCTGTGTCTATCGAACCTGTGGTCGAATGTGCCTAACCTTAACTCTATTAGTCCAAGATTATTCTACATAGAGAGAAAAGATTTGACATTATAGAGAGAAAAGATTCGACATAGAGAGAAAAGATCGCTGCTGGAATTGGGTGGGGGAAGTAAAATAAAAATAATGATGATGATGAATGTTATTGGCTGATTGTAACCAAAGAGGAGGAGCAGTAAAATAGCTAGAACTAACTTGACAATTCAACGTGAACAACGAAGATTCGACAAAGCATCGAAAAACATACAATGTCGAATCTGTCATTGAAGGCTTATGATGTCTGTTGAAAGTTCTAAGAAGATTCGACGGAGCAGATAAACTGAACGACGCTGCAATCGTACATTTCCAGTCAAATACTCAGCCCATAGGCTATAGAAAAATTCTAATGTTGGTTGACTAGTAATAATAATTAATAAATATAATTATTACTAGTCATACAACATTATAATTCTACTATAGCTAGCTTGTAGGCGGAAAATTCGACCGGAAATGTACGATTGTAGCGTCGTACAGTTTCGCTGCTCCGTCGAATCTTCTTTGAGCATTCGACAGACACCAAAAGCCTTCAATGACAGATTCGACCTTAATTCAGATTTTCGGACGAATGCAATTTCTAACGAAAAACGAAACAAATAAAAACGAATTTCGGGAGTAACTAAATAAATTTATTTTTCGAACGATAACGAAATTCCAAAACTAAATATTTCAGTGTGCACATGTCTAGAAATAAACGCCTTAGATTCACTGCCGTGGATCTATTTGGAAGAAAGCCTGATTGATCCTTATGCACTTAGGTATTACTTTTGTCAATCTGGTGGCTAACACTTTTGCCAAAGCTTTACATCTAAGGTAAGTAATGAATTTGGATGATATGATTCAGGGTTACTAGGGATTTTATCAGAATTTAACAACACTATAATAATTGCTTAATTCATAGAAGATGGTAAATAGACACTTTCAAATGCTGTATTAAAGACCACCAACAAGCAAAGAGCCTTCTCCAAAAAACCTTATAAACCTCCCCTGGTAACACATCTGCACCTGGGGCTTTATTATTAGGCAAATTAGCAGAAGCCATTCGAAGTTCCTCTAGTGACAGGAGTTGGTCCAGCATCTCCCTATCTCCCTATCGCTCTGATAGTTCTGCTAAGGTAATGGTATTCAAGAAGTGTTTCAAATCAGTCTCCTTATAGGATACTTTGCTATTATACAGGTTTTTGTAGAAATCAAGAAAGGCTGATGAAATCTCCAAAGTTGTTCGCACAATTTCAGTAGGAGAAATTTGTAATTCAACTACTTGTGACATTTATTTTTGGGATTTTACAATTGAAGACAAAAGATAACCCGTGTTTTCCCCATCCTCAAAATAAGGTTGCTGAATAAAAAAATGTTTCTGCTCTGCTTTTTTTACGAGAGATACCAGAATATATCTGTTGTTTTTGTATCCATATCGTTGTGTTTCTTTAGTATGGTTCGCTATATATTGAAGTTCAGCATTTAAGACATCTTCAGTCAATGAATATTCCCAGACCCTAGATCTTTTTTTTATTCCTGAAATTTGAGAAATAAACAGACCTCTCATATAGGCTTTTAATGAATCCCAATAGATCTGTAAAGATACAGTAGACTTGTTAATAGTACCATTAGCCAAAATATCAAGCTTTATTTTCTGTTTTGATGGAAAAAGGTCAAACCAATAGGGGTTGACTTTCCATAAAGTACTGATGTGAGTTAAAATTAAAGTCAACTTAAGATTTAATGGGGAGTGATTGGACAATCCTCTAGCTGCATATGTAGCTTCAGATATGACAGGTAACATCATAGATGTAACCAATGCCATGTCTATTCTAGATAAGGTCCCATGTGGGTGCTAGAGAAGCAGGAAAACACTCTCTCATTAGAATGTAGCATTCTCCAGACATCCATAAGGCCTATCTTCAGGATATATCCAGAAAAAGGAGTACATTCAGAAATGACTCGAGTTGTATCCAGGCTAAATCTATCTAAAGAAGCATCAAGATAATTATTGAAATCTCTTATTATTAGCCAGGAACTTCTGTTTTGTCAGATGTCAAATTCAATAGCTCTTATAGTACCTCTGGGGAGCTGGGGGGGGGGTATATATGTTAGCTAGCACATATTATTTTCTATACAGTATACAATATAGGAAAATATAGCTGCCTTTTATGTCCGTTTGGACCTGTCTACAGGAGAAGTCTACTTCATTTTCTTTCAATATAGATACTCCCTCTAGAATATGTGGTATATGTAGAATGATATTGTCTTTTATATTGCGCTTGTTTCAAATAATTTAATTTATGTATGTTTAAATGGGTCTCCTACAGGCAAATAATAGACAGAGAAAATTGTTTCAATGTAGTGAACATAGCTTATCTTTTTACTGGGTCACTAAGCCACCTAATATTCCAAGACACTAATACTTGCGTTGGAATTGACATATTGCTACAGTGTTAAATTATCCCTGGTTCCTGGGTCATATCCCTGGAAAAAAAATCTTCGTATTAGAAATGCAAGGGAGATGGTTTAAAGTTCTTTGTAAGGAGCTAATTAAAAATTTTATTTTAACTATTTGTTGAATGCATGAGAGATATCTATGTAAAAATATAACATCAGTATCCATAGTAGTAATAATAATAATAATAATAAAAAAAAAAAAGAAACAAATTGCTTATATTTGTGCAAATCCCATATACTTCCCTGGTGATCTACCACTCCCCTCCCTGGTCTTCCCCGAAATGATTCTGTATAAAGAACATCACAGTGCACACCTGATACATTTTTTCCATTACTTTGCAAGAGAGCAAGAAAGGTTCCTTAGAACCTATCAAATACCCATAATTACAAAAATTAAAACTTGCAACCAAAACATTTCCCTCAGGAAAAAAATATAGAAAATCCATTTAGTGATTAACACTGGACTCTCTGCTCCGACCCCCCCCCCCCCCTCCCAAAAAAAAAAGAACCTGGCCAACTCCCGTGAATGGGGAGAAAAAAAGGGGTAAAGAGACTGGGGAAGAGGGAGGGGAAGAGAGGCAGGGAAAAAATAAAACCCTCCCCTCCCTTCTGTTCTCCCCCCTCCCATGTTGCCCCCTCCCATGTTGCTCCCTCCCGCTGCTCTATCCATAGTGCCTATCCAGCCATTCAACAGCTGTCTGTGGCTTGTCCAAAAAATATACAGCTTAATTTGCCTCTATTCTTAATTTAGCAGGGTATTGCATTGAATAAAACAGCTGCAGAGTCTGCAGTCTCTTTTTTACAACTTGAAATTTAGTCAGCTGTTTTTGAATTTCAGGAGAAAAATCCAGAAAGAACATAATTTTAGTTCCATTAAACATAACTTCCTTCAAATCTCAGACTCTTCTGAGAATATGGTCTCTATCTTGTTGATTAAGAAGTTGTATTAAGAATGGCCGTGGAGGGGCTCCTACAGGTAGTGGCCTACTTGGTACTCGATCTGCTCTTTCAAATGAGAAGGACATAGAAAGATGTTATTTTCAAATCGTCTCCCAAAGCCATGTTTCCGCAAATTCGGATGCTGCACCACCATTCACAAAGTACAGCGCGGCTTGCACATGTGCAGTTGGAAGCTGGCTGTAAAGCCACAAGGAGTAACATCCAGCTTCCCATAGTAAAAATAACAGTGTCAGGGAGTGCAATCAGTGTGTGCAAAAAAGCAATAGTAATGTAAATCAACGTACTATGGAGTGTACTGCACTTTCAGAAAAGAAATGCAGAGGATCTGACATCGGGCAGTGATTATTTGCAGGAGAGGATTGGGGAGAGCATGGACAGTACAGACAGAAGAGGTGTATAGAGGGTATAATGGTGACCAATATGTACAGCAGATTGTCATAAAAAGGAATTATGCAAGGTCTGGTTCAGGCTAAAAACAAATAAGGATGGTGTACTCACATGAAGCATTGAAGCTAGGAAGGTTGAGTGATATTAATGCTTTCCTCCACCACCTCCCTCTGTCTTTCTTTTGGTCCATCTGCACTATCCGTGTGAGGGCCAGGCTGCAACCAAGCACTCAAAGGTTTTCTCTGCTTGCTCCCCTTTCCTCCAAATTTTTCTCTGGTACTTCTGCAGCTCATATGAGCAGTGTGTGAAGCAGTTTTGGGAGAGATGTTTGTTAGCAGGACTGTGAGGCAGCCATTGAGAAGTGTCTGTGAGGGTGGATGTAGGTAGGCAGTATGGGTGAGAAGGGAAAAAACTTTATCCTAACAAGGGGTTAAAGATCTAAAGGCTTGTTTGCTGTAATGTATGGTAATGAGGGGAACCTCAACAACTTCCAGTCCACTGTAAGTTTATAAATGTCCTCGGACAGGAAGGGTGATATATTGGTCATGGCTTCAACAATGATCAAGACATAATTTTGTTGGGCCGGCAATGCCCTACAAACTAAAAGTAATCCTAGTGCCTAATGAGCCACTGGATTAATTTTACAGTCGATTGAAGGGGGTCCCACACCCTTTCCACCACCTCCTTTACCAGTATTTCCCGAGATAACAGAGAGCCCGGTAAGGATGAGTCTGGCTCTGGGCACATAGTGAGAGGAACGGATGTTATTCTTCCCACTGTGTGACATCAAAAACAGAAAGCGACAGTTCTAAGTAGTTTTTAGCCAAAAAATTATGTTATTTACATGTAGGAGAGGAATATCAGAATTGGCCCTGACTGGAAGTGGTTAAATTGATCAGAAGAGCTTGCAGTATGTCGCAAGGCATGCAAAAGAAACATATAGAAACTGTTCTTTTTTTTAGGTATTATGTGTGCATGGGAACACATAGCAGTGTTTTATTTTTTTCAAATTTGACAGCAAAAGTGGAAATATAGTCCAGTGGCATGCGGTAAGTTGCTGCTTTCTGCAATAGGACACCATGTCCGAGCTATGAATATCTCAGATTTGACCAAAATAACTATTTACTGAGTGATATGACTGCTGTGAGTGCTGCATCATACTGTATGCATTATCAGCTACACACAGCATGGAGCGCAACATTCCAGCATCATCTTGGGAAAGTTCCCATCTGCTTCCAGAACAAAATGAAGTTAGGCAGAGTGCTTCTCAGCCACTCATGAGAAGCCTTGTATTTTTATCAATTATTACAAGCTACCTCTGTTTGGCTGAAGTGGAAATCATGATGTAATCTGCCTGCTACATTCATTTAGAGATCTGTAAATTAATAAACTTACAAGTTTCATCTGCCACCTTGGTAGATTGTAATTCTCAACGGAACACAAGTGTGGTAATCACCACACTAATCACACTAATAAACCATTAATGCTTCCTCGATCTATGCAACTAAAGGCTCATACCTCTGTGTGGGCAGTGAGCTGGAGGAAGAGTCTGCAGCAGATTGAACTGATTGCAGGTACAAAACTTTGTGGCCGCCAATGAAAAAAATAAATACAGTACAGTATGTGAATTTATATATATATATATATATATATATATATATATATTTGTAGCGGCCTCCTCACTCCCCTCTTTCTCTCGTCTCGTCTTTTTCTTGTCTAGGGGTACCTTAGAGGGGAGGGAGCGGGGACACCACGCCTGGCCTCCACCACATGTGTCAGTGCGGTATAAGCAACGTTCTTGTATTACCTTCGGGTCAGTGCTGTGCACCTCGGTCCTCTCTCCAAGAGTCACCTTGAACAATGTCTGCTAGGAATTGAGCTCCACACCATTAAAGTTCAACACTCCTTTATTCTTCTTGAATGAACACAAACAGTTGAACTCCCTTGGATATAGAACAGGAAAGGAGGTGTGGATGCGAATAGGCCCAGACACAATTTGGTTCTCCACTTTCCTTCCTGAAAGTGAGTTACGGTCTCCGCACGAGGGGAATTTCCTTCCAGGCGGTCTCCGACGAGAGGCTCACCTGTCACCGGCAATATGCTGCACCAGGTCTTCAAGTGAGGAGCTCCCCCGGGTCCATTGCGCCTTCCAGATTCGGGTACCCACTCTATTTATATTCCATGTCTATTTTCGTTTATATTGCAAAAAATAAATGTAGCGCCCCCCTCACTCCCCTCTTTGCATCAGCTCATTTCTCTTCTTGTCTAGGGGTACCTCAGAGGGGAGAGAGCGGGGACACCACGCCTGACCTTCACCACAGGTGTCAGTGCGGTGTAAGCAAAGTTCTTTCTATACCTTCGGGTCAGTGTTGTGCACCTAAGTCCTCCACGTGAGATTACCTTGAACAATGTCCACAAGAAAAGAGCCCCACACCATTAAAGTCCAACACTCCTTTATTCCTCTTGAGTGAACAGCATAATCAGTTAGACTCCCTTAGAAAACAGAACAGAAAAGGAGGTGTGGATGCGAGTAGGCCCAGACACAATTGGTTCTACACTTTCCTCCCTGAAAGTGGGTTGCGGTCTCCGAGCGAGGGGGAATTTCCTTCCAGGCGGTCTCCGGTGGGAGGCTCACCTGTCACTGGCAATCTGCTGCACTCGGTCTTCAAGTGAGGAGCTCCCCCCGGTCCATTACGCCTTCCGGATTCGGGTTCCCAATCCCTGGGTTCCCTAGGATCTCCTTCCCTTGCGGAACTCAGTGTTGGGCACTAAGCTCCGGACCTCCATCCGAGTACCTCACCCCAGGCTAAAGGTGCCTGGGATGGAACACGATCTCCGGCGGTTCTCCAGGCCTAGGCCAACCAGAGTAGCGGCAGGAACCACCGTCCACAAGCTGAAGGTGCCTGGGACTCCGACCCTGTGACAAAGATGGCCGGCCCCTTTATACCCTCTCCCAGCAAGCACGGCGGGTTCCCCGCCCCACCATACCGCTGCCGAGGGAGGACAAAAAGGAGGTATGGCACATAGCAATGATTCAACCCCAACCCAGGGCGACAGCACCACCCACTGGGCTGCGGGGAATTACACATCACTAATGTCTCTGCCAAGTTCAAATTTACACCCGGGAAAGTACATACCCGCTACACTCTCCCCCTGGTGGTTTGACACTGGTCCCCAGTGTCTGGAGTAAATCATGCCCTCAACGGCTGACATAATCCAATCCAGAAACCCACTAACAATTGTGCAAGAATAAAACTTTTAGAAAAACTATCCTACTGAAACAATTGTGTCTGAGCCCTGTAATAGAAAGGGAAAGGAACAACAACATGTAATCATAACTTTGAATCACATTTTACATTATACTTTTCCCACCCATCCTGACTAAGATCCACCCCATTCTCAGTGATCTTGATAGAATGCTATCCTGCAGAGGGAAAAGAAAGAAAACAACACGCATAACCCTGACACATGTATTCGTGTGAGAGAAAAGAAACTTCTCTGGGCAGAAATCCCTTTTCTCCAAAGAGTGAGTGTGTGAAAAGTGTTTAACATTGCGCAACACTGCCACCTAGTGACAGAATCGCGGTAACTGCACTCGTGGAAATTTCCTCTTCTCTTTGGGCCCTATCTACCCCAGAGTCCAAGATCTCTTGCGGGAAAAGTGGAGAACAAACCAGGAACAGTTCTCCATTCCTCTGGGCACAAAAGCAACGGCCCCAGAAAGTTCAGCAGCATAGAACAAAACTGAGTCTTTTTCTCTCCTAAAGGTAAAAGCGGGGATGCGGCAGAACAAGTGGCTTCAAGTGTTGATCCATGGTCTCTAGATGATACTCCACATCTTCTCCTTCCTTACGCCGGATCAGCACTTTGTCTGCATGGATGTGCCGTCCCAACATCCACTCTGCCTTGCAGTCTTTAAAACATTGAGAAGCCTTGGGAGAGCATGCCAGGTACCTGCGGGCGTGCGGAACCTGAAGGTGGGTCCACACAAAGTCATTGTACCAGCGCTCCTGGCACACTTCCACCTCATAGAGCAGTTCCTTCGACAAGTGTGGATACTCCCATCCGTACTCCGCAGCAACCTTCTGGCCAAATAGGCGTTGTAGTCTCGCCAAAGGAGGCATGGTAGCTTTGTCCCCTTCGCCAGGCAAAACGATTGAGTCCGGGTGGCGAGGGACCTTGACCACATCTGGTCTGGGCATAGGTTCCCGCAGCAACAGCCTCTTTTCCCCGGCCTTCGGTACAGACTGTACCGGGGATGTAGAAGCAGGCTGGGGACGGGACCCTTCTTCAGATGCTGGTGCCTCCACCCGGGGTGTACTTTCCCCTGTAGACATGGGTGGATCCCTAGTTCTGCGGTATGAAGCAAGCGGTACTTTGTCCCAGCCCTTCTCGGCAAACAAATCATCTATGGCAACGTCGTCTCCCATTTCCGAGAGCGACTCCAGGTCAGAGGTGTCACACTCCTCCGCGGGTAGGTACCCTGTAGTGGAGACTGAGTTTCCACCTCTTCCCACACACCAAATCTCTCCGCCTGGCTTACCTCGGCCTTTACTTGAAGCGGGATGTCCGGAACTCTTGTCGACGGATTCATCTGGGCCGGGCGTAAGCGAGCGAGACGGTCCACCACCACCGCTGGTCGGGGCTACCATACCGGTCTTTCTCTTCGTTGGCGGACGCTGTGAGACAGTGGTGACCGAGTCAGCATCCTCGGATTTCTCCCGTTGGGGTTTTACGACCTCCTCCGTGGTCGTTGCAGTGTGCGCAGGGATGGCTCTCACAGCAGTGATTCCTCCTCTCTGAGTGGTGTTGGCTGAAGCCCGGCCGGGGTAGATGGTTCTCGGCCTCTCGACTGCCGGATCCACTTCGAACAGAAACCCCCCACAGGCCTCAAAGCGTCCGAATGGCTTCAGTTGGCACACCAGTCCCGAACAGCTGGGACAAATCACACCCAGGGCCTCAACGTCCATGCACGAGTACAGGGCGAATCGACCCCTTGGCTTTAGCCGGATCCCCGTATCTGTTACCGGAGCAGCAGCAGTCAATGTCGTGGTGGAAGGGTGAACTGGAATCCACGAGGTATGTCCGAACATGGCGACCTGTTGCTGATCCATCGCACACTGCAAAGTTTTTGCGCCTACGTCCCACGTGTAGTCCTTCACACGTATTGGACTCCTCCCCTTTTGCTCCAGTTCGCTGTCTTTTCTTCTTTTTCCTTTTTGAGTCACGCCCACGAACTAAGCGATGGGGGTGTGCCTGGTGGCGCAGTGCAAATAGAAACCCCCACGTGTACTACTTCACACGGCTGAGCTTCCCCCTCTTCCCGCTCTTCTGTGCGGGCCTTTCCCTTCAATGGGTCATGTCCAC
The DNA here is from genome assembly GCA_029206835.1 of Rana muscosa. Classification (NCBI taxonomy): domain Eukaryota; kingdom Metazoa; phylum Chordata; class Amphibia; order Anura; family Ranidae; genus Rana; species Rana muscosa. The sequence goes on along the minus strand of CM055117.1, from coordinate 699,094,544 downwards.
GACTTTGAGCACAGGGATGCACTTCGGCCAATGAAGGCCTGCCTATTCGCTTAACTCCTCCAGCAGACACGTTTAATTCCATGGTGCACAAACACTATACCAGACCCGAGCCCCCACGTGTAGCGGCCTCCTCACTCCCCTCTTTCTCTCGTCTTGTCTTTTTCTGGTCATGGGGTACCTTAGAGGGGAGGGAGCGGGGACACCACGCCTGGCCTCCACCACATGTGTCAGTGCGGTATAAGCAACGTTCTTGTATTACCTTCGGGTCAGTGCTGTGCACCTGGGTCCTCCCTCCAAGAGTCACCTTGAACAATGTCTGCTCGGAATTGAGCTCCACACCATTAAAGTTCAACACTCCTTTATTCTTCTTGAATGAACACAAACAGTTGAACTCCCTTGGATATAGAACAGGAAAGGAGGTGTGGATGCGAATAGGCCCAGACACAATTTGGTTCTCCACTTTCCTTCCTGAAAGTGGGTTACGATCTCCGCATGAGGGGAATTTCCTTCCAGGCGGTCTCCAACGAGAGGCTCACCTGTTACCGTCAATATGCTGCACCGGGTCTTCAAGTGAGGAGCTCCCCCGGTCCATTGCGCCTTCCAGATTCGGGTACCCACTCCCGGGGTTCCCTAGGATCTCCTTCCCTCGCGGAACTCAGTGTTGGGCACTGAGCTCCGGACCTCCATCCGAGTACCTCACCCCAGGCTAAAGGTGCCTGGGATGGAACACGATCTCCGGCGGTCCTCCAGGCCTAGGCCAACCAGAGTAGCGGCACGAACCACCGTCCACAAGCTGTAGGTGCCTTGGACTCCGACCCCATGACAAAGATGGCCGGCCCCTTTATACTCTCTCCCGGCAAGCACGGCGGGTTCTCCGCCCCACCATACCGCTGCCGAGGGAGGACAAAAAGGAGGTACGGCATACGGCAATGATTCAACCCCAACCCAGGGCAACAGCGCCACCCACTGGGCTGCGGGGAATTACACATCACTAATGTCTCTGCCAAGTTCAAATTTACACCCGGGAAAGTACATACCCGCTACATATTCAATTACAAACGTTTTTTTTTGGAAGATTAATATTATTATTATTATACACGATTTATATAGCGCCAACAGTTTACGCTGCGCGTTACAATGTAGAGGGGGGACAGCACAATTACAGTACAGTTCAATACAGAAGGTACAGGAGGGCCCTGCTCGTAGAGCTTACATTCTAAAGGGAGGGGGTGGTGGTACAAAAGGTAATGATTTGATGGGGGTGGATCAATAGACATACAAGTAATGATAGGCAAGTAATATGCATACAAACATAATAGGTAAAAGCGTAGACATATTCCATATAAAAAGGGAGTCATTATCACCAAACTCTGTTAATAATGTATTTAACGTGGTGTAATATACACAAAGAAAGCAATAGGAGTTAGATATAGAGCAGGAAGAAGTTCAAAAAAATGGGGAAATACATCAGGAAATATGATATGGAGCTTGGCAGGTGTCAAGTACCATCTGGTATGAAGTTTAATTGCAGTTTCACGGGTAGGCAAGGATCTCGTGTTTTTATACATATTTTCAAGCATCTCTTCCCATTCAGGAGGTGAAAAAGTGAGATCTGTCTCCATCTTCCAACTGGTCATTCATTTAGTTTTTTGGTCAAGAAAGGCCTTGTTAAGGAACTTGTATATGAGTGAGTGACTAAGTGAGTAACTTGTATAGTGCTACAAATGTGAACTAAATCGCCTCATGGCGCTTATTTCCATCCGGTGTTGTCCTGATCCTTCAGAAGAGGTGGGTCTTAAGATTTTTCCTAAAGGCCCGATGGTTTTCTTCCATGCGGATGTTGGTAGGTAGAGCGTTCCATAGCCATGGTCCTTGGACTGCAAATCTTCGTTCTCCCTTCGATTTGTAGTGGGACTTGGGGATGTGGAGGAGGTTTTGGTTAGTTGATCGTAGAATGCGATTGGGGGTGTAGTGTTTTATTTTATCGCATAAGTATTGAGGAGTGTTTCCTTGTGTGCATTTGTGGGTGAGAAAGAGGGTCTTGAATGTGACCCGATCTTTTACGGTTAGCCAATGTACTGTCCTCAGGGACAGGGGTGATTGATTCCCAGGGTTTTTTCCCGTTATCAGTCTGGCTGCCCTGTTCTGGATGACTTGTAGGCGTGAAGTATGGTATTTAGGTAATCCTAGGTAGAGGGAGTTTGCGTAGTCGAGTCGGGAATTGATGATTTTTCCGACTACTACTGCTGTGTCCTCTTCCGGGATGAAGGGGATGAGTCTACACAGTAGGCGGAGAAGATGGTGGGATCCGCTGACTACTGATCCTATTTGTGCATCCATCGACATCTCTGAGTCAAAGATGACTCCGAGGCTTTTGACTTTGGTGCTTTCGGTGATGATCTGTCCAAGGATGGTGGGTGGTGTCCTTGAAGCCCTAGCTTTTGTCTTTCGGTTTGCGTGGAGGAAAATAAGTTCTGTTTTGGATCCATTGAGTTTGAGGGAGCTCTCCATCATCCTATCATCGATCAATGCGAGACATTTTTCTAATCCGTGATTTTGGTAATTTTTTTGGTGATGCGAAGGTAGAGTTGAGTGTCGTCAGCGTAGGAGTGGTAGCACAGGTCTTGTTTTCTGATGATTTTAAGGAGTGGGCGGAGATAGATGTTGAAGAGCACAGGTGACAGGGGTGATCTTTGAGGGACTCCGGAAGAAATGGTGCACGTTTCTGAGATGAAAGCTCCTAGTTTCACTGTCTGAGAACAATTTTCGAGGAAGGATGCAAACCAGGGTAAATCTGAGTCTGTGACTCCAGCTACTTCTTTAAGGCGAATGAGTAGAGTTTTGTGGTCTACTGTTTTGAACGCTGCACTGAGGTCCAGCAGCACCAGGAGACATGATTCTCCGTCATCTGCTGCTTCGAGGGCGTCATCCCATATTTTGAGCAGTGTCGTTTCTGTACCATGGCCTGGGTGGAATCCTGATTGTAGTGGGTCCAAGAGTTTGTGGGTGTCCAAGTGGAGTTGTAGCTGCTGTACTACTGCTTTCTCAATAATCTTGGAGATGGTCTTAAGGCTTGTTACCGGTCTGCATTAGTTTGGGTCTTTGGTGTCGAGGTTAGGTTTCTTTAGGAGGGGTTTGATTATGCCTTGCTTTAGGGAGATTGGAACCATACCTTCTTTGAACGTTTGATTTACGAGATGTGTTATGGTGGGTGCCCGGATGTCGGTACATTCTTTCAGGAGTTTTTGAGAAATGATGTCATCTGGTGATGTGCTGTCTCGGAGGCTTCTGATGATGTTTTTGGTGGTGTCGATGGTGATTGGGACCAGCAATTTTTTTTTCGATTGTAGAATATTTGTATTGATTTCCTCTTCTTGCTTTGGCTGAGTGAGGTTGGTTGTTTTTTTCTGTTGAATTATTTCACGAATGTTTTCGATTTTATCGATAAAAAAATCAGATAGTTCATTACAGAATTCTTGAGTGTCGTTTGCTGGTGGCATGTAGGGTTCATAGTCTGAGCGACTAGTTTGAAAAGTTCACGTGGATGATTTATGGCTTTTGAGATGGTGTTTGAGAAGTGTTCTTTTTTTGCTTTGAAGATTGCTTTGTGGCATTTCTTAGTGAGTGCTTTGTAGTTTGTGTGGTTTTCCTTTGTTGGGTTTCTTCTCCAGGCTCCTTCAGCCCATATGCGTGAGTTTACTCCTCTATCCCTAAAAGTGTGTTCACAAATAAGTTCAAATCGAGTGCTGCAAATAGCTATGATAGAAGTGACGAATCTGGACATATCTAAAATGTTCAGAGGAAGGTAAATCGTGTTCTGCTCGGAGTTGGGTCAAAGATTTAAATTGTGTGCCAGACTTAAGGGATGCAAAGGTAGTTAAGCTATTGGAGCTCCACCTAAGAACACTGTCTCTCTGTTGAAAGGCTGAGGGAAAATCAGGGTCTCCTATAAAAGGGTGCGAGTGGAGAGGTTAATTTATATTTTCTGTAGTATAGAGATCTAAGATAAAGGGATTGAGATATAATACTGTTAAGGGGAGCTATATTACATACCATTATGGATTTGGGCCACAGTAAACCAGGGAGGTGGTATGGATATATTGCATGGATTTCAAATTGTAACCATGGGATTGCCGATATTGGAGCATGCCACTGGGCGTTCTGTGTGAGTCTGGCTGCCAAATAAAAACGTCAAAAGTCCGGGAGACCTAGACCTCCGAGAGGTTGGGGTCTGTACAACAGTGATTTATTAAACCTCGGTTGTTTAGAATTTCATATAAATGTATTAATGTCTCTTTGGAGAGATTCAAAATAAGATTTAGAGATATAAATGGGTAGGGTCCTAAAAAAAAAAAGTATCTTGGGCAAGATCGCCATCTTAATGGCCATAACTCTGCCCAAGAAGGAAAAAAAGTAGGTTCTTTGTGTAAATTGAAAATGAGAAACATAAACCAATTTGCACAAAATTTTTGAAGCCTTTATGGAATAGGCCACAATATCTGAGGGAGAGCAAGCACATTGCACCTGTAAGTAAAAATGTGGTGCCTTGTTTCAGACTAAAGATTGTACAAGGTTAGAGATTTGCACTACATATCTGCATAACAAACCAAAAATGTATAATAAAAAGTAATGTGATCTTCTATATATATCTTAATATAATTAAATGAAAGTGAAGGGTCCTGCTCACATCTAAATGTGTTTCCACAAAGCCCAATAAACCGAACCGTTGTCAGTAGTCATACAGTGCTCCTTTGGATGTATATTTCTATATATACAGTATCTCGCCAGGCAATAAAGTTCTATATATATAAATTGTGCATTAACAGAACTCTTGAAATCCTTGAAAGAACAGATATCAGTATATATTAAAAATAAACAACTCTAAATCCTCGTACACCCGACCGGTTTTCTTGCCGAGAAAACCGTGCGTGTGTACGAGGCTTTCAGGTTTCGCATCAAGAAAACTGCCCAGAATCTCGACGAGAAAAAAAGAAGACCTGCTTTCTTTTTTCTCGTGGGGAGTCTCATTTTTCTCATCGTGATTCTCGTCAGACTGTATTTGGACGAGAAAACCGTTCGTGTGTATGCTTTTCCGAGTCTTCAAAAACCGCGCATGGTCAGAATCAAGTATGAGACGGGAGCGCACCTTCTTGTAAAACTAGCGTTTGTAATGGAGATAGCACATTCATCACACTGTAACGGACTGAAAGCACAAAGTCTGAAATGCACGAATCATCTCTTCCCAAACTTTTACTAACACGCGGTAACACGAGATTAGCAAAAGCAGCCCAAGGGGTGGCGCCATGAGAATGGAACTTCCCCTTTATACTGCCGTCGTACGTGTTGTACATCACCGCGCTTTAGACCGACGAGATTTTGGATTGACAGTGTGTATGCAAGGAAAGCTTGATAAGAATCTCGTGAAGCTTGACAAGAAACCCATCGAGAAAAACAACGTTTTTTTTGCGACAAGATTCTCTGTCGTGTCGTGTACGAGGCTTTAAAGTATCCTTTTATTGGTTGAATAAGTGTCAGGGAATAGGCTGTGGAAGTACTAGCAATCTTGCCAGTAGAAGAAATGGGTGCCATAGGTCCATCATGTGACAGATGATTCCCCCTGCTGGCCTATAGTGATGAGCCGAACACCCCTGGGTTCGGTTCGCACCAGAACCCGCGAACGGACCGAAAGTTCGCACGAACTTTAGAACCCTATTAAATACAATGGATGCGAACATTCGAAATCTAAAGTGCTAATTATAATGACTATTATGCATGTTATTGTCCTAAAAAGGGTTTGGGAACCCGGGTTCTGCACTAGGGGACATGTATCAATGCAAAAAGAAGTTTTAAAAACGGCTGTTTTTCGGGAGCAGTCATTTTAATGATGCATAAAGTGAAAAAAAAAAGTCAAATATTCCTTTAAATATCATACCTGGGGGGTGTCTAAAGTATGCCTGTGAAGTGCCACGTGTTTCCCGTGTTTAGAACTGTCCCTGCATAAAATTAAATTTCTAAAGGAAAAAAAGCCATTTAAAACTGCTTGCGGCTTTAATGTAATGTCTGGTCCCGGTAATATGGATGAAAATCTTTGAGAAAAATGGCATAGCTACCCCATCACCCACCCCCCCCCTACCCCAGCCCATTACCAGCCCCTTTGGGTCTTGTATGGATATTAAGGGGAACCCCGCACACAAAATAAAAAAGGCCCTATATACTCTGAAAAGCCGTATACAGGCGGTGCATACAAGACAGGGACTGTAGGTTTGTTCTTATGTAGAATCTGTTTGTAATTTTGAACAGGTACATTGTTTAAGTGTAGCTCCAGCCAAAAAATCTATTTTTAAGCTTTTTGGAAAACATAGGGAAGGGTTATCACCCCTGTAACATTTGTTTTGCTGTCTGTGCAGTGTGCACCTGTTCAGAACAGTTCACCTCACTTTCCGTCCTAATGACAAATGTTTTTTGAAAATTTGGGGTTTTTATTGAAACAAGAATTGGTGATAAAGCATCAGTGGAGAGAAGACACTTTTTTTCCCATATTAACTCTTACAGGAGAGAATTTGCCTTCCTAGGGGTAGATTTCCTCTCACTTCCTGTTGTATCCTTCCGTTTTTCAAGGAGGAGTCGTTTGTAAGTTGGATGTTTGAAAGTAGGGGCCTGCCGTATATACTAAGCTGAAATTTGCCCCTTACATGTTGGTGTTGCCACAACACTGTGAGCCCTCACAGTTACTCTTGGTGGGCACATGAATGGGCCCTGCTGTGAATTATTAGATCAAGAATTGTAATTGCATGCCCCTGTTGAACAGGGGCTGAAAAATTGGGCCTTTGGTGGTGGTGGTGGTGGTGGTGGTGTTGACACAACACTGTAAGGCCTCACAGTTACTCTTGGTGGGCGCAGGAATGGGCCCTGCTGTGAATTATTAGATCAAGAATTGTAATTACATGCCCCTGTTAAACAGGGGCAGAAAAATTGGGCCTTAGGCACTGGTGCCACAACACTGCAACCCCTCACAGATACTGTACTTGGAGCACAGCAATGAGCCCTGTTGCAAAGTATTGCATCAAAAATTGTAATTACACGCCCCTGTTAAACAGGGGCTGAAAAATTGGGCCTTAGCCACTGGTGCTGGTGCCACGACGCTGCAACCTCTCCCAGATACTCTAGTTGGAGTGCAGGAATGAGCCCTGCTGCAAAGCATTGCATAAAAAATTGTAATTACATGCCCCTGTTAAACAGGGGCTGAAAAATTGGGCCTTAGCCCAAGAACCGCTGCACCACCAGGTTAAGGACGTGAGCCACACAGGGCACATGGGTCAGTTGTCCCTGTCTGAGGTTGGAGAGGAGGTTGGTGCCATTGTCGCAAACCACCATTCCTGGCTTAAGCTGGTGTGGCGTCAACCACCTCTCGGCCTGCCCCTGCAGAGCAGACAGAACCTCTGCCCCAGTGTGGCTCCTGTCCCCAAACACACCAGCGCAAGCACGGCATGGCATCTTTTTGCCTGCGTACTTGCGTAGCCCCTTGAATGCCTATGGAGCACCGCAGGTTCCGAGGACAAAGCACAGGAAGAGGCCATGGAGGAAGAAGAAGAGGAGAGGGGGTAGGAGAGAGGTGTGTCACAACCAGTAGTAGCATTTTGGAGGCATGGTGGCGGAACAACCTCCAACACTACTGCACCTTGTCCTGCATCCTTCCCAGCTGCCAAAAGAGTGACCCAATGCCTGCTGGACCATGAGTCAGCGGTAATATGCACCTTACCGCTGACCGCCCTGTCCAGCGAGGCCAAGACATTGCCTTCCACATGCCGGTAGAGAGCCGGAATCGCCTTCCGTGAGAAAAAGTGGCGTTTGGGAACCTGCCACTGAGAAACCGCACATTGCACAAACTCACGGAAGGGGGCCAAGTCTACCAACTGAAAAGGCAGCAGTTGAAGCGCTAGCAATTTAGCCAAGCTAGCATTCAACCGCTGGGCATGTGGATGGCTGGGAGTGAACTTCTTTCGACGGTCCAGCAGCTGGGGCAGGGAAATTTGCCTGCTAGAATCGGACGTCGGTGTACTGATAGCAGAGTGCCCGCAAGTACTTGGCTGTGACACACCTAATTCTACACCTTCATTCCTCTCAGTGCAGGTTTCAGAGAGGACTGAAGGTATAGTGGGGTTGGAGATCCCAGCTGATGCGGTGCAAGGAGAGGTCCGCTTTGTTCTTCGGTGTGGGTCTTTAAGGTAGGCTTGCCAACGAGCTGCATGGCAGGGCAACATATGTCTGGTCAAGCATGTGGTGCCCAAGCGGGTGATGTTTTGGCCACGCGATATACGCTTGAGACATATGTTGCAAACAGCAGCTGTGCGATCTGATGCACTCGACTCAAAAAAGGCCCACACCAAAGAACTTTTTGAATAACGGGCAGAGGCAGCGCCCTGCACAGGCGGAGCTCTGCGGTGTGATTCCGTCAGTGTGCTGCCCTTACGCTGGCCCCCCGAGGGCATCCTGCCTCGTTTGAGATGTGCCTCCTCCTCCTCCTCCTCCTCTCTCCTATTAGGCACCCATGTGGAGTCAGTGACCTCATCATCCCCTCCCTCCTCATCACTGGAGCCAATATGGCAGTATGCTGCAGCTGCTGGAACATGACTGCCAGATTGGTGTCCTTCTTGAGCATCCCCTCTCTCTGCTCTCACGCTACTGCCTTCCTCTAGCTGGGTATCATCATCAGACCCTTCGAAACGCTGGGCATCCTCCTGGAGCATGTACCCAACACTGTGCTCAAACAGTTTGGGGGACACCTCAGGAGGACATGGTTGGTCTAGGGAAGGAGTGACTGATGATGACATTGATACCAAGGGAAGAGGACGCTTTGGCAGCTGCTTTGCCAGTACCCTGAGCCTGGGTGAGAGAGGATGAGGAGGGCTTGGTCATCCACTCTACCAAGTCTTCGGCATGATGCGGCTCAACACGTCCAGCTGCCGAAAAGAAGGACAAGCGTGTCCCATGGCCATGTGCTGATGGCGATGCACCGCGTCCACGAATAGCACTGTTGTCTCTAGACACAGAGCCTACTTGCCTTTTATTGGCTCCTGACTGTCTGCCTCTCCTTGTTTGCCTTCCAGACATTCTAATGGCCTGCAGGGAGATGGGAAAACCAGCAATAAGGCCTAGCTTCAGGAGTATATTTTGCAGGAATCACACTACGCCTGCTGTAAGTGCTGCAAATGCCTGTTGGTGTAACACACCAGGAAAACACAGAAATACGGGCTAACTTCAGGTGTAATATGATCAGGAGGCACACTCCGCCCGCTGTAAGTGCTGCAAATGCCTGTTGGTGTAACACCAGGAAAACACAGCAATACAGGCTAACTTCAGGTGTATAATGTGCAGGAGGCACACTCCGCCCGCTGTAAGTGCTGCAAATGCCTGTTGGTGTAACACACCAGGAAAACACAGCAATACGGGCTAACTTCAGGTGTATAATGTGCAGGAGGCACACTCCACCTGCTGTAAGTGCTGCAAATGCCTGTTGGTGTAACACACCAGGAAAACACAGCAATACGGGCTAACTTCAGGTGTATAATGTGCAGGAGGCTTAGTAACAATGACACTGACACTGTCCCCTGCCTATCCTTCTCTCTCCCTGCACACAAGGTTTATCAAAGAATATGACACTGACACTCTCCCTGCCTATCCTTCTCTCTCCCTGCACACAAGGTTTAGCAAAGAATGTGACACTGACACTGTCCCCTGCCTATCCTTCTCTCTCCCTGCACACAAGGTTTATCAAAGAATATGACACTGACACTCTCCCTGCCTATCCTTCTCTCTCCCTGCACACAAGGTTTAGCAAAGAATGTGACACTGACACTGTCCCCTGCCTATCCTTCTCTCTCCCTGCACACAAGGTTTAGCAAAGAATATGACACTGACACTCTCCCTGCCTATCCTTCTCTCTCCCTACACACAAGTTTGAGGTACAAATAGCACTGACACTGTCCCTGCCTATGTAACTCTTTCCCTGCGCCGGAACACACTACACAAGGCTGCCGCGCTGGCAGCCTTTTATAGTGTGGGGCGTGTGCTAAACCCCCTGAGCTATAATTGGCCACAGGCAACCTGCCTGTGGCCAATTATGGCTCTCCTAGCTGCCGGCGCTGTGATTGGCCAAGCATGCGGGGTCACAGTGCATGCTTGGCCAATCACAGCGCCGGGATTGCACTGCAATGGCGCAGTGTATTGTGGGCCGTTCGCGTCACTCGAGTTTGACTCGAACACCGAGCTCATCCCTACTGGCCTATATAAGGCGGCCTCTGTCTGATACAAGTTGCTGGATTGTCTTCAGCTCTCCCTGAGTTCCTCCTGAACCTACACCTGTTTCCTGGTGTCTCGCTGTGACCCGGATTGTTCCTTGGCTTACCCTGATCTTCTTCTGGCTGTGACCCTGCTTACCCTAAGGACTACTCTTCTGCTTTATCAGCCTGCTTGCCTGTGCATGACCCCTGCTTATCCTAAGGACTACTCTCCTGACTAAACTGCCTGCTTGCCTGTGTATGACCTTAGCCTGTTGAAAGAACTTGTTTCTATCTGAATACCTTCTACTTGTGTACTGTAAATATCTCTTAAACTTGCACAGTTTAGGAGATATTAACTATATATGCCGACATCATCGGCGCATGCGCTTTGAAGAAATGGCTGCCCATGCTGTTTTTTCAGGGCCATGCGCGGGAGTGATGTAAGCAAACCCGGAGGAAATTCCGAGGAAAATGTCAGCCATCTCAGCAGTGTGCGGGCACCAATGAGAGAGCTTTGTTCTAAGGTAAGTATTTCATAAAGAGCTAGAATGCGATGCATACTAACTCATTATGCCTTTGTCTTACAGTTTTTTTGTTTGTTTGTTTTTTCCAAGTTTACAACTTCTTTAAAGTCTGTGAAAATAACCAATTGGATCCCAATCCAATGTGAATAGTCCCAAAACGTGTTTTTACTGTATCCAAACAATATCTTCCTCCACTCTGTGCCCAATAATATCAAGATTGCACACCAATATGCAAGTGGGTCCCACCACATTTTCTCCAATGTGCTCACCTCAAAATATGGACCTAAAACATACACTCACTTTATTAGGTACACTTGTTCAACTGCTTGGTAACTCAAATTGCTAATCAGCCAATCACATGGCAGCAACACAATGCATGTAGGCATCTAGACATGGTGAAGACGACTTGCTGAAGTTCAAACCAAGCATTAGAATCGGGAAGGAAGGGGATTTCAGTGGCTTTGAACGTGGCATGGTTGTTGGTGCCAGATGGGCTGGTCTGAGTATTTCAAAAGCTGCTGATTTACTGGGATTTTCACGCACAACAATCTCTAGGGTTTACAACAGGGGTCTCAAACTGGTGGCCCTCCAGCTGTTGCGGAACTACAAGTCTCATTGTGTCTGTGCCTGAGGGATTCATGCTTGTAACTGTCAGCCTTGCAATGCCTTATGGGACTTGTAGTTTTGCAACAGCTGGAGGGCCGCCAGTTTGAGACCCCTGGTTTACAGAGAATGGTCAGAAAAAGAGAAAATATCCATTGAGCGGCATTTGTGTGGATGAAAAGGCCTTGTTGATATCATGCATGTTGGTTTGAATTATTTTGCTTATTTACACTGACTTTAATGCCCTGTACACACGATCAGATTTCCGATGGAATAAAAACCGATGGATTTTTCCATCGGAATTCCGATGAAACTGACTTTCATCAGTCTTGCCTACACACCATCAGTCAAAATTCCGACCGTCCAAAATGCCGTGACGTACAACACGTACGACGGCACTATAAAGGGAAAGTTCAAATCCAACGGCGCCACCCTTTGGGTAGCTTTTGCTGATTTCGTGTTACCGCGTGTTAGTAAAAGTTTGGTGAGAGCCGATTCGCGCTTTTCAGTCTCCGTGCTTTTCAGATCGTTTTCTGCATTTCAGTTTTTGCTTGTGGGTTCGTATTTGTCTTTCAGTGCGTGCAGTCAGGTCGGTTCGGTTTTTCAGTGCCTTCTTGGTCGCTCATTACTGTTTTTCAGATCGTTCTTCACAGGCCTTGCTGTTCCTCTGTGCATTCTGTTTAAGTTCGTTCTGACCAGCCGACCGGTTTAAAGCCATGTTGGACGTACGTTCTCATCATAGAGCTCACGCTGCGTATGCGCTTGGTGTTGCGGTTAATACTTTGACCCAAGCTCAGTCCATGAACAGGGCGAGGAGGAGTTCATGGACCAAGAATTGGTTGCTCCAGCGGGACCAATTCTGTCATATGCCTCTGCTGCGGGAAATCCAGGAGAATAATCCTGATGACTACAGGAATTATCTCTGGATTACGGACCCCGTTTTTCACCGTCTGTTGGATTTGGTGTCCCCCTATATCACCAGACAGGACACTGTGATGCGTCAGGCCATCACTGCGGAGCAGAGGCTAATCGCCACCTTGAGATACCTGGTGACTGGGAGAAGTTCACGACGAGCATCTCCCCCCAGGCTCTGGGGGGTCATTATTCCAGAGACCTGTTCTGCCATCAAGTTATGCAGAAGGACTATATTAAGGTAATTTTTCTCCTTTAACATCACATTCTATGTATATAATGCTTACTAATGCATTGTATTTCTTTAATCCTTCCCTAATTACCCTGATTGCAATATGCTGTGAATGTCCCCTTTGTCCTCATGCATGCTGTACCCTTTTTTGGGCCTACATGCATATTTGCCTTCACTAACCTCTCCAGCATGCTATCCTGGGCCCAAACACCCCTAGCCTAGTCACTTAACAAGATATTTTGACAACTCCATTGTATTGATTTACCCTCCCCTCCCCTCCAATGTGTCCAAATGTTTGGTTTATCATTACAATCAGGCAGAGTGGTGTAGTGTTTTTTTTTTTGTAGACCCAAACTCAGCTAGAACCCCTCCCCCCTAAAATGTGTACAAATGTTTTGCTTCTCATTACAATCAGGCAGAGTGGTGTATTATTATTTTTTTAGGCCCAAACTCAGTTAGAACCCCTTCCCCCCTAAAATGTGTACAAATGTTTTGCTTATCATTACAATCAGGCAGAGTGGTGTATTTTAATTTTTTGTAGGACCAAACTCAGCTAAAACCCCCCCCCCCAAAATGTGTGCAATGAGCCATCAGAGGGGGTGAGGAATGTGATAATTGTGCCTTCTATTTGTGGCTATAACTACTCCCTAAAAAACAAATGTTATACTGATGTTGGGCAAGAATGTTTTTGTGTAATCTGCTTGCAATGTTATGTGCAAAAGTCCTAATAATTTCTTTTTGTTTGACTCCACAGTTTCCTTCATCACCACAGGAATAGCAGACTGTGGCATCCCATTTTGCCGAGCGGTGGAACTTTCCTAACTGCGGAGGGGCAATCGATGGGAAACACATCCGCATAGTGCCACCACCCCGTTCGGGGTCATACTATTACAACTACAAGGGGTTTAATAGTATTGTGTTAATGGCGGTGGTGTAGGCACACTATGAGTTCATGTATGTGGACGTGGGGAAGAATGGCCGGATGTCGGATGGGGGAGTCTTTGCACAGACGGAATTTGCCTGACGTCTCCAGAGTGGTGGCCTGGCACTACCACATGATGAGGAGAATTTTGAGGGCCTTCCGTTTGTTTTTATCGCGGATGAAGCTTTCGGGCTGGGACCCCACCTGGTGAGGCCATTCCCCCAGAGGACCCTCACCCCAGAGAGGAGGGTTTTTAATTACCGGCTGGCCAGAGCCTGGAGCGTTGTTGAGAATGGCTTTCGGGATAATGGCCAGCCGGTTCCGCCTGTTTCTTACCTCTATCCATATGGCGCAATACAAGATCAATCATATTGTTTTTACCTGCTGCATACTGCACAACTATTTACGCAGAAATGCACCCACTGAGTTCTGTTGGGCCAGAGGCCGGAACTTGCAGACAATGCCCTGACGGGCCTGGATACTGGCCGTATTGGCTTGGCCCCCCAAAGTCCCCGTGAAGTGCGGGATAAATATGTCGGTTACTTTACGGGTAGGGGGGCCATTGCTATGCCAGACAATCTCTGATTTTATAACTTTTAAAAATAAAAAAAGTAAAATCTGTAAAAAACTTGATTTCTCATTATTGCTTGTGTTTCTTCAATCTGTCTCCCAGGTTCTCCTAGTACACTTGTAGTGCCAAGTGGCTTTGTCTTTAGTAAATAACCACAATTGTCACGGTAAACAAGAACATATTTTTCAAAATGGGATTGAGCATAGAAAGAAGAAGCCACACATTTTGGAGTATAAAAAGATTTTTACTCTGTGCACAACTTGTGCGTTCTAAATTTTTTGGGGACATTCTAAACAGCGTTTTCCCCCCCAAAAAGTTTGTTTTGCATAAACACGCATGTAAAAAAAATAAAAAATGATAAAAACAATGGAATTTACAAAGTTCAACCTTATAGAAAAAATGAAGGCAATATCAGGCATTATATAGTATTTCAAAAATGTGTATCTGTTGCCTTCATAAGATGGGGTGATGTCACCCCTGAACAAGGCAAATTTGGAAGATGCACACAAATTGTGCATCAGAATGGGGATTTTCCTCCTGATCCCATGCCAAATGTCAACATGTGCTATCTCCTATCATGGGGGATCAATGGACGTGTTTTGGGGGTGCAAACCCTTCCTCTCACCTACTTGAGTTGCGAGGGAGGGGTTGCACCCTCCAAACACGTACGTTGATTTGCCCTGATGGGAGATAGCACATGTTGACACACTGTGTGCATCTACCAAATTTGGCTTGTTAAATCACACAAAAATGTAGAAACTTTTAGGCCAAAAAAAATTGAAATGGTGGCAAGAAAAACATCTTTATACTCTCCCCAAAACATCAATCATGTTTTTAATTTGTTGGTCAAAACGATAGAGTTTGTGCATTGTAACGTCGATTTCTCGACTCATAACCATGATATCCTGGATTATGATTTGTGCGCTCTCACTGGAGAAAGGAGGAGATTGGTCTTCCACAAGCAGCACATCACCTAAAAAATAAATAAAAAACTCATGTCTGAAAAATATGCATGCATGCATCTATTCCCTGAATCTGTGGTGTATGACACTGACCTGTTGTGGTGACAATCTCGCACACTTCCTCCACATCTCATTCCTCCACCTCTCCTTCCTCCACCTCTCCTTCCTCCACATCCTGAAGTTTGGGTTCTCTCTGGTCCCCTTCTTTCTGAGGTTGGGGTTCCCTCTGTCCTTTCCGAGGTGTGGGGTTCCTGTCCTCCTCAGAGTTGTGTGTTCCAAGTCTCCGCTCCCCTATGAGAATGAAACAAAACGTATACTTATCACACAGATATTTGAGGTCAGAAATAGGAATATGAATTACTGCTTGGAAGTGGGGTACAATTGTCTTTTTTGGCAGAGTTACAAGCTGAAGACATGTTTTAAAATGTATTTCTAAACTGGAATCCTGACCTTTTTTGACCAAGTTATACACATGGAGACACCCCCAAAGTATCCACTCTAGCACCTGTGTGGGACACCCTAAAAAGGTTGTTCTGGGGTCCCACACAGGTGCTCCAGAGTACAGCTGTGGAACCAGCTGCTGAGTGTCCTCTCCTTTACACTGAATCAAGTTTGCATTTCACATTCTAGTTCAAACTACATCATCTAGACAACAATGTTTATAAACGTTGTTTTAATAGAAATAGGCATGACCAAATGTGGTTTACCTGTATCTGCGCAAAATATCTACTTTGGAGGAGGATTGATGTTTACTACGAACGATTATACTTTGGCCACTACCCTGAAAGTGGCTATTTTCAAATATCCAACCAGTCAATCAAAGCACATGGAGCAAAACATGCAAGTATAATAATCAAATTATTAATAACACGGCAGAAATACTTACTTTTTAGTAGCATTCTTTTGATCTTCCTGTACTGCTCCGGCTCCCTCAGCTTCAGGTGAGACCACCTTTTACGGAGCTGCTCCTTGGATCTCCGGACCCCAAATTTATGGTACAGACTCCTCATCACTTTGTCCATTATTTTGGCCTTCCTGAGATTAGGGGTGTTGTATGGCCCATGCTTCCCATCGTAATCTCTCCTCCGCAAGATGTCTCAGCAAAGGACATATTACTGGCCTTGTATCTTGTCCTGGATCGGGACATTTCCGGCCTTTCCTCATCGGAAGTTAAAACAACCCGCACTTGCTGTGTCACTGCCATGTCATCTCCCACTGGGCGTCGAACGAGAAGGGGCGGGGAATATCCGAGGAAGAACGCCAGGGGCGGGAACATCAGGGCTGGCCGACGTGGGCGGAGTTTCACACATGCGCAGGGAATATAATGATAACGACGTTGTGTGCACGGAGTAAGGAGGACCGGAAGTTCCGAACGTCACTGACGAAGGTAAAAATTAAAGTTGGGGCATCAGTGGCCTATACTGATTCATGATTTTAAAGGGCTAGATTGGGATAATATTAGGACAGTTTAGGCTGACCTAGTGTTTTTGTCTTGTGTTGTATCTTACAGCAAAAATGCAGAGTTTCAAGGATCCGGTAATCTTCAGAGCTTTCATAGATAAATATAGAGAGTTCACCAATTTATGGGAGCTTAAAAACCCATTATACCACAATCGTGAGGTTAGGAGGGCAACAATTGAAAAATTAGTGGAATATATGAAGATCTGGATCCCAGAGGCAGACTATAACATGATTAACAATAAAATCAATAACATGAGGAACAGCTACAAAAAGCAATACAAAGAGGTCCGCGAATCCCGGAGATCAGGAGCAGCAGCAGACCAAGTACATGTCCCCAAGCTGTGGTATTACAAACACCTGCAATTTCTGGACGAGCAGATAGAAGCCAGGGAATCACTTTCCAGCCTTCCCTCCCGCCTTCCCTCCACCCTTCCCTCCAGCGTTCCCTCCACCCTTCCCTCCACCCCTGCAGAGGGTGCCGAGGAGCTGGCTGACCTCGAAGAGCCGGATCTTCACATCTATAGTCAGGTATAGTATTTTTCAAAATATTTTTTGTCATAGAATAATTGTTGGGAACTAGATGTTATTATTAAAAAAATATATATAGTGGGCAGAATTGTTTGGGACAAGAATGAAAAATGCTGGTGTCAGAATGATAGTCTTTTCTATTTAGTAACATTTAATTTGCAACAGTCATGAGCTGGAAATTGTGTGTGATTGATGAACCAAAAACTCAAACTATGTCCCTTTTTTATACACAGGATGAGGTCAGCCAGGAGGACGAGGCTCTGGAGCGGGGCACCCAGGAGGAGGCAGGGGTGAGTGGCAGCCAGGAGTAGGCCGGGCCAAGTGGCAGCACCCAGTCACAGGTGCTTCCCCTCCAGGTGAGACAGAAAAGGCCCAGGAGGTTGAGTCGGTGGAGGAGGAATCCCTGAAAATAATAAGGGAAGCATCTGAGATCATGAGGGCCCCCCTCAACCCAGTCGAGTCCTATGGGTGCTATGTGGCCGATAGACTCCTTAAAGTGGAGGAGGGCCAACGTGCCCTCTGTGAGGAGCTGATATCTACGGCCCTTCACAGGGCGGGGAGGGGCCAGCTGACAGAGGCCTCACACATTTGCGATCTAGCCCATCCTTCTCCTCCTTCTCCTCCTCCTCCTGCCACATTCCCACCACCAGAGCCACAGCCTGCAAGGGGGCGTGGAGGGAGACGTGGAAGGAACGCTGCAGGGAAGCATGGAGGGAACACTCCAGGGAAGCGAGTAGGAAAGGCTACAAGGAAGACCAGAAAGTGATTGCCTGGCTTCAAGCTGCTCTGCCAGAAGACACAGTTTTTTGGAGTACCACAGCTTGGTGACATGTATGACATCTCCTGCTGCTCCTGATTTCTGTGATTCGGGGACCATATTGTGATCCCAATTTGAGGGACTCCTCATAGTATTGATTTTATTTGCCTTCATGTATTCCACTAATTTCTGAATTGTTGCCCTTCGGCCTCGTACACACGGCCGAGATTCTCGTTGAAAAAAACATGTCGTTTTTTTCGACGAGATTCTTGGACAAGAAACTTGTCCCGGCCGAGTGTACACACGCTCGTTTCAAAGAACCCGCGGTTCTTTGAATGGAGCGTACGCGGTGACGTCATCGACTACGACGAGCATGCGCTCGTCACATTCGATGCCGTCGCCGCCATCTTGGTATACCCTACGTATGCCTAGGAAGCTACCGCGCATGCGTCAAATTCATTTCGAACATGCGCGGGCTTCCGGGAGGACAGGTAAGTGTACACACACTCACTTTTCTCGTCGAGAAACATGCCGAGGAGAATCTCGACGAGAAAATAGAGAGCAGGTTCTCTATTTTCTCGTCGAGGTTTCTTGTCGGTTTTCTCGACGAGAAACCCGATAGCCGCGTACACATGACCGATTTACTCGGCAAGACCTCTCTGCCAGCAAGTTTCTTGCTGGTTCTTGCCGAGAAAATCGGTCGTGTGTACGAGGCCTTCATCTTTATTTGTTTTCCAGAATAAATGGATATTTGATTTAATTTAAATAGTTGCCTATGTGTTTTTCTTGTGAGTAGGAAGGTACATTTCATAAATACAATGTGTAATTAACAAGGGACACCAACACCAATCTCCTTGAGGGAAAAAAAAGAAGATAATAATGTTGTTGTGATAACTTGACCATAAAAAAATATGGACATCACTATAAAATATTAAAAGGCCAGAAAAAAATTAGGAGATCTTGATTAAAAATAAAAATAAAAATTAGAATCCTGCCTTTAAAATAAAATACGAAGATCCATGAGATCTCAAAGAAATAACTTTGTCCGAACTCTGTGTGAATATCCGCAACGATAATTTTTTGTGGGAAAACCGTTTATAGAAAGAAGAAAAGAATGTGCTACATTTAACGATACAAAAATTTGCAGCATGATGAATGTGCTATGTCCATTACGAATGCTAGTTTTACCAGAACGAGCGCTCCCATCTTGTAATTTAGTCTGAGCATGCATGGATTTTTCTCTGATGGAGTTCCCCACAGACGATCGGAATTTGCTATCGTTTTTTTTTCCATCGGTAAAATTTACCGATGGAAAAAAGACCGATGGGGCCCACACACAATTCGTTTGTCCGATTAAAAAAGTCCATCGGTCTTTTTTCATCAGAAAAACCGATCGTGTGTACGCGGCATAAGAGTTGTTCATGTTAAATATATTGGTATTTGTTCTTGCAAGGATTTCTAGAGTTCTGTTATTTATGCAAAATTTATATGTATATATGTATCCAAATTTATGTTGCATATCGAGATATATATAAATATACATACTAAGGAGCGCTGTATGACTACTGACAACTATATGAACATCATATGGAATAGCTAAAAAGAATCTCATCGATTTTAATGGGAGGTAATCTTTTAGGCAGGATATACTCTTATTTCAGCAATAAAAAAGAAGAGAACATGTATTCTTTAAGACAACACATGTAATTTGTAAGAATTTGATTAACAGAATCTTATTGTAGCCATGGGTGACAATGTGGGAGGCAGGGAGTTGGTATATTTCAGTAGTAAATATTTAATTAAACTGTATTTTTTGCAAAAGCATTTGGTAAATGAAATGTAATTATTTGCTGAATCACACTATTTAGAAAGTGATGGGGTTTTGGAGGCAGAATGTAGGCATTATTTATACAGAAATAATGTGTACAGAGAAACTTTACTTTTCCAGATACAAACATTGTACATAGCTAAGGCACAGGATCTCATTCTTTTTTAGTAGGCATATATGAGGCAAAAGTATTATTTCCTCAAAACTTATATAAAAATCTAACAGATTTAATGCATGGAATCCCATCTTTTTTAATTCAAGGGAATATCAGAAGCAAAGAGAAGTCATATTTCAGCAAGAAATAAGTAACAATAAATTTTAATATGTTGCCAAAAACAATGAAAATAGTTCTGCTTGAATGCCCCCCAAATCTGTGTCAGTCGGATCAGCATATGAAAATACTGGTGCAAGACAGAATCGACTTGTCAGGCTCCAGTAGACTTCAACAAAATGGTGGCCGTCTGCACACTGATACCGACTCCCTGTGAATGAAATGGGTAAAAGGTGGCTTCAGATGCATTTCGCACTTTTTGGGGATTAATCGTAGCGTCCTCAGTGTCTGTGTGCAGACGGCCACGAGTTGAAGTCCACTATATTATATGGGTACTGTTGTGCTGCACCGAATCTCTTCTTTTTTAACCACTTCAGCTCCAGGAGATTTACACCCCTTCATGACCAGGCCATTTTTTGCGATACGGCGCTGCGTTACTTTAACTGACAATTGCGCAGTTATTCAACACCGTACCCAAATAAAATGTATGTCCTTTTTTATCTTTCTTTATTTTTCAAGAATTTTATTAGAATTTTCTCAAAGTTTACAACAAAAATGCCGAAGTGGCAAGTATTTCAAAGTATTTAGTCATTTACAGTTAGGATAACAGATAACTTATGGTAAATAGTCAACAATATTAGGATATTTGAGTATTGTCATATCAAAAAATTAACAAATGACACACTGTGTTTATCAAACATGTATAAACGTCATGTTATATGTATCTTGCCCAATTGATAATACATTTTTATTTCCGTAACTGGGCTTGTACTTAGATGTTTGCTGATCACAAGGGAAGCTCGTTATTCTAAAGAGATGTCTTAGAATGTCTCATTATGGGACGCGGGGAGAGGAAAAGGGGGGAGCTTGGTTGTGAAGTACATATGTGCTGGGTTTGCTAACAAAAAACTGGAAAGGAAGAGCCCAACACTATGAGTACTGGATACACCAATGATTGGGTAATGATTATATGTAAAAATATGGGGACTAATGCCTTGTACACACGATAGGAATTTCCGATGAAAAAAGTCAGACGGAGTCCGTTGGAGTTTTTTCATCGGAAATTCCAACCGTGTGTGGGCCCCATCGGAGAAATTCCGATAAATTCCATCGGAATTTTCAAATAGAACCTGTTCTATTTTTTTCCGATGAACTTCCGCCTGAATTCCGATGGGAGTTTGATTGGAAAAATGTGCGATCGTGTGTACGGGGCATTAGAGGATGTGAGGGACGTCTCATCGTTTCCGTCTCTGGGTATCATGTTTTAGAGGGCCTGTCCGTGAGTAGATTGTGAGTTATTAACACATATAGACTCTTGGAAATCGAGCCAGCATGCCCACGTGCGTGTAAATTTAGAGGGTTCATCACGCGCCACATTTACCAGCTCCTCCATCTCTGCTGTCTGACGGATACGATGTTATCATTCTGCATGCGTAGAAAAAAGGGAGAAGGGATGTGGGGAATCAAAGTCCCCCACTGACAGTATTCTTCAATGAGGCTCAAGTAATTATATGTACTAAATGTTAGTAAACCACAAGGATAGAAAGTTAAAGAAAACAATTTAATGGTAATATTAATTGATAGAAACACCACATCTAAACCACCTAATATAAAATAAGACTAGTCAAAAAATGAACATTAAACAGGGGTGGCCACCCAATCAACCATACACACCATACACATTCAACCGCTGCTGATCTTATGTAATATACCGATGTTTGCAATAGTCAATAGTGCTTATGAATCTCAGTATCTTGGTATGTAGTTGATAATAAACAGAGTTCCTTCGGTGCCGTTAGTTATTCTGATGGAAAATGTTAATGGGTGAATTTGCTGAATGACCATGAACAAGCCGACAGTCTTACACACTAATTAACGTGGTGGGGGTGTCAAAAGGCTGGGTGTAAACTTCTTTTACACATGGAACAATATTGTGGACAGTGATTAATGGTATAATCAACAATGACGATCAAAACTGCAGCCAGACCTGTGCATTGTTGCTATGTCTTCTTTCATCTATTAATGTATACATGTGCTGTCATCTTTCATTTACATTTATATAAACCAGTGGTGAATTTCCGATACTTTTGTCTGTGTTCCCGGTAAATATACTATACCCCCCTTGTTCATGGTCATTCAGCAAATTCACCCATTAACATTTTCCATCAGAATAACTAACGACACAGAAGGATCATTATCAACTACATACCAAGATACTGAGATTCATAAGCACTATTGACTATTGCAAACATCGGTATATTACATAAGATCAGCAGCGGTTGAATGTGTATGGTGTGTATGGTCGATTGGGTGGCCACCCCTGTTTAAAGGAGTAGTAAAGTTACATGTTTTTTCACCTTAATGCATCCTATGCATTAAGGTGAAAAAACATTCGACAATACCGCCCCCCCCGAGCCCCCGTTTTTCTTACCTGGCCCCTCGAAAGTCCCATGCTCGTCCCCGTCATCCTCTTCGTTTTTCTGCCTGGCCGCCGATTGGCTACACTGGATAGATTGAAAGCAGCGCAGCCATTGGCTGGCGCTGCTGTCAATCACATCCAATGACGCGGCACGCCGGGGGGTGGGGCCGAGTGATACAGTCGGCGGCTATGGCCGCCGCTGTATCACGGGAGCGCGCCCGCAATCACTCCACACCATGCGAGCTCACTCGCATTAAGGTGTGGAGTCCTTGCGGGGAGGAGCCAAGACAGCCGCCGAGGGACCCCAGAAGACCAGGATCGGGGCCACTGTGTGCAAAACGAGCTGCACAGTGGAGGTAAGTATAACATGTTTGTTATTTTAAAGCAAAAAAAAAAAAGGTATAGTGCTCCTTTAATGTTCATTTTTTGACTAGTCTTATTTTATATTAGGTGGTTTAGATGTGGTGTTTCTATCAATTAATATTACCATTAAATTGTTTTCTTTAACTTTCTATCCTTGCGGTTTACTAACATTTAGTACATATAATTACTTGAGCCTCATTGAAGAATACTGTCAGTGGGGGACTTTGATTCCCCACATCCCTTCTCCCTTTTTTCTACATATGCTTTCATTATTCAGAGGCTCTATAAGTGCGTTAAGCCTTTATAGTTGGGTGGTCTAATCAATATCTGATTATTGACCAATTACATTTTTTACTCCATTAGGCACCACTATAAATTATATTTTGGATGAGCTTTCTATATACCCATTTTTGTGTTTTTTGATCCTAGGTCCTTAATGAGATAATACTTCTCTTCTGGGTATAGCCCTCCAAAACCGCTACACCTACACCAAAACCCCTACTTTTTATTACATACCGTGTGGGGTATTCAACCAGAGGAACACATACAGACCAATCCACTTTATTGATGACTTAAGTATTTGTTTCCCTTGCTTAATTTTGATAGTATCATTAAGTGTTGCTACTAGTAACAGCCATCCGGGGAATTCCATTATGGCATATCTTTTGGATGATGACATTGTACGTGAAATTAGTTCAGCTTTTCTATGTGATCAACAGACTTCTGCAGACAATGATGATATGTTACGAACTCTGTTCAAAAATCACAAGAAACTCACTGTGAAATATCTCAATCGCAAATGGGATATTTCTTCCCTAAAATCACATATTGAACACAGAATTATACCTAGGGGATTAAGGGAACGTATCATTCCAGCTGGTCATCTCCATACCCCTAGATTCCTAGAACAATGGAAAAAGAGTTGTATAACCCGGGGTCTCGAAACTTTGCAAATGATTATAGATGAAGAATTGTTACAGCTGGACGAGATTAAGTCAGAAATTGACAACAGTGTAAAATTACTGGAACCCTTCAAAAACGATCCAGCTTTTGAGACTAATAATAATTTACTTAAAAAAGAGATAGAGAGATTACAAAGAACTCTTAAAACCACCAAACAGGAACGCTTCAGACAGAATCTCCTTGACTGGGAAAAAGGGGATATCTTTGACCCCACTATTCAAAGAGGTAGGAGTAAATCCCGGAGAGGGCGTAACTCCAAATCCAGAGGAAGAAATCCCTCCACTAACGTCTCCTCTGACAGTGAACAGGATTCATCTGAAGCTATCCTACCTAAACCTGTCATTTTTTTAGACCCAAAAGGGGACGAGGGAGAAGGTCCCGCCCCCAGGAAACCTATACAAAACAAATCATCACAGAGGGAAACACAAAACACCAGACAGGGAAACCGACACAACGCGGCACAACACAAAAGGGACTTAAGATCAAGATCACACAAGAAATAATTGATACTGACACATCAGCAGTTGATCGGGAAGAGCCCACCCCAATTACTGATATGAAAATAGTAAACCTCACAGATTTCCCATTAAACAAACATAATCTCTCACTTCTCAAAAGAGGACTGTCTTTTTCACCCAAGTCCTCAATGAACGAGTTTGAGGTGTTTAAAGACATCAGCTTGTTCCTGAGGAAACTTGTATTTAAATGCTGGCATACTCAACGAGATAGTGAGCAACCAATGACCGATGTAGATATGACTGAACAGGAAGCGTTGAGGAATTTGGTTTCCCTCCTGGAGGAAAATGAGGATGCGGATATCGACTCACCAAATGAAAATGAGTCTGACTGTCCGCGTCAATCTAAACTCCCCATTAAATCAGGTAAAATGCCACCACTGGCGAAACATCGCTGGATCTCCCTATTCTTGGATCAAGTCCAAAAAGACCTATCTAAGGTGAATTGGCAATGGAGAGGTCTAGACAACCTCTCCAAGTATGAACGGAAAGCACTTAGACAATTAGAGAAAGCTGATGATATAATCATCAAGAGCAGTGACAAAGGTGGTAACACCGTCCTCCTCACACAGACAATGTATGAAGGGGAAATAGAACGATTGCTGAGTGACAAGGATACCTACCTGAAACTTGAACAGAATCCCTTTCCTAGGATAGTGCAGGAATTAAATTTCAAGTTGAGTTTTGCTTATGAGGAGAAACTCATTACCAAAAAAGAATTCGAGTATTTAAGGGTGATAGAGTTTAATACACCAACATTTTACATTATCCCCAAACTCCATAAATCCATCACCAATCCTCCCGGTAGACCGATCGTATCTGCCATTAAGGGACCTCTGGAAAGGGTAGGTAAACTAATTGATGCTCTCATCAATGATCTTGTTATAGAACTCCCGTCGTTCATACAGGATACAAGAGATGTACTTCAACATCTCGAAGGAACCCAATATCCTGCGGGAGCCCTTCTAGTGGGGATTGATGTCGAATCGCTGTATACATCGATCCCCCATGAGTGGGGACTTAAAGCAACCGACTATTTTTTGCACCAGAAGTTCCCCATGCTAGCTGCACAAAATGAGTTCCTAGTTGACACATTGAACTTCATGTTGACAAATAATTGCTTCCAGTTTCTTAACAGAAACTATAAGCAAATAAGAGGAACTTCTATGGGTGCACCCTGGGCACCAGCCTACGCATGTTTACATCTTGGCCTATGGGAAGAACAACTTGTCTATACATCTCCCCTTTACCAGGCACATAGCCGATTATGGCTAAGATTTATTGATGATGTAATCATGCTATGGGAAGGGTCCCCAGATGAACTCACCCAATTTATTGGTGAGCTCAACTGTAACAACAGGAACATTAAGCTCACCTACAGTTGGCACCAACAAACACTTTCCTTCCTGGATTTATCTATATCGGTTATTGACGATAAACTAGCTACCAAGACATTCAGGAAGGATACAGCAGCTAATAATCTTTTGTTTGCTGGTAGCCATCACCCCCGATCCCTAATACAAGGAATCCCTGTGGGACAGTTCTTACGCAGTAAACGCAACTGCTCTAGAGAAGCAGACTTCAAAATTGAGGCGGAACAACTCTACAGAAGATTCAGAGATAGGGGCTATTCCCACGGTTGTCTGAGGAAGGCCAAAAAAAGAGCCTTCCAAACGGAAAGGAGTACTCTGTTGACCAAAAAGAAAAGGGAAATGCAAACCCAAACACACGCTCCCATCCGTATCATTACTAAATACGGATCCCAGTGGGAACAAGTTAGGAGTATTTTAAGTCAACATTGGCATATTCTATCTAATGCCCCCATCCTGAGGGACTTTGTAGGGGAACGACCTATGCTTACTGCGAGGAGATCTCGCAATTTAAAGAACAGCCTTGTCCATTCGGAGCATGTTAGACCCATTAGAACGAACTGGTTGACCACTTTACCTCCATTGAAAGGCATGTATGCCTGTGGCAGATGTTCCATGTGCAAACATGTAGATCGCACTGACACATTCACCAATTCAAATGGTACCAAAAGTTTTAAGATCACTAACTTTATTAACTGCCTCACTACTCGGGTCATCTACATGCTGACCTGCCCTTGCGGGAAGATTTATGTGGGGAAGACGAAAAGGCAGCTTAAAATTAGAATTGGGGAACATATTCAAACAATCCTTAAAAAAGACGATGAACGACCCCTATCCCTTCACTTCTTGAAACATCATGAGGGTAAACCTGATGGACTAGTAGTAAAAGGGATTTATCGCCTAAACCTTCCACATAGAAGGGGAGATTTTGACAGAATTTTGTATAGGAAAGAAAAAATGTGGATACACAATTTAGACAGTATGCAGCCGTTGGGATTGAATAATGAATGCAATCTATCTGTTTTTCTTGATACTTGATTTAAATATGCGATTGGAATTATATGCCACCAGGGGCCAGTGATAATAAACATGAACCCCACTTGTCAATGAAAAAACGTAATAGATGCAATCCATACTATTTATTTAGGTCGGTGTGCTACAACCATTGTTTCACAACATACCTATTTTATGAAGAATTTGTGTAGCGGCCTCACCCCGACCTCTTTAGCTAGGGGTATGTCGAGCGACAGAGTGAGGTGCGCCACGGCCCATGTCCTCCCCATGCATGTGGGTGAGGTGAAGGCCAACATCAATCTTTTCCTCGGGCCAAATGTGTGCTGGTTATGAGGGTCAGTCCTTCCGTGTCGGAATCTCCCTTTGCTCCCATCAACAGAGTCCACACACCCATCAAAGTCCAAACTCAGGTTTATTGCGTATCTCCACATACAGTCAAAGGCAACGGCATGATACGATGGGGAAGCAGGTCGAGGCACTGTACAGGTTCCTAGTCCCTACACTCCCTGTGCTATGACCAGGGGTTGCAGGAATCCTGATGGAAGCTCCTCCGCTGCGCTGTAGCCCATGTCAGGGGAAGATGTCCTCCAAGGGAGTTACTGAAGGCCCATCCGTCACCGGGTTGACGCTACACCGGGTCTTCGGACGGGTGACCCCCCCCAGCCTCCTCACCTCAGATGCGGGTCCCCTCGCAAGGGGCGCCCTGGAGCAACTTCACCCTCGCGGGACCCAGTCGGAGTCACCGGGTCCCAGGCCTCCTTAATAGTACCTCACCCCAGGCTGAAGGTGCCCGGGATGGACTCCATCTTCGTTCCGGCCAGGCCTTGGGCGCCTAGGCCGGAACCTTGAACCGCCCGCACCCAGGCCTAAGGTGCCTGGGTGCGTGAAGGGATGATCTCCCCCGAAAAACAGCCTCGTGGCGAGGGCGTCTCCCCCTTTTATCTCCTCCCATCGACACCACGGCGGGTTCCCCGCCCCAGCCGTACCATCTCCAGGAAGGGACAAAGAAGGGTAGCACTGTGGTAGTGATTCTACCTCGAGCCAATAGGTACACTGACACCCACTGGTCAAAGAGAATATTACACCACCCAATCCTCCACGAATAAGAAAAAGGGGTCTAATCCCTGACATAATTACACACCTGGGTCTCTCTACCCCCAGGTGTATCCCACTAACTTTGAAGACCCCGCTACACACTCCCCCTGGTGATTTGACGCTGGTCCCCAGCGTCAGGTGCACACCCATGTCTCCCAAGGAGTGGTGACATGAAGTGGGCCCCAGAGGCTATCCCTCAAATTTTTGATACTGTATGTGCCAAGACCTGCTCAACAGAAAAGGAACTATAAAACATTAAAACTTTTTGTATAAAACATCTGTCATGTACACATATACAATCCCTCCCGTCACTGTCTAAGAACCACCCCATACTCAGTAGTCTTGACTGACGAATCTCCTGCAGAAGGGAAACAAAAAAAAACAACATCCTAACATTCTGTGTTAACTTGGCATGAGTGTGTCCGTCAGCCGAGAGACCCACTCACTCCAATAAGTAAGAAATGCATGTGTAACATTTTCAAACAACCGTTGCACAACACTGCCACCTGGTGACAGCGCTGCAGTAATGACACTTGGTTAGATCTTCATTCTTCCTGCTTTCCTACTCTAACTCTACCCCAAAAGTCTCTGCCTTTGGCACATGAAGAAAAAGGGAGAAAAAAAAACAACAGCTCCCAAATCTCCAGTGAGTAAAAGAAAAGCCCAAATCAAAACAAAAGTAGGGCACAGTTCTAGGCGTCTGGGAATGTCTCTTCCAGAAAGTTTCAATAGCAACAAGATAGGAGCTCACTTTTCCTATAAGTAGAACCTTGGATCCGGCAGAAACAGGGGCTTCAGGCGCCCGTCAAACACTTCCACCGAATACTCGACATCCTCTCCATCTTTCCTGCAGATGAGCACCTTATCGGCATGAATATGACGCCCAAGTCTCCAATCAGCTCTGCAGTCCTTGAACTTTTTAGACACAGGCGGCGAACATGACAGGTATCGCCTGGCATGGGGTACTTTAAGCTTTTCCCATACAAACTCGTCATACCACCTTGGTCGCAGGACCTCGACTTCATACAATAAGTCCCGAGGCAAGTAAGGGTACTCCCACCCATATTCACGGGCGACTCTCTGGGAGAAAAGTCTCTGCAACCTGGCTAGAGGCGGCATCACATCTCGCTCACCTTCTCCTGGCTGCACGATGGCCTCCGGGTGCCGAGGTACCTTCACCATCTCGGGTTTCTTTGTCTTTGGTGCCCGCAACGAAGCACGCTGCATCCCCACCATCAGAGCGGGTGAGGTAGTTGAATGCGGAAAGTTGGTCGGAGGACTAGATTTCCTCGGGAACTCCGGGGCCTTCACCCGGAGCGTACTGTCTTCTATGGACATGGGGGAATCCTGCGGTTTACTCAGCACAAGTAGTGGGCGTCTGTCCCAGCCCTTGCGGTGAAACAGTTTGTCTATCTCTCCGTCATCCCCACAGTCTGACAATGACTCTAAGTTGGAGGTGTCATACATCTCAGCGGGAAGGTAGTCTCTAGTAGACGGAAGGCTACCCTCCCTTGCGGGCTCCACCGACTGTGGACCCCCGACACCTCCAACCAACACCACAGTCCCAGCCCCTGGCTCACCTGGACCTTCTGAAGAACTGGGATGTCCGGGACTCTCTTCTCTACCGGCGCCATCCAGGCCAGGCAAGCGGCGGGGTGAAGCTCGACCACGGCCATAAGATGCCTGTACCAGACCGACTTTCCTCTTCGGAGGTGGGAGCAGGGAGTCTGTAGTGACCGAAGCAGTGTCCTCGGATTTTTCTCTCTCAGTCTCTGGTTGGGCAGTCACTTCGCCCTGGTCAGCGCGCACGGGAAACTCCGCAAAGGCTTTGATCTCTCCCTCCGGAGTGGCGGTTCCTGTGATGCAGTTGAGGCGTAGGGCCCTGGGCCTTTCCGTGTGTGGTTCAACCTCAAAAAGAAACTCCTTGCATGCTTCGCATCGCCCGAATGGCTTTAGTTGGACCACCAGTCCCGAGCATCCGGGACAGATCACACCGAGGGCCTCTGTGTCTCTGCATGAATACAAAGCCAACTGTCCTCGGGGCCTGAGCCTTATCCCCGTGTCTGTAATGGATGCAGCAAATGCAGTCATCTTGAAAGGATAAGGTACCGGCATCCACGGGGAGCCTGAGTTCGCTCCGACCACTTGCTGCTCCATCACGCGCTGACCTCGCGCCAGAGTCTCCACGTGTATCTCCACACGTGGCCAGACTCCTCCCACGACTTGCACGTTTTTGCGGGCTTCCTTCAGTCTCCTCCCACGAATTGCGCAGTCATGGGGTGCCTCGTGGCGCAGTGCAGCAAAAGTCCCCACATGTAGTTCGTCACACGGCTGGACTCCTCCCTCTTCCCGCTCTTTCTGCATGGGCCTCTCCCGGTTTTTCAGGGAAATTTCCACGACTTCGAGCACAGGGATGCACTTTGGCCAATCACATGGCCGACCTGCTCGGACCTCCTCCGGGCAGCAAAGTTCAAACACAGCCGTTCCAAACCTCAGGGTTAACACACATTTCATCCCG
Organism: Rana muscosa; assembly: GCA_029206835.1. NCBI lineage: Eukaryota > Metazoa > Chordata > Amphibia > Anura > Ranidae > Rana > Rana muscosa. The sequence continues at coordinate 699,064,436 of CM055117.1, read as the reverse complement.
GACTCACGAGCCCCCACGTGTAGCGGCCTCACCCTGACCTCTTTAGCTAGGGGTATGTCGAGCGACAGAGTGAGGTGCGCTACGGCCCATGTCCTCCCCATGCATGTGGGTGAGGTGAAGGCCAACATCAATCTTTTCCTCGGGCCAAATGTGTGCTGGTTATGAGGGTCAGTCCTTCCGTGTCGGAATCTCCCTTTGCTCCCATCAACAGAGTCCACACACCCATCAAAGTCCAAACTCAGGTTTATTGCGTATCTCCACATACAGTCAAAGGCAACGGCATGATACGATGGGGAAGCAGGTCGAGGCACTGTACAGGTTCCTAGTCCCTACACTCCCTGTGCTATGACCAGGGGTTGCAGGAATCCTGATGGAAGCTCCTCCGCTGCGCTGTAGCCCATGTCAGGGGAAGATGTCCTCCAAGGGAGTTACTGAAGGCCCATCCGTCACCGGGTTGACGCTACACCGGGTCTTCGGACGGGTGACCCCCCCCAGCCTCCTCACCTCAGATGCGGGTCCCCTCGCAAGGGGCGCCCTGGAGCAACTTCACCCTCACGGGACCCAGTCGGAGTCACCGGGTCCCAGGCCTCCTTAATAGTACCTCACCCCAGGCTGAAGGTGCCCGGGATGGACTCCATCTTCGTTCCGGCCAGGCCTTGGGCGCCTAGGCCTGGAACCTTGAACCGCCCGCACCCAGGCCTAAGGTGCCTGGGTGCGTGAAGGGATGATCTCCCCCGAAAAACAGCCTCGTGGCGAGGGCGTCTCCACCTTTTATCTCCTCCCATCGACACCACGGCGGGTTCCCCGCCCAGCCGTACCATCTCCAGGAAGGGACAAAGAAGGGTAGCACTGTGGTAGTGATTCTACCTCGAGCCAATAGGTACACTGACACCCACTGGTCAAAGAGAATATTACACCACCCAATCCTCCACGAATAAGAAAAAGGGGTCTAATCCCTGACATAATTACACACCTGGGTCTCTCTACCCCCAGGTGTATCCCACTAACTTTGAAGACCCCGCTACATTTGCATTCAGGATGGACTGCAATTACAGCTCATGATTTTGTTTCTATGAATGTAGTCGATTGTAATCCCGAGAATTACTATTCGGGCACGGTGCTTAATCATGCACACTTAGCCCATCAGGATTTGATTGCAAGGTTGAGAATTCAGATGAACGGATTAATAGCACCACACATAGATGTGGATGCATTTCTCGCCATCCACTGTGCGCCTGGAGAAACCTTGCAATACCAGCAATTGTCTAATTTAATTTATTGTATTTTTCTCATTTCTACTAACTTCACTATAAAAAAAAACAACCCCCCCCCCCCCTCCTTCATATGATACAGCCCACTTTCCTGTTTGGGTTCCAGGGCACCGCTCTACCTCTAGCTCTGCATAGCCAGATGACGATCAAAACTGCAGCCAGACCTGTGCATTGTTGCTATGTCTTCTTTCATCTATTAATGTATACATGTGCTGTCATCTTTCATTTACATTTATATAAACCAGTGGTGAATTTCCGATACTTTTGTCTGTGTTCCCGGTAAATATACTATACCCCCTCCCCCCCCACGCCCCCCCCCATCCACGGTAGACTTCTTTTAATACTCTTTCTATAGTCTGTACCAAAATAATTGCATTAACAAGCGCGAATGGTGGTATGACTGATCCAATTACACAGCAGTTGTGATAATGAAAAACACCTGTGAGGTAAACTATTTCTGGACAGGCACCGGGCTTATGTGCATGCTCCGATGAAACCTTACTGAAGGTGAAACATGTAAGCAGTTAGGCAATTTTGCGTTTAAACAGGGGGACCTGACCCACCAGACTAACCGCCCAAATCATCCGTTATGATCATTGAATATGCCGCCTTGACTTGGGACTAGCTCTGCGGCGTGTACATACCAAAGTCTCACTATTATGGACAGACTTTTACTTCAAGTGCATCTGTTCGAATGATTTCTTCCGGATCCAATGAGTGGAAACTAACAGATCATTGGTGATATCAGCTGAAGCATTGAACATTTGTTGCCGACTGAACACACAACGAAGTGGTGAGTGAACGTTTCCTTTACACGGATCTGTCTACTGATCAGCTGGCTGTCTATACTGGATGGTGGAAACTCTACAGAGACATTCTGCTTGAGGCATCATTGTTGATTATACCATTAATCACTGTCCACAATATTGTTCCATGTGTAAAAGAAGTTTACACCCAGCCTTTTGACACCCCCACCACGTTAATTAGTGTGTAAGACTGTCGGCTTGTTCACGGTCATTCAGCAAATTCATCCATTAACATTTTCCATCAGAATAATTAACGGCACAGAAGGAACTCTGTTCATTATCAACTACATACCAAGATACTGAGATTCATAAGCACTATTGACTATTGCAAACATCGGTATATTACATAAGATCAGCAGCGGTTGAATGTGTATGGTGTGTATGGTCGATTGGGTGGCCACCCCTGTTTAATGTTCATTTTTTGACTAGTCTTATTTTATATTAGGTGGTTTAGATATGGTGTTTCTATCAATTAATATTACCATTAAATTGTTTTCTTTAACTTTCTATCCTTGCGGTTTACTAACATTTAGTACATATAATTACTTGAGCCTCATTGAAGAATACTGTCAGTGGGGGACTTTGATTCCCCACATCCCTTCTCCCTTTTTTCTACATATGCTTTCATTATTCAGAGGCTCTATAAGTGCGTTAAGCCTTTATAGTTGGGTGTCTAATCAATATCTGATTATTGACCAATTACATTTTTTACTCCATTAGGCACCACTATAAATTATATTTTGGATGAGCTTTCTATATACCCATTTTTGTGTTTTTTTATCATTCTGCATGCGTTGGGGGGTTATTGGAATTCCAATGTGCAGAAATGCATCGTCTGACAGCATTTACAAGATGTAACGCTAGTGACTTGTGATGCACAGATTTTGGTAGAGAGTAATTAAGTAATAAGTACTGGGCAAGGGTGTAATCAAAAGTATAAGAGGTTATTTTAGCTATGTCTGCATGTACCATAGACCAAAATGACTGTAGTTTTGTGCTTGACCACCATAAGTGTAGCAATGAGCCAAGGTCAGATTCACATCTCCAACATGGGGGAGGTCCTATACCATCCTGAAAATAGCTTGTAGCCTGCTTCCTGGGTCATTAAATTTGTTGAGCCCCTGTGCAAGTGGTAGAGTATCCTGTCTTCTCTTCTGTGAGGATGAGGTCAAGTTGTTTTTCCCATTTGTGGCACATTCTACTGGGCTTCGTTGAGCTGTCAGGGAAAAGGAGTGTGCATTGCATGGATGGCATGGATCTGGAGCAAATAGCCTCGAACAGGATATGTGAGCGTGACCAATTAGGGTAAGTTCTCAGGTAATTAAAAAAGTGTTGCACTTGAATGCATGTCCAAAAAGGAAAAGATGTGTGCATCTTAGCTTTTAAGGATTCGTAGGATAGAAAATTACCTCTGTGAAATTAATGTTCCACGTGAATCTGAGTTGACAGTACTGGGGAGAGTTCAGAGTTATATTGGAGAGGGGTGAGTGGGCCTGGGGATGAGGAGAGGGCGAATACTTTGGATGCCAATCTGAAGCATATCAGAGATGGTCCCACAATCAGGTGTTCTGTATTAGGGATGAGCCGAACACCCCCCGGTTCGGTTCGCACCAGAACCTGCGAACGGACTGAAAGTTCGCACTAACTTTAGAACCCTATTAAATACAATGGACGCGAACGTTCGAAATCTAAAGTGCTAATTATAACGGCTTATATGCATGTTATTGTCCTAAAAAGGGTTTGGGGACCCGGGTCCTGCCCCAGGGGACATGTATCAATGCAAAAAGAGGTTTTAAAAATGGCCGTTTTTTTGGGAGCAATGATTTTAATGATGCATAAAGTGAAAAAAAAAGTCTAATATTCCTTTAAATATCGTACCTGGGGGGTGTCTAGAGTATGCCTGTGAAGTGGCCGGGTTTCCCGTGTTTAGAACTGTCCCAGCACAAAATTACATTTCTAAAGGAAAAAAAGTCATTTAAAACTGCTTGCGGCTTTAATGTAATGTCTGGTCTCGGCAATATGGATTAAAATCATTGAGAAAAATGGCATGGGTACCCCCCACCCCCCCACCTCCAGCCCACTGCCAGCCCCTTTGGGTCTTGTATGGATATTAAGGGGAACCCTGCACCCAAATTTAAAAAAGGCCCTATATACTCTGAACAGCAGTACAGGCAGTGCAAACAAGACAGGGACTGTAGGTTTGTTCTTAAGTAGAATCTGTTTATAATTTGGAACAGGTAAATTTTTTGAATGTAGCTCCAGCCAAACAAATCTATTTTTAAGCTTTTTGGAAAACATAGGGAAGGGTTATCACCCCTGTAACATTTGTTTTGCTGTCTGTGCACCTGTTCAGAATATTTCACCTCACTTTCCGTCCCAATGACAAATGTTTTTTGAAAATTTGGTTTTTTTATTGAAACAAGAATTGGTGATAAAGCATCAGTGGAGAGGAGACACCCTTTTCCCCATATTAACTCTTACAGGAGAGAATTTCCCTTCCTAGGGGTAGATTTCCTCTCACTTCCTGTTGTCTCCTTCCATTTTCAAGTAGGAGTCGTTTGTAAGTTGGATGTTTGAAAGTAGGGGCCTGCCATATATACTCTGCAGAAATTTGCCCCTTAGGTGTTGGTTTTGCCACAACACTGTAAGCCCTCACAGTTACTTTTGGTGGGCGCTGGAACGCCCTGCTGTGAACTATTATATCAGGAATTGTAATTACATGCCATTGTTGAACAGTGGTAGGAAAAATTGGGCCTTTGGTTGTGGTGCTGGTGCAGTTACTCTTGGTGGGCGCATGAATGGGCCCTGCTGTGAATTATTAGATCAAGAATTGCAATTGCATGCCCTTGTTGAACAGGGGCTGAAAAATTGGGCCTTTGGTGGTGGTGGTTGTGGTGGTGGAGGTGTTGCCACAACACTGTAAGCCCCCACAGTTACTCTTGGTGGGTGCAGGAATGGGCCCTGCTGTGAATTATTAGATCAAGAATTGTAATTGCATGCCCCTGTTGAACAGGGGCTGAAAAATTGGGCCTTTGGTGGTGGCGGTGGTGCTGGTGCCACAACACTGTAAGTCCTCACAGTTACTCTTGGTGGGCGCAGGAATGGGCCCAGCTGTGAAATATTAGATCAAGAATTGTAATTACATGCCCCTGTTGAACAGGGGCAGAAAAATTGGGAATTAGGCACTGGTGCTGGTGCCACAACACTGCAACCCCTCACAGATACTGTACTTAGAGTGCAGCAATGAGCCCTGTTGCAAAGTATTAGATCAAGAATTGTAATTATTGAAAAAGGAGAATTTGGGGGACTTTGGACTTTGTAGGCACAAATTGACAATGGTAGTTTATAGAAAAATATAACAAATTTATTAAAGTACATAATACATTAATTGAATAAAAAAATAGACCTCTATAAACAAAACACAGATATGTACATGGACACTATAATCGCAAACACTGAAGGGTAGCCAAAACAATAACAGAGTCTAAGGGAGGGAGTCCTCTCCATAAACATACGATCCTGAAGGATGGCTAGTGTTATGTACAGAACGTACCTGGTCGTAGAGCCTGACTTTGTAGGAGGAGACCTCTCTTACCGCCCTGGCTCAGGAGTCACTGGATTGGGGACAGTGAGCTCGAGAGCGCAGTGAGGTAGGAGTGCCTGAAGTAGGTGTAGTGGTTGGCACCGTGGCAGGGTGGTGATCCTCCAGGGATGGCCGGATCCGTAGGCATCAGAGCAGGTGGTTGCAGGTCAGTGACCCGGGAGCTGATGGATACCAGAACAGCGGAAGCTGGAGCAGGGTGAAACAAGCCTGGTTAGGTGCACACAAACAGCAGACAGCAGGAGGGTCAGACAAGCCGGGTCAGAGCAGGTAGTCAGATGTATGGATCAGCAGGCTGACATAGTCAGGAATACAGGCAAAGGTCTGGCAGCGGGTAGGCAGGTAGGAGACAGAGCAGGGTTGGAGATATATCGGGTGGTCGAGCAAGCCGGGTCGGTACAGGTAACTGGTAAGCAGGTGTGCAGGTATTCAGATTACAAAGCTGCAGATCAGACAGCAATGCACTATTGCCACTGCTGGCTTTTCTTTCTCGTACATTACGGGACACAGAGCGACATAGTCATTACTAATGGGTTATATAGATACCTTCAGGTGCTGGCACTGGCAACTTCCAAAACCGGAAGTACCCTCCCCTATATAAGCCCCTCCCATCCGGGAGCACCTCAGTTTTTTTGCCAGTGTCTAAGGTGTTGGCCAAGAAGTAACATGTGTTTTTCACTGAGCTTGCGTACAGGTTCTTTTGGGCCTCAGTAAGCTATTCCAGATCCGACCAAAAAAGCTTCATAGCTAAACGGTCGGTACCCGGGCCTTGCAGAGAAGAGCAAGCTTTTGCCTGTAATGCCTCTCTTAGGAGGGCTGGACCCTGGGATCCAGAGCTCTGGTCATACTCACGACCAAGATGTTTTCTGTGCAGGGTGCTATACAGGTCCAGGGGAGTGGAATCCTTGGGAACCCGGTCCCTGAAGGTTTAATTACAATGCCTGCCGTGATAGGTGAAGTTTGGGCTTCTGTGGACCAAACAGAGTCCTGCGGCGAGGAAAAGGTAAGTGGGGGCCCTCAGGAACTTGGTTCTATTGAGGGACCCCCAAGCCTATTTTGTCTTTCTGCCTGTTACCTAACGGTATTCCCGCTAATATTCTGTGTATGCCTGTTACTACTGAGAAAATGTAAAAATTTTAATAGTAGGCAAGAAAAAAAAAAAAAATGTAAGACCGCGGTACCTGTGTTAGACACTAGAGGCCGCTATGGTTCTTTTTCTTGTAATGTGGATTTTTTTTCTTCCAAAATCAAATCCAGGCAGTTGGTAAGTTCTCTGCTGGGAAGCTGTCTCCTCTGCCCTGTTGCTGCGCTCATCCATCCCCGGGCCCTGCTCCCATCTAGCTCCTTATTTTTTTCAAAAAAGGCGCCGAAGGCGCACGTGCCCACGCGCGTGCGTGCGCACGCGCCTCTATATATAGAGGCGATCTGGAAAAAGGGGCGGAGCGGGTGGATGATGCTCGGTGTGCGCCGCGGCGCTACTGCGCATGTGCGGGCGTCCAGCGTGTTTTAAAGCACAATCATAGCTGGCTATTGAAGTGCACAGACAGAGCTAGCAACAGTATAAAGGCACACAGAGGCGGTTGATGCAGGCATCCCCTAGAAAGGCACTTTAGTAGACACCAACTGTTATATAGCAGCAATTGTGCTAGACTATTCTCAGTAAAAGTGGTGTATTACGGCTGGAATACCTCAGCTTTAGGCTTAGGAATATGCCGTCCAGAAGCTCCGGAACTGAATCTTCCAGGAAGCGAAGGGGGTCTCATCGGGGCTTCTGCTGCACCAGTCTCCCCTGAAGTTCAGAGGTAAGTGACCGTAGAGACCCCGCAGGGGTACTTGGTACTGTGGCTGTCCTCAGTTCACCTGCTCCTGTGTATGTAATAGAGGAGGTTTTTTCCTCAGCTCTGGGAGGATTAGAGAGAGATTGTCAACATTGATCGCTGCCTCCCTGTCAGGGAAAGCACGCCCGATCTCCGTCTCCTCCTTCAGAGTGCCTGTTAGCAGAGCAACAGTCCCATACAGGGATCGACCTGCCTGAAGGGGATCAGGATGAGGTTGATTCTGTTATAGAGGAATCAACAGTGGAGGAACCTTTTCTCAGCATCTCAAGCTGAAAGATTATGGGTTCAGTCTCTGACTAACATGGTCCGATCAGCATTTAAAAATGCACCTTGCGGAACCATCAACCACTACTGTATCCTCGTTGGGGTCGCTAGAAGCCCCCAGACTGTCTGTCCTTTTCCACTTCACCCTTTACTGAAAGGGCTCATTTACCAGGATTGGGAACATCCTGAGAAAATATTTATTCCCCCCAAGAGATTTCCGGTGGTCTATCCCATGGAGGATAAGTTCATCAAAAAATGGAAGGTCCCTACAGTGGACGCAGCCATCTCTTGTGTGTGTATAAATCACTGACATGTCCAGTGGATAATGTCCAAATGTTCAAGAACCCAATAGATAAAAGATTGGAGTCCTTATGAAAATCTGCTTTTTTCTACAGCAAGCTTGGTGACACAACCAGCAGTGGGGTCTGCTAAGCAGTGAAGGATCAGTTGAAACAGGTCTTGAGGGACTTGACAGATCAGCAGGCCCTTGCCCTAGCTGATCTACCTAGAGCCTTAGGCTTTGCGGTTGACGCCATAAAGGATTCAATCCATCAGGCCTCCCGCCTTACGCTGTCTGTAGTACATATGCGTAGGCTTCTATGGCTCAAAAACTGGTCTGCTGAAGCTCCCTGTAAAGAATGGCTGGTTAGCGTCCCATTTCATGGTGAACGCTTATTCAGGGAAGACCTGGACAAATATATCCAGAAAATTTCCAGCGGTAAAAATACACTCTTGCCGGTTAAAAACAGAGTTAGAGGTCCCTCTTTAAGAGGCCTGCTTCTCCAGTCCCTGGGGCATCGGCTGTGTAACAGTTCCGACGGCCTCCTCGGTCAATTCCCGGGGGTAAAAAACAGGGACAATCACAGGGTAATGAGAAACCCTGGGTCAGGGGAGGTACAAAACCTCCCCCAAAGTTAAATTCATTGAAGGGTTGCCCTCACTCAGTCGGGTGGGGGGAGGACTCCAGTTGTTCGCAAGAGACCTGGCGGGACACGATCAAAACAGATAGGTGCTCTCCGCAGTATGTTTGGGATACAGATTGGAGTTAAAAGACTCTCCTCCTTCCCATTTTTGAGGTCAAACGTGCCAAGGGATCCCCGGAAGAGAGAGTCCCTCCTGTTGGCACTAGAACAACTATTGCTCCAAGGAGTAATTATGGAGGTTCCCCTGGAAGAATGGGGGTTCGGGTTTTACTCAAACCTCTTTACAGTCCCGATGCAAACGGGGACGGGAGGCCCATATTAGTTCTAAAAGGGCTAAACAAATTCCTGTATATCAGGACTTTCCGATGGAGTCGATCCGATCGGTGGCCACTGCCCTACAAGGGGAGGATTGGTTAGCCGCGATCGACATCAAAGATGCTTTTTTGCACATTCCCATCTTTCCAGTCCACCAAAGATTTCTACGCTTTGCAGTAGAAGGGCGCCATTTTCAGTTCAGAGCCTTACCCTTCGGTCTGGCCACAGCACCACGAGTGTTTACAAAAATTCTGGCCCTTTATTGGCCAATCTAAGAACACAAGGTGTAATGATAATGGCATATCTAGATGACTTGTTGCTGATAGACCACTCAGTGAAAAAACTAGACGTGGTCGTTCACAAGACAATCAAGTATCTGGAATCTCACGGTTGGATTATCAACTGAGACAAGTCAGCCCTAAAAACCAGTCAAAAGTCTGGAATACTTGGGGCTAAGGTTGGATTCAGGCCAGAGAAAAATATTCTTGCCTCGAGGAAAGGTGTTGTCTTTGAAAGATTTGATCCACTTAGTGGGTACAAAAAAGACAGCCGTCCATACGCCTGTGCATGAGGCTGCTGGGAAAAATGGTGGCATCATTCGAAGCAGTACCCTACGGTCAATTCCATTCAAGGAATTTGCAAAGGGCCATACTGTCAGCCTGGAACAAAAAAGTTCAGGCCCTAGACTTACAATGTCCTTGTCCCCTTCCGTTCGCGAGAGCCTCCGTTGGTGGTTGGTTCTCCAGAATCTGGAAAAAAGGGAAATCCTTCAGTCCGATTTCTTGGAAGGTGGTCACTACAGATGCCAGCCTTATAGGCTGGGGAGCAGTACTGGAGCAATGGTCTCTCCAGGGCAGATGGTCGGATGCAGAAAAGGCCCTGCCCATCAATCTCTTAGAGATACGAGCAGCCCGGTATGCCCTAGTAGCATGGACATCCAAACTCCAAGGGTCCCCTGTCAGAATTCAATCAGACAATGCCACAGCAGTGGCATATATCAATCATCAGGGTGGCACCAGGAGTCGTGCAGCCCAGAGGGAAGTAAATTACATCCTGAAATGGGCAGAAAGATATGTCCCAGCCATATCTGCGGTATTCATTCCAGGAGTGGAGAATTGGAAGGCGGACTTTCTAAGTCGCCAGCAATTATGCCCAGGGGAATGGTCCCTTCACTCCGAGGTTTTCTGGACAATATGTCAGCGGTGGGGAACACCGGATGTAGATCTTCTAGCATCCAGATTCAACGCAAAGGTGGACAGGTTTGTCTCTCGGACAAGGGATCCCCTAGCTTACGGCTCGGATGCCCTAGTGTTCCCTTGGGATCGGTTCAAGCTGATATATGCATTCCCACCGCCACAATTGTTACCTCGATTACTCCGCAGAATCAGGGTAGAAAAGAAACCAGTGATTCTGGTGGCTCCAGCGTGGCCCCGAAGAGCGTGGTACGCGGAGATTGTAAAATGTCAGTGGGGAGTCCTTGGACTCTCCCACGTCGTCCGGACCTGCTTTCGCAAGGACCGATATACCACCCTTCCTTACCAGCCCTAGGTTTTACGGCCTGGCTATTGAAGCCCACATTCTAAAAAAGAGAGGGCTCTCAATTCCTGTGGTATCTACCATGATCAATGCCAGGAAGCCGGTATCCAGGCAGATCTACTATAGAATCTGGAAGGCGTACATCGCGTGGTGTGAGGCCAGGAAATGGCATCCACGTAAGTACGTAATAGGTAGGATTCTGGACTTCCTACAGCGGGCTGTAGATAGGAAGCTTGCCTTGAGTACTATCAAGGGTCAGATTTCGGCCTTTTCAATATTTTTTCAAAGGCCCTTGGCTTCGCATTCACTAGCAAAGCCTTTATACAAGGAGTGATGCGTATTAGTCCTCCGGTTAATATTCCCATATGTCCATGGGATCTAAACCTGGTTCTGTCGGTTCTACAGAAACAACCATTTGAACCATTACAGCATAGTTCCTTGGTTCTTCTCACCAGGAAATTGTTTTTTCTAGTAGCAATTTGTTCGGCTAAAAGAGTGTCGGAATTAGCAGCTATGTCCTGTAAAGAGCCATATCTGGTTATCCATAAGGACAGAGTAGTGTTACGTCCTCATCCAGCCTTTCTTCCTAAGGTGGTATCAAGGTTTCATTTGAACCAAGATGTGGTTCTTCCTTCTTTTTTCCCCAAACCTAGTTCGGTAGAGGAAAAGTTATTGCATTCTTTGGATGTAGTAAGAGCAGTTAAAGCTTATCTAAAAGCCACTGCTCAGATTCGCAGAACGGGTACTTTGTTTATTCTGCCGGAAGGCCCCAGAAAGGGTCAGGCAGCGTCAAAATCTACTTTAGCCAAGTGGATTCGACAGGTCATAATGCAAGCCTATGGCTTGAGAAGGAGACCGCCTCCGTTCAAAGTTAGGGCGCACTCCACGAGAGCAGTTGGAACTTCATGGGCAGTGCATCACCAGGCCTCCCTGGCTCAAATCTGTAAGGCCGCAACATGGTCTTCAGTACACACGTTTTACTAGGTTCTACCAGGTGGACATTAGAAGTCAGGAGGATGTCGCCTTTGGGCGCAGTGAGTTGCAGGCCGCAAAAGATCCTCATGTCTGATAGCGCTTGGCTTATGTATGGTGTATCCCCCCCCTCATTGGGCATTGCTTTAGGACATCCCATTAGTAATGACTATGTCGCTCTGTGTCCCGTGATGTACGAGAAAGAAAATAGGATTTTTATAACAGCTTACCTGTAAAATCCTTTTCTTGGAGTACATCAGGGGACACAGAGCTCCCACCCCTCTTTGGGGACACTTATTGCTTTGCTACAAAACTGAGGTGCTCCCGGATGGGAGGGGCTTATATAGGGGAGGGTACTTCCGGTTTTGGAAGTTGCCAGTGCCAGCACCTGAAGGTATCTATATAACCCATTAGTAATGACTATGTCGCTCTGTGTCCCGTGATGTACTCCAAGAAAAGGATTTTACAGGTAAGCTGTTATAAAAATCCTATTTTTAAAGGCCTAATGGCGCCATATCATTTAGCGCGCACGCGCGCGCACAATTGACGCATGTGCGTGCGCAATTGGCGCACGCGCGTGCACACCTGGCGCGCGCCGGCGCACAGGTACAGAGGGAAGCAGGAATTGTCTTCTGTTTCTGGCAGGTCCCTGACAGCTAGATACCAACAGTGAGAGATGTAGTTGTTGCAGATAATAAGGTCCAAAGCTTTAACATGTTTCACCTGAGGGCACGCTTCTTCGAAAAGCAGAACATAAATGACTGATAGAGGAAAATACAACGTATTAGAAATACTAGAAAACATAATCATACATGTTCACATGGAGAAATAAGCAATATTGTCAAAATATTCATGATCCAAAAAGAGAGTAGCCGTCATAGAGAACAACAGAGAGAAAGACAGAGAGAGCTCCAAAAAGGACAGAACCATCCATGGGGGCGTGGTAAACAGTTAAAACATATAAAGGTATGTTGGGTTATATACTGTAAGTACAAAATTGAATAATAATTCCAGATAACATAGCCATCCAAAGAATAAATAAATAGATGGGTATATTTTAATTAAGTTAGCCCAAAGAAATGTATTTGATATAGAGAACCTAATGGGTAATCCTATGTTATACATATAAGCATATATCTACATATACTCACAGGGAGAGGTATTTAGCTTGAATTTCCATAGATGAAATAAATTAGATCAATTAGATTGGGATTTCTGTGAATTTGTTATTTCACTACTACGATTCATTTTGACTAGAAACTGTTTTATTTTTAAAGAGTCCCACTTCCTCCAGGTACAGGGCGTGGCCATGGGCACCTGTTGTGCCCCGGCCTACGCCAATCTGTACCTGGGGGGGTGGGAACGTGACCTTTTTGCGGACGAGTTGCTGTCAGTCTACACTAGCCATGCCCTGTGCTGGCTAAGGTATATCGACAATATATTTATAATCTGGACGGGCACTCGTGCCCTACTCAAGACATTTATAGAGATACCAACTGCTTTAATCTTAAATTCACTTTCTCATGCGATGATCACCTTATTACCTTCCTGGATTTAACTATCTCGAAAGATATCAATGGTTGCCTTGCATCCACACTGTATAGGAAGGAAACAGCTGGAAATACTATCTTGCATGCAGCCAGTGCCCATCCGAAAGCCTTATCCGAAGCATACCATACGCACAATATTTAAGGCTACGCCGCAATTGTACGCATACAAAGGATTTTGTAACACAGGCAAATTTACTACGAGACCGTCTTAGAGCATGTGGCTACACAAAATCTCTTTCTCTTTTATGTAAGGCATATAACAAGGCCTTGCGTCAGCCGCGTAATTCCCTACTCTATAAGACCAAAACCAATAACAGGAACCAACTGGTTAGGTTCATCACTCGATACTCCAGCCATCATTACCAGCTACGCAACATACTAACCAACAATTGGTCATTGCTGAGAGATGACCCCATCCTCTCAAAATATATCAATTGCAAACCTGAAATTACATTCAAAAGATCACAATCGCTTCGTGACAAATTGACATCTAGCCACTATTCGGCTTTGTCGCACTCTAACGATCTTCATAATGGTATCACAAAGTGTGGCAAGTGTGCATTTTGCCCATGGATTAACAGTGGGACTAGTTTCATACTCCCCAATGGCGAAACTTTTACACCCAATTTTCATGCCAACTGTGATACCCAAGGTGTAGTATATCTGATGTCTTGCCAATGTAAGGCTTTCTACGTGGGGAAAACGATTTGACAATTTCGCTCTCGTATCAAAGATCATGTGTACTATTCAGCAGGAGGTAAAATGCTAACCTCCTTTACCACAGATTTGATACTTCTTTGATCTCGTTTATTGCTCTTGCAGTGATCCCTCGGGAACCACGTGGAGGCAATTGGGATAAACAGATACTCCGCAGAGAAACCCTCTGGATAGAACGTTTGAATGCAGTATGTGCCCCTGGCATTAATGAAGCTCATTCCTACAAACCTTTTTTATAACTCTCCTGTTATTCTCAATCAACTCTCATCATTCCTCAACTTTGGTAACTGTTAATTATTAATTTGTATGTCCATTCCTGTGTTTATCCCTTCAATAGTCCCTTCAATTGTCCATTTTAAATTTTGGGAGCTAATTAAATACTTCTTTATTTTTTTGTCTGTAGCATTATTGATAGTTTCTATCCTGCTGCAGACATATATCTATATCTAACGGTATGTCCGTCTGTGGTGGCGCATTTTATGGAGCTGCACACACGGCCATATGAATCTGAGAATTGTGCATTTTTGCATTATATATATATTTCTTATCTTATATTGTATCTTTTTTGCTTTGATCCAATTATGACAGCTGGTGTTATAATAACAGCATTGGACGTGGGACTTGCGCTCCTCTTGGACATACTTACTATCCATGCGGCTGCCCAGCGTCACCTAATATCCCACTGGCCATCTATTGACGAATATTCTGGAACATCTATTGACTTTTAGTTCAACTTATTTAGTTTCGGGTAAGTGCTCTAGTGCTAAGGCTGTTACCTCTGACATTGATACAATTTATATGGTCTATACAATTTGTTTTTCATTTTAGTCTAGCATTCACCTGACTTCACCTCCCACTATCGGCGCGGCTGCTCTTAGTTCCTTTCAGGAGATCTATCCCGCCCTCAATTCCCTCCCTGCTCTTTCCTCTCCCTTCTCCTCCTTCCCTCTTCCCCCTTGTTCCTTCCCCAATTCTTTCCCCATTTCCCTACTACCCCTCCCCCTCTTTCCCTTCCTCCCCCCTTATTCTACAGGGGCTCGTTTTGAGGGTTGATCTAATTTATTTCATCTATGGAAATTCAAGCTAAATACCTCTCCCTGTGAGTATATGTAGATATATGCTTATATGTATAACATAGGATTACCCATTAGGTTTTCTATATCAAATAAATTTCTTTGGGCTAACTTAAAATATACCCATCTATTTATTTATTCTTTGGATGGCTATGTTATCTGGAATTATTATTCAATTTTGTACTTATATAACCCAACATACCTTTATATGTTTTAACTGTTTACCACGCCCCCATGGATGGTTCTGTCCTTTTTGGAGCTCTATCTGTCCTTCTCTCTGTTGTTCTCTATGACGCCTACTCTATTTTTGGATCATGAATATTTAGACAATATTGCTTATTTCTCTATGTGAACATGTATGATTATGTTTTCTAGTATTTCTAATACGTTGTATTTTCCTCTATCAGTCATTTATGTTCTGCTTTTTGAAGAAGCGTGTCCTCAAGTGAAACATGTTAAAGCTTTGGACCTTATTATCTGCAACAACTACATCTCTCACTGTCGGTAACTAGCCATCCTTCAGGATCGTATGTTTATGGAGAGGACTCCCTCCCTTAGGCTCTGTCATTGTTTTGGCTACCCTTCAGTGTTTGCAATTATAGTGTCCATGTACATATCTGTGTTTTGTTTATAGAGGTCTATTTTTTTATTCAATTAATGTATTATGTACTTCAATAAATTTGTTATATTTTTCTATAAACTACCATTGTCAATTTGTGCCTACAAAGTCCAAAGTCCCTCAAATTCTCCTTTTTCAATATTTCATAGGACGTGGCACACACACACTTTATGTATCCACAGTACCACTATGTGTGACGATACATCCAAATCTATTTTCAAAGAATTGTAATTACATGCCCCTGTTAAACAGTGGCAGAAAAATTGGGCCTTAGGCACTGGTGCCACAACACTGCAACCCCTCACAGATACTGTACTTGGAGCGCAGCAATGAGCCCTGCTGCAAAGCATTGCATCAAAAATTGTAAATACACGTCCCTGTTAAACAGGGGCTGAAAAATTGGGCCTTAGCCACTGGTGGCGGTGCCCAGAACCAAAAATGTTCTTTCAAGCTATCAGCATGATTATTGAGGAGGAAGAGGATAGTCACTCAACATATGGTTGTGATCCAAGACTGATTCATTTTTATGAAGGTCAGTGGATCGACAGAGTCAGTGGACAGGCGCACCCTGTGATTGGTTACAAAGCCTCCAGCAGCACTGAATGTGTCTTCCGAAAGAACGCTGGATGCAGGACAGGCCAGTATCTCAATTGCATACTGTGTAAGCTCTGGCCAGTGATCCATCCTCAAGACCCAGTAACCCAGAGGATTTTCGGTGGGAAAGGTGTCCAAGACTGATCTTGCCCCTAGGTATTCCTGTACCATGTAAACCAGACGCTGGCGGTGGTTGCTGGAACCGATCATACCTTGGGGCTGCGGACTAAAAAATTGTCTGAACGCATCAGTCAGATGGCCACCTTCTCCACCGCTCCTTCTTTGACTGACCGAAGCCTCAGTAACACGTTGTCCAGGACCAGGAATTTGTAACCTCCCAGTCTCTGGGAACGCGTTACACAGACCTTTATGCAAGGCCTCCCGAAGATACCTCATCCTCTGCTCCCTCTGCGACAGCAAGATAAGGTCCGCAACCTTACCCTTGTAACGTGGATCAAGGAGGGTTGCCAGCCAGTAATGATCCCTCTCCTTGATCGCACGAGTACGAGGATCCTTCCGCAGGCTTTGCAGGATCAGGGAGGCCATGCAGCGTAGGTTTGCTGAGGCATTCAGTGCGGAGTCCTCTGGGTCACTGAGGACGACATGATCCGCAGCCACCTCCTCCCAGCCATGTACAAGTCCATGGGTGTCTTGGGACTGCAATTGATCCCTTGAAGACTGCTGCTGAGTGCTAGTCTCCACCTCCATGCTGACACAATCCTCCTCCTCCTCCTCGTCCTCTTCCTGTGTGATAGCCGGGCCAGCAGGATCACTGTCTGGATAAAGGGGGCCTTGAGAGGTAAGGAAGTCCTCCTCTTCCTGCCCCTGTTCTGCCTCAAGTGCCCTGTCCAGTATTCCATGCAGCGTGTGCTCCAACAGGTGGACAAAGGGACAGTGTCACTGATGCATGCACTGTCACTGCTCACCATCTTTGTGGCCTCTTCAAATGGTGCCAGGACAGTGCATGCATCCCTGATCATGGCCCACTGGCGTGGGGAAAAAAATCCAAGCTCCCCTGACCCTGTCCTGGTGCCATATTGCAACAGATACTCATTGATGGGCCTCTGCTGCGTGTGCAGCCGCTGCAGCATGGCCAACGTAGAGTTCCACCTGGTGGGCATATCACAGATTAGGTGGTTCTTGGGCAGGTTGTAATCCTTTTGCAGCTCAGCCAGCCGAGCACTGGCATTATATGACCGGCAGAAATGCCCACAGTTTCCTGGCCTGCTTCAGGACCTCCTATAAGCCCGGGTACCTGCCCAAGAACCGCTGCACCACCAAGTTAAGGACATGAGCCAAACAGGGCACATGGGTCAGTTGTACCTGTCGGAGGGCAGAGAGGAGGTTGGTGCCATTGTCGGAAACCACCTTTCCTGGCTTAAGCTGGTGTGGCGTCAACCACCTCTGAGCCTGCCCCTGCAGAGCTGACAGAATCTCTGCCCCAGTGTGGCTCCTGTCCCCCAAGCACACCAGCTCAAGCACCGCATGGCATCTTTTTGGCTGCATACTAGTGTAGCCCCTTGAACGCCTACGGAGCACCGCTTGTTCCGAGGACAAATAAGCACAGGAAGAGGCCATGGAGGAAGAAGAAGAGGGGGTGGAGGAGAGAGGTGTGTCAGAATCACCAGTAGTAACATTTTGGAAGCCTGGTGGCGGAACAACCTCCAACACTACTGCACCTTGTCCTGCATCCTTCCCAGCTGCCAGCAGAGTCACCCAATGTGCTGTGAAAGATAGGTAACGTTCCTGTCCATGCCTGCTGGACCATGAGTCAGCGGTAATATGCACCTTACTGCTGACCGCTCTGTCCAGCGAGGCCAAGACATTGCCTTTTTACATGCTGGTAGAGAGCCGGAATCGCCTTCCGTGAGAAAAAGTGGCTTTTGGGAACCTGCCAGTGAGGAACCACACATTCCACAAACTCACAGAAGGGGGCAGAGTCTACCAACTGAAAAGGCAGCAGTTGAAGTGCTAGCAATTTAGCCAAGCTAGCATTCAACCGCTGGTCATGTGGATGGCTGGGAGCAAACTTCTTTCAGTGGTGCAGCAGCTGGGGCAGGGAAATTTGCCTGGTACAATCGGACGTTGGTGTACCGATAGCAGATTGCCCGCAAGTACTTGGCTGTGACACACCTAATTCTACACCTTCATTCCTCTCAGTGCAGGTTTCAGAGAGGACTGAATGTATAGTGGGGTTGGAGATCCCAGCTGATGAGGAGCAAGGAGAGGTCTGCCTTATTCTTTGGTGTGGGTCTTTTTTTTAAATTCTTTATTTATTTTCAACAGCAGGGTTAACATACACATACCTCCATCTTAAACTGTAGGTTATTCAAAAAAAAAAAGAAACTCAATTCAAGGCCTATTTCTTCACATCACATCTTTCAAAAATTAAAGCTGTACATTCTCCGTAATATATTAATAATATATTAATTTAATGTTTATATATATAGACTTCAGCCAAACCGTATTTAATCCCTCATACACTCTAATTTCTATCTATATTAATTCCTTAATCTCTTATCTACATATTCTCATCTTCCCCTATTATATTCCCCTTATCCAAAACTCAT
Organism: Rana muscosa; assembly: GCA_029206835.1. Classification (NCBI taxonomy): domain Eukaryota; kingdom Metazoa; phylum Chordata; class Amphibia; order Anura; family Ranidae; genus Rana; species Rana muscosa. The sequence continues at coordinate 699,045,787 of CM055117.1, read as the reverse complement.
CCCAGTATCCCTATACCCATTTCCCGTTCCCTTCAATCTCCATATTCCTCCCCTCCCGGGGAAAAGAAAAGAAAAAAAGAGGGGTAATACAAAATTTCTCTCTCCCCCCCACCATGACACTTATCTATCTTTTCACTCTCCTAATAGCCTTTTACCTTCTTCTGCATATATACCTCCCATGGAGCCCAGATTTCTTTAATTTGTTCCCTTCTATCTAATGTTATAGGTAACAATTTCTCCATAATTCCTATCCTCCTAACTTTCTTAAGCCACTCCGAAACCGCCGGGGCTTTTGTGTCCTTCCAATTTGTTGCAATACAAATTTTTTGCTGCGTTTATTAGATGGCACAAAATTGAATTAATATATATTTTAGGTGGAATTTGTACATTATGTAACAAAAAGAAATCTGGTTCCTTTGGGATTAAATGTTCAGTAAATGTCTGTGTAATTCTATGTACTGTCTCCCAGAATTGCCTAATTACTGGGCACGACCAAAATAGGTGTATCATTGTCCCTCTTTCATCACATCCCCTCCAGCACCTGTCAGAAAATTCTGGAAAAAAATTATTTAGAGCCACCGGTGTATAATACCAGCGTGTTAAAAATGTATAATTTGATTCTTGTATTTTAATACACCTTGATGACTTTATAACCAGATCTATTATGTTCTGACATTGTGCTGGAGAGAAGGCATGACCTATATCTCTCTCCCATTTACCCAGACATTCCATTTTAAAGTCACCTGGGGGTGCAATCAGCAATGCATACATTTTAGATATCACATGTGAAAGGGGTTCCCCTCCCTCACAGTAATCCTCAAATCTTGTCCGTGCCCGTCTATATGTTCCTGCTGGTCCCAAATTTTCTAAATAGTGTCGGATCTGTCGAGCTCGCCAAATCGGGATTTCATATTTCCCTCCTTGTGTTGTAAGCATATCCATTGTTACCCATCCCCTTTCTCCCACGAAGTCTGACGCTTGGAAAATACCCTTTTCCCTCAATTTCTTAAACGTTAGTAATTCTATCCCAGGTAAAAAATCTGGGTTTCCTATTATTGGATATAGGGGTGATTTTTTATTTGTAAATTTAGATTCCTGACATATTTTATTTCCTATCCATAGCGTCGTTCCTATCGTGGGATGAGATTTTACCACGGGGGTAGGGCTGTGTAGCACCATATTGCCCTATTTAGTGGGATTGAACTTATTTGCTGCTCCATATTTATCCATAGTTTATAATCCCTATGTCTGCTCCAGTCTACTATCCTCCCAAGATGTGCTGCTTGATAATATTTATATATATCTGGTACAGATATACCTCCTGCTCTTTTTGGTAAGGTTAGAAGTTTTCTAGCTATTCTTGGCCTTTTACTGGCCCATATAAATCTCATAAACAAAGTTTGGGCTTGGCTAAAGAAAGACTTTGGAATTCTTATCGGTAATGCCAGGAATAAAAAAAGGAATTTTGGCATCACACTCATTTTAAGGATATTGCATCTCCCAAACCATGCATCTCCTAAACAAATACCTTTACTCCAACTTTCCAATAACTTTCTTACCGTTCTAATTATTGGTTCAAAATTTAGTTTGAAGGTTTTCTTTAAATTTGCGGGTATCTGTGTACCTAAATAATTTAAAGCTTTCCTCGTCCACTTAAACTTAAAACTTTGTTCTATTACATTTTTAATGGAACCTGGCAGTGCCACCCCCATCGCCTCTGATTTACCATAGTTTATTTTAAGATTCGACATCTTCCCATATACTTCTACTTCTTTCATAAGATTGGGTAAAGAAGTTTGTGGTCTTGATAATGAAAAAAGCATATCATCTGCGTAAGCCGATACTTTGTATTCCTTTTCCCCAAATTCAATACCTCTAATATCTGGGTTCTGTCAAATTTTATTTTAGAAGGGTTCTAATGTCAAGGCATATAATAGAGGCGAGAGGGGACAGCCCTGCCGTGTTCCATTTGTAATTTTGAAAGGCTTAGAATAGACCCCATTTACTTTTACCAATGCCCAAGGGCTTGCATACACTCCCGCTATCCATTGTACCATCTTTTCTCCTATACCCATTTGTTTTAGTACTTCGAACATAAATTTCCAGTTTACTCTATCGAATGCTTTTTCTGCGTCCGTATTCAAAAAAACACTCAATATCTTTTTTTGATTAGCTTGATCTATCAAGTTTAGTACTTTAATGGTACTATCCCCTGCTTCTCTTGTAGGGATAAACCCTTACTTGATCCAGGTGTACTAGTTGCGATAAATGGGGCTGTATACGGTGTGCTAGAATTTTTGTCAAAATTTTTAAATCAACATTTAATAAAGATATTGGTCTATAGCTGCTACATATCTCAGGATCTTTCCCCTCCTTTGGTATCAAGGTAATATGAGCAGCTACAGACTCAAGAGGTAGCACCAATGTTTGTCCAACTGCATTAAATACCTTAATCATATATGGCCCTAATTGAGTAATACATTTTTTATAGTATTGTATGGTAAAACCGTCTGGACCTGGTGCTTTACCATGTTCAATTGTCTTCATTATTAATTGCACTTCCTCCATGGTAATTGGCCCTTCTAATTTCCTTCTGTCTGGTGATGATAGTCTGGGCAGACATGCCGAAGTCACGTATTTCCTTATAGACCCAGGAGAAGCTCCTGTTTCTGGCAAATTATATAGAGCAGAGTAATATTCTTGAAACTCTTGTGCTATCTCTTTTGGAAGTGACTTCTTCAGGTCTGCTTTTCCTTTAATAGTTGGGATGTAAGAACGTATCAATTGTTTTTTTATATTTTTTTGCCAATAGCTTACCGCATTTGTCTCCTGAATTGTACGTCTCTTTCCTCTCATGTTGTAGGACCGCTTCCGCCTTATATCGAAGTAAATCTGCTATTTGTCTCCTTAAATGTGCTACCTCATTTCCTAATGCTCTTTCTGTTATCTTCTTATGTTGTGTCTCTAAGACCTGTAACTTTTCTAATAAATATTTTAACTGTTCTTCTCTGATTTTTTTTATTCTAGAGCCATGTTTAATTAAAATTCCTCTAATTACCGTTTTATGGGCTTCCCAAACCATTCCCGGGTCTCTTTCTCCGTTGTCATTTATCTGGAAATACCACGTAATTATTTTGATTAAGTCTTCCATGATTTGGGGGTTTTGTAATAAGCTTTCGTTTAACCGCCATCTCCATTCCGGTGAATAGCTCCCCCCCACCAAATTCAACTCCATCGTGACAGGTGCATGATCTGTCCAAGTTATGTTTCCTATTAAAATGTCACGTATTGAGTGTAACAGTTGATGAGGGACTAAAAAAAGATCTATTCTTGAATAACTTTGGTGAGGGTTTGAAAAAAAAGTATAATCTCTCTCCCCTGGGTGTATAGTCCGCCATCCATCTACTAATTGTAATTCATATAGTTTTCGTAAAATACACTTTCTAATTCCGTTAGGTACTGATGAAGTCCCATTGGCGGTATCTACTCTTGGGTCCAGTGGGATATTTAAGTCTCCTCCGCATATCAGTTTTCCTTCACTAAAATCCCTTAATTTTGACAACAGTTTAACCAAAAAGCTATCTTGATGTGAGTTTGGAGCATAAATAGTGGCCAAAGTCACTTTTTCCTTGACTATTGCTCCTTTAAGGAAAAGGTATCTTCCCCCTGGATCTGAGCATTTATCTGTAAGTGTCCAAGGTATTTTATTTGAAATCAGAATAGCGACTCCCTTTGTCTTAGCTTCCTGGTTGGAAGCTTGGTATACATTAGGGAAATATCTATTTTGTAGGTATGGAAAAGCCCCTTCCCTGAAATGTGTCTCTTGTATAAATCCTACATCTGTATTTAAATGTTTTAATTCATTCAACAACATTTTACGTTTTTCTTTCTTTTTTTTTTTTATTAATTCTTCTCTTTTAGAAGGAAAAAAAAAACATTTAACATTTCCCATTCGCCCTTTTCCCTTCCTACATATATATCTCCTTCTTCTCACTCCCCTTTCCTCCTTTCCTAACAATTATTATCCTCCCCCTCCCCCCCTTAGGTGCTACCTCCCACTTCTTCCCCCTTCTCTTCTTTTTTCATTATTTTTTTTTTTTAAATCAGTTGGGGGGTCATATACCTGGGGATACCCAATATCACTTTTGTAAAGAAGGGACCTCTCTCATTTTCACTCTCTCAACCATCTGAACTACCAGAGCTATTTAATTTTTTGGGAGTAGAGGGATGCGAGGTCTCAGATTGGCTGCACCCAATCGATAGAAGGCAACGTAGAGGGGGACCCCAAACAAGAAAATTGGGTGTTCCAACACAGATAAGGGGTGGTAAAGAACAAACTATAGAAGCCATTGGGATTGGGATTGGGGGGTCGTGAGCCAAGACGAAAATAACTGCCTAAACTACTTTATTACCCCCTCTTTTGCCCCCCTTTGTTATTGATATTCCTCCCAGTTTTTATTTATTTTTTTATTTCCCCCCCCCCCCCCCCCGGGATCTGGATGAATAACGTTACATATGAAATAAAGAGTACTTTTGATGAATGGAGGATCATTTGAGGATTAATAAACTATGTTTTGGTCATACCTCACTAAAATACTTTGTTGTCCCCTATTGGCCCCTATGATATTTAAATATGGGAATAGAGAGGACTCAAAACATGCTTACCGGAGAGAGAAAGTGAACGTTTATGCCCTGTAAGAACAGTTTTGGTGTTTTTTCTCCCTCTGGACCCCTATAGTTGAATTTTGGTTTATCTCCTCCCCTTTTCCCTCAAGGAGCACCTCCACACTTAGAGTTTTTATTTACGAGAGAAGCCTTCTTAGACTATATAGACTGTATATAGACTGTATAGACCATTGTACTGAATCCATGCAATTTTTTTTTTTGGGGGGGGGTTGCACTTGTTGTTTTCTTGTGTTTTTTTTGGGGGGGGGAAGGGGGGTGGGGGGCAATTGGATTTTGGAGAGGAGGGAACACACAATAATAAGCATACACATAAAATACACATATAATACACATATAATGAATAAGACACAAATTATATAAGTTTATTTTAATAAAGTTCAGATTTTTCACACACACTTGGGTTTATATAATGAGAAAGGTAAGATAGGAGGGGATTAGGGTAAAGGGAAGGGGGGATGGGGATACACTATACACATCATAAGGGAAATGGGTGTTAGGAAGGCGTGGATTCAGTAGATAATCTGATAAGCTTTTTTGAATCAGATATGCTAAAGAGAAAGAAAAAAAAAAAGTGTGGGTCTTTTAGGTGTGCTTGCCAATGGACTGCATGGCAGGTCGACATATGTCTGGTCAAGCACATGGTGCCCAAGCGGCTGATGTTTTGGCCACGCGAGATACGCTTTAGACATATGTTGCAAATGGCAATGGTGCGATCTGCTGCACACGTCTGAAAAAAGGCCCACACTAAAGAAATTTTGGAATAACGCGCAGAGACGGCAGGGCCCTGCACATGCGGAGCTCTGCAGTGTGAGCAGTCGGTGTGCTGCCATTAAGCTGGCCCCTGGAGGGCATCCCACCTCGTTGGAGATGTGCCTCCTCCTCCTCTCTCCTCCTCTCTCCTATCAGGCACCCACGTGGAGTCAGTGACCTCATCATCCCCTCCCTCCTCATCACTGGAGCCAATCTGGCAGTATGCTGCAGCTGGGCGAACATGACTGCCAGATAGCTGACCTTGTTGGGCACCCCCTCTCTCTGGGCTCTCGTTACTAACCCCTCTCTCTGAGCTCACGTTACTGCCTTCCTCCAGCTGGATTCCATCATCGGAGCCTTCAAAAAGCTGGGCATCCTCCTGGAGCATGTACCCAACACTGTGGTCAAACAGTTCGGGGGACTCCTCAGGAGGACATGGTGGGGCTAGGGAAGGAGTGACTGATGCCATTGAGCCGAGGGAAGAGGCCTCTTTAGCAGCTGCTTTTCCAGACAAAGTACCCTGAGCCTGGGGGAGAGAGGATGAGGAGGAGGAAGACGGCTTGGTCATCCACTCTACCAAGTCTTGGGCATGTTGGGCTCAACATGGCCAGCTGCCAAAAAGAAGGACAAGCGTTTCCCACAGCCACGTGCTAATGAGGATGCACTGTGTCCACGACCAGCAGCACTGTTGCCTCTAGACACAGAGCCTGCTTGCCCTCTTTTATTGCCTTGTGACTGTCTGCCTCTCATTGTTTGCCTTCCAGACATACTAATGGCCTGCTGTGGTGTTAGTATGGGAAAAGCAGCAATTGTTTTCAGTTAGTTTTAGGTGAAAACTGTGCAGAGGACACAGTACACTGAAAATACTTGCAGCTCTCTGCTTGTGGTTTTATTATGAGAACACCACTATAATAGTCACTAACTGTATTCAGGTGAGCTTTAGGTGAATGTTATGCAAAGCACACAGTAGTACACTTAAGTGAAACACTGACTGTCTGCAGCTAGCACAATCACCGGCCTGCCTGTCACAGTATAGAGACTAACTGTATTCAGGTTACGCTTTAGGTGAATGCTATGCAAAGCACACAGTACACTAAGTGAAACACTGACTGACTGCAGCTAGCAAAATCACCTGCCTGCCTGTCACAGTACAGAGACTAATAGGAATGGATCTAGCTAAACTTAATACAGTGTATAAATATATATACAACACCTAGGATGCATATATAGCCTCTACACACTGTAACTACAGCTAACTGACTCGCCTGCCTGCTCTATCTAACTCAATATAAATGACACTGTCTGTCTCTGTAAACTCTTGTTTCACAACTCCAACACACTACACAAGGCCGCCGAGCCAGCGGCCTTATATAGTATTGGGCATGTACTAAACCCCCTGAGACATAATTGGCCAAAGCCACCCTGGCTTTGGCCAATTATGGCTCTCCGTTTTTTCTGCGCTGTGATTGGCCAAGCATGCGGGTCATAGTGAATGCTTGGCCAATCATCAGCCAGCAATGCACTGCGATGCCTCAGTGAATTATGGGCCGTGACGCGCCACTCGAATTTGGCGCGAACGGCCCATAATGTTCGATCTTCGTCGAACGATCGAACAGCCGATGTTCAAGTCGAACATGGGTTCGACTCGAACATGGAGCTCATCCCTATTCTGTATATTCTCTAGGAGTATGTCACTTAGGTAGTAGGCACCCATGGAACCAGGTGCAGGGGAACTGTCGAGTTTGCCTGTTCTAGACGGGCCTTGATCGTGGAGAGGACTGAGGGTCTAGGCTACACGCATAGCCTAGACCCTCATTCCTCTCCACGATCGAGGCCCGCCCATCCGGTGATGTCATTTCCTCCTGTGCGGTCCATGCCAGACCCCCTCAAGGACTACCCTAATGATAACATACATGCTCAAACTATCTTTATTCCTTTCAGTGCAATACCATTATGCAATAAATTGTGTCTTTAATAATACACTTAGACTTAGGTGCGCCTCCCTCCTCCCCCCTTTCTTTTCATTTGTAAACATTCCTACCTAGACCCTGTGTTTTTCACCTGCAAAAGACAGACATTGATTGTGTAGTTTCATGGTGTCACTTGTTGCCCTGTAAGTACAGCCCATAGTAGAGTAAAGCCTCGTAGACACGATCGGATATCCTATGGATTCTAATCCAATAGTTTTGTCCATCGGAAATCCGATGAAGCTGACTTCCATCATTCTTGCCTACACACCATGAGTCAAAAAACCGACCGTTCCAAACGCGGTGACGTAAAACACTCCGATGAGCCGAGAAAAATGTAGTTCAATGCTTCTGAGCATGCGCTGACTTGATTCTGAGCATGCGTGGGTTTTTTATCCGATGGACTTGCCCATAGACGATCTGAATTTGCTACCGGTTTTTGATCCATCTGAAAAATTTAAAACATGTTCTATTTTTTAAAACCGATGGAAAAAAGACCGATGGGTCCCATACACAATCGGTTTGTCCGATGAAAAAAGTCCATCGGACTGTTTTCATCGGTAAAATCGATCGTGTGTACAGAGCTTAACTGTTAACATTCCTGTGTCATCAGTTTCTGTTTGTGTTGAAACATGAGGCAATGAGCATGGCTTTGCACAGGTTAACGCATGACCTCTCTAACCAGAACAAGAAGTTGTACTGTCCCTTTAGTGCATAGGGACAGGCTAGCTGTGGCAATACAAGGACATTGGGTAATGGTTCATCCATGACAGTACAAACTGCAACTGAAACATATGAGCTCATCATTACAAGGTAAGGCAAACAAACTACACAGTCACAGGGAATATAATTACAAACAATTTAAAACAACAAAAACATTAAAACATGTACAATGCATTTAAAGAATGTATATCCAAAACAATTCTAACTACATGGCCAAAAAGGTGTAAGTTATTGCAAGGGTGAAACAGCTGTGAAAAAACAGAGGTTTGGGGGTGTCATTGGTGCTATAACACCCTAACCCTATACTGTAAAACAATCGTGGCACCAAGATGGTACTGAGCCCAAAAAATATTATTTGCAACTGTGACACAGGTGTGAAAAAAATAGGTTTGGGGTGTTAGTGGTCCTAAAACACTGCAACCCTACATAAATATTCAGAGCAGAGTGCTGGATGTTATCTGTCCACAAACCTTAAATTCTTTGCAGCTGTGAAACAACTGCAGACAAATGACCTCCTTTTACCAAATATTTATGTAGGGTTACAGTGTTTTAGCACCATTTTACATACACAGGCAGTTTTAAGGCTTGACATGTTTGGTATCTATTTACTCAACACTACCTAACTTTATTTTGACCAAAAAATTGGGGATTACATTTTTGTGTGCACTAAAATACATTTTAGCATATTTTTCCTGAAAAAAATAGATTTGATAAACAGTACAAATATTGTACAACAGAAAAAAAACTGCAACTACCGACTTTTTATTCTACAGGGTCACTGCATTCAGAAAATAAGTAATGTTCTGGGGTTTTAAAATAGAATTACGGCTTAAAAAATAAACAATCATACTCACCTAGATGGCTGCAGCACCAATTCCAGATACAGCTGTCCCCCGCCAACTCTAAGGCCTCGTACACACGACCGATTTTCTCGTCCAAAACAGTCAAGAAAAGTGCCGCGAGAGTTTTTTTGTCTAGAAAAACGTTTGTGTGTATGGTTTTACGACGAGAAACTTGACGAGAATCTCGACGAGAAAATAGAGAACCTGCTCTCTATTTTCTCGTCAGGATTCCAGATTTCCTCGTCGTGTTTCTCGTCGGCCTGTTTTGTGACGAGAAAATGGTTTGTGTGTATGCTTTTATGACTCTTCCAAAAGCGCGCATGCTCACAAGCAACTATGAGACGGGAGCGCATCTTCTGGTAAAACAAGCCTTCATAATGGAGAGAGCACATTCGTCACGCTCATAAATATTTCATAGTTTAAATGTTCTGCATTGAATTCTTCGTTAGAATGTTACATTAATCAAAACGAGTGACCTTCTTTTGCTGCTGATATTCACACAGAGTTCTGCCTTATTTTTAACCTTTTTCATGCTGCTCTTTATAAGATTGATGTGTATTATATCGTGCAAGTTTTTAGGAATAATTTAAATGGTTAGATTTTTCAAAATGATGTTAATTATAATTTCTCAATGTTTTGATAGCGATCTCCCATTTAATTTTCGAATCTATATTTTTAAAATTTCACACCATGTTTTTGAGCTAATCAGATTTAGTTATTCTTTTGGGGGGGGGTGATATCTGTGCCTTTTATTGTCAGTCAAATGTATCTGCTTACTCCAAAGCTTGTTTTTTTTAATTTAAAAATACACATAGTCAAGTATGAACTTAAACAAAAAACACATTTATTCATGTTTATAAATTAAATAAAGAGAAGGCAGCGCTGGAGAAGCTGCTGCCATTTGTGCATCCCAGGGACCCCAGAGCACACAGCAACCCTGTGTGGACACTAAAATTGGGAGCTTGAGAAGGCCCACATTTCAGAACACAATCTGATGCTGGCCTCCCAGAGGTCAGGAACAGCAGCAGGTGAGATATATGTCCCAAGTGTGTGGTACTACAACAGGCTGCCTTCTGTCCGACCACAATGAAGCAAGGCCATCACTTCCTCTTCTTCCTGGCAACCTTCCCTGCAGCCTTTCCTGAAGCCTTTCCTGAAGCCTTTCCTGCAGCCTTTCCTGCAGCCTTCCTTCTTCGTTTGGCTGGAGGCTGGCCCACTGGAGGGGTACTCCTGTCAGGAGGAGGAGGTGGAGGTGTAGCAGAAGGGGGTGGGGCAGAAGAAGAAGGTGGAGGTGTAGCAGAAGGGGGTGGGGCAGAAGGTGGAGGTGTAGCAGAAGAGGGTGGGGCAGAAGGTGGAGGTGTAGCAGAAGAGGGTGGGGCAGAAGGTGGAGGTGTAGCAGAAGAGGGTGGGGCAGAAGGTGGAGGTGTAGCAGAAGAGGGTGGGGCAGAAGGTGGAGGTGTAGCAGAAGGGGGTGGGGCAGAAGGTGGAGGTGTAGCAGAAGGGGGTGGGGCAGAAGGTGGAGGTGTAGCAGAAGAGGGTGGGGCAGAAGGTGGAGTTGTAGCAGAAGGGGGTGGGGCAGAAGGTGGAGGTGTAGCAGAAGGGGGTGGGGCAGAAGAGGAAGGCGGAGGTGGAGGTTGAGGTTGGGTTAGTTGGGCCACCTCACATATGGCGGTATTGGGGGTAATTTGCTCCATCACCCCCTTGTTGAGCAAGGTGATGAGCAGGGGCTCGCATAGGAGGCGTTGCTCCATGCTCATCACCTTGAACTTAGCCTCCACTAGGCCGGCAATGGCCTCTTCAGGGGATGTGGGCTCCTTGAGGGTGGCATGGGCCTCTTTAATAAGGGCCATTGCTGCCTCACTGGTGGTCCTGTCCCTCCTGCCTCTTTTGTGAAGCCGGATGGGAGGCACCTGGGATCTGGTGCTTCTCCTTTGCCCTGCCACCTCCTGTCTGCCACTGGGCCCTGCCACCTCCTGTCTGCCACTGGACCCTGCCACCTCCTGGCTGCCACTGGGCCCTGCCACCTCCTGGCTGCCACTGGGCCCTGCCACCTCCTGGCTGCCACTGGGCCCTTCCTCCTCCTGCCTGACAGTTTCCAGACCCTCCTCCTGGCTGATTTCATCCTGTGTATGAAAAAGGAACATAGTTTAATATGTTGGTTTAATCTTTGCATCAAACTTTGTAATCCTGATGGAAGCAATTAGAATGTAAATGCATAAATCCTTGCTTTAAATTTACCACTACATCAGCTTGACTATTTACCACACAATTAAGTGCAGAATAATGTCTACAGATCATGATTTCACTTGTGGAATACAAAATAATGTATGTTTCTCATCCTGACATATTTGGGAAACATTAATTTTATCCCACTACATTTTCAGTTAATACTATACCTGGCTCCAGATGGACAAATCAGGATCATCCAGGATGGCTGCCTCCTCTTGCTCCAGAGAAGGCTCAGGTTGGCTGCAGGGAAGTCTGGGGGGAAGAGTGGAGAGTGATGGCCTTGGCTCAATGTGGTCATCCAGGAAGGACATCCTGCTGTAGTACCACAAAATCGGGACATAAACATCATCTGCTGCTGCTCCTGACCTCTGAGAAGCCAGCACCTTAGAGCGTTCAGTCCTGTAGGTACCTCTCAAGCTCCCAATTTTAGTGTCCACTTGTTTTGCTGTGGCTGTGGGCACCTTGGTATGCACAAATGGGAGCAGCTTCTCCAGCGCTGCTTTTCTCACCCCTTTTTTTTTATGGATGGGGTTTTTGGTCTCCCACAGAGCCGGCAGCTCCCTTACCCGGTCAATAAATTCCGCCAGGAACTCTTTGTCGCTAATAAAGACATTCGTATTGTATCTGCAAGTAAAATAAATTATATTTAAATAATGTGAGGCAAACAGTCTAACCTCCTTCACATCCTAGTCACCATATATATCCTCCACCAATCTCAAGACAGTATAGGCCAACAATTTTTACAAGTCTCACAAAATCACATACCTTCGTTCGCACGTCCGTCACTTGAACTCCTCTCTCCGCACACCGAACGTACTATAGTCACATGTGTGTTTGCTATATACACACCACGCATGCGTCCAAATTCGAACACGTCGCTCCGCACACGTCGCCCGCCCATGACGTTCTAACTAACATCTTTTCCCCGCCCCTTCTCTTTCGGCGCGCAGACAGATATGGCGGAGTTACAGCAGGTGTCTGATAATTCCGCAACTAGCGAGGAGACAAGCCCGGAGACCGAGGACACGTCACGATCAAGGAGGAGATTCAAGGCATCGAATATGTCTTTGGCGGAGATGGCGGAGATGGTGGACATCTTGGTCAAGGCTGATTATGATGCCAAGCATGGGCCGTATAGCAAACCAAATAGAAGGAAGGCCAAAATCCTCACTAAAGTTGTGAAGAGTCTGAGGGCGAAGTTCGGGGTGAAACGCTCAAATGAGCAGCTCAGAAAGAGGTGGTCAGACCTCAAACTGAGGGAGCCAGACCAGTTGAGGATCATAAAGAGGATGCTCGCTAAAAGTAAGTAAAATGACGACCTTTCTGCTATTAATCTTTTTAGAAACTGACATTTTTTTTTTTTTTATCATATTGGACTCCCTTCCAAAATGTAATATTTTGAACTAGGTTGGGCACAGTAATCGTTCGTTACGTAACCGACACTTCGTTCGGCCACTATCCGCGGTTTTGGCTTATTTAAGAGCCACAAAAGTAATTAGACATCTGCCATTTTTGATCAAGTATTGTGGATAATTTTTAAGTCTAGATGATGTGTTTGTAAGGAGAATGAAATGCAAACTTTAATCAGTGTAAAGGAGAGGACACTCAGCAGCTGCTTCCACATCTGTACTTTGGAGCACTATAGTGTGGGCCACCAGACCCGCCTTTTTTGGGTGTCCCACACAGGTGCATCAGAGTTTATTTGTGGTGCCTCCATGTCCAAAAAATTACATCCAAATGTGAATACTAAACATATTTGGGGTCATAAATAATGCATTTTTCTTTAAATTCCGCACAAACACACACTTGTACCCCACTTCCAAACAATTTAGCCTGTTTTTAGTTTAACAATGAGATTTTTACAGTGTGATAAATAGACCTTTGGTTTTATTCTCATAGGGGAGAGAAGACTGGGAGGAGGACACTCCAGGGAGCACATGCACCCCACAACTTCCAAGCAACCCCAAACTCCCAAAGATCCACAACTGAAAGATGTGCAGGAAGTTGAGGTGGAGGAAGGAGAAGTGCAGGAAGGAGAGGTGGATGACGTTGTGGATCTGGTCACCACAACAGGTCAGTATCTGACACCACAGCTTAAGGTAAGCGAGGTAGGCCTGCAGAGTTTTATTAATTTTTTTTATGGTTTTTAGGTGATGGAAATGTTGTGAAGGATAGCACACGGTTCTCTGCTGACAGTGCCCTCCGCCTCATCCAGCAAGTGATGGAATGTAGCACGGAACTGGACCTAATTAAACAAAGAATCCATGTGATGGAACAAACATTTAAAGACATTCTCGATGTTTTGGGGAGAATTCAATAAGCCATCCAAACACATTTGTTTTTACATGTTTGTTTTTATATTTTTTCTAATTTTTTGAGTAACAAAGCAGCCAAAAATTGAATATGCACACAGTGTGTGAACATGTGCTATCTGCCATCAGGGGATATCCATGTACGTCTTTTGTGGGTGCAACCCCTTCCTCGTATCAAAAGTCGGTGAACTGAGGAAGGGGATGCACCCCCAAAACACGTCCATTGATCACCCCTGATGGCAGATAGCACATGTTGACAATATGGATCAGGATTGTAAACTTCCTATTTGCAAAAAAGTAAAAATGTGTGCATATTGAATTTTTGGCTGGGCAAGGGGTGGCAGGACCCCATATTAGGACGAGCACATAGAGACATAGTTTGTGTAACTGAATGTCTCAGATTGCTCAGAGGTATCCAATGTTGTCATTTTAGAAATGCAAGTGGTATTTTTGTATTTTCATAAGCCAAAATTTGCCGGGTTGTGGCCAGGCCAACCCCAAAGTAAAACAAAAAAAAATGTGCAGAGAGTAAAATATTTGACCACAAACAACGTGTAGCTTCTTTTTATAATACTCTCTAAGCTTATTTGGTTCTTTTGTAAGGTAACATAGTGAAATTGGTTGATATTTACTAAAGTAAAATACACTTGCCACTACCAATGCACAAAGACAAACTAGGAGACAGGAAAGAACAAATAATTAAAGGTTTAAACAAGATTTTTATTGGGATACTTAGACATAGGCTGGCATTGGAATTGCCCCCCTACCCGTGAAATACTCCATGTATTTGTCCCGAACCACACGGGCATTTTGGGGGGGCAAGCCAAGACGGGCAGATTCCAGGCCCGGAAGGGGATTTGCAGGGGAAAGTCCAGCCTCTGGCAAAACTGAGGCCATATAGGAATTAGATTTTTGGCTCAGAAAGTTGTGTAGCACACAGCAGCATAACACTACATAGTTTATTTTGTAGTCCGCCAAGTGGATGGAAGTCATAAAAAGGCGGAACCGGCTGGCCATTATGCCAAAGGCATTTTCAACGACTCTTCGGGCCCTGGCCAGCCGGTAATTGAACACACTCTTCTCTGGGGTCAGGGTCCTCTGTGGAAATGGCCTCATAAGATGCCGTCCGAGTCCGAAGGCTTCATCAGCCAAGAAAACAAAGGGGAGTCCTTCAATATTCCCTGCATCCGGTGGCAATGCAAGGTCGTCACTCTGGAGACGGAGGGCAAACTCTGTCTGGATGAAGGATCCCCCATCGGACATCCGGCCATTCTTCCCTACATCAACATAGAGGAATTCATACCGTGCTGACACCACCGCCATCAGCACAATGCTATGAAACCCCTTGTAATTGTAGTAGTAGGACCCAGAACGGGGTGGCGGCACGATGCGGACGTGCTTCCCGTCTATGGCACCACCGCAGTTGGGGAAGTCCCACCGCGTGGCAAACTCCGATGCCACAGTCTGCCATTCCTGTGGCGTGGAAGGAAGCTGTGGAGTGAAACAAGATGAAATAATATTAGAAAAACAAAGGCATACATTACAAGGAAATTCTATCCCAAAAAATTAGAGACCGACATCAATCTAATTATACGTTTATTAAGGTGTGTAAAAAAAGTATAATGGAAGGCTCATTTATCATATTCATCACCCCCTCTGATGGGCCATTACTAAATTATTTTGGGGGGGGGGAGATGTGTTTGGCCACAGGATAGCATTGCAGTGGCGGCGCGTCCAGAGTGGGCGCTGGAGCACTGTCCCCTCTCTCCTGTGCCCATCACTCAGAACAATACTTAGGTTCATGCGTTGCATGAACCTATGTATTGTCTATGCCGCACACTATTCAGGTGGATGGCCTCTTGTAAAGCGACCGACATATGAATAATTGCGGCATTTAGGGGGTTAAAATTGCAGAGCAGAAACAGGTATTAAAATAGTCTTGCAAATTACAACCTGAGGGATGTAATTGGCTTCCTCAAAGAAAAATCGGGGACGCAAGGAGGGGGGCATTCCTTGTGTAAACACTGACAGGCTGCTCTGCCAATCATGTTCACCAAGTCTGTTTAATGGTAACATGATTGGCTGATGCAACATGAAGGGAAGGAGAAGACATCAAGGACAGAAGAAGGATGGCGCTGACCACAAGAAGGTAAGTGCAGGGCTGGGGGGAAACTGGCTGCATTAGAGGGGACTAAATGGCTGCATTGGAGGGGACAACTGGGGGCGTTTATTAGGCAACAGAGCAAAAAAGGAGGAAGTTTATTTCCGAAATTGGGGTTGGAACCCCCCAACATTTGGAGCAACAGGCGCCCCTGCTGGAAAAGTTAGTGAGGGGAAATATTTAGGGAGGATAAAAAAGGGGCAATCTAAAGCTTCCAACATGCATGGGGACAAAGGGGACATTCTCAGCATATTACAATCATGGTAATTAGGGAAGGATGAAAGAAATACAATACATTAGCATACATGTAATACATAAAATGTGATGTTTAGGGAGAAAACTTACCCTAATATAGTCCTCCTGCAGGACTTGTATAATAGCAGAACAGGTGTCTGGGATTATGAGGCCCAGAGCCTGGGGGGAGATGCCTGTGGTGAACTTCAAGTCCTGAAGACTTCTCCCTGTCGCCAGGTAACGCAACGTGGCAATGAGCCTCTGCTCAGCACTGATGGCTTCCCGCATAACGGTGTCCTTCCTGGTAATATAGGGGGACACCAAAGCCAACAGTTCCTGAAAAACGGGGTCAGACATCCTCAGAAAATTCCTGTAGTCCTCAGGATTATTCTCGACGATCTCCCGCAGCAGAGGCATGTGGCAGAATTGGTCCCGCTGGAGCAACCAATTCTTGGTCCATGAACTCCTCCTCACACCATTCATGGACTGGTCTTGGTCCAAAACAAGCAGACCAACACCAAGCGCACGCACAGCACGAACTCGACGACGAGAACGTCCAGGCGACATGGCTAGGAAACGGTCGTCTAATCAGAACGTACAGAACAGAACGCACTTTAGAACAGCAAGGCCTATGAATAACGAACTGAAATTCAGAAATGAACAGGCAAGAACGCACTGTAAAACAGATACGACCTGCCTAGACGCCCTGAAAGTCAAGATACGAACCCACAAGCACAAACTGAACGGCAGAAAACGATCTGAAAAGTACGAAGACTGAAAAGCGCGAATCGTCTCTTCCCAAACTTTTACTTCACACGCGGTAACACGAGATCAGCAAAAGCAGCCCAAGGGGTGGCGCCAAGAAAAAAGATCTTCCCCTTTATAGTGCCGTCGTACGTGCTGGACGTGAGCGCAGAGAACCACAAGGAAATTGGAAAATGACAGTGTGTACGCATAGAAAGCTTGACGAGAAAATCGACAAGCTTAACAAGAATCTCGTCGAAAAAAACTATGTGTTTTTTACGACGAGAAAATCGGTCGTGTGTACGAGGCCTGAGACCAAGAACTGAGCGACCACTGGGTCTTCAGCCTGCAGAGAGCTCTGTGCTGTGCTCTGCCCTTTCAATGGTCACTGGAGTGCTGGGCTGTTCAGGGGGCAGGAGCGGCTAGCTCAGTCGCTCAGTGGCTCACTGAGAGTCTGAGCCAGTTGCTGGTCCAGGCATCTGGGTGGAGCTCGACTGTTAAAATGGAATCTCTCCCAAGCTTGGACTGGCTGAGTGACATCAGCTGAAAACAGGTCACAGGAGTGCAGAACAAACTGCATTCCTGTGATCCATATGAGACGTATTGTCAAAGTAGCTCCTTTATCCACTTCCCTACTGACCCAATTCTGGCATTTCTCTCCTATATGTAAAAATCATCTCTTTTTTTTGATAGAAAATAACTCAGAACCCCCAATATATATATATATATATATATATATATATATATATATATATATATATATATATATACCCTAGAAAATAAAATGGCAGTTGTTGCATTTTTCCTAGTCACATGGTATTTGTACAGCAATTGTTTCAAACAAAATTTTATTTGGAGAAAATTCTCTTTAATTTTAATGTAAAAAAACACAATATATAACCCTATTTGTTAGTAAAATATAAAAGATGATGTTACACGAGTAAATAGATACCTAACATGTCATGCTTTAAAATTGTGCACACTCGTGGAATAGCGCTAAACTACGGCACTTAAAAATCCCCATAGGTGCCGCTTTAAACATATTTAGAGTTACAGACGAGTTCTTGTTCTATTATTATTGCTCTCGCTATAATATTCACGGCGATACCTCACATGTGTGGTGTGAAAGATGTTTACATATGCAGCCGTGACCTACATATGCATTCACTTCTACGTGCAAGCACAAAGGGACGTGGGCACTATAAAATATTATTTTTCAATTACAGGTATTATTTTTTATTTTATTTTTATTCTTACACTGTCCCTTTTATTTTATTTATTTTTTGATCACTTTTATTCCTATTACAAGAAATGTAAACATCCCTTGTAATAGGATTAAAACATCACAGGTCCTCTTTATTGAGACATCTGGGGTCGATAAGTGTTTGCATCTGCCAGAGCTTAAAGTGACATCACAATGTTGCTTTCGGCCTCCCAGTATCACAAAGATGGCCAGCAACCCGCCAGATTGGATCTCCGGCTACCAGCTGCTAGGATGGCTTTTACAAGAGAAGGAATCTCAGACTGAAAAGATGGATACCAGGATAATGCCTGTAGCTGCAGGCATCATCCTGGTATAACCACTTCCAGTCCAGGACATCATATGACGTCCTACGGTCAGAAAGTGGTTAAGTAATTTTAGAACAAAAATTCAGATTTTAACATGTGTGAAAAATGTGAAAGATTGCTCCAAAGAGGAAGAAGTTAAGGATAAAGAGTAAGATTAAGGATGCGCAATTAACAGTAAACTAATATATATGGTTAAATATCTGACAGCAATGTTAGTTTACCTGACTTTACTGCAGAAAAGGTTTGCTTTTATGCATGAATTATTGTTTGCAATCTATAACATTAATAAAAAAGTTGTTTTGTTTATGAAGCAAACTTATATAGCCTTCAGGTTCAATTATTGTATGTCTTATTTTTTCACAAAAATCTTTCTAGGGATCAGAAAGAGTCTAAAAATAAACACTTTCTGCTCCTTTGTCATGGCTGCTTGGCTGCACCCAATATTACATGCTTATTTGTGTAGCGCACCAACCCCAGACTTTACCTGCTTTTCTTCTGTTTGGCCCCTCCGCAGGAAAAGAATGAGGCACACGGCACCACAAGCCCGTACCCTCCTGAATAGGGAGGTTGAGCGGTGTTAGTTTCTCGGGCCTGCCTGCGACTGGTGTAAAAAAGCCTCCAGTGCTGACCTTGTTTCTGCAGTAACCAGAACACGTCTTTAACTTTCCCCAGTAAGAAACTGTCTACACAAACTGAAAGGTCCAACACTTGTTTATTCCTTCTTGCACATTAAACAGTCTCTTTTAGAGCAGACGGGTTGAGACAAACACGGGTCAGGTAAGGTGGGAGGAGGTCCAGGCACAAACTTAAATTTGGGTTTCTCCTGTTCTGAATAGCACTAACAGGCTTGGCGCACGGTAGCTACCACTGACCATGAGTGGTCCCTGCCACAGACCAGGTGAATAGGGCCTCTGCCACAGGCCCGGTTGTTGGGTCCCTTCCACCGACCAGATTCATGATGAATTACCTTCTAGAAGTAATGACCCCTGTCAGGGAAAAGGACATCCATCCGGAGAGTTACCAGAGGCCCCACCATCACCAGCGATACTGTTCTGGGTCTTCGGGAAGGGTCACCTCCCTGGCCTCCTCATCCTAGATTCAGGCACCCACTTCAGGGGGGCACCCTAGGATCCCTCGATCCCTTGTTGGAACCCAGTTGAAGGTACTGGGCCCCAGGCCTCTCTCGTAGTACCTCACCCCAGACTGAAGGTGTCTGAGATGGAACAGCAGCTCCGTCTCTGGGCCTAGAGCACCCAGAGACCACCCGACAGGCCTCCAGGCCTAGGGCACCCGGAGGCGACACACCCGCACCCAGGCATAAGGTGCCTGAGCACGGAACCGATGACCCCTCTGTAAGATGGCCGCCCCCTTTTATATCCTCTCCCGACAGGCACAGCAGGTTTCCCGCCCCGCCGTACTGCTGCCGGGAGGGGACAAAAAGGACACAACCTCGTACTGCAGTTCAACCCGGACCCACGGCAACAGCGCCACCTGTAGGCCCCAGTGAACTTAACCACCAGTACTAGCTCCCAGGGATAGAAATGGTCCTTGAGACCTAACAATTGGCACATCTGAGCCTGGCTACCACTCAGGTGCTTCCCCCTAAATGTAATCACCCGCTACATTTGTAAAAAAATAAAATAAAAAAATAAAGATTGTATGGAAGTAGTAGACACAACTGGATACTAAACATCAGTTTAAATACTGTATATAAATGAAAAATGACCCAAAATGTACGGTAATTAAAATAAATCTGCATATAAGATGTATTTATCTGCAATACATACTGTAGTTGCAGAAAAGTTCATGAAAAAAAAATCCCATTCACTAGACAGAGATGACATATATGTTACTGAAACAATTAAATCTGAGTGTTTTTCTCCTTGACAAGCACAGAGGCAAAACTCAGAATGCCTTCTTGGCAAGGGGTTGACAGTGGTTGCAAAGCTCTTGTTGTCACAATAAACCTCTGAATGTTTCAAACTGTGCACAGCATGAACTAATACAGCTTGACATAAAATGTGCTATTCTTAATGTAAATTGCTGCCAGCTTCAAGTGTTTTCTGGGACTCATGGGAAGACAATCATTTTTAAAATTAATGTATTACAAAACAAAGTTGTCTCCTTAAGCATAGAAAACAAACACCACACAGATAAATGAATGAATGCTGTCTTCTGATATATGATAGTATTATAGCTTAACATGTAAGCCATCTATATCAATAAGAAAAAGAAGAAAATGAATGTTTTTTTTTTTTCCTTTTTACTTTAGTGATTCCAGCTACATTTATTTATTTAGTCTGTGCTTCATTTGTGTCTGTACCAATGCAAAATAAGCAGTGGATGTCTTGGACAGATTTCAGTATACAGGGACCTTGCTATAGTCAGTGTCTTTATTATTTAATTTTTTTTGCTGCCAACCTAAGTTTTCCTTCTCTTTTTAGTGTGCCAAAGCTACAGATTCTGCCAGATACTGTTTTGCATGCTCTACCAGCCTGGATCAAAGGGATTGCCTTATGAGTAATGAACATTTATTAGTGTGGAACGTCTACTGTAAAGCCCTGTACACACGGCCGAGAATCCCATCAGGAAAAAAACGTTGTTTTTCCTGACGGGATTCCTAGCAAGCTTTTCTTGCCAAGCCCTGTGTGCATAAGCACATTCAAAAGAACCACCGTTCTTTTGAATGGCAAGAACGCGGTGATGTCATTGACTACGACGAGCATGCGCTCGTCACATTCGATGCCGTCGCCGCCACCTTGCTTCACCCTACACACTACCCTTGTAAGCTACTGCACATGAGTCGAAGTCTCATCGAGCATGCACAGGCTTACAAGGGGACAGGTAAGCATACAAGCCTCGTACACACGCACGGTTTTCTCGTGCTGAAACCTTGAAGCACCTGTGGCTATGCCCTAATTAAAACAAGTGGCGAGTGACTGGCTGAGGAAGAATTCATCTTCTCAGCTGTCCTGTCTTTGGAAAGGGCTACCAAGATATTACCTTAGTTTTTATACCTATAGAGACCCTATGATCTCTTAAGGACACACCCCATTTACCATTTTTCAGCCAGCCCAGATCACAGGTGGTAGGGCTAGACACTGGGTCTTCTCATTTCCGAGGTTGCGATGCGCTCAGCTCTCTCCCTTCCGTCCATCTTAGTTGCATGATGGGGGCAGGGTCTGACCTCAGCACATCGGTGTCATGCTCAAGCGTGCCCCACAGAAGGCACCAATTGATGCCGCTGTGTGATGGCATGCTTGTTTTTCCATCTCTCGCTGCAGCGGGAGTGGGTGGGCACCTACTAGGATGTTATACACCCTGAGTGGTGGGCTACCTCACCTCCTGTATGCTGTTTAGGTGGTGTTGCATGATGTTGGCGGGGACCCAGGACCGGGGGTATATCAGCAGTTCACTCCTCAAGAAAGGGATCACTCTGAGCCACACTCACATCACATAGGAGACGGTAGGTTTATTCACATTCTCATACACATACACTCTTTTAAAATGTACTTGTTTGCTCACTAACACACCATCTTGGGTGTGTCATTTTCTTTAACAATCCCTTTTCTGTTGGCGCACTTTTTGCCTACATCCACACCCTTTTAGGTGTGCTATTTACTTTTATAATTTCCATATACATTTTATCACACATACACTGTGGTCCCACATATGGGGTCACTCAGTACACACTTTCTTCACACACCTACTCCCTCATTTACACATCTACATGTTTGACTAGTGTCACACATTTTAGTTTATTTTGTTTTTGTTTTTTCATAGATTTGGGTCAATCATGTACACACGATATGTTTTGGATATCTATATATCTATTTTATTATGCTTACAAATATCTTGGACTACCCCTAGGGGATTATGACACTAAAACAAATAAAATGTATCCAAAAATTCTCAGAGTTTCATACATAGTTTTACCAATTACAAAGTCATGCCTCATTTAAAGTCCCATTTTCCTCTCTTATGCCTTGTTACAATATATTTAGGGATGAAGGCATTTCATTGTTTAAATCAAGGCTGTGATGGGTTACTTTCGCTTCCAATTTTTTTAGTTGGCAGTAGATGTTCTGGCATATGACAGTTGAATGACTCAGCATCACCAGGCACTGGGGTAGATGTAAACTCTAAATGAATTACATTTAGCTTGAAAATGCAACATGCATCATCTCTACCTCTCTTTATAAATAAATAAATAAATATACTGTATATATATTTTTTTTCATTCTTTAATGCTGCTGATATCATCCAGTCTATTTGCAGGCATGTCCTGCTTGCTTGTACTGCAGCAATGGGTGCATCACTTTTTTCAGGCTGAGTTTGTCAATAGTGTCAACTGAGGACCATGGCTAATTATTGTGTGTTAAAAGGGCAACTTGTAGTCTCCCTAGGCAGGTGGTTTAAAAGGGTAACAAAGCAGGGGGGCAATTGAGAAACAGAAACAGTACAGAAACAGTACCCGGAAGACATAGGGGTGTGCTGGGTGTGCCTGGGCACACCCTTATGCAGTGGAGATTCCCCCTGTTGATATTTCACCAAAGCCCCACAATGGGGCTCCTAAAAAGTTTTTAAAAATAATACAAAAATTAAATAATAAAAATAAAATACTACTGACATCATCCACTGCCCTACTAACTCCAGACCCTGATTCGGAAATTACAAAACCCAGAGAAAGCCAAAAACAGTTTTTCTCAATTTGGAACACTACTCTGAAGCCCCTCACATATGTGATACCCTTGTGTTATCTTGAATTCCCTTACTACAGAAGCAGGGCAAAATATCAGGCCAAGCAGCAGGCAAAAAACACGGTCGATTAACAGGCCGAGGTCAGTGCAGGTGAAGGGTAGAAATGTGCAGGGTCAGTCAAGGCAACAGGCAAATAATCAGCACAGATATTAGAAATTAGGAAATGGCAGGCTGTTGGAAATATGGGCGCTATGCCTTCACTAATACAATGTATGTTAGTGACTTGTGGTAATGTAATTCACCCTCTGCTGTATACCCAACTTTTTTTTTCAAGTCTTTGGTCTGCTTCTATAAATAGCCAAATGAAAAAGGAAAATTTTAACTTTGTTTACCAGTGGAGGGCCCTTCTTGTTGATAAATAGTGCTGTAGCATCTGATTGTTGAAATCCACTACCCCCATGAACCAATTATAATCATGGATACACTCAGGCTTTTGGATGGGACAGCATCTTCACAGAATTTACATCGAGGTGTCATTGTGGATGGAGGACATGACATATACATCTCTGTTTTTCCTCCACTTCATGGCCAACACTTTGTTGTTCTTCAAACTCATCGATTCCCCCCTTTGTAACCTTGTGGTCACCAGACTTTGTGGGAAGCTCTTCCTGTTTGTTATGGTTGTACCACAGACCAAGGTTTTCTGGAGGTACAGGTTGCGGAAAAGGGGCCGACTTGTGTAGAAGTTATCCAGATAGATGTGATACGCCTTTTTGAATAGTGGAAATGCCAAGTCCCAGACAATTTTTCCACTTGTTCTGATGTAGGCTGGGCACTCAGGGGCTAAAACTGGGAATCTTTATCTTTGTACATGCGGAAGGCATACACATATCCTGTAGCTCTTTTACAGAGCTTATAGAACTTAATTTCATATTTTGCTCTTTTACAGGGAATGTACTGTTTGATTCCCAGCCGGCCAGTGAAGTGCACAATGGACTTATCCACACAGATTGCTTTGTCAGTGTCATACAATTCAGTGAATCTCTGGGGGAAAAAAATAATTAGTGGGCAAACTTTGAAGAGGGTATTATAGCCAGGCTGATTTTGGGAAAGTTCATTGTGTATTGGTGCTGAAATGGAGGAAGTGCTTGATCATGCAAAAGCTGAATAAATGGGCATTTGATGTATGGGGTCGGTGAACCAGTAAGCATGTCCTTCATTTTTTTTGTAAGCCCCATGTTAATTGTGAGGTCCAAAAATGATTTTAATTCCTCCACTGTGAAACATCTACATTCAAAGGGATGGGCATGGGATGAATTTTAGTTATTTTGAATGTATTGCTCAGAATTTTTTTTGGCATGGTCCAATCAACTGAAATAAATTGTCGGTGAAAACAAAATAAAATCTATTTCTGAAAAACATTCAGCGTTGGTCTGAATACCTGGTTGTGCGGTAAAAGGGGGCATTGTAGCTGATCTAGAGTTGGAAACCAGCCATAATGGGTTTGCAAGTGCGTCTGGGAGATATGTAGAAAACCTAATTCTTGCGGTCGGATTTGATACCTCAGTACTAGTACTGGGTCTTTTATCCGGGGTCTAGAGCCATTGGTGTTTGCCAATTCACCAGTGGTGTGTATGGCACTGCTGGTGGTTGCCTGATCTTCAGATGATCTTTTCCTTTTTGGAGGGACCATTTCCTCCTCTGATTTAGTCACTGATCCACTACTTCTGACGGGTTCATGCTCGGAATCGGAATTGGATGGAGAGAGCTTCCCGCTGCTCTCATCCATCATATTGAGGATTTAAAATGCCTCCTCAATATGGTGGACATGGACCTAAACAAACAAAGAAAAGGAAAAGAGCGCAAGGCCGCCCTAGCGTAGTACTGTTTATTGAACAATTGATAAGCAGTTTTCCATGAATTGCACTAACATTTGGGAAGCACAAGTAAGGCATGAAAAGCTCATGTTCTCCTCTCCTGGATGGCCCCTGTAAGGTGTACCGATGAGCGAGGAACATCCAACCTCCCCACAAAAATATTACATTTTAATAAACATATTTTATTATAAAGCCAAATATGTCTTTAACTTACTAGGGTTTTTAATATTTTATTCTGCAACCCTTTAAATATTAGCAACATCTTTGACACTAAAAGCACATTTTTATTGCAGTAAAAGGGTGTCATATCTTAGACATGCAAGAAAGAGTTAGACCCAGTACACTCAGTTACAGACATGGTCAGACACACTTCCTCTCTTCCTCTGTTATGTAAGTCTGTGTGTTGACTAGGTGTGGCTGTTACTCGATTAGGCCAGGTTCATACTGATCCGACACGAAAGTCGCACAACTTTTGTTCAGACTTTGCCCTGCGACTTCCGACTTCCATGCAACTTCAATGAACGGATTTGATTTTGATCCAACTTTAAGATGATTCCGATTTGTCCTTTGACCAATAAAAACTATTTCTCTGCTTCTGGTATGGATAAAACCTCACACCAAATTTATAAATAAAAAAGAAAACCGGTGTGGGTCCCCCCACCAATCCATACCTTAATTCTTTTTTTTTTTAAATGGTGTGGGATCCCCCAAGACCATTCCTGGCCCTTTCAGTCTGGTATGGATTTTGAGGGAAACCCCACGTCAAAATCATAAAAAAAACTGTGTGGGACCCCCCTCAAAATCCATACCAGACCCTTATCTGAGCATGCAGCCTGAGGAGGACAAGGGCCTTTTCCCCTCAACCATGGGCTGTGGTTGTGGGGGTCTGCAGGCAGGGGGCTTATCAGAATCTGGAAGCCCCCTTTAACAAGGGGGGCCCAAGATCCCAGCTTCCCCTATGTGAATGAGTATGGAGTACATAGTAGCCCTAACCATTCACCCAAAAAAACCTGTGTAGTGTAATAAAAACATGAGACGGTCGCTCGTCCCCCCTTTTTTCTGACCTGCCGGACTGCATGCTCGGATAAGGGTCTGGTATGGTCTTGGGGGGACCCCATGCTGTTTTGTTTGGGATTTTAAATTGCTAACATTGCATACACTTGATGTCAGAGCATAGGTTGCATGCCACAAGTCTTAACTGATCCAGTTAAGATTGTGATCCGACTTGGATGCAACTTTCATTCAAATCTATGGGCTAAAATTGTGCCCAAGTCCGACTAAAGTAGTGCAGGAATCTTTTTTAAAGTTGGACCGACACAAGTCAGACCAGTTAAGACGGTTCTCATGGGGAACCATTGATTTTGACATGTTGTGTGACTTATTGCCTTCCCAGTCAGCAGATCCAAAACATCATTAAACTATTATGCCGCGTACACACAACCGTTTTTAATGTCATTGAAAAAAACAAAGTTTTTCTCGACGTGATTCTTCTCATGCCTCCCTTGCCTACACACTATCATGAAAAAAAATGCTCGAGCAAAGCGCGGTGACGTACGAAATGTACGACGACACTATAAAGGGGAAGTTCCATTCGGATGGCGCCACCCTTTGGGCTGCTTTTGCTGATCCTTGTGTTAGTAAAGTTTGGTGAGAGACGATTCGCGCTTTTCAGCCTCGGGCTCTTCAGTCCATTACAGCGTGACGAATGTGCTATCTCCATTTCGAACGCTAGTTTTACCAGAATGAGCGCTCCCGTCTCATCACTTGCTTCTGAGCATGCGTGGTTTTTTTCACGTCGTTAAAGCCTACACATAGACGTTTTTCATGACGAGAAAAACGACGACGTGAAAAACGACGAGAAAAATTAGAGCATGTTCCAAATTTTTAATGCCCATTTTTCACGTCATGAAAAATGCTCTGGAGCCCACACATGATCGTTTTTAATGACCAAATAAAAAAATGGCATTTTTCTCATCATGAAAAATGGCCGTGTGTACGCGGCATAAGGGTAAGGTCTGGAAGATGACCACAGAGTTTATTTATTTTAAAGCACAAGAACTTTAGGATTTCTTGTAGAATGGGGCGAAAAACAACAACAGACAGTTCCAAACATGTCAAACAATACTGCAGTTCTAAAGGAAATTGGGGGCTCAAAGTTTTATTACATAAGTATATTTTTTTACACATTATTTCCTTCCAAACCTTGTGGCAGATATGTAGACATACAGTAAGTAGATATTCAAATATTCAATAATCATGAACAGAATTGTAAATACAAAAAGTTTAATAAACTGACATAAAACGAAATTATTAGCATTTGAGACTTTCATGTTTACTCATTTGTTCATAACTTTTAAATTATTTTTAGTGATGAGCCGAACACCCCCGGGTTCGGTTCACACCAGAACCCGCGAACGGACCGAAAGTTCGCACGAACTTTAGAACCCTATTAAATACAATGGATGCGAACGTTCGAAATCTAAAGTGCTATTTATAACGACTAATATGCATGTTATTGTCCTAAAAAGGGTTGGGGAACCCGGGTTCTGCACCAGGGGACATGTATCAATCCAAAAAAAAGTTTTAAAAACGGCCGTTTTTCGGGAACAGTCATTTTAATGATGCATAAAGTGAAAAAAAAGTCAAATATTCCTTTAAATATCGTACCTGGGGGGTGTCTAAAGTATGCCTGTGAAGTGCCACGTGTTTCCCGTGTTTAGAACTGTCCCTGCACAAAATTACATTTCTAAAGGAAAAAAAGCCATTTAAAACTGCTTGCGGCTTTAATGTAATGTCTGGTCCCGGTAATATGGATGAAAATCTTTAAGAAAAATGGCATAGCTACCCCATCACAGGCCCCCCCTACCCCAGCCCATTACCAGCCCCTTTGGGTCTTGTATGGATATTAAGGGGAACCCCACACACAAAATAAAAAAGGCCCTATATACTCTGAACAGCCGTATACAGGCGGTGCATACAAGACAGGGACTGTAGGTTTGTTCTTATGTAGAATCTGTTTGTAATTTTGAACAGGTACATTGTTTAAGTGTAGCTCCAGCCAAAAAATCTATTTTTAAGCTTTTTGGAAAACATAGGGAAGGGTTATCACCCCTGTAACATTTGTTTTGCTGTCTGTGCAGTGTGCACCTGTTCAGAACAGTTCACCTCACTTTCCGTCCTAATGACAAATGTGTTTTGAAAATTTGGGTTTTTTATTGAAACAAGAAACAAGAAACAAGAATTGGCATCAGTGGAGAGGAGAAACTTTTTTTCCCATATTAACTCTAACAGGAGAGAATTTCCCTTCCTAGGGGTAGATTTCCTCTCACTTCCTGTTGTATCCTTCCGTTTGCAAGGAGGAGTCGTTTGTAAGTTGGATGTTTGAAAGTAGGGGCCTGCCGTATATACTCAGCTGAAATTTGCCCCTTACATGTTGGTGTTGCCACAACACTGTGAGCCCTCACAGTTACTCTTGGTGGGCGCATGAATGGGCCCTGCTGTGAATTATTAGATCAAGAATTGTAATTGCATGCCCCTGTTGAACAGGGGCTGAAAAATTGGGCCTTTGGTGGTGGTGGTGGTGGTGGTGTTGACACAACACTGTAAGGCCTCACAGTTAGTCTTGGTGGGCGCAGGAATGGGCCCTGCTGTGAATTATTAGATCAAGAATTGTAATTACATGCCCCTGTTAAACAGGGGCAGAAAAATTGGGCCTTAGGCACTGGTGCCACAACACTGCAACCCCTCGCAGATACTGTACTTGGAGCATAGCAATGAGCCCTGTTGCAAAGTATTGCATCAAAAATTGTAATTACACGCCCCTGTTAAACAGGGGCTGAAAAATTGGGCCTTAGCCACTGGTGCTGGTGCCACGACACTGCAACCTCTCCCAGATACTCTAGTTGGAGTGCAGGAATGAGCCCTGCCTGCTGCAAAGCATTGCATAAAAAATTGTAATAACACGCCCGTTAAACAGGGGCTGAAAAATTGGGCCTTAGCCACTGGTGGCGGCACCCAGAAACAAAAATGTTCTTCCAAGCTATCATCATCAATCGGATCATTGAGGAGGAGGAGGATAGTCAGTCAACATAACAGGACAGTCTCTCAGCATCAGCATCAGTCTTGAAGGGATGTGACATTTGAAAATAAATTAGTCTGTTGTATCAGCTTCAGGTGTTTGGTAGCTGGTGGTGATCCAAGACTGGTTCATCTTTATGAAGGTCAGTCGATCAACAGAGTCGGTGGACAGGCGCACCCTGTGATCCGTGACAAATCCTCCAGCAGCACTGAATGTGCGTTCTGAAAAAACGCTGGATGCAGGACAGGCCAGTAGCTCAATTGCATACTGTGCAAGCTCTGGCCAGTGATCCATCCTCAAGACCCAGTAAGCCAGAGGATTTTCAGTGGGAAGGTGTCCAAGTCTGACCTTGCCCCTAGGTATTCCTGCACCATGTATATCAGACGCTGGCGATGGTTGCTGGAACCGATCATACCTTGGGGCTGCGGACTAAAGAATTGTCTGAACGCATCGGTCAGACGGCTACCTTCCCCACCGCTCCTTCTTTGACTGACCGAAGCCTCAGCAACTCGTTGTCCAGGACCAGGAGTTTGTAACCTCCCAGTCTCTGGGAACGCGTTGCACAGACCTTTCTGCAAGGCCTCCCGGAGTTGTCTCATCCTCTGCTCCCTCTGCGACGGTAAGATAAGGTCCGCAACCTTACCCTTGTACCGTGGATCAAGGAGAGTGGCCAGCCAGTAATGGTCCCTCTCCTTAATCCGAAGAATACGAGGATCCTTCCGCAGACTTTGCAGGATCAGGGAGGCCATGCAGCGTAGGTTAGCTGAGGCATTCGGTCTGGAGTCCTCTGGGTCACTAAGGACGACATGATCCGCAGCCACCTCCTCCCAGCCACGTACAAGTCCACTGGTTTCTTGGGACTGTAAATCATCCCTAAAAGACTGCTGCTGATGATGCTGAGTGCCAGGCTCCACCTCCATGCTGACACAATCCTCCTCCTCTTCTTCCTGTGCGATGGGTGGGACAGAAGGAACACTGTCTGGGTAAAGGGGGCCTTGAGAGGCAAGGAAGTCCTCCTCTTCCTGCCTCTGTTCTGCCTCAAGTGCCCTGTCCATTATTCCACGCAGCGTATGTTCCAACAGGTGGACAAGAGGTACAGTGTCACTGATGCATGCACTGTCACTGCTCACCATCCTCGTGGCCTCCTCAAATGGTGCCAGGACAGTGCATGCATCCCTGATCATGCCCCACTGGCGTGGTGAAAAAAACCCGAGCTCCCCTGACCCTGTCCTGGTGCCGTAGTCACACAGGTACTCATTGATGGCCCTCTGCTGCGTGTGCAGCCGCTGCAGCATGGCCAACGTTGAGTTCCACCTGGTGGGCATGTCACATATAAGGCGGTTCTTGGGCAGGTTCAACTCCTTTTGCAGCTCAGCCAGGCGAGCACTGGCATTATAAGATCTGCGGAAATGCACACAGACTTTCATGGCCTGCCTCAGGACATCCTGTAAGCCCGGGTACCTGCCCAAGAACCGCTGCACCACCAGGTTAAGGACGTGAGCCACACAGGGCACATGGGTCAGTTGTCCCTGTCGGAGAGCGGAGAGGAGGTTGGTGCCATTGTCGCAAACTATCATTCCTGGCTTAAGCTGGCGTGGCGTCAACCACCTCTCGGCCTGCCCCTGCAGAGCAGACAGAACCTCTGCCCCAGTGTGGCTCCTGTCCCCCAAACACACCAGCGCAAGCACGGCATGGCATCTTTTTGCCTGCGTACTTGCGTAGCCCCTTGAACGCCTACGGAGCACCGCTGGTTCCGAGGACAAAGCACAGGAAGAGGCCATGGAGGAAGAAGAAGAGGAGGGGTGGAGGACAGAGGTGTGTCACAACCAGTAGTAGCATTTTGGAGGCATGGCGGTGGAACAACCTCCAACACTACTGCACCTTGTCCTGCATCCTTCCCAGCTGCCAAAAGAGTGACCCAATGGGCCGTGAAAGAAAGGTAACGTCCCTGTCCAAGCCTGCTGGACCATGAGTCAGCGGTAATATGCACCTTACCGCTGACCGCCCTGTCCAGCGAGGCCAAGACATTGCCTTCCACATGCCGGTAGAGAGCCGGAATCGCCTTCCGTGAGAAAAAATGGCGTTTGGGAACCTGCCACTGAGGAACCGCACATTACACAAACTCACGGAAGGGGGCAGAGTCTACCAACTGAAAAGGCAGCAGTTGAAGCGCTAGCAATTTAGCCAAGCTAGCATTCAACCGCTGGGCATGTGGATGGCTGGAAGTGAGCTTCTTTCGACGGTCCAGCAGCTGGGGCAGGGAAATTTGCCTGCTAGAATCGGACGTCGGTGTACTGCTAGCAGAGTGCCCGCAAGTACTTGGCTGTGACACACCTAATTCTACACCTTCATTCCTCTCAGAGCAGGTTTCAGAGAGGACTGAAGGTATAGTGGGGTTGGAGATCCCAGCTGATGCGGTGCAAGAAGAGGTCCGCTTTGTTCTTTGGTGTGGGTCTTTAAGGTAGGCTTGCCAACGAGCTGCATGGCAGGTCAACATATGTCTGGTCAAGCATGTGGTGCCCAAGCGGGTGATGTTTTGGCCACGCGATATACGCTTGAGACATATGTTGCAAACAGCAGCTGTGCGATCTGATGCACTCGACTCAAAAAAGGCCCACACCAAATAACTTTTTGAATAACGGGCAGAGGCAGCGCCCTGTACAGGCGGAGCTCTGCGGTGTGATTCCGTCGGTGTGCTGCCCTTATGCTGGCCCCCCGAGGGCATCCTGCCTCGTTGGAGATGTGCTTCCTCCTCCTCCTCTCTCCTATTAGGCACCCACGTGGAGTCAGTGACCTCATCATCCCCTCCCTCCTCATCACTGGAGCCAATCTGGCATTATGCTGCAGCTGCTGGAACATGACTGCCAGATTGGTGTCCTTCTTGAGCATCCCCTCTCTCTGCTCTCACGCTACTGCCTTCCTCTAGCTGGGTATCATCATCAGACCCTTCGAAACGCTGGGCATCCTCCTGGAGCATGTACCCAACACTGTGCTCAAACAGTTCGGGGGACTCCTCAGGAGGACATGGTTGGTCTAGGGAAGGAGTGACTGATGATGACATTGATACCAGGGAAGAGGATGCTTTGGCAGCTGCTTTGCCAGTACCCTGAGCCTGGGTGAGAGAGGATGAGGAGGATGAGGAGGGCTTGGTCATCCACTCTACCAAGTCTTCGGCATGATGCGGCTCAACACGTCCAGCTGCCGAAAAGAAGGACAAGCGTGTCCCATGGCCACGTGCTGATGGCGATGCACCGCGTCCACGACCAGCACTATTGTCTCTAGACACAGAGCCTGCTTGCCCTCTTTTATTGGCTCCTGACTGTCTGCTTCTCCTTGTTTGCCTTCCAGACATTCTAATGGCCTGCAGGGAAATGGGAAAACCAGCAATAAGGCCTAGCTTCAGGAGTATATTTTGCAGGAATCACACTACGCCTGCTGTAGGTGCTGCAAATGCCTGTTGGTGTAACACACCAGGAAAAAGCAGCAATACAGGCTAAGTTCAGGTGTAATATGATCAGGAGGCACACTCCGCCCGCTGTAAGTGCCGCAAAATCCTGTTGGTGTAACACACCAGGAAAAAGCAGCAATACAGGCTAGGTTCAGGTGTAATATGATCAGGAGGCACACTCCGCCCACTGTAAGTGCCGCAAAATCCTGTTGGTGTAACACACCAGGAAAAATCAGCAATACAGGCTAAGTTCAGGTGTAATATGATCAGGAGGCACACTCCACCCGCTGTAAGTGCCGCAAAATCCTGTTGGTGTAACACACCAGGAAAAAGCAGCAATACAGGCTAAGTTCAGGTGTAATATGATCAGGAGGCACACTCCGCCCGCTGTAAGTGCCGCAAAATCCTGTTGGTGTAACACACCAGGAAAAAGCAGCAATACAGGCTAACTTCAGGTGTAATATGATCACGAGGCACACTCCGCCCGCTGTAAGTGCCGCAAATGCCTGTTGGTGTAACACACCAGGAAAAAGCAGCAATACGGGCTAACTGCAGGTGTATAATGTGCAGGAGGCTTAGCAACAATGACACTGACACTGTCCCCTGCCTATCCTTCTCTCTCCCTGCACACAAGGTTTATCAAAGTATATGACACTGACACTCTCCCTGCCTATCCTTCTCTCTCCCTGCACACAAGGTTTAGCAAAGAATATGACACTGACACTGTCCCCTGCCTATCCTTCTCTCTCCCTGCACACAAGGTTTATCAAAGTATATGACACTGACACTCTCCCTGCCTATCCTTCTCTCTCCCTACACACAAGGTTTATCAAAGTATATGACACTGACACTCTCCCTGCCTATCCTTCTCTGTCCCTACACACAAGGTTGAGCAAAGAATAGATTTGACACTGTCCCTGCCTATCCTTCACTTTCCCTGCTCCGGAACACACTACACGAGGCCGCCGCGCTGGCGGCCTTTTATAGTGTGGGGCGTGTACTAAACCCCCTCAGCTATAATTGCCCACAGGCATCCTGCCTGTGGCCAATCATTGCTCTCCTCGCTGCCAGCGCTGTGATTGGCCAAGCATGCAGGGTCACAGTGCATGCTTGGCCAATCACAGCGCCGGGATTACACTGCGATGGCGCAGTGTATTGTGGGCCGTTCGCGTCACTCGAATTTGGCGCGAACGGCCCAAATCGTTCGTTGTTCGCCGAACGTGCGAACAGCCGATGTTCGAGTCGAACCTATGTTCGACTCGAACACCGAGCTCATCCCTAATTATTTTTAACTCAAGCTGTGAGATAACAATAATTAGCTGTACTGAATGTCATACAAAACACACGTCATAAAATGCACACACAGAAAAGTTAAAAGATGAATTTAAACAACAATGACAAATACTAAAATATATTTACATATTAACATTTCACACTTCAGATAAACTGATGTATCACAAGCAGCTGATTATACAGTATAATGTGATTAATGTAAAGGCAATAACTGATATAGAAGAAAAGGACACTGCTATTTCCTTGCTTAGAATAATGTTCCCAGTATGGCTGCCCGCGTCCTTAACAACCATGACTCATCATCTGTCAGCTGGCTTCCCCACTGACTGATGAATGTAAATAAAGGGAATGCCAGCATTCCCCAGCATTTTTTTTTCAGGTGCGGCAGGCGGCATGATTGACGATGGATCAATTTTTTCATTTTTTTTTACAAAGGATTTGTCAAAAACTGTCTCTGTGTATTATTTTTTTACACTATTTTGGTGAATGGGTATAGGCACTATGTACCTGATACCCATTCACATGGGGGGTGGGATCTGGGGGCACCAGATTCCGATAAGAACCCTGCCAGCAGACTCCAACGACCACAGCCCAGGGTTGTCGGGAAGAGGCCCTTGTCCCCGTAAACATGGGGACAAGGTGCTTTGGGTCGGCAGAGCCCCCCCCTGCCCCAAAGTACCCACTCCTCCATGTTGAGGGCATGTGGCCTGGTATGGTTCAGGAGGGGGGAGGCGCTCGCCCGCCCCCCTTTTCTGACCTGCCAGGCTGCATGCTCGGATAAGGGTCTGGTATGGATTTTGGGGAGGACCCCATGCAGTTTTTAAAAAAAATATTTCTATTGCCGGGCAATGCCGGCATTCTTTTCTATATATTCATCTATCAGTGAGGAAGCCTGCTGACAGATGATGACTCATGGTTGTTAAGGATGCGACCATCCGGCTTACTGGCCCGCTGCATAACAACCAACTATTTCTTAACACAGAGTTCTACCAGTGAGTATCACTTTTGTGACCAAAGTGCCTTGTAAATGAGAGATGTCAGAGGAGAATGGCTGACTTGTCTGAGCTGATAGTAAGGCTAATTTATTTCAAAAGATTTTATTTTGAGAAAAAACATATGAAAAACAGCCGTAAACGTTATCATGTAAAAGATAAAGCAAAAGGTGAGATGCGAGAGATCCATAGGTCAGTTGTAGGCAGAGAAGTAACATTTACAGATACCCCTGATCCATATCAAAACATAAGAGTCTACTGACTGTCGGACAATATAGAAAGTGGATCAACCGGATTGGTGTCAGGTTTCGCACCTCCCAGCACCCCTAACGGGAGCATACTGTTCCGGGAGGGTAAACCCCCCATCTCCATTCACAACCTGAGCGCCTTCGACACGTCAGGGCATGTGGATCAGAGTGACATACAACAGAGGGTCAATAACACTCTACCCAACACTATGCACATCCAATTTAATAAAATGAAATAGAGATATAGGAATAGTTCAAAGGTCCAGAGTGGACAGAAAGAGAGAGAAGAGAAGGGTAAAGGACGAGAGCATCACCAGTTCATCTGAGTATAATCTATGTTGACGGAATGGAAGGGCCAAGGGTTATGCCCATCAATCGAGCCCATGGTTCCCCGGTGTTCTCAAATTTATTGATTGTGTCTTGCACTAAACTGGACAGTTTTTCCTTGGACATTATCCATGATATTTTACCTTTTGCCGATATGAGGGAAATTCTCGGTTGTTTCCAGGCCCTAGCTACCGTAAGTCCAGCCCCCAATAGTACAAAATATATCAGCCTACTGGAAGGTTTGGAGATCTGTGGGATCGGGGCTTTGAGAAGGGCCACCAGTCCTGGGAACCCGGATCCCCACCAGCTCATCAATTAGGTTAAATTTTTTTTTTCCAGAAGGAGCGTGTTCTGGGGCATTCCCACCAAATCGTGCCTGTGAGTTGACATCCTCTGAAGCACAGAGGGTCCGCTGCAGGGAAGATCGAGGCCAGTCTGTAGGGTGTGTAATACCATCTGGAGAGCACTTTCAGGCTCGCCTCAATTAGAGCGGTGTTAAGGATGCCTTTAAAGGATTCCCAGGCCTCCATTAAGGACGCTTTTGAGTCAGGAGGGGTAAGTGCCGAGTAGACCACCGAGATTCCCCCCCTCTGGTCCATGGCTTGACCTCACCACAGTTCATAATAAGTAAATTTTGGAGGGAGAGGTTTATCTTTCCAAAGAGATTGTAAGAAATTAGCTATTTGGCCAAACCTATATCGTTCAGAATTGGGAAGGTCAAACTTTTTGATGCAATGATTTAGAATGAAGGGGCCTGCAGCAGTAAAAAAAGTGACCTATCCGATACAGCCCCTTATATGGGCCACCATTTAAAAGCTAGGACATTTCTTCCGGGGGGAAAGTTCGGGTTATTATATAGGTGAGTCAGAGGTTTGTAGGTAGATACTAGAGCCGAGGCTGAGCGCAGTGAGTCCCAGAGGGCAAAGGAGTGGGACAGGGTAGGTGCTAGAATCGGGGGTCTGTGTTTCGTGGGACTCCAAAGCAGGAAATCTAAAGTGAAACATGGGACCTCTTGCTTTTCTATTTGAACCCAGTCCGGTTTTTCGAACCTAGAGTATACAATTGATAATTGTGCAAATCTGGCAGCCTGGTAATATTTGTAGAGATGGGGTAGGCCCAAACCCCCCTTTTTTCTATGAGTGTATAAAGCTCGTTGAGGGATTCTATAGCCCGCCCTACCCCAGGTGAACTTCAGTAGTTTGCTTTGGAAGGATTTAATATGGTCCCTACTGATGGGGATGGGTAGAGAGAGAAAGAGATATAATAAACTTGGGAGAAGCGTCATTTTAATTGAATTCACCTTTCCCAACCAAGATATGTTATTTTTGGACCAAGAATTGAGGTCCGCTTCTAGCTTACGGTACATGGGAGGATAGTTATGAATATAAAGGGTTTCGGTCTTAGCAGTTAAATAAATTCCCAAATATCTAATGGAGGTGTCGCTCCACTGGAATTTGAAGGATTTTTGTAAAAGAGCCACTGTGTCTGTCTGTAGGGAAATGTTAAGTGCTTGGGATTTGGTATAGTTCACTTGAAGGCCTGATGATATCCTAGCAAAGGCGTCTAAGGTTTGGCATAGGTTGGGAAGAGAGGTTATAGGTGAGGTGAGAAAAAGCAGTACATCGTCTGCAAAGAGGCCGCATTTGTGGGTTTGGGAGCCACATGAGACACCCTTAATATTTGGGTTTTGGCGAATCGCTATGGCCAGTGTCTCTATTGCTATTGCAAAAATAAGCGGTGACAATGGACATCCTTGTCTAGTCCCCTTCTTTACAGTTATGGGCTTGGAGTAGTAACCTTGAAGACGTATACGGGCTGTTGGGTTGGAGTATAGCACCTGCATCAGGCCCATGAAACGCTGACCAAAGCCACAACGTTCCAGAATGGTGAAGATATAGGGCCAGGAGACCGAAATTAAGGCCTTTTGCAGATCCAACGACAGGAGCATCCCAGATTGTTTAGAACCCCCCTCCCAGTTAGTTCGGAGAATTGATACCACATCAATTTCCCGCCTTATCTGATCTGGGCCTTGTCTGCCCGGGATGAAACCCACTTGATCCTTATGTATATATGTGCTAATAAAGGA
This sequence comes from Rana muscosa, assembly GCA_029206835.1. Lineage (NCBI taxonomy): Eukaryota > Metazoa > Chordata > Amphibia > Anura > Ranidae > Rana > Rana muscosa. Next base: position 699,008,520 of record CM055117.1, on the reverse strand, counting down.
TGCCAAGCGATTAGCAAGAATTTGTGTTAGAATCTTTACATCGCAGTTAATAAGCGAGATAGGGCGATAGTTGCCCACCTCTTCCGGGTTTTTGTCCGACTTAGGTATCACTGTCATATATGCAGTATTGAGTTGAGGATCAAGTGGGTCTCCCTTCGTTTTTGCGTTAATGAATTTCATCAAAAGCAGGACTAGGGTGTCGGAGAACTTTTTGTAATAGGGATTTGATAGGCCATCAGGGCCAGGGGCAGAGCCAGTCTTCAAAGTCTTCATCACTCCCAGCACCTCACCTTCCGTAAATGGGGCTTCTAGGCTGTCCCTGTGTTCTGAGGTAAGCAACGGAACAGGGAGACCATCTAGAAATGGGGATAAAGACGCATCAGCTGTGGGCTTATGGGGAGAGTAAAGGTTATCAAAGAAGCCATGAAATGCTTCCAGGATTTTGGAGGGGTCAGCCATGGTGCCTTGGCCTGGGATTATTATTTTTGGCATTATATAAGATTTAATTTGGGGCGTTAATTTAGCGGCCAGCATGGAGCCCATCCTGTCCGCTTGGGTATAAAACCTGTTCTTGTTCCAACTAATTTGTTTTTCCGCTTTAGCAGTCAGAGCCAAGTTGAGCTCCAGCCTGGCCTTGTCGAGTTGGGAAACAGTATTAGGGGAGGGGTTCAATTTATGCAGGGCCCTTAGTTGTGAGTACACTCCCTCTAACCTCAATATATCTGCCTCTGTTTCCCTCTTAATCTGAGATGCCATTCTGATGATCTCCCCTCTTATGAAGGTCTTGTGGGCTGCCCACAGTGTTTCAGCCAAGGTCTCCTCGACATTGTTAAAGTGAAAGTATTTCTGCAGTAACTTGTCAAGAATCGTTACATGGATAGGGTCAGAAAGGATGGATTCGTTGGGCCTCCACTGTCCCTGTCCCGCTCTGGAATGATGGGATTGAATTTCCATAACAACAATTGAGTGGTCAGACATGACACTATCCTTGATTTGGGACTTTATAATGAGCGGAATGGAATGAGTTCGAACTAATAGGTGATCTATCCTGGCATAGGAGTTGTGAGGGTGGGAAAACTGAGTGAAGTCTCTTTTGGTGGGGTTCAATTCCCTCCAGACATCAGCCATACCTAGGGCATGGATAAGTTTAGCTATTTTAAGGCTTTCTTTGGTCGGATGTGTCAGTTGGTCGGTGGGGGGTCTAGATCTATCCAGCCCCTGGTCAAAAGCGGCATTGGAGTCCCCTCCAAATATGACTGTGCCCTCTAATGAAGGTGAAAGAGTGTCAAAGAGGCGTTTAAAAAATGCTGCTTGGCCTTTATTGGGGGTGTAGTATGAAACCAGGGTATAGAGCTGACCATCGATCGTTCCCTTTACCATGATGAATCTACCCCCTGGATCCCTAGTGTCTGTGATCCAAGCAAATTTACACGTTTTGGCAATTACAATGGCCACCCGCTTGGTTTTCTTGTCCGCACTAGCTAGATAGAAATTTGGGAAGTGGGTGTGAAGGAACGTGGGACTGTAACGGGCCGGGAAGAGGGTTTCCTGCAACATGATAATGTCAAGTTTTGAGGATTTGTATGCGTTAAGAACCTTCCTACGTTTAAGGGGAGAATTTAAGCCCTGGACATTACGGGTTGCTATATATTAATTAATATATATTAATCTTTTTAAATGGTTCATATGTTGTATTATAATAATGGACTTACTAGTGGTTGACATATATCCCAATATGTACAACATTAAAGGCTAGTATTATCCTTATTTTATTCAGGGATTAGCTCTTATTATATGACACTAACTAGAGTAGATGGATTAGATACATACATGCTTATATAGTCTTCCACTATCATTATTTGCCCAGCCAGACTTTGTGGCTGTGGTGAATTAATGTTATTATTTAGCAGGCTTTATGATCAGATATCCATATATTCTTTACTAGAGCAACATAGAGATTTAGCCTGAGGGATGAGCTATATAGACTTGTCACGCTAGGTGGAGTGATATGTGTATATTAGCAAACCGCCACCCACAGACTATGGAAAAATGGCGGTGCCCATACTGTTCATATTGGTATTCAAGAAAATGGCGGATCAGCTATTTCCGGTTTGCGTACTATTTATTGTCTGCCTTAACAACCAATCAGGCTCCCCTGAAGAAGTCACGAGGTATGTGAGGTAACGTCGTAGGGAAAGGATTGTGGCATCACATCCAGGATTAGAAACAGAATAACAACAGTAAGACGGCGCTCTGTACGCTGCGATTCTCTGTATTGCTTTTATCTTTTTGTTGTGATGTAAGAGTCCACCCTCATATTCTTAAAGTGGTTGTAAACCCACTTTTTCAACTTGCACCTACAGGTAAGCCTAGATTAAGGCTTACCTGTAGGTGCAAGAAATATCTCCTAAACCTACACGGTTTAGGAGATATTTACTAAAATGTCAAGCGCCGCTATCTACGGCGCATGCGCACCGTAGACAACGGCGCATTTATGGGGTTAATCCCATTCACATACTTGGCTACTTCCCAGCAATCGCTGGGCGTAGCCGAGTGGGACGCCTCCCGCGCGCATGCGCAGAGTGACGTCTCCGCCGCTCCGGCCAATCACAGCGCCGGAGCGGCGCTGTGATTGGCTGGTGCGGCGATACCCGGAAGTAACATTCCGGCTATCGCCACAGTGATGTCTGCGGCTGGACAGAGGGACGAGGACGGCTTCGGGGGCCCCGATCTAAGGTAAGTGGAACATAATGAGCTATTATGCTAGTCATAATAGCTCATTATGCCTTTCTCTTGCAGGTGGGCCAAAAAAATAAATAAAGTGGGTTTACAACCACTTTAATAAACCCTATATATTTTTACCGTAATACTACTCCATTGGAGGTTTCTTGTCTGTTCCCCTGCTGGAACCATTGCATTATTGAACCAACACGTCCATTGTGTTTATTTGTTCAGGTTCACTGATTTGCATGTTATATTGCACTGGTGTTTATATTACTATTGCTTATACTATTATTACTTATTGTTCAGTGGATACAGATTACTTATTTATCTTCACGATTGTTAGAGACATTGGGGCTGATTTACCAAACGTTTGCGCCATGAGTATTGGCGCATCTGCGTGTGCAATGGCTGTTTAGGTATTTACAAAACATTAGCGCCAGTATCGCAGCTCTATTTCCCATTTACTATAGTGTTCTCTGCGCCCGGGAGGAGGCGCTCAGTGCACTACTATGGACCTGGCGCAGGGCATGTTAAAATCTAAATATAAAGAAGCTGGAAGTGAGAATATAATGGGGGTGACATGGGGTGATGTGAGGAAGTGTAGGGACACCTGCCCAAATAACTAATATGCCCAAAATAGAGTGAGAAAGTAACTTTTTCAAAACCAGCCCGCTGCGCCTTCAAGTACGATTCGAGCTGCGGGAGTTTTTTTTTAGCTCAGCGTGGGAATTTCAATGGTTTAAATGCGCTGCGCCGGCAAAATCTTAGTAAATGTCAAGTCACGTAAACTAATTTGCATAAGTTGAACAGGCGCAGCTCTGAACTTGCCAGTGTGCCTGCAAAATGACATTTCTAAAGGAAAAAAAAACCATTTAAAAGCAGCCGCGGCTGTAATGAATTGTCGGCTCCCGGCAATATAGAGAAAAGTCATAGAAAGTCATTGCTAACCAAAAAAAAAAGCGTGGGGGTTCCCCCAAATTCCATAACCAGGCCCTTCAGGTCTGGAATGGATATTAAGGGGAACCCCGCTGCAATTTTTTTTTAAAAATGACGTGCGGGTTCCCCCCAAATATCCAAACCAGGCCCTTCAGATCTGGCATGGATTTTAAGGGGTTTGGTTTTGTGTTTTCTTTGCAACAAATGTGACAGCTGATTGGCATGTCAAAACAAAACAGGTGTGATTTGTCTAATCTGGTGCCTTCATGCTAGCATATGCATGGATTGTGTGCTGCCATTTTGTTTTTGGTGTTGTCCAAATTGGTGACATTGATATATGTCCCTTAGGGTGGGACCTGGGCCCCCATTTTAAGGCCAATAACTAGAAGATAAGCCAGCCAAGTGGGGACTAGGGATGAGCTTCGAGTTCGAGTCGAACTCATGTTCGACTCGAACATTGCCTGTTCGCCCGTTCGCCGAACAGCGAACAAATTGGGGTGTTCGCGGCAAATTCGAAAAATCTATGGGAGAAATCTAAAGTGCTAATTATAAAGGCTGATATGCAAGTTATTGTCCTAAAAAGTGTTTGGGGACCCGGGTCCTGCCCCAGGGGACATGTATCAATGCAAAAAGAAGTTTTAAAAACGTCCGTTTTTTCGGGAGCAGTGATTTTAATAATGCTTAAAATGAAAAAATAAAAGTGAAATATTCCTTTAAATTTCGTACCTGGGGGGTGTGTATGATATGCATGTGAAGTGGCGCATGTTTCCCGTGCTTAGAACTGTCCCTGCAAAAAGTGTCATTTTTGAAAGAAAAAAATGCATTTAAAACTGACTCGCGGCTATTAATGAATTGTCGGCTCCCGGCAATACATACAAAAGTCATTGATAAAAAAAAAAAAAAAAGCGTGGGGGTTCCCCAGAATTCAATTACCAGGCCCTTCAGGTCTGGAATGGATATTAAGGGGAACCCCGCCGCGAATAAAAAAAAAATTGACGTGGGGTTCCCCCAAATATCCATTCCAGGCCCTTCAGATCTGGCATGGATTTTAAGGGGAACTCCACCCCAAATTAAAAAAAAAATGGCGTGGAGTCCCCCTAAAAATCCATACCAGACCCCTTATCCGAGCATGCAACCTGGCCGGCCGCAGGGGAAAAGGGGGGGACGAGAGAGCGGCCCCCCCTCCCTCCTGAACCGTACCAAGCCACATGCCCTCAACATGGGGAGGATGTCCCCATGTTGATGGGGACAAGGGCCTCATCCCCACAACCCTTGCCCGGTGGTTGTGGGGGTCTGCGGGCGGGGGGCTTATCGGAATCTGGAAGACCCCTTTAACAAAGAGGACCCCCAGATCCCGGCCCCCCCTATGTGAATTGGTAAGGGGTACATTGTACCCCTACCATTTCACGAAGAAAGCGTAAAAAAATGTTTAAAAAAACACACAAACACGTTGAAAAAGTCCTTTATTAAAAAAAAAAAAAAAAAAAAAACCCATTCCAGCGGTGAAATCCAGTGTCCCGCGGCGATCCCGATGTCCAGCGCTGTCCGTCATTGGTTGTGCCTGAGCGGACCTGATGGGGAACTCCCTCTCAGTATTTTAAATGTATAGACCCGCCCCTTCTAAAGTTCCCCATCAGGTCCGCTCAGCGGACCAGATGCGGAACATGAGAAGGGGCGGGTCTATACATGTATTACCAAAGTGAGAGCAGTTCCCCATCAGGTCCGCCTCCTCGGTATGTCGGACCCGCCTACGTCATTGGCTTGAGCGGGGAACTTCCTTCACTATGTAAATTTAAATTTACATAGTGAAGGAAGTTCCCCGCTCAAGCCAATGACGTAGGCGGGTCTGACATACCGAGGGGGCGGACCTGATGGGGAACTGCTCTCACTTTGGTAATACATGTATAGACCCGCCCCTTCTCATGTTCTGCATCTCGTCCGCTGAGCGGACCTGATGGGGAACATTAGAAGGGGCGGGTCTATACATTTAAAATACTGAGAGGGAGTTCCCCATCAGGTCCGCTCAGGCACAACCAATGAAGGACAGCGCTGGACATCGGGATCGCCGCGGGACACTGGATTTCACCGCTGGAATGTTTATTTATTTATTTTTTTAAATAAAGGACTTTTTCAAGGTGTTTGTGTGTTTTTTTAAACATTTTTTTTACGCTTTCTTCGTGAAATGGTAGGGGTACAATGTACCCGTTACCAATTCACATAGGGGGGGGGCGGGATCTGGGGGTCCCCTTTGTTAAAGGGGTCTTCCAGATTCCGATAAGCCCCCCGCCCGCAGACCCCCACAACCACCGGGCAAGGGTTGTGGGGATGAGGCCCTTGTCCCCATCAACATGGGGACATCCTCCCCATGTTGAGGGCATGTGGCTTGGTACGGTTCAGGAGGGAGGGGGGGCCGCTCTCTCGTCCCCCCCTTTTCCCCTGCTGCCGGCCAGGTTGCATGCTCGGATAAGGGGTCTGGTATGGATTTTTAGGGGGACTCCACGCCATTTTTTTTTTAAACTTGGGTTGGAGTTCCCCTTAAAATCCATGCCAGATCTGAAGGGCCTGGTAATTGAATTCTGGGGAACCCCCACGCTTTTTTTTTTTTTTTTTTCTCAATGACTTTTGTATGTATTGCCGGGAGCCGACAATTCATTAATAGCCGCGAGTCAGTTTTAAATGCATTTTTTTTCTTTCAAAAATGACATTTTTTGCAGGGACAGTTCTAAGCACGGGAAACATGCGCCACTTTACATGCATATCATACACACCCCCTAGGTACGAAATTTAAAGGAATATTTCACTTTTATTTTTTCATTTTAAGCATTATTAAAATCACTGCTCCCGAAAAAACGGCCGTTTTTAAAACTTCTTTTTGCATTGATACATGTCCCCTGGGGCAGGACCCAGGTCCCCAAATACTTTTTAGGACAATAACTTGCATATTAGCCTTTATAATTAACACTTTAGATTTCGAACGTTCGAGTCCATTGTATTTAATAGGGTTCTAAAGTTTACACGAACATTTTGTCTGTTCGCAGGTTCTGGTGCGAACCGAACAGGGGGGTGTTCGGCTCATCCCTGGTGGGGACTAGCAAAATTAACAAGTCAGTTCCCATAGACTGCAATGGGATTTGTTGGTGGGGGGAGGGGTGATTGTCTCATCTCTAATTTTGTAGCATGCTGGATGATGTGCTTAATTTTGGACGGGGGGAGGGGGGGGGTTATTTTTTGCTAGCTGCATTTGTGTTGTTCTGCACATGCCCAGCCAGTTATTTTTTTTTTGGCGTGCTTTTTGTGTGTGAACAGCGCTTGGATATTTCTGGGCATGCTCAGAGAGTGTTTTTATGGGTTAGAAATTGAAGGACATCCTTAACAGGTGTGCCCACTTTGAATTTCAGTCTCTACATTGGGAGAACTTGCATTTTGGGTGTTTCATGGACTGTGCATGTGTTTTCAATTGCCTCATTAGCACACAAACATATGTTATATAAAGCTCACAGAGCATTCGGTTGCTTGCCTTGAGAAGAGGCGTGTGTGTGTGTGTGTGTTAAAATGTACATGTTGGTGTCCTTATCGAGTTTGTAACACATGTATTTTGTTTTTTATGTCTTTGCAAAACAGGTGTTTGGTTTATTTTGTGGATTGTATATTTTTTGTGTGGGGGAAATGTTCCCCTGAAATAATTCTGATGTTGTTAATGTGTGTTGTTTGTTCACTTTGATTTAATTGTCTGCTGCATTTTTTTGGCCAAAAATTGCTCAAGATGTTGAGTCTGTAACTGTTTCAAATTGACCATGTTTTTTATTTTGCCTTCCCTTTTGTTTTGTTGAACAATAAAATTAGATGCAAAATTTTGATGTTTGTTTTGTGTTTTCTTTGCAACAAATGTGACAGCTGATTGGCATGTCAAAACAAAACAGGTGTGATTTGTCTAATCTGGTGCCTTCATGCTAGCATATGCATGGATTGTGTGCTGCCATGGAGCGTCACCAGGAAATGAAAAAAAGGGATTTTTATAACAGCTTACCTGTAAAATCCTTTTCTTGGAGTACATCACGGGACACAGAGCGACTTAGTCATTACTAATGGGTTATATAGATTACCTTCAGGTGTTGGCACTGGCCAATTCCAAACCGGAAGTACCCTCCCCTATATAAGCCCCTCCCATCCGGGAGCACCTCAGTTTTGTAGCCAAGCAATAAGTGTCCCAAAAAGAGGGGTGGGAGCTCTGTGTCCCGTGATGTACTCCAAGAAAAGGATTTTACAGGTAAGCTGTTATAAATATCCCTTTTTCTTTTTCGTACATCACGGGACACAGAGCGACTTAGTCATTACTAATGGGACGTCCCAAAGCAATGCCAAATGAGGGGAGGGATACATAAGCTGGGCGCCATCAGGCATGAGGCTCTTTTGCGGCCTGCAACACACTGCGCCCAAAGGCAACATCCTCCTGACTTCTGACGTCTACCTGGTAGAACCTAGTAGACGTGTGTACTAAGGACCATGTTGTGGCCTTACAGACTTGAGCCAGGGAGGCTTGGTGATGCACTGCCCATGAAGTTCCAACTGCTCTTGTGGAGTGCGCCCTAACTTTGAACGGAGGCGGTCTCCTTTTCAAACCATAGGCTTGTATTATGACCTGTCGAATCCACTTGGCTAAAGTAGATTTTTGATGCTGCCTGACCCTTTCTGGGGCCTTCCGGCAGAACAAACAAAGTATCCGTTCTGCGAATCTGAGCAGTGGCTTTTAGATAAGCTTTAACTGCTCTTACTACATCCAAAGAATGCAATAACTTTTCCTCTACCGAACTAGGTTTGGGGAAAAAGGAAGGAAGAACCACATCTTGGTTCAAATAGAACCTCGATACCACCTTATGAAGAAAGGCTGGATGAGGACGTAATACTACTCTGTCCTTATGGATAACCAGATATGGCTCCTTACAGGACAAGGCGGTTAATTCCGATACTCTTTGAGCCGAACAAATGGCTACTAAGAAAATCAATTTCCTGGTGAAAAGAACCAAGGAAACGTGCCGCAATGGTTCAAATGGTTGTTTCTGTAGAACCGACAGAACCAGGTTTAAGTCCCATGGACATATGGGAATACTAACCGGAGGGCTAATACGCATCACTCCTTGTATGAAAGCTTTGACTAATGAATGCAAAGCCAAGGGCCTTTGAAAAAAATATTGACAAGGCCGTCTGACCCTTGATAGTACTCAAGGCAAGCTTCCTATCTACAGCCCACTGTAGGAAGTCCAGAATCCTACCTATTACGTACTTACGTGGATGCCATTTCCTGGCCTCACACCACGTGATGTACTCCTTCTAGATCCTATAATAGATCTGCCTGGATACCTGCTTCCTGGCATTGATCATGGTAGATAGCACAGGATTAGAGAGCCCTCTCTTTTTTAGAATGTGGGCTTCAATAGCCAGGCCGTCAAACCTAGGGCTGGTAAGGAAGGGTAGTATATCGGTCCTTGCGAAAGCAGGTCCGGACGATGTGGGAGGGTCCGAGGACTTCCCACTGACATTTTTACAATCTCTGCGTACCATGCCCTTTGGGGCCACGCTGGAGCCACCAGAATCACTGGTTTCTTTTCTACCCTGATTCTGCGGATTAATCGCGGTGGGAATGCATATATCAGCTTGAACTGATCCCAAGGGAACACTAGGGAATCCGAACCGCAAGCTAGGGGATCCTTTGTGCGAGACACAAATCTGTCCACCTTTGCGTTGAATCTGGATGCTAGCAGATCTACATCCGGTGTTCCCCACCGCTGGCATATTGCCTGGAAAACCTTGGGGTGAAGAGACCATTCCCCGGGCATAATTGCTGGCGACTTAAAAAGTCCGCTCTCCAATTTTCCACTCCTGGGATGAAAACCGCGGATATGGCTGTGACATACCTTTCTGCCCATTCCAGGATGCAATTCGCTTCCCTCTGGGCTGCACGACTCCTGGTGCCACCCTGGTGATTGATATATGCCACTGCTGTGGCATTGTCTGATTGAATTCTGACAGTTGACCCTTGGAGTTTGGATGTCCATGCTACTAGGGCATACCGGGCTGCTCGTATCTCTAAGAGATTGGTGGGCAGGGCCTTCTCTGCTTCTGACCACTTGCCCTGGAGAGACAATTGCTCCAGTACTGCCCCCCCAGCCTATGAGGCTGGCATCTGTAGAGACCACCTTCCAAGAAACCGGACTGAAGGGTTTCCCTTTTTCCAGATTCTGGTACCAACCACCAATGGAGGCTCTTGCGAACGGAAGGGGACAGGGACATTGGTAAGTCTAAAGCCTGAACTTTTTTGTTCCAGGCTGACAGTATGGCCCTCTGCAAGTTCCTTGAATGGAATTGACCGTAGGGTACCGCTTCGAATGAAGCCACCATTTTTCCCAGCAGCCTTATACACAGGCGTATGGATGGTTTTTCTTTTATGTACCCACTAAGTGGGTCAAATCTTTCAAAGACGACACCTTCTCTGGAGGTAAGAAAATCTTTCTCTGATTTGAATCCAGTCTTAGCCCCCAAGTATTCCAGGCTTTTGACTGGTTTTAGGGCTGACTTGTCTCGGTTGATAATGCAACCGTAAGATTCCAGATACTTGATTGTCTTGTGAACGACCACTTCTAGTTTTTTTCACTGAGTGGTCTATCAGCAACAAGTCGTCTAGATATGCCATTATCGTTACACCTTGTGTTCCTAGTTTGGCCAATCGTAGGGCCAAAAATTTTTGTGAACACTCGTGGTGCCGTGGCCAGACCGAAAGGTAAGGCTCTGAACTGAAAATGGCGCCCTTCTACTGCAAGGCGTAGAAATTTCTGGTGGGCCGGACAGATGGGAATATGTAAATAAGCATCCCTTATGTCGATCGAGGCTAACCATTCCTGCCCTTGTAGGGCGGTGGCCACCGATCGGATCGACTCCATCCGAAAAAGTCCTGATATGTAGGAACTTGTTTAGCCCTTTTATATTTAATATGGGCCTCATGTCCCCATTTGGTTTGGGGACTGTGACAAGGTTCGAGTAAAACCCGAACCCGTTTTCTTCCAAGGGAACCTTTATGATTACCCTTGGGGCAATAGTTGCTCTAGTGCCAGAAGGAGGGATCCACTCTTCTGGGGATCGCTTGGCACGTTTGACCTTATAAAATGGGCAGGAGGAATGTCTTTTAACTCCAGCCTGTATCCCAGACTTACTGCGGAGATCACCCATCTCTGATGGTGTCCCGCCAGGTCTCTGAGAACAACTGAAGTCTTCCCCTCACCCGATTGAGTGGGGGCAACCCTTCATGACTTAGGGGGAGGTTTTGTACCTCTCTTGACCCAGGGTTTCTTGTTACCCTGTGATTGTCCCTGATTTCTGCCCCCTGGATTTGACCGCGGAGGCCGTCGGAACTGTTTCACAGCCGATGTGCCAGGGACTGGAGAAGTAGGCCTCCTAAAAGAAGGACTTCTACCCTTGTTCTTAACCGGTAAGAGTGAACTTTTACCGGCAGAAATTTTCTGGATATATTTGTCCAGATCTTCTCCAAATAAGCGTTCTCCATGAAATGGGAAGCTAACCAGCAGTTTTTTACAGGGAGCTTCAGCAGACCAGTTTTTGAGCCACAGAAGCCTACGCATATGTACTATAGACAGCGTAAAGCGGGAGGCCTGTTGGATTGTATCCTTTATGGCGTCCACCGCAAAACACAAGGCTCTAGGCAGGTCAGCTAGGGCAAGAGCCTGCTGATCTGGTAAGTCCCTTAAGACTTGTTTCAACTGATCTTTCACTGCTTGACAGACTCCAATCGCTGCTACCGCAGGTTGTGTCACCATGCTTGCTGTAGAGAAAGCAGATTTTAGTAAAGACTCCAATTTTTTATCTATTGGGTCTTTGAACATTGGAACATTATCTACTGGACATGTCAGTGATTTGTTAACAGAAGAGATGGCTGCGTCCACTGTAGGGACCCTCCATTTTTTTATGAACTTATCCTCCATGGGATAGATCACCGGAAATCTCTTGGGGGGAGCAAATATTTTATCAGGATGCTCCCAATCCTGGTAAATAAGCCCTTCTAATAAAGGGTGGATTGGGAAGGAACAGACAGCCTGGGGAGCTTTTAGCGACCCCAGCGAGGAAACCATAGTGGATGGTGGTTCCGCCAGAGGCATTTTAAATGCTGATCGGACCATATTAGTCAGAGACTGAACCCATAATCTTTCAGCCTGAGATGCTGAGAAAGGTTCTTCCACTGTTGATTCCTCCATAACTGAATCAACCTCATCCTGATCCCCTTCAGGTAGGTCGATCTCTGTGTGGGGCTGTTCCTCCACTAACAGGCACTCTGAAGGAGGAGACGGAGATCGGACGCGCTTTTCCTGTGACAGGGAAGCAGCGATCAATGCTGTTAATCTCTCTTCCAATCCTCCCAGAGTTGAGGATAAAACCTCCTCTGTTATATATACAGGAGCAGGTGGACTGGGGACAGCCGCAGCACCAGGCATTCCTGCGGGGTTTCTACGGCTACTGACCTCTGAATTCTCAGGGGAGATTGGTGCAGTACAAGCATGCCCAATATCCTCAGAGCCCGATGGAGACCCCTTTGGCTTCCTGGAAGATCTATTTCCGGAGCGTCTGGATGACATATCCTTTAAGCACAAAGCTGAGCTATTCCCGTCGTCATACACCAATTTTGCTGGTAATAGTCTAACAAAGTTGCTGCTATATACCAGCTGGTGTCCACTAAAGTGCCTTTCTATGGGGATGCCTGCATCAACCGCCTCTGTGTGCCACTGTTTGTTGCTAGCTCTGTTTGCATCCAGCTGACACTTGTACTGTGTCTTTTAACCATGCTGGGACGCCTGCACATGCGCAGAAGCGCCGCGGCGCGCATCGAGCGTCATCCACCCGCCCCGCCCCTTTTTTTTCATAGGAGGCGCGTGCACGCGCCCGCGCGCACGCCCGTGCGCCATTGGCGCCCTTTTCGAAATCAAACAGGGACTAGGAGCCAGGGCCCTTTTTGCCGGAGGGCCTGTGCGGTGGATGAGCGCAGCAACAGGGCAGAGGAAGTGGATTCCCACAGAGAAAATTACCAACTGCCTGGATCTTTTGACTTGAGAAAACCAAAGATCCACATGACAAGAAAAATGGACTACAGCGGCCTCTAGTGGTTTAACACAGGTACCGCGGTCCCTTTTTTTTTTTTTTTCTTGACTACTATTAAAATTTTACATTTTCAGTAGTTACAGGCAAACACAGATATTTAGCGGGAATACCGTTAGGTAACAGACAGAAAGAAAAATTAGGCTTGGGGGTCCCCCAATAGAACCAAGTTCCTGGGGGCCCCCACTTACCTGATCCCCGCCGCAGGACTTTGTTTGGTCCACAGAAGTCCAAACTTCACCTATCACGGCAGGCATTGTAATTAAACCTTCAGGGACCGGGTTCCCAAGGATTCCACTCCCCTGGACCTGTATAGCACCCTGCACAGACAACATCTTGGTCGTGGGTATGACCAGAGCTCTGGATCCCAGGGTCCAGCCCTCCTAAGAGAAGCATTACAGGCAAAACCTTGCTCTTCTGCTGCAAGGCCCGGGTACCGACCGTTTAGCTATGAAGCTTTTTTGGTGGGATCCGGAACAGCTTACTAATGCCCAAAAGAACCTGTACGCAAGCCCAGTGAAAACACATGTTACTCTTTGGCCAACACCTTAGACACTGGCAAAAAACTGAGGTGCTCCCGGATGGGAGGGGCTTATATAGGGGAGGGTACTTCCGGTTTGGAATTGGCCAGTGCCAACACCTGAAGGTAATCTATATAACCCATTAGTAATGACTAAGTCGCTCTGTGTCCCGTGATGTACGAAAAAGAAATGCAGAGCGGTAAGTATTCAATTTTCCTTTTTTTACTGCAGTGGTTCTCAGCCTCAGTCCTCAAGTACCCCCAACAGGACATGTTTTGTGAACTTATCTTATCGAGAATTGCTGTCCAAAAATCAAAACCATTGACTGTGATTTAAAGCACATGTGCAAAATGAAGGAAAACCTGCAAACATGGCCTGTTGGGGGTACTTGAGAAGCACTGATTTAGAGCACTGCACTTAAAAATAGCTCAAGGCCATACAATTCTAATTGTGGGCATTTTGAGGGAAACAAAGTAAGTGTTAGAACCCCTGCGTGTGTGGTATGTTTTTTTTTTTTTTTGTAGTTTGGCCTTGGTCTCCTTTTCTTAACATTGGCTTCACTTCCTGTCACACAGCTAAACAGGAAGTGAAGGTAAAACCCTACCAATGGCTTTTCTTGGGGACACACAGATCAATCTAACTAGTGTCCCCATTAAGCAAATTGCACTCTAGCACTTTGTATACACCCCAAATCATTGGGTAGTTTGGGGTTTAGTAAAGACAAATCCACTCTGCAGTAAAAGTGTAGCTGCTGAAAATCTCCAGGGAAAGTACTGGTGATTGGATGTTACAATCATGTAAAAGCAAAGATGTTTTTTTTTTTTGGCTTGCATGTCCCCCTCAGATATACAGCAAGTGCACTTGTAGTGCAAAGTAGATTTGCCTTTAGTAAATAAACCCCACAGTCCAAACTACCTAATAAATTGTGGTGTACCCCGCAATATGCTGGAGTGCAATGTGCATAATGGGGAAAGTATTTAGACTGACCTGTGTGTCCCCAAGGAAAGACATTGTTAGGGATTTTCCCTCACTTCCTGTGTGGCTATGTGACAGGAAGTGAATTATTTGGAAGGATAAAGTGGCCAAATTATTTAGTTTAACTTTTCAAAGACTCATTCCTAAGTTGAATTGTGATGCATGTCAATGGCCCATTTTGACCCTCTTTAATCACTTGAGATCAGCGCTATAACTGATCGACGGCCACAGCATGGTCCTCAATTGCCGGGAGTCCGTCAATAAACGTCCTCCCCTTTGCGCGCGCTGTGGTCACAGAGTCACTGAGACTCAGGTGATGACAGATCCGAGTAAGGGGCCGATCCCTGCCCTTTACCATGTGATCAGCTGTCAGCAAATGACAGCTGATCACGTGATGTAAACAAAATCTGGGTAATGGTTTTTGTTTTCTCCTTGTGCTGACAGCGTGAGCATAAAAAAAAGGCAATCACCGGCTTATGTGCAAGGGACATGGGGCCCGAAGAGGAAGAGGCAATTCTGCATCATGTGTGACAATTAGTAGCCCCTGCCAGTGCCACCTATCAATGCCCACCACTGGTGCCAATCAGTGGCACCTAGCAGTGCTGCCTATCAGTGCCCATCACTGCCAACTATCATTGCCACCTAGCAGTGCCACTTCTCACTGCCCACCAGTGCCAAATAGCAATGCCACCTCTCAGTGCCCACCCTTGCCACCTTATCGGTGCCCATCAGTGCAGTCTCATCAGTGTACATCAATGAAGAAGAAAAATTACCTTTTTTAAAAATATTAACCAGTTTCCTACCGCCCACCGTCAAATGACATCCTTGGCTTTATGCGGTGACATCTGAATGTTGGGTGCAGTTGCAGGCATCATTCAGATATCATTCTTTTCAGCCGGCGATTCTGTGCACAATAAAAATGATCATAGCGGCAGTTCCGCCGCTTGTTCGTTCCTATATGCGGGGGGAGGGGACATCCCCCCCCCTCTTGCCGCCATCCGGTGCTTCTCCGGGCTCTCCCGTGCCATCTTGGGCTCGGAGAACAATTTGGAGATGACTGGTGACCAGATGGTCATCAGTCATCTCTATGACCGTCGGAGGCACGGGCACGACGTTATGACATCACGCCGTGCTCCCGTATGTTAACCAAGCCGTGATCTCGGCTGTCAGCATGAGATTGGTGATTTTTTTGGAACAATATCATGCTTTCCAGCCTGGAGGAGAGATGCGGGGTCTTATTGACCCTGCATCTCTCCATAAAGAGGACCTGTCACACACATTCCTATTACAAGGGATGTTTACATTCATTGTAATAGGAATAAAAGTGATCCCCAAAAAAAAAAAAAAAGAGTAAGAAATACAAAAATAAATAAATAAATAAGAAAATACGCCCATGTCCCCGGTAGCTCGCGCTCAGAAGCGAACACACACATAAGTCCCGCCCACATATGTAAACGCCGTTCAAACCACACATGTGAGTTATTGCTGCGGAGATTTTTAATTACTGAAGTTTGGTGTCATGCCATGTGTGTGCGCAATTTTAAAGAGTGACGTGTTAGCTATCTATTTACTCAGCATAACAACATCTTTCACATTATACCAAATAATTGGCCGTAACTTTACTGTTTTGTAATATTTTTAGCAAACAAAAGGCGTTTGAAAATTTATTGCACAAATACTGAGCGAGATAAAAATTAGCAATGACCGCCATCTTATTCCCTAGGATGTCTGCTCCAAAAAAATATATAATGTTTGGTGTTTTGAAGTAATTTTATAGCCATAAATTTATGATTTTTACATGAAGGAGAGAAGTGCCAGAATAGGCCCAGTGCTGAAGTGGGTAAAATATCCATTTTTTTTTTTAACTCGGTCTTTTGTATTTATAGAAAAAAACTAAAACTAAAACACAAAGGTGATCAAATAGCACCAAAAGCAAGCTCTATTTGTGTGCCAACAAATAAAACATTTTCATTGGGTTACAGTGTTGTATGAGCGCGCAATTGTCATTAAAAGTGCATCAGCGCTGAAATGTGAAACTTGGTCTGGGCAGTGCACAAGTGGTTAATATAAGGCTATATGCACACGGACGTTTTTCAAGCCGCTTGTTTGAGCGTTTTTTGCAGCTTAAAAACATCTCTCCATGTTAGCCTATGGCCTCATGGCCACCATGGCGTTTTTGAGCTGTAAATGGCATAGGCGTTTTTAGGGGGGACGCTGGTGCAAAGTGTTCAGAAGAAAGGTTGAAAGTGGCGTTTAGAAAGGCGCACTTTGTGGCGTTTGCATGCCGTGTTTTACCACATTTGCGTGTATATGATAAGGAGCCGCCCTAAGCTCCAAAAACAGTATTATTTACGATTTTAGCTATTTAGTGAGACCAGAGTGATATGAGCAGCTGAGAGCAGCAGTGTAGTTGTATTTAGCTTGTCACTTGCCACGTCAGCTGCCCCAAGTTGTGGATTGTCCACAATGCAATGGAAGCAATTGCATTTATATATATATATATATATATATAATGGTTTTTCCTCATTTGCCATAAATTTGGAGTTTATCAATGTAAAAAAATAGGTCACCTTTAAAAACGCTTCTAAACTAAAATGCGGCTAAACGCTGGTACCGCGTCTGAAACGTGGAAATCTTTGGCGTCTAAAGGCATTTTGAGGGTTTGTGAAAAACGATTTTAAACGCAACTGCAGATTTTTTTTGCCAGGACAAAAACAGTGTTTTGGATGTAATAGAATTCAATGGACCTGCATCCAAAACGCAAGTACCGCAATTTTGCGGCGATTTTTTGTTTGACCTGTTTATAGCTGGTTGTTAAAGGAAATTAAAAAAAAAAAACGGTTCAAAAAACAAAACCAAAAAAAAAACAGCGTGGGGTCCCCCCCCAGGTCCATACCAGGCCCTTGGGTCTAGTATGGATGCAAAGGGGACCCCCCCAAAAAATTTAAAAAAATGGCGTGGGGGTCCCCCCAGAATCCATACCAGGCCCTTCAGGTCTGGCATGTATTTTAAGGGGAACCCCGCGCCAAAAAAAAAAATGGCTTGGGGTCCCCTTAGAATACACACCAGACCCTTTATCCGAGCACTCAACCTGGCAGGCTGCAGGGGAAAAGGGGGGGACGAGAGAGCGCCCCTTCTCCCTCCTGAACCGTACCAGGCCGCGTGCCCTCAACATGGGGGGTTTGGTGCTTCGGGGCAGGGGGGGCGACCTGCGGCCCTCCCCACCCCAAAGCACCCTGCCCCCATGTTGATGGTGACAAGGGCCTCTTCCCGACAACCCTGGCCTTTGATTGTCGGGGTCTGCGGGCGGGGGGCTTATCGGAATCCGGGAGCCCCCTTTAATAAGGGGGACCCCAGATACCTGCTCCCCACCCTATGTGAATGAGTATGGGGTACATCGTACCCCTACCCATTCACCTGGTGGCAAAATAAGTCAATAAAAAAAGACAACACAGGTTTGAAAAGTAATTTATTGGGCAGCTCCGGGGGTCTTTCTGCCAGGCCCCCGCTATCTTCTGCTAGCTTTTTTGCTAGCGGGGGTCCCGGGCTTCCTCGCCGTCTTCTTTCGACTTCGGGGGTCTCTTGTTCTGTTCTCCGGTTCTTCTCCCGCTCTCCGACGCCTTCTCCACGATCTCCGGTTCTTTCTGCCGGGCCCCCGCTATCTTCTCGCAGCTCTTTTGCTAGTGGGGGCCGGTCTTCTACGTCGCCTTCTTCCTTCTTCTCTTCGCCTGATGTTGCCTCGTCGCTGTCCACCGCCGCAATGATCTGGCCGAGCAGCGGTGCCACTTTTATTGGCATGGGCGTGGTCACCGGATGATGCCACCGCTGACCCCGCCCCCGTTTCAAGTCCCAGTTCCATCATTCCCCGGGACTGTGACATCATGGAACCCCACGTCATTTTTTTCAAATTTTTGCAGCGGGGTTCCCCTTAATATCCATTCCAGACCTGAAGGGCCTGGTTATGGAATTTGGGGGACCCCCACGCATTTTTTTTTTTGGTTAGCATGACTTTTATCTGTATTGACAGGAACCAGCAATTCATTACAGCTACAAGGACTTTTAAATGACTATTATTTTACTTTAGAAATGTCATTTTGCTCTCCAACTGTTATAAACATGGAAAACATGTGCTACTTTACAGGTATACTATAGACACCCCCGGGGGATGATATTTAGGGCCAGTTCACACCGGATGCAGTGCGGTGCATTTTTTTGATGCCTGAAAAACGCAAAGAAAGTTGATCACATTAATGCCAATGGCATAGTTCACACCACTGCAGACCGTTCCAGTGCATTTCAGAAAGCCAAAAAATAATTGGTCATGCTGCATTTTTTAGGTACAAAACTGTACTGGACCCCAGTAAAACACATCAAAAACGCAACAGAACGTACCAAAAATGCACTGGAATGCACCGCAATGCACCTAAATGCACCAAAGACGCACTGCAACACACTTGTCCTAAGTGAAAAGAGGGGGGGAAAAACACTGGACTGCATCCAAAACGCCTCAAAAATGCACTGGAATGTGTCAAAAACGCGCATGCAGAAAAGCACCTGGAACGCATCCAGACTGCGTTTCTATAGTGTGAACTAGGGCCAGTTCACACCATAGAAACGCAATCCGGATGCGTTCCAGGTGCTTTTCTGCATGCACGTTTTTCATGCGTTCCAGTGCATTTTTGGTACGTTTTTGATGCAGTCCAGTGCTTTTTTTTCACCCCTCTTTTTTATTAACCATAGATAAGGACAAGTGTGTTCAAGTGCGTTTTTGGTGCATTTAGGTGTGTTCCTGTGCGTTCCAGTGCGTTTATGATGCGTTTTGCTGCGTTCCAGTACAGTCCAGTGCAGGTAAAATGCAGCATGTTCTACTTTTTTTGTGGAACTGGAACGCACTGGAACAAACACTGCCATTTAGAACCATATAACCAACTTTCCATGCATTTTGGATGCATAAAAAACGCAATGCACTGCATGTGGTGTGAAATGGCCCTTAAGCAATTTGGCATATTTAAAGGCACTTCTCCTTGTTTTGTTTTTGGTGTTTTCCAAATTGGTGACATTGATATATGTCCCTAATTGTCTGCTGCATTTTTTTGGCCAAAAATTGCTCAAGATGTTGAGTCTGTAACTGTTTCAAATTGACCATGTTTTTGCCTTCCCTTTTGTTTTGTTGAACAATAAAATTAGATGCAAAATTTTGATGTTTGTTTTGTGTTTTCTTTGCAACAAATGTGACAGCTGATTGGCATGTCAAAACAAAACAGGTGTGATTTGTCTAATCTGGTGCCTTCATGCTAGCATATGCATGGATTGTGTGCTGCCATGGAGCGTCACCAGGAAATGAAAAATGCAGGGCGGTAAGTATTCAATTTTCCTTTTTTTACTGCAGTGGTTCTCAGCCTCAGTCCTCAAGTACCCCCAACAGGACATGTTTTGTGAATTTATCTTATCGAGAATTGCTGTCCAAAAATCAAAACCATTGACTGTGATTTAAAGCACATGTGCAAGATGAAGGAAAACCTGCAAACATGGCCTGTTGGGGGTACTTGAGAAGCACTGATTTAGAGCACTGCACTTAAAAATATCTCAAGGCCATACAATTCTAATTGTGGGCATTTTGAGGGAAATGAAGTAAGTGTTAGAACCCCTGCGTGTGTGTGGTATTTTTTTTTTGTAGTTTGGCCTTGGTCTCCTTTTCTTAACATTGGCTTCACTTCCTGTCACACAGCTAAACAGGAAGTGAAGGTAAAACCCTACCAATGTCTTTTCTTGGGGACACACAGATCAATCTAACTAGTGTCCCCATTAAGCAAATTGCACTCTAGCACTTTGTGTACACCCCAAATCATTGGGTAGTTTGGGGTTTAGTAAAAACAAATCCACTCTGCAGTAAAAGTGTAGCTGCTGAAAATCTCCAGGGAAAGTACTGGTGATTGGATGTTACAATCATGTAAAAGCAAAGATGTTTTTTTTTGGGCTTGCATGTCCCCCTCAGATATACAGCAAGTGCACTTGTAGTGCAAAGTAGATTTGCCTTTAGTAAATAAACCCCACAGTCCAAACTACCTAATAAATTATGGTGTACCCCGCAATATGCTGGAGTGCAATGTGCATAATGGGGAAAGTATTTAGACTGACCTGTGTGTCCCCAAGGAAAGACATTGTTAGGGATTTTCCCTCACTTCCTGTGTGGCTATGTGACAGGAAGTGAATTATTTGGAAGGATAAAGTGGCCAAATTATTTAGTTTAACTTTTCAAAGACTCATTCCTAAGTTGAATTGTGATGCATGTCAATGGCCCATTTTGACCCTCTTTAATCACTTGAGATCAGCGCTATAACTGATCGACGGCCACAGCATGGTCCTCAATTGCTGGGAGTCCGTCAATAAACGTCCTCCCCTTTGCGCGCGCTGTGGTCACAGAGTCACTGAGACTCAGGTGATGACAGATCCAAGTAAGGGGCCGATCCCTGCCCTTTACCATGTGATCAGCTGTCAGCAAATGACAGCTGATCACGTGATGTAAACAAAATCTTGGTAATGGTTTTTATTTTCTCCTTGTGCTGACAGCGTGAGCATAAAAAAAGGCAATCACCGGCTTATGTGCAATGGACATGGGGCCCGAAGAGGAAGAGGCAATTCTGCATCATGTGTGACAATTAGTAGCCCCTGCCAGTGCCACCTATCAATGCCCACCACTGGTGCCAATCAGTGGCACCTAGCAGTGCTGCCTATCAGTGCCCATCACTGCCAACTATCATTGCCACTTCTCACTGCCCACCAGTGCCAAATAGCAATGCCACCTCTCAGTGCCCACCCTTGCCACCTTATCGGTGCCCATCAGTGCAGTCTCATCAGTGTACATCAATGAAGAAGAAAAATTACCTTTTTTAAAAATATTCTCCGGGCTCTCCCATGCCATCTTGGGCTCGGAGAACAATTTGGAGATGACTGGTGACCAGATGGTCATCAGTCATCTCTATGACCATCGGAGGCGCGGGCATGACGTTATGACATCACGCCGTGTTCCCGTATGTTAACCAAGCCGTGATCTCGGCTGTCAGCATGAGATTGAGATTGATGATTTCCTCATTTGCCATAAATTTGGAGTTTATCAATGTAAAAAAATAGGTCACCTTTGGAACAATATCATGCTTTCCAGCCTGGAGGAGAGATGCGGGGTCTTATTGACCCTGCATCTCTCCATAAAGAGGACCTGTCACACACATTCCTATTACAAGGGATGTTTACATTCCTTGTAATAGGAATAAAAGTGATCCCCAAAAATAAAAAAAAAGAGTAAGAAATACAAAAATAAATAAATAAATAAATAAGAAAAAACGCCCATGTCCCCGGTAGCTCGCGCTCAGAAGCGAACACACACGTAAGTCCCGCCCACATATGTAAACGCCGTTCAAACCACACATGTGAGTTATTGCTGCATGCGTTAGAACAAGTGCAACAATTCTAGCACTAGACCTCCTCTGTAATGCCAAAATGGTAACGTGTAAAAATTTTAAAGCATCGCCTTGGGAGATTTTTAATTACTGAAGTTTGGTGTCATGCCATGTGTGTGCGCAATTTTAAAGCGTGACGTGTTAGGTATCTATTTACTTAGCATAACAACATCTTTCACATTATACCAAAAAATTGGCCGTAACTTTACTGTTTTGTAAAAATTTTTGCAAACGAAAGGCGTTTGAAAATTTATTGCACAAATACCGAGCGAGATCTTATTCCCTAGGATGTCTGCTCCAAAAAAATATATAATGTTTGGTGTTTTGAAGTAATTTTATAGCCATAAATTTATGATTTTTACATGAAGGAGAGAAGTGCCAGAATAGGCCCAGTGCTGAAGTGGGTAAAATATCCATTTTTTTTTCTTTAAACTCGGTCTTTTGTATTTATAGAAAAAAACTAAAACTAAAACACAAAGGTGATCAAATAGCACCAAAAGCAAGCTCTATTTGTGTGCCAACAAATAAAACATTTTCATTGGGTTACAGTGTTGTATGAGCGCGCAATTGTCATTAAAAGTGCATCAGCGCTGAAATGTGAAACTTGGTCTGGGCAGTGCACAAGTGGTTAATATAAGGCTATATGCACACGGACGTTTTTCAAGCCGCTTGTTTGAGCGTTTTTTGCAGCTTAAAAACATCTCTCCATGTTAGCCTATGGCCTCATGGCCACCATGGCGTTTTTGAGCTGTAAATGGCATAGGCGTTTTTAGGCCCCATGTAGACGGGACGCTGGTGCAAAGTGTTCAGAAGTAAGGTTGAAAGTGGCGTTTAGAAAGGCGCGCTTTGTGGCGTTTGCATGCCGTGTTTTACCACATTTGCGTGTATATGATAAGGAGCCGCCCTAAGCTCCAAAAACAGTATTATTTACGATTTTAGCTATTTAGTGAGACCAGAGTGATATGAGCAGCTGAGAGCAGCAGTGTAGTTGTATTTAGCTTGTCACTTGCCACGTCAGCTGCCCCAAGTTGTGGATTGTCCACAATGCAATGGAAGCAATTGCATATATATATATATATATATATATATATATATATATATATATATATAATGGTTTTTCCTCATTTGCCATAAATTTGGAGTTTATCAATGTAAAAAAATAGGTCACCTTTAAAAACGCTTCTAAACTAAAATGCGGCTAAACGCTGGTACCGCGTCTGAAACGTGGAAATCTTTGGCGTCTGAAGGCATTTTGAGGGTTTGTGAAAAACGATTTTAACTGCAGATTTTTTTTGCCAGGACAAAAACAGTGTTTTGGATGTAATAGAATTCAATGGACCCGCATCCAAAACGCAAGTACCGCAATTTTGCGGCGATTTTTTGTTTGACCTTTTTATAGCTGGTTGTTAAAGGAAATAAAAAAAAAGGTTCAAAAAACAAAACCAAAAAAAAAACAGCGTGGGGTCCCCCCCCCAAGTCCATACCAGGCCCTTGGGTCTAGTATGGATTCAAAGGGGACCCCCCCCCAAAAAAATGAAAAAAAAATGACGTGGGGGTCCCCCCAGAATCCATACCAGGCCCTTCAGGTCTGGCATGTATTTTAAGGGGAACCCCGCGCAAAAAAAATAAAAAAATTGCGTGGAGTCCCCTTAGAATACACACCAGACCCTTTATCCGAGCACTCAACCTGGCAGGCTGCAGGGGAAAAGGGGGGGACGAGAGAGCGGCCCCCCTCCCTCCTGAACCGTACCAGGCCACGTGCCCTCAACATGGGGGGTTGGTGCTTCGGGGCAGGGGGGCGGCCTGCGGCCCTCCCCACCCCAAAGCACCCTGCCCCCATGTTGATGGGGACAAGGGCCTCTTCCCGACAACCCTGGCCGTTGGTTGTCGGGGTCTGCGGGCAGGGGGCTTATCGGAATCCGGGAGCCCCCTTTAATAAGGGGGACCCCAGATACCTGCCCCCTACCCTATGTGAATGAGTATGGGGTACATCGTACCCCTACCCATTCACCTGGTGGCAAAATAAGTCAATAAAAAAAGACAACACAGGTTTGAAAAGTAATTTATTGGGCAGCTCCGGGGGTCTTTCTGCCGGGCCCCCGCTATCTTCTGCTAGCTCTTTTGCTAGCGGGGGTCCCAGGCTTCCTCGCAGTCTTCTTCCGACTTCGGGGGTCTTTCTGCCGAGCCCCCGCTATCTTCTGCTAGCTCTTTTGCTAGCGGGGTCCCGGGCTTCCTCGCCGTCTTCTTCCGACTTTGGGGGTCTCTTGTTCTGTTCTCTGGTTCTTCTCCCGCTCTCCGACACCTTCTCCACGATCTCCGGTTCTTTCTGCCGGGCCCCCGCTATCTTCTCGCAGCTCTTTTGCTAGCGGGGGCCGGTCTTCTACGTCGCCTTCTTCCTTCTTCTCTTCGCCCGATGTTGCCTCGTCGCTGTCCACCACCGCAATGATCTGGCCGAGCAGCGGTGCCACTTTTATTGGCATGGGCGTGGTCACCGGCTTATGCCACCGCTGACCCCGCCCCTGTATGATGTCACAGTCCCAGGGAATAATGGAACTGTGACGTGAAACGCACTTACGCACTTATGCACTTTATTTTTGTCACTTTGTCACTTAGTGTGTGGGTTTAGTATTATTACACATTAGCGCAAAATCCCCCCCCTCTAATTTTTTTATATGTTTTATGTGTAGAGTGAACACAGATTGATTTTGTAGCCATTGTTATACCTCAGTTCCATTAGCGCGAAAGACACACATTTACCCGTAAGGCGTTGTGTGTGTGGTCAGCCATGACTCCAGGGTGGGAGTGCACTACTGAGTCTACCGTCACTTACCTTTGTGAGTTTCCTCCAGCTCGATGATGAGAAGGGGCATTCCGATCGTATATCATGGAGATTTACAGTCTGCGGCGGCAGATTGAAGAATATGTCTGAAATGGATAAAACGATGCTCAAAAGAAAGGAAGGTAGGAAGAAAAAGAGAATAGAGAAACAGAGGAGAGGGGAGTTTCCCTCTCCCGAGGTTTCCTGGAACCAGAGGGGAGGAAAATATCCCGTGTGTCATCTTACTAAAACACGTGAGATATCACTAGGAGGTCAAAATCTCCAACCAAATTGGTTGGATGTCCTATTCCCCGGATACCCGCAGGCGTCAAAGGGATAGGAGGAGGCACATGTAAACCACCCCAAACCAGGGCGCCCTGCAACCCCTAGTAGTGGAATGCTTACTGAAACTTAGGAAGACAAATGTATTACAGGCTGCAGCGTGTGAAGTTTGTAAGAGAGGTCCTAGGACCCCAAGATCCCTCCAACTTGGAACCCCCCCACCCCAATGGGTCAGAGATGGGAAGAGGGACCAAATGGTCACCAAACATTGCTAGAGTGTTTCCCGGAGATGTTTGTGTATCCTGTACTAAACGACTATTTCCTTACTACCCAAAGGGTAAAGGATCTATGTGGGAACCACTTCTGATAGAAGCAAAAAACAATCAAAATGATAAAAAAGAAAAATGTCAATGAGAACAAAAAACTGTCCTTTGAATAAAAGGAGAACACCAGAACAAATGACATCCAGGGAATGGGAGGGAGCCAGTCTCTTCAATGAGAAAAAGAATCAAATGCAGAGGCAAATGATTAAATAGGTCTTGGGCGAAGTAGTGATCTTACACTCATGGGGGTCCATTGTGAGAAGATCTTCTGGACCTATTCTTGTTCCAAAGGGGATTCGGAGGGCTAACTGGAGGAGGGCGCTTGTTGGATCCTGTCAAGGAGGAGGATGCTTCCATGTCCATCTCCTGGGAAATTATCTTCAAGTTGAGTAGGAGCTTTTCTCCCGTATTGAAATTGGGGAAAACATGGCTCTGGACTTTGTAAGAGAATTTCACCACGAACGGGAAAGCCCATCTATACTTGATGTCCTTCTGGGCCATAGCAGACAGAAGCGGTTTCAGGGTTCTCCTTCGCTGTATAGTAGAGGGGGAAAGATCCGCAAAAATTTGCACCGGGTGACATTGGCAGGTGACCTGGGAGGTGGCCTTGGCCTGTTTCATGACGGCCTCTTTAACTGCATAAAAATGGGGTTTAACAATGATGTCCCTGGGGGACCGGTCCTTTTGGGGGGGACCCAGGGCCCTATGCGCCCTGTCCAGCTCCAGGCATGATTGCAGAATGTTTGGGATCAGTGACTTCATTAGGTCCTGGGTGGCAGCCGTAACATCGAGAATTGTTTCCGGCAATCCTCTGATCCGAAAGTTAAGCCTCCTGGACCTGTTCTCCAGGTCATCTATGCGAGAGAAGGCAGTGTCCAGTTGGTCATGAAGGGTTTGGATGAGGCCAGAATTCTGGTGAGAGACCGCTGCAGTCTGGTCCAGCTTGCATTCAATGGCATCCATCCTGGATCCGATATTCTGAAGGTCTGCTTTTATTTCATCTGTTATTTTAGCTGCAGTGGTAGCTAGGCCCCTTTCCAGGAGAGCGGACAGTTTAAGGTAAAGATCTTCAGCAGAAAATTGGTTATTTTGGGCTGAGGGACCATGAGGTAATGAATCAGCATAGGCAGCATAGGCAGGTGCTGTAGGCCCTGCAGGGGAGAAAGCCTGATCCCCAAATGAGTGGCTGAGTAGGGACTCTGTGGAGGCCGGTGAGAGGGGTCAGAACCTGCATTCCAGAGGCATGATTTCCAGGAGTGAAGTGTAGGAGAGCTGGGGCCAGCACTTGCCTATAGTCAGGAGTTCCTTCAGTGAGGGGAGCGGGAGGCTTTGAGGCCGCAGCAGCCGCGGAGGCCATCTTGGTGCACCCGGGACGGGTGGAGGCAGCGAATTCCGGATCCAAATTGCGGCGGGCTACGGGTTTGGTCATATGGGGGTGTTCTCCGCCTGTTGGGGGGCAAGAATGGCGATCGGATGGCGACCGAGCGGGGCTGGAGAGGGTGCTGTGAGCGCTCCTGGTTCGGCGCGGTGCGGAGCTCCGGGCTCAGACGGCCATCTCAGAACTCTCACGCATGTGCACTGTAAGGATAATTTAGATAACCACTCTTTACAACTGTCGTAAGCAGAAATGCATCCCAGAAAAGTACAACACTTAGGTAGAGGTAGATGGGCTATAATTGAAAAAAAAAATACATTATGATTCACTCCTGTCAGTCAAGAAAAGACTGAAGCTGATCTAGGCACAGACTTCCCAAAACTGGACAGATGAAGACTGGTCTGATGAATCTTAATTTCTGCTGAAGCACACAGATCATAGAACAGTCACCACATCTCATTCCAATAGAACACCTTTGAGATGTGGTAGAATAGGAGATTTGCAGCATGAATACACAGCTGAAAATGTATTAAACAATCATATCAACATGGACCAGCATCTCAAATAAATGTTTGTGGAATGTGGAACCATGTGTAAGGAAAGGCTTGCCAATATACGAGATGACCCCCCTGGATGAACTTCTGTGCACAGGATAATGCATGTTCCCTTGCATGCGTGCAGGCACTCACGTGCAATCCTTTTCGATTTTTTAATTGGTGGGGAGTCTAAGGGCGGAGGAAGACTGGGCGGTGCTTTTTGCGGCCACTGCCGCGTCACTTCCGGTTTCCGGCTCACTGATGTATGGAGAGCAGTGGTGTCACTCGCTATGGCAGTACAGAGCAGCTCTTCCTCCTCCAGGCTTACCTCCTACCTGTCCTCCAGCTCCTACACATAGGCGTGCTCCCGGTGGACATCTCTCGCGCTGTGACTGCCCCCAGGTAAGCAGATTCAGACCTCTCTTTGGGAAGACTGCAGTGCTCTGGCTTGACTTCAGTGACTTGTTATGTCATGTGACTTTTCTCAGCTCTGCCGTCCTGTGTATTTCGAGGAACTGACAGGTCGGCAGATTATCGATCTCAAGAATGTGAGGAGAGAATGTGAGTCAGCGACAGCATCAGCTTTAACCCCTGCCAGGCATATTTATGGAGATGATGGACAAGTGCAGGAACAAGAAGGCAATGTGTAGGGGGATTGGGGCCAATATGTACATGGAGGATGCAATACATAGGGGGATGTGTAAAAGGAAGGGGGTAAATGTGGGCAAGAGGGGGGTATTGTGTACAGGGAGGGTGTACTACATACAGAGAGGGGGGGTAATATGTACAGGAGGGGTTAATATGTACAGGGGGGTAATATGTAAAGGGAGGGGGTGTTAATATGCACAGGAGGGTGTAATATATACATGGAGGAGGGGTAATATGTACAGGGGGGATGGGGAAATATGTACAGGGGGGGTAATATGCACAGGGGTGGTAATATGTACAGGAGGGGACGGGGAAATATGTACAGGGGGAGTAATATGTACAGGGGTGGTAATATGTACAGGAGGGGGTAATATGTATAGGTGGGTTTAATATGTACAGGGAGGGGGGTAATATGTACAGGAGGGTGTAAATATGTACAGGGAAGGGGGGTAATATGTACAGGAGGGTGTAATATGTACAGGGGGGCAATATGTATAGGTGGGTTTAATATGTACAGGGAGGGGGGTAATATGTACAGGAGGGTGTAATATGTACAGGGGGGCAATATGTACAGGTGGGGGTAATATGTACAGGAGGGGGTAATATGTACAGGGAGGAGGGTAATATGTACAGGGAGGAGGGTAATATGTACAGGGAGTAGGGTAATATGTACAGGTGGGTGTACTATGTACAAGGAGGGGGGAAATATGTACAGGAGGGTGTAATATGTACAGGGAAGGGGGGGAATATGTACAGGAGGATGTAATATGTACAGGGAGGGGAGTTAATATGTACAGGTGGGTGTAATATGTACAGGGAGGGGGCTAATATGTGCAGGGGGGTAATATGTACAGGAGGGTGTAATATATCTGTGACTGAGGCTGCACTATATACCCTGATATGTGACTGAGGCTGCACTATATACCCTGATCTGTGACTGCACTATAATCTGTAATGCTGAGCTATATACCCTGATCTGTGAGGCTGAGCTGTACACTCTGTCCTGTGATGCTGGGGCTGTATACTCTGTGCTGTGATGCTGGGGCTGTATACTCTGTCCTGTGATGCTGGGGATGTATACTCTGTGCTGTGATGCTGGGGCTGTATACTCTGTGCTGTGATGCTGGGGCTGTATACTCTGTGCTGTGATGCTGGGGCTGTATACTCTGTGCTGTGATGCTGGGGCTGTATACTCTGTGCTGTGATGCTGGGGCTGTATACTCTGTGCTGTGATGCTGGGGCTGTATACTCCTGACACTATGGGTGGAAGCAAGTGGAATACAGGGGACAGAGTGAGTATTCTATAAGGGGTGGGGCTTATGAGAAGTGGAAGGAGTCAAAAGGGAAGGGCGCCCCCCCCACCCTAAAACTTCACCAGCCGCCACTGATATACACTGTCTAACTATACATTTATTTCTGTCTGGGCTTCAGCTTGAGAGATTTTCTGTCACTTCTTGCTTGTGAGTAGCATCATTACGACATAATGCAAAGGTGATCTGTCCAACTAAGACATAGAAAACAGTAATTTGCTCGGAAGGCACTTTAGGCATTACTTACTCTTGACTCCCACACTCTGTGCTTTATTTACTTCTGACCTCTTCCCTGTGTGAATTACTTGCATACTCCTGACCCCTGTGTGCTACTTACTCCTCATCCTTGATGTCTGTACATTAAACAATCCTGACCTCTGTACTCAGGACAGAGCAAGCTTACGTTTTTTTTAACCCTACCAATTGAAACCCATTCCACTGGTAGCACAATTTGGCCGCCCCACCATTCATCCACCCATCATTACTATATTTAGGGTGTCCAAGGGTGACTCAGGTCTTCCACAATTCCAGCAACACCTAGCGATATCAAGAATAGGAATGGAAAGTGTTGGCTTATCTAATTTTGACTCATTTAATACAGGTCAAGCTCTTGAAAGCCCCTAAAATACTTAGCTTGCAGCCTAGTTGGTCCTTTCGCCCATCCTGGTTAGAATAATGCATCCATATGAAAGAACTCTATAAAAAAAAAAAAAATTGTGTTTTTCTAAAAAGTAAATGGTTGGCTTTCTCGTACAATATATTGGATGTAGCCAAGATTGGCCTTGTGCCCCTCCTTACCAGAATAGTATTACTGAACAGTATGAAGTAGATTTGAAAATTGCATTTAGGTGCTCCAGAAAACAAATTGTTTTTAGCCCATGGTTGGGTAGTCACCACAATACTTTGCAGTGGGGCAAAATTGGCCATATGCCCATCTGTGCCAGAATAATATGACTGGACATTAGCAAAGAGGTTACTGAATTTAGGTTACATAGTACAAAAATAAACCATTGACCAGGTAACCATCACACTATATTTTGGCAGTCTAGAGGTGCCTTAAGTCACTACTGTAATATGTTATTGGTAGAACACACGACAATAGTATGAAAGAGAAAATAACATTTATTAGGTTTATTTCTTCTTCTAATGCATATAACAAAACTTATGACCCCTCCTGGCCTCTCAAGCAAACAAGGTCAAGACAATGAACTTAATGCTGGTGAAAAGATGCCAATGGCTCACATTTCATAAAGCTTTTTTTCTTTCAGACTAATCAGCTACAATACAGCATGACAGCTCTGTATTTTTGAATTTGTTTGTAGGAGGACCAACAACAGTTTTGGTTTTGAGGTAGTCCTAAAAGGTAGTGGAGCAAAACAATAAATATGCTCTTAAGCCTCGTACACACGACCGAGTTTCTCGTCGTTAAAAACACGTCGTTTTTTTCGACGAGATTCTTGTTAACCTTGACGAGTTTCTCGTTAAGCTTTCTATGCGTACACACTGACATTTCCCAATTTCCTCGTTGTTCTCCGCGCTCACGTCCAGCACGTACGACGGCACTATAAAGGGGAAGATCGATTTTCTTGGCGCCACCCCTTGGGCTTCTTTTGCTGATCTCGTGTTACCGCGTGTGAAGTAAAAGTTTGGGAAGAGACGATTCGCGCTTTTCAGTCTTCGTGCTTTTCAGTTCGTTTTCTGAGGTTCAGTTTGTGCTTGTGGGTTCGTATCTTGACTTTCAGGGCGTCTAGGCAGGTCGTATCTGTTTTACAGTGCGTTCTTGCCCGTTCGTTTCTGATTTTCAGTTTGTTATTCATAGGCCTTGCTGTTCTAAAGTGCGTTCTGTTCTGTACGTTCTGATAAGACGACCGTTTCCAAGCCATGTCGCCTGGACATTCTCGTCGTCGAGTTCATGCTGTGCGTGTGCTTGGTGTTGGTCTGCTTGTTTTGGACCAAGATCAGTCCATGAATGGTGTGAGGAGGAGTTCATGGACCAAGAATTGGTTGCTCCAGCGGGACCAATTCTGCCACATGCCTCTGCTGCGGGAGATAGTCGAGAATAATCCTGAGGACTACAGGAATTTTCTGCGGATGTCTGACCCCGTTTTTCAGGAACTGTTGGCTTTGGTGTCCCCCTATATTACCAGGCAGGACACCGTTATGCGGGAAGCCATCAGTGCTGAGCAGAGGCTCATCGCCACGTTATGTTATCTGGCGACAGGGAAAAGTCTTCAGGACTTGAAGTTCACGACAGGCATCTCCTCCCAGGCTCTGGGCCTCATAATCCCAGACACCTGTTCTGCCATTATACAAGTCCTGCAGGAGGACTATATTAGGGTAAGTTTTCTCCTTTAACATCACATTTTATGTATTACATGTATGCTAATGTATTGTATTTCTTCTCCTTCCCTAATTACCATGATTGTAATATGCTGAGAATGTCCCCTTTGTCCCCATGCATGCTGGAAGCTTTAGATTGCCCCTTTTTTCTCCTCCATGCATATTTCCCTTCACTAACCTTTCCAGCAGGGGCGCCTGTTGCAACAAATGTTTGGGGGTCCAACCCCAATTTAGGAAATAAATGTGGTGTCAGATACTGACCTGTTGTGGTGACCAGTTCCACAACGTCATCCAACTCTCCTTCCTGCACTTCTCCTTCCTCCACCTCAACTTCCTCAACATCCTTCGGTTGTGGGTCTTTGGGAGTTTGGGGTTGTTGTGAAGCTGTGGGGTTCCTGTGCTCCCTGGAGTGTTCTCCTCCCAGTCTTCTCTCCCCTATGATAATCAAACAAAAGGTCTATTTATCACACTGAAATTCGCTATGAAAAATAAAAACAGGCTAAATTGCTTGGAAGTGGGGTACAAGTGTATGTTTGTGCGGAATTTAAAGATGAATGCATTATTTGGAACCAAAAATATGTTTAGTATTCACCTTTGGCTGTCAGTTTTTAGACATGGAGGCACCACAAAAAATCACTAATGCACCTGTGTGGGACACCCAAAAAAGGCGGGTCTGGTGGCCCACACTATAGTGCTCCAAAGTACAGATGTGGAAGCAGCTGCTGAGTGTCCTCTCCTTTACACTGACTAAAGTTTGCATTTCATTCTCTTTACAAACACATCATCTAGCCTAAAAATTTGGAACAAAAATGTTAAAAAAAACACGCAGATGTCTAATTACTTTTGTGGCTATAAAATAAGCCAAAACAGCGGATAGTGGCCGAACTAAGTGTCTGTAACGTAACAAACGATTACTGTGCCAAACCAAGTTCAAATTATTAAATTATGGAAGGGAGTCCAATATGATAAAATCACAAAAAGGAGCAACATGTAAGTTGAGAAAAACATTAATAGCCGAAAAGTGTACATTTTACTTACTTTTTGATAGCATTCTCTTAATGCTCCTTAACTGCTCTGGCTCCCTCAGTTTGAGGTCTGACCACCTCTTTCTGAGCTGCTCATTTGAGCGTTTCACCCCGAAATTAGTCTTCAGACTCTTCACGACTTTCTTGAGGATTTTGGCCTTCCTTCTATTTGGTTTGCTATACGGCCCATGCTTTGCGTCATAATCAGACTTGAGAAAGATGTCCACCATCTCCGCAAAAGACATATGAGATGCCTTGAATCTCCTCCTTGATCGTGACGTTTCCTCGGTCTCCGGGCTTGTCTCCTCCTCGTTAGTTGCGGAATTATCAGACACCTGCTGTAAATCCGCCATATCTGTCTGCGTGCCGAAAGAGAAGGGGCGGGGAAAAGATGTTAGTTAGAACGTCATGAGCGGGCGACGTGTGCGGAGCGACGTGTTCGTAGTTTGACGCATGCGTGGTGTATATATACCAAACACACATGTGACTATACTACGTTCGGTGTGCGGAGAGAGGAGTTCAAGTTACGGACGTGCGAACAAAGGTATGTGATTTTGTGAGTTGGACAAATTGTTGGCCTATACTGTCTTGAGAATGTTCTAGGATATATATGGTGACTACGATGTTAAGGAGGTTAGACTGTTTGCCTCACATTAGTTATATATTATTTATTTTACTTGCAGATACAATATGAATGTCTTCATTAGTGATAGAGATTTCCTGGCGGAATTTATAGACCGGGTAAGGGAGCTGCCCGCTCTGTGCGAGATGAAAAACCCCATCCACAAAAAAAGAGGGGTGAGAAAAGCAGCGCTGGAGACCCTGCTTCCATTTGTGCATACCAAGGTGCCCACAGCCACAGCAAAACAGGTGTACACTAAAATTGGGAGCTTGAGAGGCACCTACAGGACTGAACGCTCTAAGGTCCTGGCTTCTCAGAGGTCAGGAGCAGCAGCAGATGAGGTTTATGTCCCGAATTTGTGGTACTACAGCAGGATGTCCTTTCTGGATGACCACATTGAGGCAAGGCCATCACTATCCACTCTTCCCCCCAGACTTCCCTGCAGCCAACCTGAGCCTTCTCTGGAGCAAGAGGAGGCAGCCATCCTGGATGATCCTGATTTGGCCATCTGGAGCCAGGTATAGTATTAAATGAAAATGTATTGGGATAAAATTAATGTTTGACAAATATGTCAAGATGACAAACATAAACTATTTAGAGTTCCACAAGTGAAATCAAGATCTCTAGACATTAGTCTGCACTTAATTGGGTGCTAAATAGTCAATCTGATGTAGTTGTAAATTTTAGAAAATGATTTCAGGATTTACATTCTAATTGCTTCAATCATGATTATAAATTTTGAGGCAAAGATTAAAGCAACATATTAAACTATGTCCCTTTGTCATACACAGGATGAAATCAGCCAGGAGGAGGGTCTGGAAACTGTCAGGCAGGAGGAGGAAGGGCCCAGTGGCAGCCAGGAGGTGGCAGGGCCCAGTGGAAGGCAGGAGGTGGCAGGGCCCAGTGGCAGCCAGGAGGTGGCAGGGCCCAGTGGCAGCCAGGAGGTGGCAGGGCAAAGGAGAAGCACCAGATCACAGGTGCCTCCCATCCAATTTCCCAAAAGAGGCAGGAGGGACAGGACCACCAGTGAGGCAGCAATGGCCCTTATTAAAGAGGCCCATGCCACCCTCAAAGAGCCCACATCCCCTGAAGAGGCCATTGCCGGCCTAGTGGAGGCAAAGTTCAAGGTGATGAGCATGGAGCAATGCCTCCTATGCGAGCCCCTGCTCATCACCTTGCTCAACAAGGGGGTGATGGGAAAAATTACCCCCAATACAGCAATTTGTAAGGTGGCACAACTGTCCCAACCTCAACCTCCTCCTCCACCTCCACCTTCTTCTTCTGCCCCACCCCCTTCTCCTCCACCTCCACCTTCTTCTTATGCCTCACCCCCTTCTCCTCCACCTCCTCCTTCACCTTGTTCTTCCGCCCCACCCCCTTCTCCTCCACCTCCACCTTGTTCTTCTGTGCCACCCCCTTCTCCTCCACCTCCTCCTCCTCGTGACAGGAGTACCCCTCCAGTGGCCCAGCCTCCAGCCAAACGAAGAAGGAAGGCTGCAGGGAAGGCTTCAGGAAAGGTTGCAGGGAAGGTTGCCAGGAAGACGAGGAAGTGATGGCCTTGCTTCATTGTGGTCGGACAGAAGGCAGCCTGTTGTAGTACCACACACTTGGGACATATATCTCACCTGCTGCTGTTCCTGACCTCTGGGAGGCCAGCATCAGATTGTGCTCAGAAATGTTGGCCTTCTCAAGCTCCCAATTTTAGTGTCCACACAGGGTTGATGTGTGGTCTGGGGTCCCTGGGATGCACAAATGGCAGCAGGTTCTCCAGCGCTGCCTTCTCTTTATTTTATTTGAAACATGAATAAATGTTATTTTTGTTTAAGTTCATACTTGACTATGTGTATTTGTAAAAATTTTAAATTTAGCTTTGGAGTAAGCAGAGACATTTGACTGACAAAAAAAGGGACAGATAACAACCCCCCTAAAAAATAAAAGAATCTGATTTCCCAAAAAGAGGGTGTAAAATTTAACAACTATATATTAAAATATTCAATGGGAGATCACTATCAAAACATTGCGAAATTAAAATTAACATCAGTTTGAAAAATATAAAAATGTTAAATATTCATAAAAACTTGCACGATATAATACACATAAATCTTCTTAAGAGCAGCATGAAAAAGGTTAAAAAAAGATAGTCATAACTCTGTGTGAATATCAGCAGCAAAAGAAGTTCTTTCGTTTTGATTAATGTAACATTCTAAAGAAGATTTCAATGCACAACATTTAAACGATGCAATAATTTCGAGCGTGATGAATGTGCTATCTCCATTACGAAGGCTTGTTTTACCAGAAGATGCGCGCCCGTCTCATACTTGCTTCTGAGCATGTGCGCTTTTGAAAGACTCGTTAAAGCATACACACGAACCATTTTCTCGTCACAAAACAGGCCGACGAGAAACACGACGAGGAAATCTGGAATCCTGACGAGAAAATAGAGAGCAGGTTCTCTATTTTCTCGTTGAGATTCACAGCAATTTTCTCGTCGTAAAACCATACACACGAACGTTTTTCTCGAGAAAAAAGCTCTCGCGGCACTTTTCTTGCCGGTTTTGGACGAGAAAATCGGTCGCGTGTACGAGGCTTGAGAGCTCAATTTTGTGCTCCTAGAGCTCAGTTGATGTTGGTGCTGCCAGTTCCAGTAGCTGCCAATTTAGTGCATATTCATCACCACTTAACAAAATAGCCAAATGTAAGCTATAAATAATTTACTGGGGATTTTGTATAATTGTACCTACTATGACAGTATGACAGTAATTCATTAATAATTTACATTTATGAACATGTATTGACTGAAACATGTTTAAAATGTCTGCAACATTTGTTTGGTAATGTCATATAGTTGTACACACTGCAACAGCTTTAACCACCTAAGCTCTTGAAGGTTTTACCCCCTTCATGAACAGATCTTTTTCTATTCAACACTGTGCTATTTTAACTGCCAATTGCATTTTCATGCAACACTGTACACAAATTAAATGTACATATTTATATATATTTTCACACAATTAGAGTTTTCTTTTGTTGGTATTTGATCACCAATGGGTTTTTTATGTGGCGGGTATGTACTTTCCCGGGTGTAAATTTAACTGGCAAAGACACCAGTGATGTGTAATTTCCTGCAGCCCAGCAGGTGGCGCTGTCACCATGGGCTGGGGGTTGAGCCATTGCTGTGTGCCGGGCCTCCTTTTTGTCCTCCCTCGGCAGCGGTATGGTGGGGCGGGGAACCCGCCGTGCTTGCTGGGAGAGGGTATAAAGGGCCGGCCATCTTTGTCACGGGGTCGAGTCCCAGGCACCTTCAGCCTGTGGGTGGTGGTTCGTGTTGGTCCTCTAAGCGGCCTAGGCCTAGAGGACAGTCGGAGGTCGTGTTCCATCCCAGGCACCTTTAGCCTGGGGTGAGGTACTCAGATGGAGGTCTGGAGCTCAGTGCCCAACACAGGGAAGGAGGTCCTAGGGAACCCAGGGATTGGGAACCCGAATCCGGAAGGCGTAATGGACCGGGGGGAGCTCCTTACTTGAAGACCGGGTGCAGCAGATTGCCAGTGACAGGTAAGCCTCCCACCGGAGACACCAGTGATGTGTAATTCCCTGCAGCCCAGCAGGTGGCACTGTCGCCATGAGCTGGGGGTTGAGCCATTGCTGTGTGCCGGGCCTCCTTTTTGTCCTCCCTCGGCAGCGGTATGGTGGGGCGGGGAACCCGCCGTGCTTGCTGGGAGAGGGTATAAAGGGGCCGGCCATCTTTGTCATGGGGTCGAGTCCCAGGCACCTTCAGCCTGTGGGCGGTGGTTCGTGTCGGTCCTCTAAGCGGCCTAGGCCTAGAGGACAGTCGGAGGTCGTGTTCCATCCCAGGCACCTTTAGCCTGGGGTGAGGTACTCAGATGGAGGTCTGGAGCTCAGTGCCCAACACTGAGTTCCGCGAGGGAAGGAGGTCCTAGGGAACCCAGGGATTGGGAACCCGAATCCGGAAGGCGTAATGGACCGGGGGGAGCTCCTCACTTGAAGACCGAGTGCAGCAGATTGCCAGTGACAGGTGAGCCTCCCACCGGAGACCGCCTGGAAGGAAATTCCCCCTTGCTCGGAGACCGCAACCCACTTTCAGGGAGGAAAGTGGAGAACCAATTGTGTCTGGGCCTACTCGCATCCACACCTCCTTTTCTGTTCTGTTTTCTAAGGGAGTCTAACTGATTATGCTGTTCACTCAAGAGGAATAAAGGAGTGTTGGACTTTAATGGTGTGGGGCTCTTTTCTTGTGGACATTGTTCAAGGTAATCTCACGTGGAGGACTTAGGTGCACAACACTGACCCGAAGGTATAGAAAGAACTTTGCTTACACCGCACTGACACCTGTGGTGAAGGTCAGGCGTGTTTTCCCCGCTCTCTCCCCTCTGAGGTACCCCTAGACAAGAAGAGAAATGAGCTGATGCAAAGAGGGGAGTGAGGGGGGCGCTACATTTATTTTTTGCAATATAAACGAAAATAGACAGAAATTTTGAAATAATTTTTTTTCTACGTGTAGCGCTACCCCCAGTTAAGAGAGCCGCTGATATTGATTTGGGCCCTGTAGTGCACTGCTGTCAACCCCTGGCAATCGGCTCTAACCTCCCGTGGCACAGCTGGTGATAGAGGGATAGGACCGCGTGACCGCAACTGTTGGTGACGCAGTCCTATAACAAACATACACAGAATATACTTTAAAACTCCTATTAAAGTAAGCGGAACTGACACCAAATGTACTTTACCCAGATATTTTACTGAGGCTAATGGGCAAGTAATAAACAACAGTATAACAAGTTGCAGATCCCTGCAATAAACAGTAATAAAGATAAACAGAGTAATCAGAATAATAAAGTATTGCTATGCAACTCTAGCGCTGCCCTTTTACAGCTACTTCCCCTCATGAGTAGACTAACACCCAGCAATGTCTACCTATGCAGTCAGGCCTGACTGATCTAAATGGAAGTTCAGTGAAACAATATTCGCTAGCAATCTTTTCGGTGGCGCACTTGAAGAACAACTTTGTAATCCCAACGAATAGTAAAGATAAAGTATCTGTCTTTAAACAGCTCTCACCACCCGGGCAAGTCCAAGTCCGTTTCCTCCATCGATTCGTCTGGGAACAGGAATCCACCGACATCCAAGTCTTCAATCCTTCTGGTGTACTGCAGCAAGGAGGATTAGATGTCTCTAAGGCTCTGCTAGGCTGGCAGAGGGCTCTTTGGAAAGGAGCACACGGCCCAGGCTTCAGGCCTTGTGCACACAGCAGTTCAGCACAGAGATCCTCTTGCTAGGAGAGGGGTGTCCAAAGAGGCCGACCAAAACTCCGCCTCCCCTTTATAAAGTCTGCCCCAGCAGTCTCTGTTCTGGAGCAATGCACCCTGGGTGCTGCAAGATGTACTGCGAGATGTAGTTTCTCTCTCCTCTGCTTTCACTTCCATAATGTCTCTTTACTTCCTCCCGACTCACCTCTCACCTGGAACTTCTTGTCTCTCTGCATTAAAGGGGAACACCCCGCTACATACGTTCTGTTATAAAACATATCAAATGAGATCAAATTTCTTCATAAATGTAGGCCAAGTGTATTATGCTACATGTCTTTGATTAAAACAAATCCCAATAAGTGTATATTAATAGGCTTGTGTGAAAGTTATAGCATCTAAAAACTAGAGCATAGAGCTCTGGTGACAGTATGTTAAGAAACAAAAATGAAAGCGTTTTTTTTTTCAAATTTTTAAGATTTTTTTAATATTTTATTTCCTTTTTTAACATTGTGTTTTCCTTCTTTTTTTTTTCTTACTCTCAATAGAGTAGTTCAATGTCACCATAGTAACACTGTACTACACAAAAAAAAGTAAAACTTAATGACCAAGTTAAAGTGGTTGTAAAGCCTTAAGGTTTTTCACCTAAATGTATTCTATGCATTTAGGTGAGAATGCATTGGTAAAAAACCTTCTCTATTGCAGTGCCCCCTCCCCCAGCCCCCCCTTTTTCTTACCTGAGCCCGATCCGATCCAGCGATGTGCACGAGCACTGCCTCTCTCCTCATTGGACACATTGATAGCAGCAGGAACCATTGGCTCCTGCTGCTGACAATCAAATCTTGTTACACGGAAGCGGGGGGTGGGGCCGCATCCCGCTGTCTGTGTCAATGGACGCAGCAGAGGGACTCGGGAGTTAGCCTGCACAGGTGACCCCATGGGAAGCAGCTTTCTGTGGGGGCATCCAATGAAGAGGAGGAGCCAGGAGGGCCAGCGGGGGACCCCAGAAGAAGAAGATTGGGGCTGCTCTGTGCAAAAGCATTGCACAGAGCAGGTAAGTAAAGACATGTTTGCTATTTTAATACAAAAAAAAAAGCTTTACAACCTCTTTAAAGAATTGGGTCCCTAGGCAAATAGCAGCTGCTATAGAAGACACACATGGCCATAAATTGTTATTATCAAAAATCTTCAAAATACACTATGAAAAGACAAACAGTAACCCACCTCTCCCAAAATTAAAACAAAGACAATGTTGTCTATGGATACACCCTGAAAACGTCAACCCACATACCTGCGCCCACAGTGGGGCTAACAGCGCTGCACCGAAAGCACAGGTACTGGCCCATAAAAACACCACCTCAAGCACCCAGGTATATATCACTGAGCAGTATATAACACTGTCACAAAAGTAAACTGTTGCCAAGCAAATAGCATTCCCTGGTAAGAGGTATTGATGTAAACCAAATGGATGGACTACATTACTTAAGGAGCTCACAACCCTTGCATCAGTGTTAAACTGCTATTGAAGGTCACAGACTGACATCAAGAAGGTAATTAGCAGTTCAGCAAAAAAATGTCCTTTATAACAAATTTGTTTCCTTTATGCTGCACGCCCCTAAGCAGCAGACAGAAATAAAACTTAGTGCTCTTAATTGAGACAAGTAAGCACTATAGATGGATATGCTTTGTTCATATTTCATGTCTGAGGATTACACCACTTTAAATAAAAAACAAAACAAAAATATCAAACATATGTTCTGAATATTCTATGCAAGATATGATGCATTTTGTTAATGAATCCTATTTATATGCAACAAATGGGAAAGTAGGGTTGAAGATTGTATCTATTTTTTATACTTTATTGACAACCTAGTTATTCCAAGTGCCAGATAGTTGCTTCCCTAATCTTCAAGACAGGTTAGGAGCATTTACTGCTCTTATACATTATATGTTTTGTTGACCAAATAATAGTGGGGGAAAAATAAATAAGGAACATGATTCCATCAATTTATTTCCCTCTCCAGCCAGTGAAAAACCTGGT
The DNA here is from genome assembly GCA_029206835.1 of Rana muscosa. Lineage (NCBI taxonomy): Eukaryota > Metazoa > Chordata > Amphibia > Anura > Ranidae > Rana > Rana muscosa. The sequence continues at coordinate 698,968,173 of CM055117.1, read as the reverse complement.
ATATCTAGGGCTATGGCTGGATTCAGACCAGAGGAAGATTTTCTTACCTCTAGACAAGGTATCCTCTTTGAGGGGCTTGGTCCGTCTGCTTTGTGCAAAAAGACAGCCGTCCATACGCCTGTGCATGAGGCTGCTAGGAAAGATGGTAGCATCATTCGAAGCTGTGCCATACGCCCAATTCCACTCAAGGAATTTACAGAGGGCCATATTGTCAGCCTGGAATGGAAAAATTCAGGCTCTAGACTTCCCGATGGCTTTGTCCCCTTCCGTTCGGAAGAGTCTCTGCTGGTGGTTGATCCCCCAGAATCTCCAGAAGGGAAAACCCTTCAGTCCGATATCCTGGAAGGTGGTCACTACAGATGCCAGCCTTATAGGCTGGGGGCAGTACTGGAGCAATGGTCTCTCCAGGGCAGATGGTCAAATGTAGTAAAAACCCTGCCCATCAATCTCTTAGAGATACGAGCAGCCCGGTATGCCCTAGTAGCCTGGGCATCCAGACTCCAAGGGTCCCCTGTCAGAATTCAATCAGACAATGCCACAGCAGTGGCATATATCAATCATCAGGGAGGCACCAGGAGTCGTGCAGTCCAGAGGGAAGTAAGTCACATCCTGGAATGGGCAGAAAAGCATGTCCCATGTATGTCAGCTGTCTTCATTCCAGGGGTGGAGAATTGGAAGGCGGACTTTCTAAGTCGCCAACAGTTATGCCCAGGGGAATGGTCCCTTCATCCCGAAGTCTTCCGAGCAATATGTCAGCGGTGGGGAACACCGGATGTAGATCTGCTAGCATCCAGATTCAACGCAAAGGTGGACAGATTTGTCTCCCGGACAAGGGATCCCCTCGCTTGCGGCTCGGATGCTCTGGTGTTCCCTTGGAATCAGTTCAGACTGATATATGCATTCCCTCCGCTACAATTGTTGCCTCGACTCCTTCGCAGAGTCAGGTTGGAAAAGAAGCCGGTGATCTTGGTGGCTCCAGCGTGGCCCCGAAGGGCCTGGTACGCGGAGATCATCAAAATGTCTGTGGGGAGTCCTTGGACCTTTCCACGTCGTCCGGACCTGCTTTCGCAAGGGCCGATATACCACCCTTCCTTACTAACTCTAAGTTTAACGGCCTGGCTATTGAATCCCACATCCTAAAGAAGAGAGGTCTCTCTAACTCTGTGGTATCAACTATAATCAATGCCAGGAAGCCTGTATCCAGGCAGATCTACTATAGAGTTTGTAAGGCGTACATCACTTGGTGCGAGGCCAGAAAGTGGCATCCACGTAAGTACGTTATAGGCAGAATTCTGGACTTCCTACAGTGGCTGTAGACAGGAAGTTTGCCTTAAGTACTATCAGGGGTCAGGTTTCGGCCTTATCAATACTATTTCAAAGGCCCCTGGCTATGCATTCACTTGTCAAATCCTTTATGCAAGGGGTGACTCATATTATTCCACCGATTAAAGCTCCCATATGTCCATGGGATCTAAATTTGGTTCTGTCGGTTCTGCAGAAGCAGCCATTTGAACCTTTGCGGCACATTTCCTTGGTTCTACTCACCAGAAAATTTATATTTTTAGTAGCCATATGCTCGGCTAGAAGAGTGTCGGAAGTAGCCGCCATGTCCTGTAAAGAGCCATATCTGGTTATTCATGAGGACAGAGTAGTATTACGTCCTCACCCAGCCTTTCTTCCTAAGGTGGTATCGAGGTTTCACTTGAACCAGGATGTGGTTCTTCCTTCTTTTCCCCAAACCGAGCTCGGTAGAGGAAAAGTTATTGCATTCTTTGAATGTAGTAAGAGCAGTTAAAGCTTATCTAAAAGCCACTGCTCAGATTCGTAGAACGGATTCTTTGTTTGTTCTGCCAGAAGGCCCCAGAAAGGGTCAGGCAGCATCAAAATCTACTTTAGCCAAGTGGATTCGACAGGTCATAATACAAGCCTATGGCTTGAGAAGTAGACCGCCTCCGTTCAAAGTTAGGGCGCACTCCACGAGAGCAGTTGGAACTTCATGGGCAGTGCATCACCAGGCCTCCCTGGCTCAAATTTGTAAGGCCGCAACATGGTCTTCAGTACACACGTTTACTAGGTTCTACCAGGTGGACGTTAGAAGTCAGGAGGATGTCGCCTTTGGGCGCAGTGTGTTGCAGGCCGCAAAAGATCCTCATGCCTGATGGCGCCCAGCTTATGTATGGTATATCCCCCCCTCATTTGGCATTGCTTTGGGACGTCCCACATAGTAATGACTATGCCGCTCTGTGTCCCGTGATGTATGAACAAGAAAGTAGGATTTTTAAAACAGCTTACCTGTAAAATCCTTTTCTTGGAGTACATCACGGGACACAGAGCTCCCACCCCTCTTTTGGGGACACGTATTGCTTTGCTACAAAACTGAGGTGCTCCCGGATGGGAGGGGCTTATATAGGGGAGGGTACTTCCTGTTTTGGAAGTTGCCAGTGCCAGCACCTGAAGGTAATTCTATATAACCCACATAGTAATGACTATGCCGCTCTGTGTCCCGTGATGTACTCCAAGAAAAGGATTTTACAGGTAAGCTGTTTTAAAAATCCTACTTTTGAAGCTTCTTTAATTATAGCTTTTTCACATGCTGACAATGCTTTCCAACAAACTGCAAAGCAAATGACACTTTCTAAAATATGATTGCAGTAATAACTGGTCATTATTGTGACTGCTAATATGAAAACCAATAATTATGCATTGATACTGTATAAAACAGGGCTGCTTTTAACCTCCTTGGCGGTATGATTGGTTCAGATTTTTGGTGCTGAAAGCGGTACCATTATTTTGCATGGAAATTTGGCGTTTTATATTGTAGGCCTGCAATTTTTAGGAATAACTCACTTAAATCTGTCCAAACAGGAGTCTAGTAGACATCCCGGGTATGATAAAGTTTAAAACACAAAATCATAAATTATAATATAGTAAATAACTATAAATAATTATAACAAATAATAATGTAATTATAATAAAAAATTATTCAATAATGTAATCAAATCAAAAACACTGAAATTTGCTCAGTTGCAGAATTGACGCTGTCATTACTTTCAGTGTTTGATGACGAATTTCCCCACAAATCGCTATCGCTCAATTCTGTAAGTGATTCTAATTTATTATCGCTGTTTTCTAGCTGGTCTAAAACCACTTTTGACATAAACGGACACTTTTTGGTTGCTATGGACAATCTCCAGACGGCTCGCACACACAGCGGGGAGACATCGCAGGATCCAGAGGACAAGGTAAGTAACTTTTCCTGTATCCTGCGATGCAATGCCGAGTCGGGCTCAGGGTTACTGCTTTTGGTATGAAAAATTCACCCCAAGCCAGACTCGGGAATACCGCTAGGCAGGTTAATTCCCATAAAAACATACCTTTTTATAAAACATTTGAGATGTTTTAATTTACTTTTTTAATGTTCCAGTTAGTGCTGTATTGAATAAAACATTCTGTTATAGATCAATTCTGGGCAACAAGTTAAATAATTTGGTTAGTTACCAGTGAATACAACAACTTTGCTAAAATCTGAAAATCAACCCATCTTACCTTCTAGGCTCTATGTAATTCTCTACAGCATAAGAACACACAACTTCACAGATGGTAGGTAGGAAGTACTTCTTTGTGTCTGTGTTTTGTGACTTCTCTCTTTCTGCTTCCTTGTGCCACCAACCATTTTAAGGCTTCCAAGGAAGGTTTACATTTGATTTGATTTGGTTTGAAATTTCCTGTGTGAGATACTCAATTACCAATAGTTACGCTACAGAATCACCAGATTACAGAGTAGGAGGACTGGTGCAGTTCAGCAATGTCTGTACTACACCAGTCTTTATTCAAAACCAGATTTCCTATTTAAGATTTTGTATTATAGATAGCATAGCAATCTATACAGTGCCTTGAAAAGTATTCATACCCCTTGAAATTTTCCACATTTTGTCATGTTACAACCAAAAACGTAAATGTAATTTATTGGGGGTTTATGTGATAGACCAATGCAAAGTGGCACATAATTGTGAAGTGAAAGGAAAATGATAAATGGTTTTACAACTTTTTTACAAATTAATAAATGAAAAGTGTGGTGTGCATTTGTATTCAGCCCCCTTTACTCTGATACCCCTAACTAAAATCTAGTGGAACCAATTGCTTTCAGAAGTCATCTAATTAGTAAATACAGTTCATCTATGTGTAATTTAATCCCAGTATAAATACAGCTGTTCTGCAAAGCCCTCAGAGGTTTGTTAGAGAACCTTAGCGAACAAATAGCATCATGAAGGCCAAGGAACACACCAGACAGGTCAGGGATAAAGTTGTGGAGAGGTTTAAAAAAAATATCCCATGCTTTGAGCATCTCATGGACAGAGGCGGCTCTCTAATTAGGCATAATAGGCGGATGCCTAAGGCCCCGCGCTCCCAGGGGCCCCGCAGCCGCCGCCTAATTTGCCTTAGTCGTGTGTGGAAATAGGATGGAATGTCCCCCGGTCAGTGTCCCCGAACCGTCTTTATCACGGGACAAAAGCCCGCGGTGCCCGCGACAAATTTTTTCCAGCCGCAAGCGGGAGGGCGGACTGACCACTTGAGAACTGCTCGAGTCAGTGGGTGATTGTATGTATTCCCCCTCCCCCGGCGCCAACTCCTCCCCTTCTGCCGCGCTCTGCGAATCACCAGCATGCAACGGCAGAGCAGCTCCCTGCTCTGCTCTCCGGGATGGACGGCCTGAAATGGAGGACTTCCCAGTGCTGGTGCGTCATCCAGGAGCCAGTCTGCCACAGCCTTAAGGTACTGCATGGAGTGCATGACAAGGACAGCATCCCGGCTGTGATGTCACCTCCAGACCCCCGAAAATCAAGGCTGCCAGCCACCCGTGACCTCGCAGCAATTAGTAACGTAATGGATGCCACCTACTGACCCCCTGCCATAGTCATAATCCTCCACATCCTCCCACATCCTCCCCTTGTTCCTAGCATCCCAGCACCCTGTCATCATATTACCTACCAACTTACTCCCTGTCATCATTTCTATCCTCTTCATAACCCCCCTGTGCTTGGCATCCTACTACCCCACCCCCGTGTCTGTCGTGTCATCTTCATCCCCCTGTAACCCACTGCCATCTACCTACCCCCCTCCCCCATTATCATCTTCATCCCCCCTGTACCCCACTGCCAGCTTCCTACCCCCTCCCCATTATCATCTTCATCCCCCCTGTACCCCACTGCCAGCTTCCTACCCCCTCCCCCGTCATCTTCATCCCCCCTGTACCCCACTGCCAGCTTCCTACCTCCCCTCCCCCGTCGTCATCTTCATCCCCCCTGTACCCCACTGCCAGCTTCCTACCCCCCCTCCCCTTCGTCATCTTCATCCCCCCTGTACCCCACTGCCAGCTTCCTACCCCCCTCCCCCATCTTCATCCTTCCTGTACCCCACTGCCAGCTTCCTACCCCCCTCCCCCATCATCTTCATCCCCCTGTACCCCACTGCCAGCTTCCTACCCCCCCTCCCCCGTCATCATCTATATCCGCCTGTACCCCACTGCCAACTTCCTCCCCCCCTCCCCCGTCATCATCTTCATCCCCCCTGTACCCCACTGCCAGCTTCTTAGCACCCCACCCCCCTGTCACCTTCATCCCTCCTGTACCCCACTGCCAGCTTCCTACCCCCCCTCCCCCGTCATCTTCATCCTCCTGTACCCCACTGCCAGCTTCCTACTCCCACCCCTGTCATCATCTTCATCCCCCCTGTACCCCACTGCCAGCTTCCTAGCACCCCACCCCCCTGTCATCTTCATCCCCCCTGTTCCCCACTGCCAGCTTCCTACCACCCCATCCCTGTCATCTTCACCCCCCTGCACCTCACTGCCAGCTTCCTAACACACCACCCTCCATCATCTTCATCCCCCCTGTACCCCACTGCCAGCTTCCTACCCCCCACCCCTGTCATCATCTTCATCCCCCTGTACCCCTTTGCCAGCTTCCCCCCCTGCCCCAATCTTCTTCACCCCCTGTACCCCACCTCTGGCACCCTACCACCCCACCCCCTGTCATCATCTTAATCCCTCCTAGTACTCCACTACCAGCTTCCTATCACCCCACCCCATCATCATCCCCCATACCCTACCTCTGATATCCTACCGCCCTGCCTCCTGTCATAAAAATCCCCATCATCCCCATGTACCCCATCTCTAGCATCCACCACCCTACCCCTGTTATCATCATCCTTATCTTCACCCACCCTTACCCCTCTGTCAGCTTCCTACTACATACTGTCATCATCATCTCCATCCTCATCATAATCCCCCTGTGCCTGGTGTCCTTCCACCCCACCCACTGTAATCTTCATCCCCCCTGTACCCAACTGCCAGCTTCCTACAACCCACCCCCGTCATCTTCATCCCCCTTATAGCCCATTGCCAGTTACCTACCACCCCACCCCCTGCAATCTTCACCCCCCCGTACCCCACTGCCAGCTTCCTACCATTCCACCCCCATCATCCCCCCTGTACCCCATTGCCAGTTTCCTACCACCCCACCCCCTGTATCCTTCATCCCCCCTGCACCCACCCCACTGCAAGCTTCCTACCACCCCACCCCCGTCATTATCATCCCACCTGTACCCCATTGCCAGTTTCCTACCACCCACCCCCATCATCCCCCCTGCACCCCACTGCCAGCTTTATACCAACCCCGTCGTCATCATCATCCCACATGTTCCCCTCTGCCAGCTTCCTACCACCCCACCCACTATCATCATCATCATCGTCCCCATACCCCACCTCTGACATCCTACCACCCTGACCTCTGTCATCAACATCCCCATCATCCCCCTGTACCCCACCTCTAGCATCCAACCATCCTACCCCCATCATCATCCCCCTGTACCCCACTGTCAGCTTCCTACCCACCCACTGTCATCATTATGCCCCTTTGCTAACCTCCTACCACCCCACCCATTGTCATCAACATCCCCATCATCCCTCTCTACCCCACCTCTGGCATCCTACCACCCCACCCCTTGTCATTATTATCACCCTGTACCCCACCCCTGGAATCCTACCACCCTGCCTCCTGTCATTATCATCTTCATCCCTCCTGTACCCCACCTCTGGCATCCTATCACCCTACCTCCTATCATTATAAGAAATATATGATCTCAGCCTTTCACCCCAATGCTGACACCATCATCCCAAACTTCATCCTGTCATCCAACCAACTATACCCCAACAGTTGCATCACACACCACAATTCTGCCCTGCAACCCAGTGAGAGGTAATGATGTGCTGTAACCTCTAGCAAACAATCAGTGAATGATAATGATGAGCAGTAATCTATAGCAACCAATCAGTGAGCAGTAATAATGTGCAGTAACCAATCAGTGAGGTATAATGATAAGCAGTAACCTATAGAAACCAATCAGTGAGCAGTAATAATGTGCAGTAACCTCTATCAACCAATCTATGTGCGGTAATGATGTGCAGTAACCTCTAGCAACCAATGGGTGGGCAGTAATGATGTGCAGTAACCTCTAGCAACAATAATTGAGTGGTAATATTGTGCAGTATGAAGAAGAAAAAACAAAAAATAGAATAGACCTCCACACACCTAAATGAGTAAACTACAAATATTTATTAGCCTATATATAGGCAAATGAATAAATAAACACACATTGCTATAATACCCCAGTTCATAAAATATGCAGATCAAAACCCATTTGGTCAAGCCGCCAAATCATTGCCTAATCAAACCACACGGAAGGGAGGCAACGATCCGGTGGCTAGCAGACCCGCTCCCTCCTCCTGTGTGAAACAACACCCCCTATATGCACCTGATATACCCCAAGACCTACCCTAACAAAGAAAGGTTCCCATATGTATATTTCCTAAAACGCAGCAGCGTGCACCTGTAACAGGTAATTCTCGCTGCTGCAGATTGGAAAAGCACAACCCGAAGGGATCAGAAGATTGAATCCCATTAATTTGTCACATATCAGTCGGTCTCAAGGGAAATGTCCTGCAAATACTTAAAAAATCAGTAACCAAAAAAAAGTCCAAAAAAGGATATATATCAAAAATTTAAAAAAGGATTGGTGGTAATGAATATAAGTATATAATATTTCCGACTAAATGCAAGAAGTCGGCTCCAATCATTGATAAGAATTTAGAGATGTAATGCTAGACTGCCCTGGTGATTGATACAAGAAACTTCTGTTATAACCGCACTTAGTATTCCTGCTAGCTGCAGGTAAAGCCGTGGTTAAATGAAACGACATGGACATCCGGATCCTGTATAGCCTCGTACACACGGCCGAGATTCTCGTTGAAAAAAACATGTCGTTTTTTTCGACGAGATTCTTGGACAAGAAACTTGTCCCGGCCGAGTGTACACACGCTCCTTTCAAAGAACCCGCGGTTCTTTGAATGGAGCGAACGCGGTGACGTCATCGAATACAACGAGCATGCACTCGTCACATTCGATGCCGTCGCCGCCATCTTGGTTCACCCTACCTATGCCTAGGAAGCTACCGCGCATGCGTCGAAGTCATTTCGAGCATGCGCGGGCTTCCCGGCGAAAAGGTAAGTGTACACACACACAATTTTCTCGTCGAGAAACAGGCTGACGAGAATCTCGACGAGAAAATAGAGAGCAGGTTCTCTATTTTCTCGTCGAGAATCTTGTCGCTTTTCTTGATGAGAAACCATACACACAAACAAATTTCTCGGCAAAAAATCTCTGCCAGCAAGTTTCTTGCTGTTTTTTGCAGAGAAACTCGTTCGTGTGTACGAGGCTTCAGAGTCACCAATTGATGATATTCAGGGATAGTCAGCTCCTCTATATTCCAATGGTTAAGGCTGTTTTCACTGAGATCACCAGATGGGATCGATCAGTGTATGGACATCCCTGATAATATAAACGTTGATCATCAGCAGTGTGGATTATATTAGCAGTCTCCAACTTCAAATCATTTGTAGATCCTTTCGAGGATTTACTTGTAGATGTATACAGATCTCGGGTTCAATAAAGATGAACAAGAAATCCTTAAAAAGTCATTGATCGGGGATATAGGTTACTTGGGTGGGTGTCGAAGGGGGGTTTTCACCCCAACAGTTGACATGTTTCGTTCCGGTATCCCGGAACTTCGTCAGAACTAAGTCTAGCATTACATCTCTAACTTCTTCTCAATGATTGGAGCCGACTTCTTGCATTTAGTCGGAAATATTATATACTTATATTCATTACCACCAATCCTTTTTTCAATTTTTGATATATATCCTTTTTTGGACTTTTTTTTGGTTACTCATTTTTTAAGTATTTGCAGGACATTTCCCTTGAGACCGACTGATATGTGACAAATTAACGGGATTCAATCTTCTGATCCCTTCGGGTTGTGCTTTTCCAATCTGCAGCAGCGAGAATTACCTGTTACAGGTGCACGCTGCTGCGTTTTAGGAAATATACATATGGGAACCTTTCTTTGTTAGGGTAGGTCTTGGGGTATATCAGGTGCATATAGGGGGTGTTGTTTCACACAGGAGGAGGGAGCGGGTCTGCTAGCCACCGGATCGTTGCCTCCCTTCCGTGTGGTTTGATTAGGCAATGATTTGGCGGCTTGACCAAATGGGTTTTGATCTGCATATTGTATGAACTGGGGTATTATAGCAATGTGTGTTTATTTATTCATTTGCCTATATATAGGCTAATAAATATTTGTAGTTTACTAATTTAGGTGTGTGGAGGTCTATTCTATTTTTTGTTTTTTCTTCTTCATACATATTCAATTGACCACATCCCCGATAGTTATCGGTGAGTGCTACTGTCTCATTTGATAGGACTCCCACCTTTGCCCCTCCCCTTTTTTTTGGTAATATTGTGCAGTAACCTCTAGAATCCAATCAGTGAGCAGTTATGATGTGCACTAACCTCTAACAACCAATCAGTGAGCTTGGAGCAATCAGTAAGTGCGAACCAGATTTTTATGTATACATTATTAAAGTTTTTTTTTTTTTAGATAAGTCTATGTGCATGTTTGTTTTTTGGGCTGTTGGGGTGGAGAGCGAAATTGCTCGGGGTCTATCGCTTGAATTATTTTTCCCATTATCGGAGTTAGTGGGGCCTCATGTCAAAGATTTGCCTTAGGCCTCACAAAGCCTAGAGCCGCCTCTGCTCATGGATCACTGAAAATGGAAAGATTATGGCACAACTGAAAACCTACCAAGACATGGCCGTCTACCTAAACTGAGAGGCCGGGCAAGGAGAGCATTAATTAGAGAAGCAGCCAAGAGGCCCATGGTAACTCTGGGGGAGCTGCAGAGATCCACAGCTCAGGTGGGAGAACCAGGACAACTATTAGTCATGCACTCTACAAATCTGGCCTTTATGGAAGAGTGGCAAGAAGAAAGCCATTGTTGAAAGAAGGCCATAAGAAGTCCTTTTTGCAGTTTGCAAGAAGCCATGTGGGGCACACAGCAAAGATGTGGAAGAAGGTGCTCTGGTCGAATGAGACCACAATTTAACTTTTTAGCCTAAAACAAATCGCATGTGTGGCGGAAAACTAACACTGTACATCACCCTGAACACAACATCCCCACCGTGAAACATGGTGATGGCAGCATCATGTTGTGGGGATGCTTTTCTTCAGCAGGGACAGGGCAATCTTAAAAGAAAACCTGTTAGAGTCTGCAAAAGACTTAAGGCTGAGGTGGAGGTTCACATTACACCAGGACAAGGACCCTAAACATACAGCCAGAGCCACAATGGAATGGTTTAGATTAAATAATATTCATGTGTGAGAATGACCCAGTCAAAGTTCAGACCTAAATCCAATTGATGTTCACAGACGCTCTCCATCCAATCAGACAGAGTTTGAGCTTTTTTTGCAAAGAAGGGGCAAAAATGTCACTCTCTAGATGTGGAAAGTTTGTAGAGACATCCTCAAAAAGACTCGCAGCTGTAATTGCAGCGAAAGGTGGTTCTACAAAGTGTTGACTCAGGGGGGCTGAATACAAATGCATGCCAAACTTTTCACATATTACCGTATTTATCGGCGTATAACACGCACTTTTTTCCCCTTAAAATCAGGGGAAAATCGTGGGTGTGTGTTATACGCCGATACCCACTGATCCCGGCGATCTCCGCTGACTGAGCGGAGCGCAGCGATCGCCGCCGAGATACACATAGCCGAGTGTACTCGGCTTTTCTCGGCTCTGCTCACAGTCACGCCCAGTCCCGCCATTGGACCTGTGTTATGTCCATCATAGGGCGGGACTCGGCGTGACTGTGAGCGGAGCCGAGAAGAGCCAACTAGAGCCGAGTACACTCGGCTATGTGTATCTCGGCTCCGCCCAGTCCCTGCGTTCTCAGCGGCGTTCGCCCCGCTCCACCCAGTCTCTGCGGCGATCTCGGCGGCGCCAATTTTGAAAACTGGGGCAAGGCTGCACTGGACACTGGGCAAAGGCTGCACTTAGCAAAGGCTGCTCTGGACACTGGGCAAAGCTGCACTGGACACTGGGCAAAGGCTGCACTGGACAAAGCTGCACTGGACACTGGGCAAAGGCTGCACTGGGCAAAGGCTGCACTGGACACTGGGTAAAGCTGCACTGGACACTGGGCAAAGCTACACTGGGCAAAGGCTGCACTGGGCAAAGGCTGCACTGGACACTGGGTAAAGCTGCACTGGACACTGGGCAAAGCTACACTGGGCAAAGGCTGCACTGGGCAAAGGCTGCACTGGACACTTGGTAAAGCTGCACTGGGCAAAGGCTGCACTGGACACTGGGCAAAGGCTGCACTGGACACTGGGCAACGGCTGCACTGGACACTGGGGCAAGGCTGCAATGGACACTGCTGGCAAGGCTGCACTGACAAGGCTGCAACGGACACTGGTAAGGCTGCATTTAAATGTAAGTTTTTTTTTTTCCTTAAACTTCCCTCCTAAAAGTTTTTTTCCCTAAAATTCCCTCCTAAACTTGGGGTGCGTGTTATACGCCGGTGCGTGTTATACGCCGATAAATACGGTAATTTGATTTATCATTTTCATTCCACTTCACAATTATGTGCCACTTTGTGTTGGTCTATCAAATAAAATCCCAATAAAATACGTTTACGTTTTTGGTTGTAACATGACAAAATTTGGAAAATTTCAAGGGGTATGAATATTTTTTCAAGGCACTGTATATGAAATGGAAATGTGGGTGAGATTACTGCGCTTACCAAAAAAGTATACAATAAAAAGCAGCTAACACAAAAAATGGACAAAATTAAAGCAAAACGTGAAACGAAGTGTATCGCTAAAAAGACAACATGGTAGATCATGTACAATATATCATAACTTGCATTTAGGTCATACAAAGATGATGAATATTAAAGTGCTATGTCCAAATGAGTACAAATTCCACTGGATGGAACCAGATGAAATAAGAACACTGGAAGGTAAAATAAGTTCAAACGAAAAGTAAATTGATGACAGAGTATGCTGGAACAGTACACACTGGGAGATAGACTCAATAATACAATCCAATTCGGAAGTTAATGGGATAACCACAACCACAATAAAATCTCCAGGGATGGTGCGTCCTCCACCCAGGGTAGGGAGTAAACATTCTTACCAGACGTTGTGGACTCACATGCCAGCGGCAGTAGGTCAATAATGCTGAGGAAACCAGGGAATGGAACTCAGGCAGAGGTCACTCAAGGTGCAGATAGTGTGTGCAAACACTCTTGCCCGGTAAAAATATGGGGATCATGAAAAAAATAATACAAAGGATATAGCGATGGTCATCAGAGACTTCTATGAACAACTATATTCAGTAAATCAGAGAGGACTTGGGGAAGTGGGGCAAAAAGAAAGAATAAAAGAATACTTAAAAAAATCTAGGATCCCGGATAACAGAGGAAAGAGCGACATCCCTTGAAACACCTGTAACAGTCAAGGAAATCAATCGGGCATTAAAAGAATCAGTACCAGGAAAAAGCCAAGGGCCAGACGGTTTCACAACACTATATTTAAAAAGGTTTAAAGAAATCCTGACCCCAAAACTGTGCATATACATGGGGATTGGGAATAAGGTACGAGATGAGTAAAGAGGCTTTATTGGCATCAATTACTACCATTGCAAAGTAGGGTAAAGATAGCACCAAGTGTTCAAACTATAGACCTATTTCACTGCTAAACGCGGACACAAAATTGTTCGCAAAAATTTTAGCAACAAGGATACTTGACGTAATTGTAGCCGTATTAGTGCAATTGTGACAGAGAAAATTAAGTACTGTCCGTGATACTTTTTTTATTTGCACTAACATAGAATTTTTCAGGACAAGCTTTCGGGGTATGTCCCCTTCTTCAAGGTACTTCAAGGTGGTAGTGTGTACTGCTTGGACCTTGAAGAAGGGGACATACCCCGAAAGCTTGTCCTGAAAAATTCTATGTTAGTGCAAATAAAAAAAGTATCACGGACAGTACTTAATTTTCTCAGCAACAAGGATGAAAGACCTAATGACGAAGTTGGTCTAACTGGATCAAGTAGGGTTTGTACCAAGTAGAGAAGGGAGGGACAATGGAGTAAGAACACTCCTACTCCTTCAAAAAATAAGAGAAGGGAGAGTCCCCGGTCTACTCCTGTCCATAGATGCGGAAAAGGTGTTCGACAGGGTAGACTAGGGATTCATGATGAACACACTGGAGAGTATGGGAATAGGCCCAAGGATGATGCAGTGGATACAAACACTATATAAGGGACCCACAGCTATGGTAAAAGTCAACAGAACACTATCACCCCCCTTTAGGATGAATAATGGGACGAAGCAGGGGTGCCCCCTGTCTCCGCTCCTGTTTGTGTTGGTGCTAGAACCCTTCCTAGCGACGGTGCGGGGAGATGCGGACATAGGGGGCTTTAAAGCTGGAGAAGAAGAACATAAATGCGCTGCATTTGCAGATGATATATTATTTTATATATCAAACCCCCTAATTACAATGCCCAACCTCTTGAGAGCACTACAGTAAAGAAATATGGAGACCTATCCAATTTTAAGATCAATCCGAGTAAATCCGAGATATTAAATATAAATATGAAAGTAAAAGAGGAACAGCGTTTACAACAAGAGTTCCCATTACCGTGGAGGAGGACGGAAATAAAATACCTGGGGATTAAATTAACGGAATCACTGAAGGAAATATACCAAGCAAACTACATCCCAATCCCATTATTAGAGGAAATAAAGGTGGAAATAAAGAGAATGGATGGGCCGGATTAATTCCCGAAGATCATGTATAAGTATCAAATGCTCCCAATATAAATACCCTCAGCGTATTTTAGATTATTAAAAACATTAATCACAAAATTAATATGGCACAATAAGAAACCTAGAATAGCACTGGCAATCCTGGAGAAAGTAAAAAGTCAGGGGGGACTAAACGTACCTGACTTTCAAAAATACAATGAGGCAGTTTTGTTAACACGGGTGGTGGAATGGACTAAATTAAATAACGAGAAAAGATGGGTTAACATAGAACACATAATGGCAAATACACAACTAGGAAGAGATATATGGACACCACCACAATATAGGACACTGGGAGAAAATACACACACTGACACGGATTGTATTGAAAACTTGAGACATATTGTACAAGAAAAATAAATGGAAATATAATTCACCACTGATGGCACTAAAGGAAAATAACTATTTCGCACCAAGGAAACATTTGATAGGAGGGAATTGGATCAAAAAAGAAAATGCACAACTACGGGATATAATACAAGGGGGAAAAATGTTCACTATACAAGAGTTAAAAACAAAAAAAGATTTGATGGAGATAAATTAATGGAGGTACTTCCAGCTCAAGCATTTTATAATGCAGGAACTGAAGAAAATGCTTGGATAGCCGCACTCCAAAAAATTGGTTCTTTATTAAAAAACAAGGTCACACTAACACATGTCACAGCAAAAACACAGCAAAGGGAGCTGACGCGTTTCGCACTGAGCTATGAATAAGCACTGAATCACAGTGCGAAACGCGTCAGTTCCCATTGCTGTGTTTTTGCTGTGACATGTGTGAGTGTGACCTTGTTTTTTTAATAAAGAACCAATTTTTTGGAGCGGCTATCCAAGCATTTTCTTCAGTTCCTGCATTATCATATGCAATTGCCTGCACCCACGGCCTTGGATCTAGTGAGCAGATCAGCAGTTACATTTGAGCGGTAATTATTTTCTTTTCAAGCATTTTATAGCAGCACTTCCCCACCCATTAAGAGAAGGCGGCGCTCTAACACCAATAGAGCGATTATGTACCACTGAAAAAACATGTGGGAATATATCTCGGGTTTATATAATATCCTGATGGAAGTAGAAGAGCTGGAAGTCCCGACATTCATAAAAAATTGGGAGAAGGAACTGGGGAAACGAGGAAAGAACCAAGAAGTGGGAAAAATCTTGAAACTAGGGCTGGGAAAAAAATCGATTTTAATCTTGAATCGAGTTTTGAGCTCAAATCGATTCAGTTTTGAAGAAAATCGATTTTTTTAGATTTTTTTTTTTTTTTTTTGAAGAAAAATTTTTTTTTTTTTATTTTTTTTTTCCCTTCAAAGTTTCCGTAGCAGGACTGCAGGGGGCGTATCCGGAATGGCACTGGGCAGCGTTACCCCAATTACATCTACTCGCTGCAGCCGCCCTCTGCCTACCTGATCAGCGTGTCATGCAGACAGACGGCGGCCATTGCAGTGTTCAAAAGCCGCGCCTCCCGAGTCCTCGTCGTCTGTGATAGGCGGAACACTCAATTTCACAGCAGGCAGTATTCACCCTTTCACGGACATCCTCTCATCCTCGTCTGTGTTATGAGGATGACCATGATAGGCGGAACACTGAATGCTGGGAAATTGAGTGTTCCGCCTATCACAGACGAGGAGGAGGCGCGGCTTTTGAATACTGGAATGGCCACCGGTGTAGCAGTAAAATCCGTATACCATGAAAATCTGCATCAGGTACGGGCACAGTGATTGAAGCATGGGCACAGTGAGACACGGGCACAGTGAGACAAGGGTACAGTGAGGCATGGACACAGTTCAATTCAACTAAGAGTAACCTCAGGATTTTTTGTTGTTTTATTAGCTAAATCCAAATACAGTATTAATAATTTGGATGTTTAACAATCTTTGTTGCACACTGCAAAAAACAACAAAAGGTCACAAGCACTAAATTGGTGGATAAAGAAAAAAATATAATGGATGATAATAATAATAATAAGAAAAAAATCCCAAATATTTTGGGAAGTACAAAGTATCCAAAAGGGGGAAAAAACAGGATCCAGCGCAGCAAGAAAAAATCCGTACCCAGAAGTACAAAATACACAACATGCACACAATATAATCCAGCGCTCATGGAACATACATTATTAACTATTGAAAACTCTTGAAGAATTGATAAAGCTTAGTCCATTTATCACAATAAAGAGAGGGATCCAATCCCAAATGTGCAGAGGGCAAATGAATCTTAACTCTCCAGTTGCCAGTGGTGACAAACTTGTTAAACTTGCAGTGACATCCGTGGAGCAAGGAGGGGATAAAAAAGTCAAAACAAAGCCTGTGGCATGATCTCCGTGTGAGCACAGTACCTTGAATGATGGACAACAGGCAGACCAGCGTGTGGAGGGCCCTCCAACCCAAAAGGATGCAGAGCCAGGATCGCAGCAAGGCTGGGACAGAAGGAATCACACACAGAGTTTCAAGAGTTTTCAATAGTTAATAATGTATGTTCCATGAGCGCTGGAATATATTGTTGCACACTGACTTTGCAGTTAGAGAAAGGGTTTGCCTTTGCAATTTTGTTTGTTGATGCACTTTAATATAATAAAAAAAAAAATCGAATCGTAAATCGAGTTTTTTATAAAAAAATCGCAGATTTTTTTTGGGGGGAAAATCGCCCAGCCCTACTTGAAACTAGTACATGGATCATCAGTAAACAATGCGATGGTGGAAATTAACTATAAATGTATAACCCAGTGGTATAGAACACCAGATATATTAGGGAAGTATCAAATAGGACAAACAACGGAGTGCTGGCGGGGATGCAAACAAATAGGAACTATGGCCCATATATGGTGGGAATGCCCTAAAATTAGAATCTACTGGAAGGAAATATTAAGTTATATCAAGGAGATCACCAATATAGACCTACCTGAGGAACCACGGGCATGTCTATTTTTATGGAGTAGATATCCCAATAAGGGAATATAGAAACTCAATGATAATTCACATGATGAATGCCGCAAAAGTCTGATACCGAAGAAATGGAGAGAAGTAGAAAGCTCAAAAAGTATGGAATAGTTTGACAAAATAGAAGAGATACGGAACATGGAATATCTAAGACTTAGTTATGAAGATACTAGAGAGGGTTGTTCTAAGAGATGGGAAAAGTGGAAAAAGTTTAAATAACGAAGAAATATAGTGAGATTAAGAGCACGTAGAGAGGAGTTTGAAGAAGGGTTGGGAAAAGGGTAGATAGAAGGTAGGAAGGGAATAGACTAGCTGGGGGGCAAGGGGTGGGGGAGGGAGAGAAAGGGTAGATAAAGTATTGGAAATTAAATATGTTAATGTATATCCCCACTGAGAGGGGGAATATCTTTGTTTGTATATGATACATTTTGATAAAATAAAGAGTAAAAAAATAACAACTTGCAACTTGTGGCAGGTGACGTGGCAAGTGGACAATCCACAACTTGTGGCAGGTGACGTGGCAAATGACAATACGCAACTTGTGGCAGGTGACGTCGCAAGTGGACAATCCACAACTAGGGATGAGCCAAACACCCCCCTGTTCGGTTCGCGCCAGAATGTTCACGCAAACTTTAGAACCCTATTAAATACAATGGACTCGAACGTTCAAAATCAAAAGTGCTAATTATAAAGGCTAATATGCAAGTTATTGTCCTAAAAAGTATTTGGGGACCCGGGTCCTGCCCCAGGGGACATGTATCAATGCAAAAAAAAGTTTTAAAAACTGAAGTTTTTCGGGAGCAGTGATTTTAATAATGCTTAAACTGAAACAATAAAAGTGAAATATTCCTTTAAATTTCGTACCTGGGGGGTGTCTATAGTATGCCTGTAAAGTGGTGCATGTTTCCCGTGTTTAGAACAGTCCCTGCACAAAATGTAATTTTTAATGGAAAAAAAATCATTTAAAACTACTCGTGGCTATAATGAATTATAATGAATTACAGATAAAAGTCATTGAAAAAAAAGACCCTTCAGATATGGTATGGATTTTAAGGGGAACCCCCACCAAAGGGTGCTCTGAAACAAGTGTTGCTCAAGCAACCAGAAACTGGTCTGAGTGCAATTTAAATAGTGAGGCACATGGGAAGCTGGACAGGAAGTAGCAGGAAGGAAGAATATATTAAGCCACAGGTGAAGCCGGCGACACCCATAGCTACAGAGTGCAGCCAGAGCTGAACACAAGCTAGTGGAACAACAGGTGCCAGCCGACCTACAGCAGTATAGGTAAGACACAGATCAGCTCTGCAGCTGATCTGTGACAGTACCCCCCCTCTTACGAGGTCCCCCTACACGTCTGGGGGCTGGCTTGGAGGGAAATTTCCGATGGAATCTGGTCACTAAGCGTGGGGCTGAGACATCTGCAGCAGGAACCCAAGACCTCTCCTCCGGGCCGTAGCCCTTCCAATCAATCAGATAGAGTAGCTTCCCTCTGGAGTATTTGGAGTCAAATATATCTTTTAATCTCATACTGATCCGTGGTATCGGCCACAGAAGCGGGGCGAGAAGAAGGGCGAGAGAAGCGATTGAGGACCAGTGGCCTGAGCAGAGAAACATGAAAGGCGTTGGGGATCCTGAGATGAGAGGGCAGACGGAGCTTGAACGCAACTGGATTGATCTGACGGAGAATGGGAAAGGGACCAATGAAGCGAGGGGCAAATTTCATTGAGGGCACCCGGAGTTGGATGTGCTTGGTAGAGAGCCAGACTTTATCGCCAGGTAGGAACTTAGGAGCCGGACGGCGATGACGATCTGCTGCCGTTTTATGCCTGGAAGCAGCCAGATGAAGATTCTTAGAGACTTCTGCCCCGATAGAGTTGAAGGTCCTTTGGGTTTCAGCTGCTGCTAGTACAAGGGGAGAAATGGGAACTGGGAAGGGAACAGATGGATGCTGCCCGTAAACAGTGAAGAAGGGAGATTTTCCAGAACTAGCATTGGAGTATTGGTTTAAGGCAAACTCTGCTCAGGGCAAAAGGTCCACCCAGTCATCTTGGTGGGCTGAGATGAAGGCACGGAGAAAATGTTCTACATTTTGATTGACACGTTCCGTTTGCCCATTGGACTGGGGATGAAAGGCAGAAGAAAAATCCAATTTAATCCCAAAGGATTTGGCCAAGGCTCTCCAAAACCGAGCAGTAAATTGAACTCCTCTGTCAGAGATGATATGTGAATGCATCCCATGAAGACGAAAGATCTCCTTGATGAAAGTTGTGGCAAGACTGGGAGCAGAAGGTAGGCCTGGGAGAGGGATCAAGTGACACAT
Source organism: Rana muscosa (assembly GCA_029206835.1). Taxonomy (NCBI): domain Eukaryota; kingdom Metazoa; phylum Chordata; class Amphibia; order Anura; family Ranidae; genus Rana; species Rana muscosa. The sequence goes on along the minus strand of CM055117.1, from coordinate 698,948,662 downwards.
TTTGGAGAACCGATCCACCACTACCCAGATGACTGTGGAACCTGTTGAGAGGGGCAGATCCGAGATAAAATCCATGGAAATACAGCGCCAAGGTATATCGGGAACTGGTAAGGGCAGAAGCAACCCGGCTGGGGCGGATGTGGAAGACTTGGATAGTACACAAACCGTACAAGCTTGAATGTACTCTTTGACATCCTTACGAAGAGAGGGCCACCAGTAATGACACTGAGGAAGGTCACAAGTACGAGGTATACCAGGATGTCCAGAGAACTTGGAGTCATGAGCCCACACAAGGAGTTTGGGACGAAGTGCAGGAACTACAAAAGTTTTACCTGGGGGAGACTGCGTAGACCGGAGCTGAGTAGTGGCTAGAATTCAATGCAGAGGGATGATGGGACCAGGATCGAGATGATTCTCAGAATCATTGACATCGAAGGACCTGGACAAGGCATCGGCACAAAGGTTTTTGGCACCAGGACGAAAGGTAATATTGAAGTTGAAGCGGGCGAAAAAGAGGGCCCAGAGAGCTTGGCGTGGGTTCAAGCGTTTTGCGGATTGTAAATACTGCAGGTTTTTATGATCAGTATAGATGATAATGCAATGGGGAGAACCCTCTAGAAGATGTCGCCATTCTTAAAGAGCTAGTTTAATAGCCAATAGCTCACAGTCCCCAATGGTATAGTTCTTTTCCGCATCAGAAAACTTCTTGGAAAATAATCCGCAAGGCTGAGACTTGCCCTTCTGAGCTTGGAGTAGGACGGCACCGACTCCTACTGAGGAGGCATCAACTTCCATAGAAAAGGGTTTTGTAATGTCTGGACGTAGGAGAATTGGGGCGGAGAGGAAGGCTGCCTTGAGTTTGTGGAAAGCATCAATGGCTTCAGGCGACCAGAAACAGGCATTGACACCCTTGCGGGTGAGAGATGTAATAGGGGCCACCAAGGTGAAGTAATTACGAATGAATTGGCGATAGTAATTGGTGAAGCCCAAAAAGCGTTGGGTGGCTTTAAGACCAGAGGGCTGGGGCCACTCAGAGATGGCCTGAAGTTTGGCTGGGTCCATGAGGAGGCCCTGTGACGAGATTATGTAGCCCAGAAATGGAACTTGTGTTTGTTCAAATAGGCACTTCTCCAATTTAGCATATAGACAATTGTCCCGTAGACGCTGTAGCACAGCTTTCACATGGAGACGATGGGTGATTAAGTCTGGTGAGAAAATAAGAATATCATCCAGATATACAATAACACAGACATACAGAAGGTCGCGGAAGATCTCATTAACCAAATTTTGGAAGACAGCTGGGGCATTGCATAAGCCAAAGGGCATCACAAGATATTTATAATGTCCGTCCCTGGTGTTAAAGGCGGTCTTTCACTCGTCTCTTTCCCGCATTCTTATTAAATTGTAGGCCCCTCTAAGATCCAATTTGGTAAAAACATGAGAACCTCGCAGTCTGTCAAAGAGTTCCGAAATTAAAGGAAGATGGTATCGGTTCTTCACGGTGATGGCGTTAAGGCCCCTGTAGTCGATGCATGGACGGAGTGAACCATCTTTTTTCCCTACAAAGAAAAACCCGGCGCTGGCAGGTGAGTTGGATTTCCTGATGATACCCTTTTGCAGGTTCTCCTGAATGTATTCAGACATGGCTTGTGTCTCTGTGATAGATAGAAGGTAGACTCGGCCTGCGGAGGAGAGATCCCTGGTATCAGATCAATGGAGAAGTCATAGTCTCTGTGAGAAGGAAGGCGATCAGCGGACTTTTTGCAGAAAACATCTCGGAAGGACTGATATTTGCAAGGCAACATGGGAGTTGTGGAGGTTTCAGCCAGAGGAATGGAAGGCGGTGGTATTACCTTGGAAACGTATTGTTGCTGACACTGAGGACCCCAAGCCAATACTTGTCCAGAGTTCCAATCAAGATGCGGGGAGTGTTTCTGCAACCATGGAAGACCCAGAATGATGGGGGATTTAGGCAGAATTAGTAAAGAGATTCCCTCACCATGCAAAACCCCAATGCGTAACGCCATAGGTGGAGTTTTAAACCAAATGGGGCTCATAGGCAAGAAGGAGCCATCTACTGAAGTCACGGAGAGGGGTATAGCCAGGGCAACAAAGGGAATGTCCAACTCAGAAGCCAAAGATTGCTCAATGAAATTCCTGGCTGCTCCAGAGTCCACATATGCAGAGAGTTGATAGGCATTTTGAGCCCAGTGGATAGACGGGTAGGGTGAAACGCGAGAGGCTGACAGAATTAAAGTAACGGTCTAGATCACCTCTCTCCGAGTGACCTAGACCCTGGAGTTTCCCAGACGGACTGGACAGGAGTTCAAGAGATGTCCTTTATCGCCGCAATAAAGGCACAAGCCCAAACCCATGCGCCGGGCACGTTCCTCTGGAGAGAGGCGTGTGCGCCCAAGCTGCATAGGTTCTTAAAACGTTTGAGAGGTTGAAGACGGAGGGGGTTCCACAAGTCTTTTGAGTGCCTGTGCTGGACGGCCAGCAGGGGGATGACTGGATCGGGATCTCTCCAGGGCCCGCTCCTGGAAACGAATGTCTATTTGAACGCTTAATGCGATTAAATCATCCAATGTGGTAGGAATGGTGCGTCCAGCGAGTTCATCCTTTACACGCTCAGATAGGCCTTGCCAGAAGGTAGCGGTAAGAGCCTCATTTTTCCATTTGAGTTCAGTGGACAGCGTTCGGAATTGAACTGCGTATTGACCGACTGTCATTCCTTTTTGACGGAGACGAAGGAGGGCCCCAGCAGCAGAAGACACTCTGCCGGGCTCATCAAAAGTTTTCCGGAAAGCATCCAAAAAGGCCTGGAGGTTGGAGGTGATAGAATCGTGTTGTTCTCAGAGTGAGGAGGCCCAAGATAGGGCATCACCAGAAAGTAGAGAGATGATATATGCGACTTTGGTGCGATCAGTTGGAAAATGGTGGCTGGGAAGTTCAAAGTTGATGGAACACTGATTAATGAAGCCACGACAAGCCTTAGGGTCTCCAGAAAAACGAGGTGGTGGTGGCAGATGCAAGGAGGGATTGCCTGTAGAGGCAGGTAACACAGGAGCAGATGAGGCAGAAGCAGGAGCCGAAGGAGCTGAAGTTGCAGCGACTTGCAGGCGATCCAGGCGGGAGGCAAGATCCTGTAGAAACAGCATTATTTGCTCTTGATTTGCTTCTGAGAGTTAAGTCGCTGAACTAGATGTTGCATCTGGTCCTCAGTCAGTGGCCGACTCTCTGAGGAGCTCATGGCTTGAGCAAACTGTCACAGTGGTACTGAAGTGAGCCCACAGGCGAGCAGGTGACACGGGATCCCCCAGGGCGTGGAATCTAAGGGCCAGCCGGTATTTCGCCAGGGACCCCCTCACGAGGGTTTGGGCTTAGCTGCGTGCTGACCCCAGGTCACGACCCCCAGGTTCACCCTACTCACGAGGAGAGTACCAGAAGACACAGAGGGATGGATGGATGGATAAAGCAAAAGGAGAGCTGAATATCGAGCCAAGGTCGGGGCAGGCAGCAGACAGCGTAAACAGGAGGACTAGCCGATTCGGTACACAAGAAGTCTGATTAAGTAGGTTACAGGCAGGGAGCTCTGAAACAAGTGTTGCTCAAGCAACCAGAAACTGGTCTGAGTGCAATTTAAATAGTGAGGCACATGGGAGGCTGGACAGGAAGTAGCAGGAAGGAAGAATATATTAAGCCACAGGTGAAGCCGGCGACACCCATAGCTGCAGAGTGCAGCCAGAGCTGAACACAAGCTAGTGGAACAACAGGTGCCAGCTGACCTACAGCAGTATAGGTAAGACACAGATCAGCTCCGCAGCTGATTAGTGACACGTACCAGGCCACATGCCCTCAACATGGGGAGGATGTCCCCATCCCACAACCCTTGCCCGGTGGTTGCGGGGGTCTGGGGGCGGGGACTTATTGGAATCTGGAAGCCCCCTTTAAGAAAGTGGACCCCCAGATCCCAGCCCCCTATGTGAATTGGTAATGGGGTACATTGTACCCCTACCATTTCACCCAAAAGAAAAAAAAATTCTAGCGATGTAATCCTTTCACGACCCGACGATACACGCCACCACGATCGATTCCACCTCCATGTGAGGCGGCCGCGAAATGACGCGAGACCCACCGTGACAGCTCTTATATAGCCGAGGGCGGGGCCACAGTGACGTGCGCGGGTGACTACGACCCCCTCTGATGCAACGGGGGTTTCCGGTGGTTTCCCCGTGGTGTCATGGGTGACCCCGCCCCCCTCTGATGCCACGGAAACCGCCGTTGCATCAGAGGGGGGTGGGGTCACCCGTACATGTCACTGGGTCGGGGTTCACCTTAATATTCATACCAGACCCAAAGGGCCTTGTAATGGACTGGGGGGGGGACCCATACCATTTTTTTCAATGACTTTTATCTGTATTGCCGGGACCCGACAATTAATTATAGCCACGAGTAAAAAAAAATGTTTTCCTTTAGAAATTACATTTTGTGCAGGTACTGTTATAAACACAAGAAACATGCGCCACTTTACAGGCATACTATAGACACCCCCCAGCTACGAAATTTAAAGGAATATTTCACTTTTATTGTTTCACTTTAAGCATTATTAAAATCACTGCTCCCGAAAAAACTGACGTTTTTAAAACTTTTTTTGCATTGATACATGTCCCCTGGGGCAGGACCCGGGTCCCCAAACACTTTTTATGACAATAACTTGCATATTAACCTTTAAAATTAGCACTTTTGATTTTTCACGTTTGTATCCCATAGACTTTAACGGTGTTCGAACTAATTTTTTGCCTGTTCGCATGTTCTGCTGCGAACCGAACCGGGGGGTGTTCGGCTCATCCCTACGCATTTGCACATAGCACTTTAATATTCATCAATTTTGTATGACCTATATGCACTTTTTAGAAATATTGTACATAATCTACCATGTTGTCATTTTAGCGCTACACTTTGTCTCACTCTATATGAAATAACATTTGGTTTGTATTGGGGTTATAACATATGCATCCGATTTTTTTTTCTGAGGCTAGTTTCCTAGTATGCATCATTATTTTGCCTTGTGCATATTGTTTGTAGCACTGCCCCCACAAGGGCTGCTGATAACTCGTTCTTCTATTCCTGCATAGCCAGGCAACATGCATTTCCAACTTCCAAGAAATCAGTCCATGGCCTTGTTTTTTGCTGTTTTATTGGAGAAAACAACTTGGATAGGGTATAGCGATTATGGGATGCCCAAATTGATTTGAAAACAACAGACGAGGACAACTTCCTTCCTATGTACAGAGAAAAGATCCTGCACTGCTCTCCTTGCTAAAAACACCTAGTCTCTTGGATCAGTGGCAAAGCAGCTCTTACCCCCCTTTGGAAAGTAGTACAAAATGTTCCTTTGGAACTGTTCCAAGCTCCACCGTCTGCAGGTACTACCAGCTGCACGTCTACCAGCCCTCCCAGGACAAGTAATAAAGGGTTAAGCACAGCGCTGTCCTTTGAAAGCTTGCTACATGTGGAAGTCTCACCCGTTGTGAATCCCTGCTGGGTGTGCTGATGTACTCACTCTGTCCACCTTGCTCCCTGCTGCTTTTTGGCAAGTTTCCTTTTCAAACTGGATGGTAAAAGGATTCTTCCAAGTCACCCTGAGCCCAAGCCTGGAGGTAGAGCCCCCCTACACCTAGGGTGCCCCTCCTAGGCTACCGACAGCCCCAGAGCACTCCATCTTCCACCCGACTCTCCTGCTAGAATAGCTCCACCATATTTAAGTACTGACCTAGCCAGGGTCTGATTAAGAACATCATGGGCCTGGTCCTGAGGATTTAAAGGGCCTTTTTATAGAAATAAAAAAAAATGCAAACAACTATTTGTTAAAACTTTTAATTACTATTAAAGCGGCATAAAAGAAACACATTCCCTCATATCCAATTATTTATTCTAACCTAAGTGATGGTGCATAGAACTACACTATATATTTTTCAAATTGGTGACAGTGAGTTCAAGGAGAAGATCCTCCACTTGCTGTCACTAGATTCAGTGGATCGGGGAGATGCTGCAGGATTGGGAACATGTTACATGCTCCACTCTAAAAAGGGGTGGAACCTGTAACATGTTCCCAAAGGTGAACTTATCCTTTAACCACTTGCCTACTGGGCACTTTCACTTCCTTCCTGCCCAGGTAAATTTTCATCTTTCAGCGTTGTCGCACTTTGAATGACAATTGCACAGTCATGCAACACTGTACCCATATGACACTTTTATATATTTTTTCACACAAATAGAGCTTTCTTTCATTGGTATTTGATCACCACTGGGCTTTTTATTTTTTGCTAAAAAAATTACATTTTGAAAAATATTTTTTTTTCTTAGTTTCTGTTACAAAAGTTTGCACACAAGTAATCATTCTCCTTCACTGTGATGTGCACTGATGATGCTGCACTGATAGGCTGCACTGACAGGCACTGATGAGGCAGCACTAATGATGAAGCACTAAAAGCGGCGTTGATAGGCACTAATAGGTAGCACTGATGGACACTGATTGGTACTTATGAGGCTGCATTAATGATCAGGGCACTGATATTGTAGGTGTAGATGTCTCCTGTGAGGATTACTGGTTACCAGCTCTCTTCTCTTCATGCTGTCACAGCCTTTGAGAAGAAGGCTGCTGATAACTGGGAAGGCTGTTTACACAGTGATAAGCTGTGATTGGACACATGATTGATCACATAGGTGTCAATAGATGCACTCCCAGAACCAGCCGACCACGCTGTAGCCGTGTCTATAGCGCGGTCTGCAAGTGTTTAAATAATTAACAATACTATTTGTAATATGCAGCATGAAGGGGGTAATGTACTGTCATTGATGCATTAGTGACCAGTGATAGGTAAATAACCCCTTTGTGTGCTGCATTAGTGGCACCAGTGTCAGTGTTTATAAACCCATTTATTCTGCAGCACACAAAACGGTTAATTAACTATCATTGGTCACTAATGCATCAGTGACCGTACATTCACCCCCTTCATGCTGCATATTACAAATAGTATTGTTAATTTAACCGCCTCCTCCCTCCCCCAGGAGTTAAATCACTTCAGTTCACACTGTGCTGACAGCCTGACACAACAATGGATTGGAAATAATAATTTGGTTCTAGCAGCCCAGGCCCCAGCCCTTTAGTTATTGTTCTTCTCTACTCTACTCACTTGTACAGCAGTTCCTCGCTGCTCGCAGAGCTGCCATCACTCCTCTTACATCGAGCCTCTCGGGCCGGCCTCTGAATGACATCATGCCAGCCGGGACTAGGAATCTCCTGTCCTGTGGAGAGCACTCCGTCTGACAGGGAAGTGTGTTGGTTCTAGAGGAGGAGCGCGCTTGGCACACTAGCACCGCTCCGCAGAGCGGCAGAAGCTACGCAACTGTCTCTGTCTCTATAATACAATGTAGCATCTGGTGGATGACGATTGTGTGCAGTGTATGGACCTATATTAATGGAGGAGCCTGGAGCTGCAGCTAGAATAGCCCCTATGTTAATTCAGCCTGTGATCTAGCCACCCTGCCAAGGCATTCTGCCTGGGGATTGCTCAAGTTCCCTCAAGTATGCAGACCTTCTGGCCGCTGCCCACTAACTTCTAGAAGCTTCTACCAGCTTCCAGATCCAGGGGGAGGTACCAGAGACATGCATCTGTTAAGCCATCCAGCCTGACCTGCAGTAACCTGACCTAATTACAGGCTCACACAGTTACCCTGAACCAATACCAAAATAAATTTACCTACACTAACACTAGTAGCACATTAGATGGTGCTATTTCTTTCTCGTACATCACGGGACACAGAGCGACATAGTCATTACTAATGGGTTATATAGTTACCGTCAGGTGCTGGCACTGGCAACTTCCAAAACCGGAAGTACCCTCCCCTATATAAGCCCCTCCCATCCGGGAGCACCTCAGTTTTTTGCCAGTGTCTAAGGTGTTGGCCAAGAAGAAACATGTGTTTTTCACTGAGCTTGCGTACAGGTTCTTTTGGGCCTCAGTAAGCTATTCCGGATCCGACCAAAAAAGCTTCATAGCTAAACGGTCGGTACCCGGGCCTTGCAAAGAGAAGAGCAAGGTTCTGCCTGTAATGCTTCTCTTAGGAGAGCTGGACCCTGGGATCCAGAGCTCTGGTCATACCCACGACCAAGATGTTTTCTGTGCAGGGTGCTATACAGGTCCAGGGGAGTGGAATCCTTGGGAACCCGGTCCCTGAAGGTTTGATTACAATGCCTGCCGTGATAGGTGAAGTTTGGGCTTTTGTGGACCAAACAAAGTCCTGCGGCGAGGAACAGGTAAGTGGGGCCCCCCAGGAACTTGGTTCTATTGGGGGACCCCCAAGCCTAATTTGTCTTTCTGTCTGTTACCTAATGGTATTCCCGCAAGATTCTGTGCATGCCTGTAACTACTAAAAAAATGTAATAATTTTTAATGGTGGTCAAGAAAAAAAAAAAAAAATGTTTTTTTATATATATTTAGTATATTAGACTGCGGTACCTGTGTTTGTCCACTAGAGGCCGCTGTGGAATGTTTTCTTGTCATGTGGACTAGTTTCTTCTCAGAGAGCAAAGTCCAGGCAGTTGGTGAGTTCTCCTATAGGAAACTGCTTCCTCTGCCATGTTGCAGTGCTCGTCCATCCCCCGGCCTGCGGCAAAGAGGGGCCCTGGCTCCTGTCCCTGGTTTCCATGTTTGAAATTAGCGCCGAGGGCGCACGTGGCCGCGCGCGTGCGCGTGCACGCGCCTCTATATATAGAGGTGAGCCGGGAAAGGGGGCGGAGCCTGGGGGATGACGCTCTGTGCGCGCCGCAGCGCTTCTGCGCATGTGCGGGCGTCCCAGCAGGTTTTAAAAAGCCACAATATTGTAGTAAGCTGGCTATGAAGTACAGAGACAGAGCTGGCAACATTTAAAGGCATACAGCAAGCGGTTGATACAGGCATCCCCTAGAAAGGCACATTAGTAGACACCAACTGTTTATTATAGCAGCATTTATGCTAGACTATTATCAGTAACTGGTGTATTTCGGCTGGAATACCTCAGCTTTGTGGCTTAGGAATATGCCGTCTAAAAACTCCGGGACTAGAAATTCCAGGAGGAATAGGGGGTCTCCATCGGGCTCTGAGGATCTTGGGCATGCTTTGGCTGCACCAGTCTCCCCTGAAGAATCAGAGGTTAGTGACCGTAGGGCACCCCCAGGAGTACCTGGTACTGTGGCTGTCCTCAGTTCACCTGCTCCTGTGTATGTAACAGAGGAGGTTTTTTCCTCAGCTCTGGGAGGACTGGAAGAGAGATTGTCAGCATTAATCGCTGCTTCCCTGTCACAGGAGAAAAGCGCTCGATCTCCGTCTCCTCCCTCAGAGTGCCTGTTAACAGAGCAACAGTCCCATACAGAGGTCGACCTACCTGAGGGGGATCAGGATGAGGTTGATTCGGTTGTAGAGGAATCAACAGTGGAAGAGCCGTTCTCAGCATCACATGCTGAGAGGTTATGGGTTCAGTCCCTGACTAATATGGTCCGATCAGCATTTAAAATGCCACTTGCGGAGCCATCCTCCACTTCTGTCTCCTCGTTGGGGTCGCTAAAAGCTCCCCAGACTGTTTGTTCCTTTCCGATCCATCCTTTACTGGAGGGGCTCATTTACCAGGATTGGGAGCATCCTGACAAAATATTTACTCCCCCCAAGAGATTTCCGGTGGTCTATCCCATGGAGGATAAGTTCATCAGAAAATGGAAGGTCCCTACAGTGGACGCAGCCATCTCTTGTGTGAATAAATCACTGACATGTCCGGTGGAAAATGTCCAAATGTTCAAGGACCCAATAGATAAAAAATTGGAGTCATTATTGAAATCTGCTTTTTCTACAGCAGGATTGGTGACACAACCAGCAGTGGCAGCTATAGGGGTCTGCCAAGCAGTGAAGGATCAGTTGAAACAGGTCTTAAGAGACTTGCCGGATCAGCAGGCTCTTGCCCTAGCTGATCTACCTAGAGCCTTATGCTTTGCGGTGGACGCTATAAAGGATTCAATCCATCAGGCCTCCCGCCTTACGCTGTCTGTAGTACATATGCGCAGGCTTCTATGGCTCAAAAACTGGTCTGCTGAAGCTCCCTGTAAAAAATTGCTGGTCAGCTTCCCATTTCATGGGGAGCGCTTATTCGGGGAAGACCTGGACAAGTATATCCAGAGAATTTCCAGCGGTAAAAGTACACTTTTGCCGGTTAAAAATAGAGTTAGAGGTCCCTCCTTTAAGAGGCCGGCTTCTCCAGTCCCTAGGACATCGGCTGTGAAACAGTTCCGACGGCCTCCCCGGTCAAATCCCGGAGGTAAAAATCAGGGACAGTTGCAGGGTAACAAGAAGCCCTGGAGCAGGAGAGGTACAAAACCTCCCCCAAAGTCAAATGCATGAAGGGTTGCCCCCACCCAATCGGGTGGGGGGAAGACTTCAGTTGTTTACAGAAACCTGGCGGGACACGATCCGAGACAGATGGGTGCTCTCCGCAGTAAATCTGGGATACAAATTGGAGTTAAAAAACTCCCCTCCTTCCCGCTTTATAAGGTCAAACGTGCCAAGGGATCCCCAGAAGAGAGGATCCCTCCTGTTGGCACTGGAACAATTATTGCTTCAAGCAGTAATTATAGAGGTTCCCCTGGAAGAATGGGGGTTCGGGTTTTACTCAAACCTCTTTACAGTTCCGAAGCCAAACGGGGACGTGAGGCCCATATTAAATCTAAAAGGGCTAAACAAATTCCTACATATCAGGACTTTCCGGATGGAGTCGATCCGATCGGTAGCCACTGCCCTACAAGGGGAGGAATGGTTAGCCTCGATCGACATCAAAGATGCTTATTTGCACATCCCCATCTTTCCAGCCCACCAAAAATTTCTACGCTTTGCGGTAGAAGGGCGCCATTTTCAGTTCAGAGCCTTACCCTTCGGTCTGGCCACAGCACCAAGAGTGTTCACAAAAATTCTGGCCCCATTATTGGCCAATCTAAGAACACGAGGTGTAACGATAATGGCATATCTAGACGACTTGTTGCTGATAGACCACTCAGTGGAAAAACTAGAAGTGGTTGTTCACGAGACAATCAAGTATCTGGAATATCACGGTTGGATTATCAACCGAGACAAGTCAGCCCTAAAACCAGTCAAAAGTCTGGAATACTTGGGGCTAAGGCTGGATTCAGACCAGAGAAAGATTTTCTTGCCTCAAGAAAAGGGGTCGTCTTTGAGAGATTTGATCCACTTAGTGGGTTCAAAAAGACAGCCATCCATACGCCTGTGCATGAGGCTGCTGGGAAAAATGGTGGCATCATTCGAAGCAGTACCCTACGGTCAATTCCATTTAAGGAAGTTGCAAAGGGCCATACTGTCAGCCTGGAACAAGAAAGTTCAGGCTCTGGACTTACCAATGTCCTTGTCCCCTTCCGTTCGCAGGAGCCTCCGCTGGTGGTTGGTTCCCCAGAATCTGGAAAGAGGGAAATTCTTCAGTCCGATTTCCTGGAAGGTGGTCACTACAGATGCCAGCCTTATAGGCTGGGGAGCAGTACTGGAGCAATGGTCTCTCCAGGGCAGATGGTCGGATGCGGAAAAGGCCCTGCCCATCAATCTCTTAGAGATACGAGCAGCCCGGTATGCCCTAGTAGCATGGACATCCAAACTCCAAGGGTCCCCTGTCAGAGTTCAGTCAGACAATGCCACAGCAGTGGCATATATCAATCGTCAGGGGGGCACCAGGAGTCGTGCAGCCCAAAGGGAAGTAAATTACATCCTGAGATGGGCAGAAAGATATGTCCCAGCCATATCTGCGGTATTCATTCCAGGGGTGGAGAATTGGAAGGCGGACTTTCTAAGTCGCCAACAATTATGCCCAGGGGAATGGTCCCTTCATCCCGAGGTTTTCCGGACAATATGTCAGCGGTGGGGAACACCGGATGTAGATCTGCTAGCATCCAGATTCAACACAAAAGTGGACAGGTTTGTCTCTTGGGCAAGGGATCCCCTAGCGTGCGGCTCGGATGCCCTAGTGTTCCCTTGGGATCAGTTCAAGCTGATATATGCATTCCCACCGCCACAATTGTTACCTCGATTACTCCGCAGAATCAGGGTAGAAAAGAAACCAGTGATTCTGGTGGCTCCAGCGTGGCCCCGAAGAGCATGGTACGCGGAGATTGTAAAAATGTCTGTGGGGAGTCCTTGGACCCTCCCACATCGTCCGGACCTGCTTTCGCAGGGACCGATATACCACCCTTCCTTACCAGCCCTAGGTTTGACGGCCTGGCTATTGAAGCCCACATTCTAAAAAAGAGAGGGCTCTCTAATGCTGTGGTATCTACCATGATCAATGCCAGGAAGCCGGTATCCAGGCAGATCTACTATAGAATCTGGAAGGCGTACATCGCCTGGTGTGAAGCCAAGAAATGGCATCCACGTAAATACGTAATAGGTAGGATTCTGGACTTCCTACAATGGGCTGTAGATAGGAAGCTTGCCTTGAGTACTATCAAGGGTCAGATTTCGGCCTTGTCAATATTTTTTCAAAGGCCCTTGGCTTTGCATTCACTAGTCAAAGCCTTTATACAAGGAGTGATGCGTATTAGTCCTCCGGTTAATATTCCCATATGTCCATGGGATCTAAACTTGGTTCTGTCGGTTCTACAGAAACAACCATTTGAACCATTACAGCATATTTCCTTAGTGCTTCTCACCAGGAAATTGATTTTTCTAGTAGCCATTTGTTCGGCTAAAAGAGTATCGGAATTAGCAGCTATGTCCTGTAAGGAGCCATATCTGGTTATCCATAAGGACAGAGTAGTGTTACGTCCTCATCCAGCCTTTCTTCCTAAGGTGGTATCGAGTTTTCATTTGAACCAAGATGTGGTTCTTCCTTCTTTTTTCCCCAAGCCTACTTCGGTAGAGGAAAAGTTATTGCATTCTTTGGATGTAGTAAGAGCAGTTAAAGCTTATCTAAAAGCCACTGCTCAGATTCGCAGAACGGATACTTTGTTTATTCTGCCGGAAGGCCCCAGAAAGGGTCAGGCAGCGTCAAAATCTACTTTAGCCAAGTGGATTCGACAGGTCATAATACAAGCCTATAGCTTGAGAAGTAGACCGCCTCCGTTCAAAGTTAGGGCGCACTCCACGAGAGCAGTTGGAACTTCATGGGCAGTGCATCACCAGGCCTCCCTGGCTCAAATCTGTAAGGCCGCAACATGGTCTTCGGTACACACGTTTACTAGGTTCTACCAGGTGGACGTTAGAAGTCAGGAGGATGTCGCCTTTGGGCGCAGTGTGTTGCAGGCCGCAAAAGATCCTCATGTCTGATAGCGCTCAGCTTATATATGGTGTATCCCCCCCCTCATTTGGCATTGCTTTAGGACATCCCATTAGTAATGACTATGTCGCTCTGTGTCCCGTGATGTACGAGAAAGAAAATAGGATTTTTATAACAGCTTACCTGTAAAATCCTTTTCTTGGAGTACATCACGGGACACAGAGCTCCCGCCCCTCTTTGGGGACACTTATTGCTTTGCTACAAAACTGAGGTGCTCCCGGATGGGAGGGGCTTATATAGGGGAGGGTACTTCCGGTTTTGGAAGTTGCCAGTGCCAGCACCTGACGGTAACTATATAACCCATTAGTAATGACTATGTCGCTCTGTGTCCCGTGATGTACTCCAAGAAAAGGATTTTACAGGTAAGCTGTTATAAAAATCCTATTATTTTTTTACAGTGTTTATATGGTTTTAAATGCATTATATGTGTTTGTGTACACCACGCCCACTAATGTGAGTGGAAGGTATTTTAACCAGCGTTTACTGGTATGGAACCACAATTTATTAAGGTCCCCCTAGTCTAAAATGCATAGGTGGATTTCTGTGAGTTACATGGTGATTGCTGATGTAAAATGTTGTGCTGGAACATTGTTATTTTATGCAGTTTGCTTTAGAGTAAAATCTGTGTTTGCTAAGGAGTACTTTTGTTCAAACAACATATCTCCAAAAAAAAGTGTCAATACAATATGCAACAGATCCATTAAAACTTTTTTTTGTTCATCTGATATACCATGTCAAGTGGAGAAGAGGGTCATGGGGCCATGCTTGGGAGAGTAAAGCAAAGTCTCATAACTCTTCAGAATTTTTTTTACACCTACCCCTTCATCCTCAAAAGCATTCTTCCCAAAGCGGGTGTTTCTTCTGCAGCTGCCGGAGCAGAAATAAAAGTCCCCAAATCACCCAGTGAGTTTATAGCGTATGCTACTCCACAGTAGCAGGTACCCAGTCATCATTATTTTGCCCAGAAGGCCATCTCTGCTCTCCAACAGCATGTGGAACCTACTGTGTCAGTGTTGCTGGGCCACTTTTAGTAGCAGGCTACACATGACCATAAATTCATGGTCCAGTAAGCAAGGGAAAGGATATTACATATCCTTTACTGCATACTGGGTCAATCTTCTGGTGGCTGTGAAGGATGCAGCACAGGGCACATAATTGAAGCTTGTCTGATGGTGACAGCACAGTCACTTTTACCATCTCCTCTTCACTGGCCTCATCCTCTTCCTCCTCAGAACCAGCAGTTTCTCCCAAGTGTCCTAGAGCATATGCATCATCCCAAGTTAAACGCTGCAATGCTGTGTTGCAGCTAAAATGTCTTGGGGACTTGAGCCACACTGGGCCTGAACTGCTGGTAGCTTTCCAGGCCCAGACTGAGTCAGTTTATGTGGTTTATCATGAAGTACCCAGGGAGTCCATCAGGCTAAAAGGGGTTTTGGCCACTTTAGGCAGTCATACTTGACCATGGCTCACCAGGCAGAAATGCAGCTCCAAAATCAGCTACTTTCCAACTGCCTCATCTGTGACAATCCCATATGATAGAACTCAATATTGGTCATGCTGCAGAGAATATATCAACTGCAGCTTTCCATCAAAAAGTGCCTGCCAGTTTTGGTATAATGACCATAATTGCTTTGGCAGCTGGGGTTCTTTTCACTGCTTTAATGGCTCATTCAAGGCACATGCAACATTTTGGCACCACCTTGACTTTTCATCCCTGTGAAACCCCAGGTGTTATACATGGGTGGGGTAAGATTCATGGGGACTGCATTGTCCTCAGTGATACCAAAGACTTGAGGTCCACTTCGGCAGACACATTGTGCTCAAATGCCTGCACAAGGATCCCCAGATCTGAATCATTGAAGAAAGGGATATACTATTGGTTGACCACACAATTAGATCCCCAATACAATGCGTAAAATGATAATCTCCTGTCTAAGTGTCACCAGGTCAAAAAAAAATTAAATTATAACCAGGTCCAAAAAAATGTCATACCTGCCACTATTACTTGCACCTGCAACCTCTCCTGGCCTATTCTGGTACTCTGGAACACAATGTTTTTACAGCATAAACCACAGCTGCCAAATGTCTAATGTTTGAAGCACCTCAGACTTGAACTTCAGAGTTTGTGGCCCATTACTGCAGATTTATACTGACCTAGGAGTATGCAGCATTGGTCCAATGCTGCATCTGTCCCCTGGCGCCTTTTCACTGAGAACCAAGGAATCGAAAACACCGCTGATGGCTCGGTTCTCTTAGCTCCTCGAGTAAAGAGCTGTTGCCTGTCAATCAGCAGCTCTCCTGCTCTGCTCCTCCACGCTCACTAGAGCGCTGAGCTGTGGAGGGGCGGGGAGTGGCCATCTCAGCCTGAGACGGCTATCGGTCCAGGCACCTGGTGGATCCAGACTCCCAGGTTTGGGATGACGCTGTACCTGGAATGATATTGGTGACGTCAGCAGAGAGTGGACTTCAGACCGCTCTCTGCTGAAAATGGGTCACAGGAGTGCAAAACTAATTACACTTCTGTGACCATTAGGAGAAGCCCAGCCAAATGAGCTCAGGCTGGACTTCTCCTTTTTAAAACATTCTGGAAACCCCTGCTAAAAATTACTATATCTCCAGCTTAAGATAATTATTGCGATGGTCAGTGGGAAGAATGCTCCCCTTACAGATATCTAAAGACACCATTGGTGTTTGTGCTACTTATCTCAGGGGTAGATATTGCTAACTGGTCAAGCATCAGATCTGCCCGTTTCAGACTAATGCCACGTACACACGATCGGAATTTCCGACAACAAATGTTTGAGAGCAGGTTCTCAATTTTTCCGACAACAAAAGTTCTTGTCAGAAATTCCGACCGCGTGTAGCCATTTCCAACGCACAAAAGTGCTGCGCATGCTCGGAATCATTGTACTTAATTTTTCTCAGCTCGTCGTAGTGTTGTACGTCTCCGTGTTCTTGACCATCGGAAATTTCCGAACAACATTTGTGCGACCGTGTATAGGCAAGACAAGTTTGAGCCAACATCAGTCTGAAAAAAAAACAACAGTTTTGTTATCGGAAATTCCGATCGTGTGTACGCGGCATACAAATTTAAATGAGACATTTACCTCAAGGAACTGAACATTTTCAGTGTTGCACCTCATAGAGAATCTACTGGCTCCCATCCAATAGCCAGACCCCTGCAGTGGGGTTTTCTGCAAACAGACTAACTTGTCTTTAGACCTTCTTTTCACACTCATCCAGCATAAGGACTGCTATGATCAAGGCTATGTGGAGTGTCCGGAGGCCACTCATTAAGGGGAGGAGGGACTATCAGGACCTGGATCACCTGTTGGTGGCACTGTGGTTCCCAAAGTGGAAGAGTAGAAGGGTGCTGTTCCAGTGGCCACAAGCAGTTGTCTCCTAGTAGACATTAGATCCTAGTGATCAGTCTCCACCTGATTCTGACTGCTGGGAAGAAATATAACTCCTCCCACAACTTCCTTTGCTTTCTCAGTGTTTTGCCTGTGTGCCTTGCAACTAATTTCTGATGCTTTGCGTGTGATCCTATTTCTGACCTTGATCCTAATTCCTATTGTGTTCCTGTTACAGTACCCTGCTACCTCATCTGCTGCCCTTGTTCCTGATCCCAGTTCTGGTCCCCCTTCTGATCCATCTTCCTGGTTGCTACTTGCATCTTCTGTTTTATCCTTCTTATCTTTGTTTTTCCCTACACACACACATATATATATATATATATATATTTATATATATATTGTATTAATAAATCTTAATTTAATCATACACAGTCTGGATTCCTTAATACAGCTACACCAAACTGGTCACACCTGCTGTTGCTGGATACCTGTACTCAGTATCCCTAGCAGAATCTCCCTGGGCCTATTAACATCATGTCACTACCTTTGCCATGCGCACTGCATGCACATGGAACAAAATAAATTCAGCCTCAAGTACTCACCATCAACTGGCTGAAAAAGATAAATATAAAATATTTATGTACCATATGTAAAATTTAAGAGACTTTGTCATTTTAAGAAAACAAAAATCGTCTGAAAGCTATGAAGTAGAGCAAGACTGTCTTCAGGGGCTGTCAGCACCTCCTGCTTTGCCTGAATTCTGTCTTCTTCTGGGCGAAGCTCTAACATTTGAGTAAAATCAGAGCTTACTCAATCCCTCCCTATCACCCACTACATTATAACTGACCTATCACTTTGATGGGCTGCCCTACTGACCAATAAGAATTAGCAGGAAGCAAAATGAGGACGACAAAGCAAGGGGCACTGAAGGCTGCTGCAGGTATGTATAGACATCTTCATACCTGTCAGCAGCTTCTGTTTTCTTAAAAAAGACAGAATCTCCATAAGGCCTCTTGCAAAGAGGATACAAAAAAAACAAAGAATAGGTATACAATGAGCTCATCCAATTAAATAATTACCGGGGGTCGGATGTATTTATTATGACTATGGAATTCCCCTCTATTAGCCGGCAATAGGCCGAATATGTAGTTAGGGGGGATACCAAAGAATACAAAACTGTCCCCCTGATATTAGTTCCTCTGATTTATTTACACATATAGGGCAGGGGAAAAAAAGGCTAGTTTGTGGCCAAGTAGCTTCTTTATTTTACGGATCTGATCACAGGTATCATATTGTCTATGGGACAATGTAAACAGCTGCTTTAAGATTTGTAATGCATCAATGTGTTCAAAGCCATGAAAAATGATAAAACATGTTATGCTTGAGCGCAGTAATTTATACTGTATATGTATGTGTGTATACACAAATATATAGGAGCATGCATGCATATATTGCTACACTGGCAGATAGAATAGGATAACCAGGAATTGTATTAAGGTATACACATAAGCACATTTGTGAACCTGTCTGTGCATATTCACAAGGTCTTTAATAAATATAATTTATGTTTTTTTACTCTTTCTGCTTGCAAGATCTTGCATATACAAAATCTGTAAATTATTACATCTGTGTTCATTGTTAAAAATGACCTTTCCTTTTTAAAGTGGTTGTAAACCCTTTACAACTACTTTTACCTACAGGTAAGCCTAGATTAAGGCTTACCTGTAGGTGCTCGAAATATCTCCTAAACCTCCACGGTTTAGGAGATATTTACAGAAATGACGGGCGCTGATGTCTACGGCGCATGAGCCGCAGACAACGGCGCAGGCGCACTTTAGCAACAGCGATCGTGCCCTTTCTAAAAGAGCCCGTGCCGTGACTGGCGGCTCACGCGCGCATGGGAGTGACGTCATCGCAGCTCCAGCCAATCACAGCGCCGGTGCCGCTATACCCGGAAGTAACCCCCGGGAGAGATGTCGGCCGCCCGAGCAATGTACAAGAACGGCTGCGGGGGCTTTGATCGAAGGTGAGTATTACATAATGAACTAGTATGCTATGCATACTAGCTCATTATGCCTTTGTCTTGCAGGTGCTATTTCCCCCCCCAAAAAAGTGGGTTTACTTCCTCTTTATTCTGTAGCACTGTGATTTTCTGTAAAATGCAATACAATATGGTAACCTAGAGGAGTTCTGTATTCAGATGCCCAAAAATGTAATTTTTAGCTTGTGTGATTGGCTTGATAATTTTCCCAGAAGCCTGCACTAAGATACAAGTCATATTTTGGGCATCACTTGCAACAAAAATTTAATTTTTGGTTAGATACTCCCAAAGGGAAATCATGTCTAAAGGGATGCAGACCTTGCCACTTTCCTCATTAGAACCCTGCAAGTGCAGCAGCTGATTTTATATTTAAAAAAACACTCACATTCATTTTGCACATGGACACATACAAACAGCTATATCTACAGAACAACAAAAGGTAGGAATCTGCACATAGATCATCCAGAGGGGATTATTTATTTATTTTCTCAACAAAAGTGAAGTTACTCTTTATACTGTCTATACATATAATGTACATTTCTGCCACATAGAATCAAGTTGAAAAATGCTGATATATTTACAAATGTAGTTATCTGCTTTTAGATAGCTTTCATTATTTTCAAATGTGAATTGCTAATAATTTCTTGATGTCAGGGATCTGAGTGAGGAGCAATCAAGGGTCATTGGGAAAAATAGAGCTGCACATATACAAAGCAGAAAAATGAGATAAAACTCTTTGATGTGGACTGCAGTAATTGCTCAACAGGGATGGATTCTACTTCATATAGTATACTGCTTTTAGCCTTAGAAAATATCAATGCTATTTAATGGTGAAAAAAAAAAAAAAAAAAACACACAACTAACTTGACCGGCAGTAACCTTTTGTAGCATTAAAGTTTTAATGAATGTAAATTTGTATTGTGCTTTATTTTTACTGATGGTTTTGGTAAGGAAATTACTGGAAAGCTATTATGTTTTAAAGACATAATTTGTAGCCTGGGAAAAGTCTTATAGATGGTAATTCTAAGAAGGCATGCTTTCCCCTAATACTACATACACGAGGGCTGGTAATATGTAAATTTTCCGCTCACTGACTCCAGAAACCCTGAAAGATTAATCTCCAGATTCAATTAAAAATTGGGAATGTTGATGCGGCCCTAGGCAACACTAATGCTTTGGAAATAGCAGTAACTGGGGTTTTCCTGCCATTTTAGCCATTTTGGGTAGAACGCTTGTAATAATTTAACAACATTTTGAAAGTTTTTGTATCTAACATCCTTGTTTGTCTCTAGAAAATTCTCTAGTGCTCACTTGCTATGTTTACTAATTCTTGCAATGAACATTTATGTGTTTCATAATGATTCCATAGATATTTGGAAGTTCTTGCTTATTCTCAAATTTCTTTAAATTAGTGTCTTTTAAACTTGTTTTAATTGAACATCATATTCTAAGCCCTGACAATTCTCAAGTCTCGCCCATTAAAAACATAATTCTTGGACTGTAAACTAAACTTAATGCACATTTCATATTAAGTTTTGACAAGTATTTACAAAATTGTTTTCCATGAATAAAAAGGAAAGTCAAGTTCCACAAATGTTTCCCACACTGCATTTAAAGCACTACCTTTGCATTCTGCTGCAGGTGTCAATACATTGTTAACAGCACAGCAAATACAGATTTCAAATGCAGTGCATTTGCAAGCACCTGATTGCATGGCACCACAGTACCATGCAATTTGGTCGGACGCATTTTTTTAAAAGTAGTGCATGGACTACTTTTTGTGCTTTCCAGTGTGATTTGCCAAATTGCACTGCAGGGGAATGCACAGGAGTTACACAGGAACATGGACCGCATTCCTGTGAGATTCTGGTGTGAACTGGCCCTTAAGGAATAGAAATGTCCTCCTTTAAACTACAGTGAGAAGCAGTCCTAGAGCCTCCTTAGTTACCAAATCCATGACCCTTGATTCACTATATCAGATCTCCCACAGTATACAGAACATGGAAATGCAATAATTTTAGTAAATATAAACTGCTAAATACCTTTTCTCATCAGCGGTATATAGTAGTCTTATGACTTCTATGCATGTCTGGTCAAAGCTTGTAGGAGTTTTCATTTTACTCTGACTGTCCTTTGAGGCTGCAGGACCCCTGACCCTCTGTCAGTGCTGATTGGCCCTGTGCCAATCACACACACCCTCGCGAGAAAATAAAACATCTCTAGCAATACGCACTAAATTGAGCATGTGCAGAGTGCTCCCAAGTCTCTTTTCTATCAGAATATGGATTGGGGACTGTGGAGGAAGGTTAGGATCAGAGAAGACAGGATCAAACAGTCTTTTTACACAATGCAGAGGATTAACACCTTAGGTTCCCCAGTGAGAATAAAAAGCATTCTTTACTGCATATACAGACTGATTTTACTGTTGTGGGTTTAGTAACACTTCAAATCAGAAGGCATCTACATACTTCACTTCATAACAAATCTTAAAAACAAGTATCTTATTCCTCTTTTTAAGAGAGTAGATAGAGCCATGAAAATCATTCTGTACATTCAAAACATCTAGTTTACAGCACAAATGTAGTCTATTATTATAAAACAAATTATTCCAAAGTACATGCAGCTGTTTTTTCACTTGTTAGTTATCATCAGGTCAATGTATATATAAAGTTGAGCTGGGGAAAGAAAATAAATAATGTATAATTAGACAATTAATGGTGATGAAGAATGCACAGAACCAAAAATCCCTCTGCAAAACCAGTGTGAACCACAGTACAGTCTTGATGATACATAAGATATTTACAGTATATGTCTCACTTCCATCACAAATCCCCCAAAATAAAACACAGAAACATTACTTTCATAAAAATGTATTTTAGTACATGAAATTTTACAGTCCAGACTGTAAAATCATGCTGTCCTATGTAGCTGTAAAAGATAAAACCATCATCCGAGTCAACCTCAGTTGTCCTCAACCATGTTCTGCCATTACTATCTCAAACATAGAATAGTTAGAGCCCATTCACACAGGGACAACTTTGGATCCGACTTCAGGTCGCCCCAAGTCGCCCCTAATCGCGCTGCATGAGAAAATCAATGTAAGTGAATGGAGCCGTCTTAATGCACACTACTGCAGTCGCTCCGATTTCAAAAAAGGTTCCTGTACTACTTCAATCCGACTTCTAGGCGACTTGTACCCATTGATTTCAATGGAAGTCGCCTCCAAGTCGGATCCCCTGTCTTAACTGAAGCAACTTTACAGGAAATAAAAATAGTTTTCTCGGCAAACCCCTCCCCCTCCTTCCCACAGAGCTGCTTACTCTTTGATTGGTCACTGGCAAAGTCCCCTGTCTTGGAGGCGACTTCAGTCGTGTTGTAAGTCGCCCCAAGTCGCACTGAAGTCGCCCCAAGTTGCGCTGGGATTCAAACTCAAGTTGTGTCAAAGTTGCCTCCCAAAGTCGCGCTGGAAGTCGTGTTGCCCCTGTGTGAATGTGGTCTAAGGAGTCCATTACGCACAAGTCTTGGAAAAAATAGAAGGTTGGCTACAGAGAGAAGAAGAGAAGAAGAGAGTCTAGTTACTTATTTCAACATCGTTTGCAACCCTTCATGCTTCATTTCACTAATTTTATTTATGTAAGCGCAGAGATGTCAAGCAAGTGCTAAAAAAGGAAACCGTGTCTTACAATGAACATCACTAATGCCATAGCCTAGCATGAAAATCAGACATCATAGCAAGAACCAAAGTGGTATCTGTACTACATTACCACCTTTAACTTGATGAAGGCGAGGTCATCCAAAACTGTCCTTATTCACTTGGAGCCTGGCATGTTACACACCCTTCCGGTCCCAGGCCATTTTTCAGTTTTCAGCACAGTCATAGTTACAGTTGATAATAATTTTTATTTATTTTTTGAATCAAAAACGAGTTTATTGAAAAACTAGGCAGATATACACACATTAGAAATACATATGCAGCAAGAGATTCAATGAGGTATCATCAACATTCTTCCAGCGTACACATATACAAATACATAAAGTACAATAAACTGGCATAGCAGCAGAGAAATGTGTACATTACATTGATGCGTAGCACCCGCATTGAAATGACCTGCGGTTGGAACATCTACCCTGATAGATGACCAGTAATCGACTTAAAGTATGGCATTTAGAGAACAGTGAAATCCTCAAGAACTAACACAAATCAAGAAAAATAATAAATAATAAGAAAAATAAGAAAATGACCAATCCCTTAAGGGGAATAATATAGCCAGTTTACAAAACAAAAAAAAAAGGAGAGAAAATAATAGGTGCGGATCATCCACTAAAATACCTCCCCCAATCCACCACAGCCACTTATAGCATCACATCCCAGAGCCCATACGGACCACTCCATCTACCATATCACATTTGCAGAAGCCTATACTTCACCAATTGAGTCGGACCCAGTCCTGGGGTATCTAACCACGGTTGCCACATTGAGTAAAATTTCTTCAGGACACTACGGTTTTGGTAAGTAAGCTTTTCACGTATCAGCAGGCTGTTCACCAGTTCTACCCATTGCTTGCCTGTTGGTACCCTCGGAGTTATCCAAAGCCTCGCAATTGCCTTGCGGGCCACATATAATAAACGCAACACTGCTGTATGTTCATTCGGTGATAACATGGGTATCTCCAAGGTACCAAGTAGGCACACAACCGAATCCTGCAGGATCGGGAACTGGTACACTTGCGAAATAGTGGTAAGAACATAACGCCAATACCTGAAGAGCTTTGGACCCTTCCACAACATGTGTAAGAGGTCACCAGTGTGGCCATTGCATTTTGGGCACAACGGAGTATCTCTAATCCCCCACTTGTGTAGTCGGGCCGGGGTCCTGTACACCCGATGTAGTAGGTAAAGGTGAGATAGTCTCTGCGAGGCAGAAACCGACACCAAAGGTGCAGATGTTAGGCAAAGTTCCCAGGTGTCTCCATCAATGGGACCCAAGTCTCGTTCCCAACCCCTTCTACAGGGAAGCTTACTAGTGTTGTGTGTGGCGTTAAGCAGTCTCACATATAATCTCAATATCATGCCCTTTCTCTCATCTATGAATAGTACATCACTCATCAGGGGGTGCGTTATCACCACCAGTATAGACAGTCTGCTCTCACACTGAAGCGCATGGTGCAGTTGGAGGTATTTAAAAAATTGATGCCTGTGAAGGGAAAATTCTTCCCTGAGATCAGAGAATGATTTTAGAACAGTACCATTGTATAACTGTGTGATGTAATGTATGCCTGCGTCCTTCCAAGTGCGAAAGTCCTACAATTTGAGGAGCTCTTTAAAGTACTTGTTCCTCCATATGGGAGTGAATGGACATACCCCCCTGATGTGTAGAAGAGACCGGATATATTTCCATAATGTGTTTAGCAAGGTTACAGTGGGGAGATTATTCTGCAAATGTGTAAACCCTGACTACAAATGTGCTATTGCTGGAAGACTAGAAACACTAGGAACCAGTAAGGATGGAATAGGGTCGGAGTCATCCTCCGCTCACCAATTACCTAGATGTTGCAACTGTGAGGCTATAAAATAGTATCTAGCGTGTGGCACAGCCATGCCACCCTGGTCTTTAGCTAGTTGTAGGGAGTGCAGGCTAATTCGAGCTGGTTTGTTACCCCAGATCAAATCCCTAAACTGACTATCAATTTGGGTGAACCATCTGTGCTTTATCCATATTGGGGAGTTATGAAATATATAGAAGAGTTGGGGGGCCCAAACCATCTTACTTAAATTTACTCTGCCAGTAACCGATAGAGGTAGTTTTTTCCAAGCAGAGCTTTTCAGTCGGAACTTCCGAAGCAGCGGTGTCAGGTTCAACTCAAGGTATTGGTCGGGGTCCGTGGTCACTTGGATGCCTAAATAGTGGAATTCCTTAACTACCATCACGGCCCCTGCACATGCAGACAAGGGCCGTAGCATAGGGTCTAGGGGCATAAGTACCTACTTACTCCAATTAATGCTAAAACCCGACAGCTGTCCGAAGTCAGCTATCAGACTCATCGCATTTTGCAAGGAACTATCAGTATCCCCTAGGTAGATCAGAGTATCATCTGCATAAAGGGAAATTACATCCTGTCTAAGTCCCCTCTGGAAGCCAATAATGGATCGTGAGGCTCTGAAGTGTATAGCCAGAGGCTCCAAAGCAAGGGAAAACAGCAGGGGCGACAAAGGGCACCCCTGACGTGTGCCCCTATGAAGTCTGAAGGACTCTGACACATCCCTGTTGATGCGTATTCTCGCGGTTCGGGAATTATACAGCAGTTGGACCCATTTCAGAAAACTGGATGAAGGTGAAAGAGAAGACAAAGACCTCTGTTCTGGAGAGTATTCCAGAAAAGGATCCGGAAAATACTCCCTAGTGGACCATGAAAAACAAGAAACTCAGAGTTCCATGCTCCACACTAATGGTCCAAAAGGAGGGATCACTTCGGGGAAACTTTTTCTTTTTTCCTTAATGACCACATTGTTTATTTTAATGCTCATAATCATAGGACACTGTTGGTTAGATAATTCTAACAGACCAAAAAGAAGTATGGAAGACAATTTTAGTGGTAAAATGCCGCTGCTTAAATTTAAATATGCTTATGCTCAAAAATCAGGATATGAAAAATGTTGGATATGTAGTAAACTCCATCCTAGCACTGCTAGGATCCCCCTAATGGCAGTACCTCTAAACTTCACCCCTCTCCTAAACGGCACAACACCTGTCATCCTTACAAATGTCACAAGAAAGCTTTCAGATAATACCCTTACTTTCCAAATTATTGGTAGAAGTCATTCCCCAGACTGGTGTTTTAGGTTGGGAAACTCCACAAAGGGAGCTGAAGTGTGCCAACTAGGGATGAGCTTCGTGTTCGAGTCGAACATACGTTCGACTCGAACATCGGCTGTTCGATCGTTCGACGAAGATCGAACGATTTGGGCCGTTCGCGCCAAATTCGAGTGACGCGAACGGCCCACAATGCACTACGCCATCGCAGTGTCATCCAGGCGCTGTGATTGGCCAAGCATGCACTGTGACCCCGCATGCTTGGCCAATCACAGCGCCGGCAGCGAGGAGAGCAATGATTGGCCACAGGCAGGATGCCTGTGGCCAATTATTGCTGAGGGTGTTTAGTACACGCCCCACACTATAAAAGGCCGCCAGCACGGCGGCCTAGTGTAGTGTGTTCCGGAGCAGGGATAGAGCAGCATAGGCAGGGACAGTGACTTTTATTTCTTTCTTGCTTAACCTGGATTCCTTTAGTTTAGGGAAAGAGAAGGATAGGTAGGGAGAGTGTCAGTGTGTTTTGTGCTTGTGCTATATTGTGCTTAAAAAAAACATTTTTTCTAGGGACAGAAAACTGTAGGTAGGGAGAGTGTGTCAGTTTCTTTCACTGTCAAAGTCCTTGTTTCCAGGGACCTGGAAGGACAGTGAGTGAATTCTCCTTGTGCTAAATTGTGCTTAAAAAAAACATTTTTTCTTGGGACAGAAAACTGTAGGTAGGGAGAGTGTGTCAGTTTCTTTCACTGTCAAAGTCCTTGTTTCCAGGGACCTGGAAGGACAGTGAGTGAATTCTCCTTGTGCTAAATTGTGCTTAAAAAAAACATTTTTTCTAGGGACAGAAAACTGTAGGTAGGGAGAGTGTGTCAGTTTCTTTCACTGTCAAAGTCCTTGTTTCCAGGGACCTGGAAGGACAGTGAGTGAATTCTCCTTGTGCTAAATTGTGCTTAAAAAAAACATTTTTTCTAGGGACAGAAAACTGTAGGTAGGGAGAGTGTGTCAGTTTCTTTCACTGTCAAAGTCCTTGTTTCCAGGGACCTGGAAGGACAGTGAGTGAATTCTCCTTGTGCTAAATTGTGCTTAAAAAAAACATTTTTTCTAGGGACAGAAAACTGTAGGTAGGGAGAGTGTGTCAGTTTCTTTCACTGTCAAAGTCCTTGTTTCCAGGGACCTGGAAGGACAGTGAGTGAATTCTCCTTGTGCTAAATTGTGCTTAAAAAAAACATTTTTTCTAGGGACAGAAAACTGTAGGTAGGGAGAGTGTGTCAGTTTCTTTCACTGTCAAAGTCCTTGTTTCCAGGGACCTGGAAGGACAGTGAGTGAATTCTCCTTGTGCTAAATTGTGCTTAAAAAAAACATTTTTTCTAGGGACAGAAAACTGTAGGTAGGGAGAGTGTGTCAGTTTCTTTCACTGTCAAAGTCCTTGTTTCCAGGGACCTGGAAGGACAGTGAGTGAATTCTCCTTGTGCTAAATTGTGCTTAAAAAAAACATTTTTTCTAGGGACAGAAAACTGTAGGTAGGGAGAGTGTGTCAGTTTCTTTCACTGTCAAAGTCCTTGTTTCCAGGGACCTGGAAGGACAGTGAGTGAATTCTCCTTGTGCTAAATTGTGCTTAAAAAAAACATTTTTTCTAGGGACAGAAAACTGTAGGTAGGGAGAGTGTGTCAGTTTCTTTCACTGTCAAAGTCCTTGTTTCCAGGGACCTGGAAGGACAGTGAGTGAATTCTCCTTGTGCTAAATTGTGCTTAAAAAAAACATTTTTTCTAGGGACAGAAAACTGTAGGTAGGGAGAGTGTGTCAGTTTCTTTCACTGTCAAAGTCCTTGTTTCCAGGGACCTGGAAGGACAGTGAGTGAATTCTCCTTGTGCTAAATTGTGCTTAAAAAAACATTTTTTCTAGGGACAGAAAACTGTAGGTAGGGAGAGTGTGTCAGTTTCTTTCACTGTCAAAGTCCTTGTTTCCAGGGACCTGGAAGGACAGTGAGTGAATTCTCCTTGTGCTAAATTGTGCTTAAAAAAAACATTTTTTCTAGGGACAGAAAACTGTAGGTAGGGAGAGTGTGTCAGTTTCTTTCACTGTCAAAGTCCTTGTTTCCAGGGACCTGGAAGGACAGTGAGTGAATTCTCCTTGTGCTAAATTGTGCTTAAAAAAAACATTTTTTCTAGGGACAGAAAACTGTAGGTAGGGAGAGTGTGTCAGTTTCTTTCACTGTCAAAGTCCTTGTTTCCAGGGACCTGGAAGGACAGTGAGTGAATTCTCCTTGTGCTAAATTGTGCTTAAAAAAAACATTTTTTCTAGGGACAGAAAACTGTAGGTAGGGAGAGTGTGTCAGTTTCTTTCACTGTCAAAGTCCTTGTTTCCAGGGACCTGGAAGGACAGTGAGTGAATTCTCCTTGTGCTAAATTGTGCTTAAAAAAAACATTTTTTCTAGGGACAGAAAACTGTAGGTAGGGAGAGTGTGTCAGTTTCTTTCACTGTCAAAGTCCTTGTTTCAAGGGACAGAGAAGGACACCTGAAGGTAGCCCTTATTGCTTTTTTCCCATCTCCCTGCAGGCCATCTATTAGAATGTCTGGAAGGCAAACAAGGAGAGGCAGACAGTCAGGAGGCAATAAAAGAGGGCAAGCAGGCTCTGTGTCTGGGGGCAACAGTGCTGGTCGTGGACGCGGTGCATTGTCATCAGCACATGGCCATGGGACACGCTTGTCCTTCTTTTCGGCAGCTGGACATGTTGAGCCACATCATGCCGAAGACTTGGTAGAGTGGATGACCAAGCCCTCCTCCTCCTCCTCATCCTCTCTCACCCAGGCTCAGGGTACTGGAAAAGCAGCTGCCAAAGCGTCCTCTTCCCTGGTATCAATGTCAGACTCATCATCAGTCACTCCTTCCCTAGACCCACCATGTCCTCCTCCTGAGGAGTCCCCCGAACTGTTTCAGCACAGTGTTGGGTACATGCTCCAGGAGGATGCCCAGCGTTTCGAAGGGTCTGATGATGAAACCCAGCTAGAGGAAGGCAGTAGCGTGAGAGCAGACAGAGGGGATGCTCAAGAAGGACACCAATCTGGCAGTCATGTTCCAGCAGCTGCAGCATACTGCCAGATTGGCTCCAGTGATGAGGAGGGAGGTGATGATGAGGTCACTGACTCCACGTGGGTGCCTAATAGGAGAGAGGAGGAGGAGGAGGATGAGGAGGAGGCACATCTCCAACGAGGCAGGATGCCCTTTGGTGGCCAGCGTAAGGGCAGTACACCGACGGAATCACACCGCAGAGCTCCGCCTGTGCAGGGCGCTGCCTCTGCCCGTCATTCAAAAAGTTCTTTGGTGTGGGCCTTTTTTGAGGCTAGTGCATCAGATCGCACAGCTGCTGTTTGCAACATATGTCTCAAGCGTATATCGCGTGGCCAAAACATCAGCCGCTTGGGTACCACATGCCTGACCAGACATATGTTGACCTGCCATGCAGCTCGTTGGCAAGCCTACCTGAAAGACCCACACCAAAGAACAAAGCGGACCTCTCCTTGCACCGCATCAGCTGGGATCTCCAACCCCACTATAACTTCAGTCCTCTCTGAAACATGCACTGAGAGGAATGAAGGTGTAGAATTAGGTGTGTCACAGCCAAGTACTTGCGGCCACTCTGCTAGCAGTACACCGACGTCCGATTCTAGCAGGCAAATTTCCCTGCCCCAGCTGCTGGACCGTCGAAAGAAGTTCACTCCCAGCCATCCACATGCCCAGCGGTTGAATGCTAGCTTGGCTAAATTGCTAGCGCTTCAACTGCTGCCTTTTCAGTTGGTAGACTCGGCCCCCTTCCGTGAGTTTGTGCAATGTGCGGTTCCTCAGTGGCAGGTTCCCAAACGCCACTTTTTCTCACGGAAGGCTATTCCGGCTCTCTACCGGCATGTGGAAGGCAATGTCTTGGCCTCGCTGGACAGGGCGGTCAGCGGTAAGGTGCATATTACCGCTGACTCATGGTCCAGCAGGCATGGACAGGGACGTTACCTTTCTTTCACGGCCCATTGGGTCACTCTTTTGGCAGCTGGGAAGGATGCAGGACAAGGTGCAGTAGTGTTGGAGGTTGTCCCACCGCCACGCCTCCAAAATGCTACTACTGGTTGTGACACACCTCTCTCCTCCACCCCCTCCTCTTCTTCTTCCTCCATGGCCTCTTCCTGTGGTTTGTCCTATGAACCAGCGGTGCTCCGTAGCCGTTCACGGGGCTACGCAAGTACGCAGGCAAAAAGATGCCATGCCGTGCTTGCACTGGTGTGTTTGGGGGACAGAAGCCACACTGGGGCAGAGGTCCTGTCTGCTCTGCAGGGCCAGGCCGAGAGGTGGTTGACGCCACGCCAGCTTAAGCCAGGAATGGTGGTTTGCGACAATGGCACCAACCTCCTCTCCGCCCTCCGACAGGGACAACTGACCCATGTGCCCTGTGTGGCTCACGTCCTTAACCTGGTGGTGCAGCGGTTCTTGGGCAGGTACCCGGGCTTACAGGATGTCCTGAGGCAGGCCAGGAAAGTCTGTGTGCATTTCCGCAGATCTTATAATGCCAGTGCTCGCCTGGCTGAGCTGCAAAAGGAGTTGAACCTGCCCAAGAACCGCCTTATATGTGACATGCCCACCAGGTGGAACTCAACGTTGGCCATGCTGCAGCGGCTGCACACGCAGCAGAGGGCCATCAATGAGTACCTGTGCGACTACGGCACCAGGACAGGGTCAGGGGAGCTTGTTTTTTTTTCTCCACGCCAGTGGGGCATGATCAGGGATGCATGCACTGTCCTGGCACCATTTGAGGAGGCCACGAGGATGGTGAGCAGTGACAGTGCATGCATCAGTGACACTGTACCTCTTGTCCACCTGTTGGAGCACACGCTGCGTGGAATAATGGACAGGGCACTTGAGGCAGAACAGAGGCAGGAAGAGGAGGACTTCCTTGCCTCTCAAGGCCCCCTTTACCCAGACAGTGTTCCTTCTGTCCCACCCATCGCACAGGAAGAGGAGGAGGAGGAGGAGGAGGAGGAGGAGGAGGATTGTGTCAGCATGGAGGTGGAGGCTGGCACTCAGCATCATCAGCAGCAGTCTTTTAGGGATGATTTACAGTCCCAAGAAACCAGTGGACTTGTACGTGGCTGGGAGGAGGTGGCTGCGGATCATGTCGTCCTTAGTGACCCAGAGGACTCCGGAGCGAATGCCTCAGCAAACCTACGCTGCATGGCCTCCCTGATCCTGCAAAGTCTGCGGAAGGATCCTCGTATTCTTCGGATCAAGGAGAGGGACCATTACTGGCTGGCCACTCTCCTTGATCCACGGTACAAGGGTAAGGTTGCGGACCTTATGTTACCGTCGCAGAGGGAGCAGGGGATGAGACAACTCCGGGAGGCCTTGCAGAAAGGTCTGTGCAACGCGTTCCCAGAGACTGGGAGGTTACAAACTCCTGGTCCTGGACAACGAGTTGCTGAGGCTTCGGCCAGTCAAAGAAGGAGCGGTGGGGAAGGTGGCCGTCTGACCGATGCGTTCAGACAATTCTTTAGTCCGCAGCCCCAAAGTATGATCGGTTCCAGCAACCATCGCCAGCGTCTGATAAACATGGTGCAGGAATATCTAGGGGTAAGGTCAGACTTGGACACCTTCCCCACCGAAAATCCTCTGGCTTACTGGGTCTTGAGGATGGATCACTGGCCAGAGCTTGCACAGTATGCAATTGAGCTACTGGCCTGTCCTGCATCCAGCGTTCTTTCGGAACGCACATTCAGTGCTGCTGGAGGATTTGTCACGGATCACAGGGTGCGCCTGTCCACCGACTCGGTTGATCGACTGACTTTCATCAAGATGAACCAGTCTTGGATCACCACCAGCTACCACACACCTGATGCTGATATAACATACTAATTGATTTTAACATGTCACATCCCTTCAAGACTGATGCTGATGCTGAGTGCCTGTGCTGTTATGTTGACTGGCTATCCTCCTCCTCCGAGTCCTCAATGATACGATTGATGATGATAGCTTGGAAGATCATTTTTGTTTATGGGTGCCGCCACCAGTGGCTAAGGCCCAATTTTTCAGCCCCTGTTTTACAGGGGCGTGTAATTACAATTTTTTTAGCAATAATTTGCCATAGGGCTCATTGCTGTGCTCCAAGTACAGTATCTGTGAGGGGTTGGAGTGTTGTGGCACCAGTGCCTAAGGCCCAATTTTTCAGCCCCTGTTTAACAGGGGCGTGTCATTACAATTTTTGAAGCAATACTTTGCAACAGGGCTCATTGCTGTGCTCCAAGTACAGTATCTGTGAGGGGTTGTAGTGTTGTGCCACCAGTGCCTAAGGCCCAATTTTTCAGCCCCTGTTCAACAGGGGCATGCAATTACAATTCTTGATCTAATAATTCACAGCAGGGTCCATTGCTGCACCCACCAAGAGTAACTCTGAGGGCTTACAGTCTTGTGGCAACGCCACCACCACCACCACCACGAAAGGCCCAATTTTTCAGCCCCTGTTCAAAAGGGGCATGTAATTACAATTCTTGATCTAATAATTCACAGCAGGGCCCATTGCTGCACCCACCAAGAGTAACTGTCAGGGCTTACAGTGTTGTGGCACCAGCACCACCATCAAAGCCCCAATTTTTACTACCACTGTTCAACAATTATATGTAATTAAAATTCCTGATATAATAGTTGACAGCAGGGCGTTCCAGCACCAACCAAGAGTAACTGAGTGCTTACAGTGTTGTGCCAACACCAACAACTAAGGGGCCTATTTCTGCAGAGTATATACGGCAGGTCCCTACTTTCAAACATCCAACTTACAAACGACTCCTACTTGCAAACGAAAGAAGACAACAGGAAGTGAGAGGAAATCTACCCCTAGAAAGGAAAATTCTCTCCTGTAAGAATAAATATGGGAGAAAGGGGTCTCATCTGTACTGATGCTTTATCAGCAATCCTTGTTTCAAGAAAAACACCACATTTCAAAAACAGTTGTCATTGGGACGGAAAGTGAGGTGAAATGTTCTGAACAGGGGCACAGACAGCAAAACAAATGTTACAGGGGTGATAACCCTTACCTATGTTTCCCAAAAAGTTTAAAAATAGATTTTTGGGCTGGAGCTACACTTCAACAATGTACCTGTTCAAAATTACAAACAGATTCTACATAAGAACAAACCTACAGTCCCTGTCTTGTATGCACCGCCTGTATACGGCTGTTCAGAGTATATAGGGCCTTTTTTATTTTATGTGCGGGGTTCCCCTTAATATCCATACAAGACCCAAAGGGGCTGGTAATGGGCTGGGGTAGGGGGGGGGGGTCATGGGGTAGCTATGCCATTTTTCTTAAAGAATTTCATCCATATTACCTGGACCAGACATTACATTAAAGCCGCAAGCAGTTTTAAATGGCTTTTTTTTCCTTTAGAAGTGTCATTTTGTGCAGGGACAGTTCTAAACACGGGAACACGTGGCACTTCACAGGCATACTTTAGACACCCCCCAGGTACGATATTTAAAGGAATATTTGACTTTTTTTTTTTCACTTTATGCATCATTAAAATGACTGCTCCCGAAAAACCACTGTTTTTAAAACTTCTTTTTGCATTGATACATGTCCCCTGGTGCAGAACCCGGGTTCCCAAACCTTATTTATGACAATAACATGCATAATAGTTGTTATAATTAGCACTTTAGAATTCGAACGTTCGCATCCATTGTATTTAATAGGGTTCTAATGTTCGTTCGAACTTTCGGTCCGTTCGCGGGTTCTGGTGCGAACCGAACCCGGGGGTGTTCGGCTCATCACTAGTGCCAACAAGCTACAATTAACTTTTCAATGACTTTAATTGAAAGCCCTTTCTTTCACACTTCAGAACCTGCCCTAAACACCACTCTAATAAACTTTCTTAACTCCAGTTCCACTTCCACAGTAGGAAAATTATTGTCAAGTTTAACCTTTTCTGGTTTTTCTGATGAAATGATGACAATATTCAACAAACGACCTTTAGCTCTAGGAAACAGTATTTATATTTGTTGTGGAAAAAGTTGTCACCCTTGGATCCCCACTGAACCCCAAGGATGGTGTTATCTTGTATCCCTAGTCCCCATTATGGACATAGTAGGAGATAGCAAGGGAACACACCTCCTTGAAGCTAGCATGCATCCTAGGTACCCCCTCAAACACCGAAATAAAAGGGAGTTATTTTTCGAAAAAGATATGGCTTGGGCCTGGTTCTCTTCCTGGACAGGTTGGGGGATAGATTTAATAAAAAGGCTTAATAATTATACAAATATTATAGATGATGTATTGGTGAAGAATTCTGATGATATTACTAGTTTAAACATTGAAACTAGAGCAATCAGAAAACAATTAGAACTTCATGATCTTGCTATTGAAGGCATGAGTGCTGTACTCACTGGCCTGTGCTGCACTTGGATCCACAACACATCTGTTGAGATTCCTGATTACTATGATGTAATTGCCCAACATAGGTAAGAGGTAAATAAATTGCAACAGGAGGCGAGGGATATCGCGAGGGATATCGCGAAAACATGGAGCCCCTTTGGAGAGGGAGGATTTGGGGTCACAGGTATTCTCTAATTTCTCAGACAAATGGCTATAACAGTAGTAATGGTGTTAATCTTCATTCTACTGTCATAAATACTGTTGTATTTAAATTAATTGTCTGGGTAATTGGAAAGATCACTAGTAAAAAGAGACAGGGTTCTAAGGAAACAATCTTGATGATGTCCACGGTACATACTAAACAAAAATGGTATAATGAATAATCTAATGATCAAAAGGAGGGGTTGTAAGGTATGAACCAATATGAACTAATAATCATGATTGAAATTCTTCTTAAATATATATGTTGAAATATATGTATTAGTACAGAATATGTTTTTCTGAAGTGTAAAGCAGGATGTGACTTTGTGGTCAAGCCTATCTTTCTTCTTCTTTAACTGACAGATATATATATTTAGGTTGACATGTGACTTTGTGGTTAAGCTTACTCCTAGAAAAAGTTCTTATCTCTCTTCTGCTTTAACTGCCAGTTTTTTTTTTCCACCTCAGACTCAACCATAGCAAGAGACTTGGTCAAATTTTATACTCGCTCATATCGTCTCTATTTCAGTTTCGCATCATTTGTGGTTTTCTTTATTTCCTTTCGCTTCCTTTTAAAAAAAAAAAAAATTATATTATTAATTGTTCATGCAAACACACTATACAACCTTTTACACTTGTTTATTAGTACACCCCACCCCTTACCCTTCCCCACCCCTTTCCCCGGCCTCTCTTATTCAGTATCTCTCCGTTTCCTACTATCTCTTTGTTTATGTCCTTGATATATTTTTCCCCCTCCTCTTCATCTCTAATAATTTCTTGTTCCACTATTAGGTTTATATTGTCTATTGTTGTTCATTTTATATTTTATTTTATATTATGAATTATGTATTATGTGTTATGCCTTATGCCCCCATTATAACTGCCAGGTTGACCGCATTGACGTATAATGTTCTTATCTTCCTGTTTCAAATGTCAGACACATGTTTAGACTGACCGCAATGACGTATGTTAAATGACCACTTCTGCAAAAAACCTAAAACCTGTTAGAATCTATTTTTGTTTAACTCATGATGTATTTGCTTATTGCCGATTGGTCCATACGAGGGAGGCAACTTTCCTTGTTATGCATAAAAAGACATGTTGCCAATAAACCAATATATTCTTGTATATTCATTCACTGTGTAAAGGTGTCTTGAATATCCGACCATCAGAGAGTCACTTTCACAGATCCTGAGTCCAGCTCGAGCCAAGAGGGTCCAACAGAACCAGTACCTTTCAGACTGACCCACCCCAAATCTAGTCAGGACCTCCCAAAGATAGGACCATTCAACGTTATCGAACGCTTTTGCCGCATCCAATGAGAAGATGGCCCTATTGCCGGTGTTATCAGTGGGGACCTGTAAATTAAGAAATAGTCTACGCAAATTTTGAGATGTGGATCTAGTTGGTATAAAACTAGATTGATCTTTGTGAATCACTTGACGTATACATTTGGCCAATCTGTTCGCCAGGACCCTGGCGAGCAGCTTGACATCAAACGTGAGCAAAGAAATGGGCCGATATGAGTCCGGAGACAAAGGATCCTTACCGGGTTTCAGCAGGACCACTATAATAGCTTCAGTCATAGAGGGAGGGAGAGTCCCAGATTCAAACGCCTGGTTGTAAACTTTCAGGAGAATTGCCAGAATTTGTGTAGAGTACCGCTTATACACTTCCGACAGAAGGCCGTCAGAACCCGGCGCCCGTCCGTTTTGTGCATGAGCCAATGCCTCCAATAGTTCATCTTCTGACAGGGGTGCATTAAGCTGGGCTGAATCCGAGTCGGATAAGCAGGGGATGGGATACCTATCCAAAAACGAACAGAGCTCGTCACGGGAAGGGCTGACCTTAGAAGAATAGACATCATGAAAAAATGTTTTAAATACCTCCATTATAGCGGGAGTGGAGTGACACCATGTGCATCAGCCACAGCCACTATATGTGAGGAAGATTGTTGTGATTTGGCCAGCAGGGCCAACATGTGACCTGTGTTTTCCCCCTCCTCAAAGTGACTTTGTGCTAGAAAGAAGCGTTTATTTTCTGCCAGCTGCAAGGACAGGTCCTTGAGCAGAGATTGGGCAGCCAGCCAGGACCGTTTGGTATCCTCCGTGGGGTCAGCTATATATTTAACCTCAGAGCACCGAGCCTCCTCCAAAACCGAAGCCTCCCATTCTTTAGTAGAAGTCTTAATTTGGCGTATTACTTGAATGAACTGGCCACGTAAATATGCTTTTGCAGTTTCCCAGACCACACCTATATTTGCAGAGCCTATATTATGTTCAAAAAAGATCGTGAGTAGTTCAGGTATCAGATCAGGGGTTGGAATGAGTGATAACCAGAAGGGATTAAGTTTCCATAAGGTGTTTCCTCTGACCGCCCCCATCCGTAAATCAACCGAGAGGGGAGAATGATCCATCTGTCTAGGGTGATATTGAGAGGAGTCCAGTAATGACAGAAGAGGATCGTTCCCCAATCCCAGATCAATTCTGGATAGACCTCCTATTGAGGCTGACTGGCATGAGAAAACCCTGGCCTCTGGGTTACGCAGCCTCCACACATCCGTCAGGCCCATCTCCAACAGGAGACGAGCTAACGGGGTAGGCCCCTGTCGTCCCTGCGCACCGTTCCCAATCCGGGCACGAAGTTTGTCCCTCTCTTGGTCCAGGTAATTATTAAAGTCCCCTAGGACCAACACTGGTACCCCCGAAAAGTGAGACATAAAGTCTGCCAACGTTTTGAGGAGACCGGCTGAGAAGGGGGGGGGGAATGTACAATCCTGCCAAAATGCATTTTGTTCCATATACGGAGCACAGTAGAAAAATAAAGCGACCATCTGGATCAATCTTAACTTCTATAGCTGAGAACTGCGTGCCACGTTTAACCAGAAGATTCACTGTCTTAGAGCAAATTGTGGGGTGGAGGTCGGGGAGAAGTGAGTCTCCTGGAGGCATACTATATCCGCATTAATACGCTTCATTGTGCGCAACACAGCCAATCGTTTAACAGGATTATTCAAACCCCTGACATTCCATGACAAAAATCTGGTCACCTTAGACATTTCAGCAGCATCACAATAACAGCAAGGATATCATATAGTGTTATAGGGCGATTTGAAAACAATAGGGGGCAACACACATGAAAATATGGCATGTCCCAATGGGATGGAAGAAAAAATGTAAAAAAATTGGAACAGCAATACATGAGAGTATCTAGCAATCTTTCCATGGACCGTACTGGGCACAAGTAAACTATATGAGGAGCAGTGACCGTAGTAGGCAGTAGAGAAATCATCAGTGGAGATCCTTCCATAGAGCAGGGAGAAAAAAAACATAAAATAAGAGGAACAAAACAAATAACCGGCCAACATGGCCAACTTGTGTTGCCTAAGAGCAGTAGGAGGTCTGGACCAGACCATCTTGGGGGTAACAGTGGAAGCGCACGTTAGTCTTAACAACTTCTCAACAGCAAGAATACAACAACTTTCTCCGCCTTGGCAAGTAGAAATGAACGATTAAAGGTGCCTAATAAAGGAGTCTACTATCCCTGCAGGGCGTTGGTTGCGAGCTTCCCGGATCAGTCTTTCTTCCCGATCCAGCCATTGTGTGGCAGCCGATGGCAAATCAAAAAAGTGCACTGAGCCCAGGTGGGCAGGATACAGCATGGCATATTTGAGATCCAGGGACTGGAGGCGGCGTTTAATGTCCATGAATTGTGCGCATTGTCTCTGCAGCTCAGCAGAGAAATCAGGAAAAAAAAAAATCTTAGCGTTATCAATTCTTAGGGCCTCTGGTTTGGTCCTGGCATTCTGGAGGACAGCGTCCCTGTCCTTGTAGTGCAGGAGTTTGAGGAGGAAAGGCCTGGGGGGGGCTCCTGGCTGCGGAGGCCGGGCCGGAACTCTGTGTGCTCTCTCCACAGAAAACATGGGGGTGAACACCTCTCTGCCGAATGCTGCAATCAACCATTTTTCAATAAAGTCAACTGGGTTCTTTCCCTCCATTCTTTCAGGGAGCCCAATCACCCTGACATTATTTCTTCTCATTCTGTTCTCTAATTCCTCCAAACGGGATGAATGCTGTGTAAGGAGATGGTTGTTGTATGACATATCTCTCTGCATGAGCGCCATGTCATCTTCCACAGAGCTCACTCTTCCTTCCAATGCAGAGGTCCTCTCTCTCAGTTTTTGGGTGTCCTGCCTCAGAAATGACAGTTCTGCTCTCACCCCCTTAATCTCGGCGGCCAGAGAGACATTACAGTTATTCACTGCTGCTAGGATGTCACTGAGCAAGGGTTCTCCCTCAGAGGATGGGCTGATGGGGATTTGAGGCCTAGTGGCACCCCCCTCAGGAGTACTCACTGCGTCCCAAGCGAGTCCCGATCCGCTGGCATCTTCCAATGGCACGTGTGTCATCAGCCTCAGATGAGCCACCGGACGAATCCGCCGGAGCATCAGAGTGTGTATTAGGCTCCAGATTGAGGGAGAAGAACTTTGCCGCAGCCGCCTTGTGTGTTTCCTTAGCAGAGCGCTGTGCCTGGGCGCCATTTTGAGTCATGCTGTCTGCGGTCCGGACTGCGTTCTGCCGTCTCACGCCTGACATCTGGCAGGTAGGTAGTGTATAAGGAGCTAGGGACACCCAGGGAGGTTTCCGGTTTCTGACAATCCTTGATTGCAGTGATGTAGGGTAATCGTTCAGGATGATATCGCGGATTTTCGGTGGAGAGATCTGAATGTGCGTCCGTCTACATCCGCTGCCTGGCCACGCCCCCAGTTGATAATTATTTGATCATGCAACACTGCACCCAAATTAGTTTTATATATTTTTTGAGGCAGCTAGAGCTTTCTTTTTGACAATTTTTAATAATCCCTTATGTGTTTTATTTTATTTTTTATATATATAACTTTATAATAAAGATGAAAAAAAGTTAGAAAAATTATATAAAAACATACAAAAAATAAATAAATGGAAACACCGTATAAAAAGCTCCAAAATTACCTTTTTTATGGAAAGTACAGTCAGGTCGACAAATATTGGGACATTGACACAATTCTAATCTTTTTGGCTCTATACACCACCACTATGGATTTGAAATGGAACGAATAAGATGTGCTTTAACTGCAGACTTTCAGCTTTAATTTGAGGGTATTTGCATCCAAATCAGGTGAACGGTGTAGGAATTACAACAGTTTGTATATGTGCCTCCCACTTTTTAAGGTACCAAAAGTAATGGGACAATTGGCTGCTCAGCTGTTCCATGGCCAGGTGTGTGTTATTCCCTCATTATCCCATTTACAAGGAGCAGATAAAAGGTCATTTCAAGTGTGCTATTTGCATTTGGAATCTGTTGCTGTCAACTCACAATATGAGATCCAAAGAGCTGTCACTATCAGTGAAGCAAGCCATCATTAGGCTGAAAAAACAAAACAAACCCATCAAAGAGATAGCAAAAACCTTAGGTGTGGCCAAATCAAATGGAACATCCTTAAAAAGAAAGAACGCACCAGTGAACTCAGCAACACCAAAAGACCCGGAAGACCACGGAAAACAACTGTGGTGGATGGCCAAAGAATTCTTTCCCTGGTGAAGAAAACACCCTTCACAACAGTTGGTTTAGATCAAGAACACTCTCCAGGAGGTAGGTGTATGTGTGGAAAAGTCAACAATCAAGAGAAGACTTCACCAGAGTGAATACAGAGGGTTCTCCACAAGATGTAAACCATTGGTGAGCCTCAAAAACAGGAAGGCCAGATTAGAGTTTGCCAAACAACATCTAAAAAAGCCTTCACAGTTCTGGAACAACATCCTATGGACAGATGAGACCAAGATCAACTTGTACCAGAGTGATGGGAAGAGAAGAGTATGGAGAAGGAAAGGAACTGCTCATGATCAAAAGCATACCACCTCATCAGTGAAGCATGGTGGTGGTAGTGTCATGACGTGGGCATGTATGGCTGCCAATGGAACTGGTTCTCTTGTATTTATTGATGATGTGACTGCTGACAAAAGCAGCAGGATGAATTCTGAAGTGTTTCGGGCAATATTATCTGCTCATATTCAGCCAAATGCTTCAGAACTCATTGGATGGCGCTTCACAGTGCAGATGGACAATGACCCGAAGCATACTGCATAAGCAACCAAAGAGTTTTTTAAGGGAAAGAAGTGGAATGTTATGCAATGGCCAAGTCAATGACCTGACCTGAATCCGATTGAGCATGCATTTCACTTGCTGAAGACAAAACTGAAGGGAAAATGCCCCAAGAACAAGCAGGAACTGAAGACAGTTGCAGTAGAGGCCTGGCAGAGCATCACCAGGGATGAAACCCAGCGTCTGGTGATGTCTATGCATTCCAGACTTCAGGCTGTAATTGACTGCAAAGGATTTGCAACCAAGTATTAAAAAGTGAAAGTTTGATTTCTGATTGTTAATCTGTCCCATTACTTTTGGTCCCTTAAAAAGTGGGAGGCACATATACAAACTGTTGTAATTCCTACACTGTTCACCTGATTTGGATGTAAATACCCTCAAGTTAAAGCTGAAAGTCTGCAGTTAAAGCACATCTTGTTTGTTCCATTTCAAATCCATTGTGGTGG
Source organism: Rana muscosa (assembly GCA_029206835.1). Classification (NCBI taxonomy): domain Eukaryota; kingdom Metazoa; phylum Chordata; class Amphibia; order Anura; family Ranidae; genus Rana; species Rana muscosa. The sequence continues at coordinate 698,907,914 of CM055117.1, read as the reverse complement.
TGTATAGAGCCAAAAATATTAGAATTGTGTCGATGTCCCAATATTTATGGACCTGACTGTATATACCCCAAGGTGAAAATATAGAAAATAGGATATGGCGCCAATAAATGATATATGACAACAAGTGCAGCTCCAAAATTAGTAAAACTAATAACCAGTGATTGACAATAAAAAGGGCGCAACAAGTATTTGCATAGGTCTCAACAATAAAAAATATATATATTCAAAGTGCAACAAAAGTCCAAGCTTAGTGCAAATAATAAATTCACAGTCTATCAAAACTTTAAAGCAATGCTATATTCGGGTCTTCTATCCTCCAACACTGTGCCTTAAAGGAAAGTGCAGCGTGCATATACAAAGTGCTTCATCCGAAGTGACATTCAAATGTGCTCACCAAAATCTCTATGGCCATAAATGACCATCGGGCATATAAAGGGTTCTTTACTCAGGGTCCTCCCTCTTGCGAACCTCTCCCGGGATATGATCAATCCTCAATCAAAATCAAATGAACCTGCTCTCCATTCGTTTTAAAGAACTTCTGTATTTCCCATAATTTGGTCCTTCAATCTGCAAAGTTTAAGGCTTCACCGCAATGAGCCACAAGGAAGCAGAGATAGTGTAATACCGTCTTTAAGCCCTGGTTCACACTGGTGCGTTTTGACATGCGATTTGGCATGTCAAATCGCATGTCAAAACTACGATATTTGCCGCGAATTGCCGGCAATGGCACCGTCCTAATCGGTGCGATGCCGCATCTGCGGTGCTACACCAATTTCAAAAAGTAGTTTCTGTACTACTTTTTCAATTTCGGCCGCGATTTACATTGACATCTGTGCAGAAACCCGCACGATATCTTTGTAATCGCGGCTGAAATCGGGACTGCCAGCGAGAGTGAAATCGTGCGAGTTCAGCTGAACTCGCACGGCTTCACTCCTGCAGCCCAGTGTGAACCTGGGCTTAAAGGCATTTAAAGAATATGGAAACCCAACATTTCATATTCCTGATATCTTCCTGCTGTACCATGTTCTGCACTTGTATGAAAAAGTATCCTGGTCTCTTTGTATTGCTTTCTCAATGAAATCCTCAATGTCCCTGCCAGTCCCTCCGCTTTCCTATTAAAAACTGACCATGTTAAACAGAATAGCACAGCATGGTCAGTTCTCTAGCTGTGCTGGGAACTTAGCCTGCTCTTCTTCAATGATCAGACTTGTCCTGACATGCTCCTCCTGCATAGCCATTCACTGGGAAGTTCAGCGTACTGCTGTTTGTCCTCCCCCAACTCTCTAAGCAGCTGAGAACAGAGGGAATGCGATCACTTATAAAAAATAGGGAAAAAGGTGTTTGTAATGTTTTCTTACCTATACACCAATGTTTTGCCTTTCATTTCTATTGTAAACCGAATGGATTGTTTTACAAGGTAAGGGTTTACATTAGGGTTGTCCCGATACCACTTTTTTAAAACCGAGTACAAGTACCGATACTTTTTTTCAAGTACTCACCGATACCGATTACCGATACTTTTTTTTAATGTCATGTGACGCACTGATAGATGGCACTGGCTGATAGGCACTAAAAAGGTGGCACTGACTGATGGCTGAGACTGATGGCTGGCAGTGGCACTGATGGATGGGCACTGATAGGTGGCATGCACTGATAAGTGGCACGCACTGATAGCTGGCATTGAAAGATGGCACTGATAGGTGGCACGCATGGATGGCTGGCACTGAAAGATGGCACTGATAGGTGGCATGCACTGAAAGATGGCACTGATAGGTGGCATGCACTGATAGCTGGCACTGATAGGTGGCACGCACTGATAGCTGGCACTGATAGGTGGCACACACTGATAGGTGGCACACACTGAAGGGTGGTACTGATAGGTGGCACGCACTGATGGCTGGCACTGAAAGATGGCACAGATATGTGGCAATGATGGGCACAGATGAAGTGACACTTAAAGGGCTGCACTGATGTGTGACACAGATAGGCGGCAATGATGGGCACAGATGAAGTGGCACTTATAAGGCTACACTGATGTGTGACACTGATAGGCGACAATGATGGACACAGATAGGCGGCACTGATGAGGGGGGGCATTGATATAAGGGGGGCTGTGAGCTAATGGTTGGATACCACACATTAAATCAGCAGTCAGTACCCCCTCTTAGAGACCCTTATTAGCTCAAATCCCCCCCTTCCTTTGAGACTTCCAGAGATCAGAGAGCCCCCCCCCTTATAACAGCGGGCCCTGCCCTCTTTAAGACATCATTTATGTCTTACCAGCAGGACTCGGGAGCCACTGCAAGGAGGGAAGTGTGAAAGTCGAGCTGGGGGGAGGGGGGCAGAGCTGCTCTTGGGCTCCTCACACTATGCACAGTGTGTATGTGAACAGATCTGGCAGGTTATTACTCACATGCACACTGTCCCCCCCGCAGCGCCGACAGCACTTTCTTCTCCTCTCCTATCCCGCCTCCCGAACGTCTGAATGATGTCACGGCGGGGCCAGCACTAGAAGGCATCTGTCGGCGGAGCTCATTCCGCCTTACAGGGAAGAGAATATGCCGGGTGCAGGAGGAGTGCACTCAGCATACCGCAGCCATCTCTGTACGGTCAGTGATTTTACCTGCGTGCCCGCTGACTTCATGTTGTATGCCGCCTCTCTCTCTCCCATCCCAGGTATCGGATCAGGCATCGGGAGCATTTGCGCGAGTACAAGTACTCGCGCAAATGCTCGGTATCGGTCCCGATACCGATACTAGTATTGGTATCGGGACAACCCTAGTTTACATACACTTTAAGTTGATTTATACAAAACACACACATAAACATACATATACACACACTATGAATATTAAGCTAATGATAGGGCAGATGATAGCAATAAGATGTTACTCTTATCATTATTGTTTGTAGCAGTACTAATATTAGCAACACTAGTTGCACTAATATTTTATAACTGTTTGTTGCAATATTAACAAAAAACAATAATATATTTTAAGTGATAATGTGTAAAAAAAATTCTCTTTAATATATTAATTCTACAACATGTAGAAATATAAACTGCAATATTATGTGGCAAGTTAAAAAAAAAACAGAGAACTGAAATTTACTGAATAATTTTTTGCCAGGCTAGAGAGAAACAAATTATTATTTTACTGCATTCACATCAAAAGAAGTGCCATATGAGTCTAAGGGAAAAGTAACAATGGAAAATGGCACTTCAGGACTTGCACGTCTCCTAATTGCTGCAGACTCTGACCCCTACTTATGTATAGCTGGCTGGGAACATGAATTCCTACTGACTAGGTAGAAAGTTCATTGAAGGTTTTTATTTTGTCTTATGAAATAGTGTCTTTAGTGTCTCTGTATTGTGTACTTAAGATGTCTATTATTTGATAACAATGATTTATGACTGTAAAGACTAACAATATGAAAGCTATTTACAGGCCTTATACCCTTAGAAGGAAAGACTGTTAAATAAATTATGGATTCCAAAAAGGCAAGAGGTTATATAAAAAACAAAACACATGACAAAAAGTTGTAATGCTAAATTGGGAGTTGCACGTCAAGAATGGCACAGGACAATGTGACCATAGTCCAAATATGTTATGAAATGACTATGGGAAATTCAAGTGACAAAAAGAGGCGATTTACTAAAGGACAAAAAATGTATTTCTGTGCAGATCAAAATAAGTTAACTGAGTGGAAGAAAACCAGCTATATGGGCCTAAGGCAATTTATCTGCTAATTCTGTCCAGATTTCTGCAATCACACTGCTACTGTAAAGCTCCACTCAAATTTCAACAGTAACCAAAACAATTACCGTATGTATTCTCAACTAACAAATGAGTTCTGGGGAATTTGCTTTTTGTATAGCAGTGTAGCGGGTATATGCTTTCTATTTTTGAATCTGGTGGGGAAACTGTGATGTATGAATCCCTGGGGCCCACCTGGTGGCGCTGTCACTTTGGGCCCAGGGTTGAGCCATCATTGCGGTGTCGTACCTCTTTTGGCCTCTCTCAGCGGTTGTATGGTGGGGCGGGGAACCCGCCGTGCTTGCTGGTAGGGGGTATAAAGGGGGCGGCCATTTTCGGTGGCGGGAGTCGAGTCCCGGGCACCTTCAGCCTGAGGGCGGTGGTTCGTGTCGGTCCCCTAGGCAGCCTAGGCCTAGAGGACGTTCGGAGGTCGTGTTCCATCCCAGGCACCCTTAGCCTGGGGTGAGGTACTCGGGAGGAGGTCTGGAGCTCAGTGCCCACCACTGAGTTCCACGAGGGAAGGAGGTCCTAGGGAACCCCGGGAGTGGGTACCCGAATCCGGAAGGCGTAATGGACCGGTGGGAGATACTTGCTTGAAGACCCGGTGCAGCATATTGCCAGTGACAGGTGAGCCTCCCACCTGAGACCGCCTGGAAGGAAATCCCCCCTCGCTCGGAGACCGCAACCCACTTTCAGGAAGGAAAGTGGAGAGAGCATTGTGTCTGGGCCTACTCGCATCCACACCTCCTTGTCTGTTCTGTTCTCTAAGGGAGTCCAACTGACTGTGTTCACTTTTGCATGGAGAAGAATAAAGGAGTGTTGGACTTTAATGGTGTGGGGCTCATTTTCTGGCAGACATTGTTCAAGGTAACTCTCTTTGGAGGTTCCAGATGCAGAACACTGACTCAAAGGTAAAACAAGAACTTTGCTTACACCACACAAACATCTGCGGTGAAGGCTTGGCGTGGTGACCCCGCACTCTCTCCTCTAAGGTACCCCTAGACAAGAGACAGACGAGCTGAGAAAAGAGGGGAGATAGGAGGCCGCAACACGTGGGGGCTCGGGTCCGGTATAGTGTTCATGTTACTACGGAATTGAACGTGTCTGCCCGGAGGAGTTACGAGTAGGCGGGCCATCATTGGCCGAAGTGCATCCCTGCTCGAAGTCGTGGACATGACCCAGTGAAGGGAAAGGCCCGCGCAGAAGAGTGAGAAAAGGGGGAGCTCAGCCGTGTGAAGTAGTACATGTGGGGGCTTCTATTGCACTGGGCCCCAGGCACACCCCCACCGCTTAGTTCGTGGGCGTGACTCAGAAAGAGAAAAGAAGAAAAGCCCGCGAACTGGAGCAAAGGGGAGGAGTCCAATACGTGTGAAGGACTACACGTGGGACGTTAGCGCCAAAAAAAAACCCCCTGCAGTGTGCGATGGATCAGCAACAGGTCACCATGTTCGGACATACATCGTGGATTCCGGTTCACTCTTCTACCATGACAATGACTGCTGCTGCTCCGGTTACAGATACAGGGATCTGGCTAAAGCCAAGGGGTCGATTCGCCTTGTATTCATGCATGGACGTTGAGGCCCTGGGTGTGATTTGTCCTGGTTGTTCGGGACTGGTGTGCCAATTGAAGCCGTTCGGGCGATGCGAGGCCTGTGGGGAGTTCCTTTTTGAAGTGGATCCAGCGGTTGAGAAGCCGAGAACCATTTACCCCGGCCGTGCTGCAGGCAACACCACTCAGAGAGGAGGAATCACTGCTTTGACAGCCATCCCTGCGCACACTGCAGCGACCGCGGAGGAGGTTGTGAGTACTCAACGGGAGAAATCCAAGGATGCTGACTCGGTCACCACTGTCTCGCAGCATCCACCACCGAAGAGAAAGAACGGTATGGTAGCCCCGACCAGCGGTTGTGGTGGATCATCTCGCCCGCTTACGCCGGCCCGGATGGATCCGTCGATAAGAGTTCCGGACGTCCCGCTTCAAGTAAAGGCCGAGGTAAGCCAGGCGGATAGATTTGGTGTGTGGGAAGAGGTGGCATTTCAGTCTCTACTACAGGCTACTTGCCTGCGGAGGAGTGTGACACCTCTGACCTGGAGTCGCTCTCGGATGTGGGAGACGATGTTGCTAATGACGAACTGTTTGCTGAAAAGGGCTGGGACAAAGTACCTCTTGCCTCATCCCGCAGAACCAGGGACCCACCCATGTCTACGGGGGACAGTACACCCCGGGTGGAGGCACCAGCGCCTGAAGAGGGGTCCCGTTCCCAACCTGCCCTTACATCCCCGGTGTCACCTACACTCAGGACCAGGGAAAAGAGACTGTTGTTGCGGGCACCTATGCCCAGATCAGATGTGATCAAGGTCCCTCGCCACCCGGACTCGATAGTTTTGCCTGGCGAAGGGGACAAAGCCACCATGCCTCCTCTGGCGAGACTACAACGCTTATTTGGCCAGAAGGTTGCTGCTGAGTATGGATGGGAGTATCCGTACTTGTCCAAGGAGTTGTTGTATGAGGTAGAAGTGTGCAGGGAGCGCTGGTACAATGACTTTGTGTGGACCCACCTTCAGGTTCCACACGCTCGCAGGTACCTGCCATGTTCCCCCAAGGCCTCTCAGCATTTTAAAGACTGCAAGGCAGAATGGATGTTGGGACGGCACATCCATGCGGACAAGGTGCTGATCCGGCGCAAGGAAGGGGAGGATGTTGAGTACCATCTGGAGACCATGGATCAGCACTTGAAACCACTTGTTCTGCCGCATCCCCGCTTCTATCTGTAGGAGAGAAAAGACTCCGTTCTTGTTCTTTATGCTGCTGAACTTTCTGGGGCCTGTTGTCCTTGTTACGCAGAGGAATGAAGGACTGTTCCTGTTTGTTCTTCACTTTTCCAGCAAGAGATCATGGATTCTGCGGTAGATAGGGCTCACGAAAAGAAGAAAAGTTCCACGAGTGCAGTTACCGCGACGCTGTCACCAGGTGGCAGTGTTGCGCATCGTTAACACTTTTCACACACTCACTCTATGGAGAAAAGGGATTTCTTTACGAAGAAGTTTCTTTCCTCTTACACGGATATATGTGTCAGGGTTTATGTGTGTTAATTTTCTTTTTCCCTCTGCAGGAGAGCATCCCATCAAGACCACTGAATATGGGGTGGGTCTTAGTAGGATGGGTGGGGAAAAGTGTAATGTGAATATGTGATTCTAACAGTAATGGTTGAAATGTTGTTGTTTTCCTTTCCCTTTCATGTAAGGCTCAGACACAATTGCTCCAGTGACCAAGTTTTCAAAAGTTTTATTTTGTACAATTTGTAGTTGGTTTCTGGACTGGGCTATGTCAGCCGTTGAGGGCATAGTTTGCTCCAGACACTGGGGACCAGTGTCAAATCACCAGGGGGAGAGTGTAGCGGGTATATGCTTTCTATTTTTGAATCTGGTGGGGAAACTGTGATGTATGGTTCCCTGGGGCCCACCAGGTGGCGCTGTCACTTTGGGCCCGGGGTTGAGCCATCGTTGCAGTGTCGTACCTCTTTTGGCCTCTCTCAGCGGTTGTATGGTGGGGTGGGGAACCCGCCGTGCTTGATGGGAGGGGGTATAAAGGGGCGGCCATTTTCGGTGGCGGGAGTCGAGTCCCGGGCACCTTCAGCCTGAGGGCAGTAGTTTGTGTCGGTCCCTTAGGCAGCCTAGGCCTAGAGGACGTTCGGAGGTCGTGTTCCATCCCAGGAACCCTTAGCCTGGGGTGAGGTACTCGGGAGGAGGTCTGGAGCTCAGTGCCCACCACTGAGTTCCGCGAGGGAAGGAGGTCCTAGGGAACCCCGGGAGTGGGTACCCGAATCCGGAAGGCGTAATGGACCGGTGGGAGATACTTGCTTGAAGACCCGGTGCAGCATATTGCCAGTGACAGGTGAGCCTCCCATCGGAGACCGCCTGGAAGGAAATCCCCCCTCGCTCGCAGACCACAACCCACTTTCAGGAAGGAAAGTGGAAAGAGCATTGTGTCTGGGCCTACTCGCATCCACACCTCCTTGTCTGTTCTGTTCTCTAAGGGAGTCCAACTGACTGTGTTCACTTTTGCATGGAGAAGAATAAAGGAGTGTTGGACTTTAATGGTGTGGGGCTCATTTTCTGGCAGACATTGTTCAAGGTAACTCTCTTTGGAGGTTCCAGGTGCAGAACACTGACCCGAAGGTAAAACAAGAACTTTGCTTACACCACACAAACATCTGCGGTGAAGGCTTGGCGTGGTGACCCCGCACTCTCTCCTCTAAGGTACCCCTAGACAAGAGACAGACGAGCTGAGAGAAGAGGGGAGAGAGGAGGCCGCTACAGCAGTTTATACTAGAAGTGAATCCTTCTTTTCACATACTCCTTGTTTGTCCTGTGTTTTCTCTTTCTCAATTAAAAACCAGTTCCATGGTTCACTGTCTATATTCCACATGTACAATATGCAATAAAGAGCATGTGAGCCATATAGGCACATGACAATAAAAATTCTACTGTTATTCGTATAAAGGCTGTCAACAGTTTTCTCCTTTATTTAAGTAATTAAAATATGTATATCAGACATCAACAAAAGTTTGTTTACTGACTAGCCCACTGGACAGCCATGACAAAAAAAAGTAAAAAAATAAAATCTTTAGTAGGGATGGGTCAAACGACCCCCTGTTCGGTTCGCACCAGAACTTTCAAACATTGCAAAAGTTCGGAACCAAATAAAGAACCCCATGAAGTCTATGGGACCCGAATGTAAAAAATCAAAAGTGCCCATTTTAAAGGCTTATATGCAAGTATATGTAAGTAATTGGGCATACAATGGTTATGGGGTACTGCCCTGGGGGACATCTATTAATGAAAAAAAAGTTTGTAAAAAAATTCATTTTTAAATGAGCAGTGATTTATTGATGCTTAAAGTGAAAGTATAAAAATGTAAAATTCCTTTTAATATAGTGCCTGTATATTCATGTCCTTGTTTATTTAAAAAAAAAATCACATAAGGATTTATAGATTTTTTATTTATTAGTTATAATCAGTGCTGTTCTGTTGATATGTTTATATTTCTGAGGTTTGATTTATATATAGCTGCTGATTATTATTATTGTTTTCTATACTTTTAAATTGGGGTGATTTTTTATTTTAGAGCTGAAGATATTTATTAACTACAATATTCATGCATCATAAAATTTAGGGTGTTTGCAACTGGGAAGTCAATGATTAGGTATTTTGGTAGATCATATAATAATAACAGCATGCAATGCCAAGCTGCAGTTTCTAAAGCAAGTGACATATTGTAGATCCTGTACAAAGAATTTGTAACACCTCATCTGAAATATGCTGTTCAGTTTTGGGCATCGGTTAACAAAAAAAAAAATTATTGTAAAACTGGAGATAATGCAAAGAGGTACTGAGGATTGGGGGAATGAAAAGGAACCTGGCATTGTTGGCCTCTACAAGAAAGTGTGCATGTTTAATCTTTTTACTGGCACAGTGAAATTAAATTTGTGATTGGCTAAATCTAAGATGCTAACTGTAGTACTACCAATTGCAGAAAAAGTTCATCATGATCACCAAACCAATAGTATAACTGCCTGTATGTGCATTCTACAATATTATTTCTTTCAAAATGTTAGCCATTTACAATTTTGCATTTTGCACATACAGGTCCTTCTCAAAAAATTAGCATATTGTGATAAAGTTCATTATTTTCTGTAATGTACTGATAAACATTAGACTTTCATATATTTTAGATTCATTACACACAACTGAAGTAGTTCAAGCCTTTTCTTGTTTTAATATTGATGATTTTGGCATACAGCTCATGAAAACCCAAAAATCCTATCTCAAAAAATTAGCATATTTCATCCGACCAATAAAAGAAAAGTGTTTTTAATACAAAAAAAGTCAACCTTCAAATAATTATGTTCAGTTATGCACTCAATACTTGGTCGGGAATCCTTTTGCAGAAATGACTGCTTCAATGCGGCGTGGCATGGAGGCAACCAGCCTGTGGCACTGCTGAGGTGTTATGGAGGCCCAGGATGCTTCGATAGCGGCCTTAAGCTCATCCAGAGTGTTGGGTCTTGCGTCTCTCAACTTTCTCTTCCCAATATCCCACAGATTCTCTATGGGGTTCAGGTCAGGAGAGTTGGCAGGCCAATTGAGCACAGTAATACCATGGTCAGTAAACCATTTACCAGTGGTTTTGGCACTGTGAGCAGGTGCCAGGTCGTGCTGAAAAATGAAATCTTCATCTCCATAAAGCTTTTCAGCAGATGGAAGCATGAAGTGCTCCAAAATCTCCTGATAGCTAGCTGCATTGACCCTGCCCTTGATAAAACACAGTGGACCAACACCAGCAGCTGACATGGCACCCCAGACCATCACTGACTGTGGGTACTTGACACTGGACTTCAGGCATTTTGGCATTTCCCTCTCCCCAGTCTTCCTCCAGACTCTGGCACCTTGATTTCCGAATGTACTTTGGACCACTGAGCAACAGTCCAGTGCTGCTTCTCTGTAGCCCAGGTCAGGCGCTTCTGCCGCTGTTTCTGGTTCAAAAGTGGCTTGACCTGGGGAATGCAGCACCTGTAGCCCATTTCCTGCACACGCCTGTTCACGGTGGCTCTGGATGTTTCTACTCCAGACTCAGTCCACTGCTTCCGCAGGTCCTCCAAGGTCTGGAATCGGTCCTTCTCCACAATCTTCTTCAGGGTCCGGTCACCTCTTCTCGTTGTGCAGCGTTTTCTGCCACACTTTTTCCTTCCCACAGACTTCCCACTGAGGTGCCTTGATACAGCACTCTGGGAACAGCCTATTCGTTCAGAAATTTCTTTCTGTGTCTTACCCTCTTGCTTGAGGGTGTCAATGATGGCCTTCTGGACAGCAGTCAGGTCGGCAGTCTTACCCATGATTGCGGTTTTGAGTAATGAACCAGGCTGGGAGTTTTTAAAAGCCTCAGGAATCTTTTGCAGGTGTTTAGAGTTAATTAGTTGATTCAGATGATTAGGTTAATAGCTCGTTTAGAGAACCTTTTCATGATATGCTAATTTTTTGAGATAGGATTTTTGGGTTTTCATGAGCTGTATGCCAAAATCATCAATATTAAAACAAGAAAAGGCTTGAACTACTTCAGTTGTGTGTAATGAATCTAAAATATATGAAAGTCTAATGTTTATCAGTACATTACAGAAAATAATGAACTTTATCACAATATGCTAATTTTTTGAGAAGGACCTGTATACATACTGCCCATTTTGAAGCAGTCTACTGAGTCAGCTAGAACTAAATCCTGTAGAAGACAATTTTCACATATCATATTGTTAGGAAACCTCTTCTCCTCTGGTAGCAAATAATTCTCCCATATCTTTGGTGGTCACCATAAAATGAACAAATTTAGTTTATTTTATTCCCGATGAATATACTTAAAAAAAGTAATCATACTACTCTTAGTAGCCTCTTCTGAACCTGTTTTCCTTTTTCACATGTCCTCAAAATTATTAAATGAATTAGAATAGCAAAAGTAATTGCTTGTAATTCTCTGTGGAGTCTTGTAAAACTGACTTACTTGCTTAGCCGCTTTCTGCATATATAATAGCATTAATTATCACACACTGCCATACTGACATTAATTGCTTTGCAAGACAGATAAATGAGCTATGTAAACTATGCAATTCTTTGCATTTATAAAAGATTTGAATGACAAGTTTGGATATAATGAACTATATTCACTGCTGTATCATGTAATGAGAACAATAAAATTTCATTGTCGTAAATTAAATTAAATAGTGGTATATAATATAACTCAATTTTTTATGGATTTACTACCAAAGAATATTCACAAATTCTGTTTTGTTTGCCGAATATACCATCTGTTCTACTAAACTCTTAATTGTTTTTCTGTTTTATAACCACAAAAAAAGACTGTGTATACTGTATATGGCCCTTATTTGCAGTTCTTTTGATGATACTGTGGTATGTGAAAAATGTAAATGAAGGCAACTAATGTACAGAGCCATTGGTCAGGATTGTCTGAAAGATAGTGATTAGGTCATAAAATCTAACCCATTTTTTTATCTTCCATGAATTATAGGTGTAGCGGGGGTCCTAAATTTAGGGAATGTTATACTAAATTTAGGGGTGATTCGAGTGGTAGTTTGGCTCAAATCTTTCAATTTACTGGACTCTGCCTTGCTGCTGTTTTACCTGGTGTGCAGTTCCCCTAAGAAGTATGGGTGGCGCTGTCACTTGTACTCGCTCGGGGTTGAACCGCAGCGATTTGTTGTCCTCTCTCGGCAGCCGTGCAGTGGATGTGGTCTGCCCGCTGTGCATGCCGTGGGGGGTACAAAAGGGGCGGACGCCATTAGAGAGGGAGCAATTCCCGGGGCCCATGCCCGGAGAGAGGAAGCAATTCCTGGGGCCTATACCCGGAGGGAGCACCTACGGTCCAAGTTCAAGTGCATGGCCCTCCAGGCTATGGAGCCACATGCGCTTCAGTCACAGGCACCTTTAGTCCTGGGACTGCAACTTCAGCCCTGGGCCCAGCACCTTTAGCTGGAGCTCATTTCGGAAGGAGGAATCCCAGGGTGCCGCCTTGCGAGGGGACCCGTTTCTGGAAGAGGAGGCTGGGGGAGGACCGTTCCGAAGGACTGGTGAGAGATCACAGTGAAGGAAGGGGCCCAGTAACTCTCCGGAGGGATGTCATCCATCTGAAAAGGGATCTAATCAACGGGACCATTAGGAGGTCCGGGACATTATAGATTCTGTGGCAGAGGATCTCCTGAACGCATCCATTAGGGAATCTGATAGACTGTTCGAGCTACATTCCAGCTGCTAGTACCTTTTGGTGACTATCCAGGTGAGCTATACCCTCTCGGGATCGAGTGGCGAAGAAGCCAAGAGTGTCTGAATTGATCTGTCTTCCTAACACCTTTCTCTTTCCTCAACTTTGTGGATGTTCATGCATAAGGAAAAATAAGCTCTACATTGGAGTGGCTACTGGTGTGGACCTTGGAGTTACTTGGGTCCTTACATTCTAGGGACAGAAACCAGCTTTGAGGGGAACCTTTCTGCAAGAACCGTAAGTTAAAACAAGTGTGCTTAACCTCTGCAAACCAGGGGGTACGGGCATCGTGGGCATGGTGTGCCTTTTTCTCCTGTGAGCGAGCCAAGGACAGTGGAGAAAGAGGGCTGGTTGCTACATAACCATACCATATAATTCCCAGATTAGATCCAGCTCATGGCCAGTTAAGGCAATGCTCTGCAATAAGGCACCATTAATGCAAGGCAAAATTCCTGGAACTCTAAAAAGTATGAGTGTTGAAGTATGCTGTGCTTAAAGCTAGAGTCCACTCAAAACTTTTATTTTAGTTTTTGATTTAGTGAAGAATGATTAGAACCTCTGACAGTTATTTTATTTTTATTTATGTCCCTGTTGTGGAGACTACTCCTTATTTCTTGTTCTCTTGTCACCAGGAAGTTGAGTGGATGGAAATCTCTTCAACAGAGAAACAAGCAACAATAGAAACTCCAATCAGGTTATAATGGTGTCTATGTTATCTCTGCAGAGATTTCATTGACTTGCTAAATCCTGCATCTGAGGCCTCGTACACACGACCGATTTTCTCGTCGTAAAAAACACGTCGTTTTTTTCGACGAGATTCTTGTTAAGCTTGTCGATTTTCTCGTCAAGCTTTCTATGCGTACACACTGTCATTTTCCAATTTCCTCGTGGTTCTCTGCGCTCACGTCCAGCACGTACGACGGCACTATAAAGGGGAAGATCTTTTTTCTTGGCGCCACCCCTTGGGCTGCTTTTGCTGATCTCGTGTTACCGCGTGTGAAGTAAAAGTTTGGGAAGAGACGATTCGCGCTTTTCAGTCTTCGTGCTTTCAGTTCATTTTAGCGTGACGAATGTGCTATTTCCATTACGAAGGCTTGTTTTACCAGAAGATGCGCTCCCGTCTCATACTTGATTCTGAGCATGCGCGCTTTTTGAAGAGTCGTAAAAGCATACACACGAACCATTTTCTCGTCACAAAACAGGCCGACGAGAAACACGACGAGGAAATCTGGAATCCTGACGAGAAAATAGAGAGCAGGTTCTCTATTTTCTCGTCGAGATTCTCGTCAAGTTTCTCGTCGTAAAACCATACACACGAACGTTTTTCTAGACAAAAAAACTCTTGCGGCACTTTTCTTGACTGTTTTGGACGAGAAAATCGGTCGTGTGTACGAGGCCTCAAAGTGTGACAGGAAAAATCTCCCCAATGAGTATACAGACAGTGATTAACACTTGACATAGTTTGTAACCCTTTCACTACATGCCTAAATCTGACAATTATGACTGGAGTTGATTTTGTAGGGCTTCTCAATAATTTGTATACTTGTTTAAGATATCTAATTTAAAAACATTCCAATCAAATTTTAGTATATTGTTTTAAAGTGGTCCCCATCCCCCCAATACTTACCTAAGCCCGATCTCTATCCAGTGATGTGCAAAAGATCCAAGGCTCTCCAGGGTCTCTACCTTCTGATTAGCTGAGATGCAAGTGCAGGAGCCATTGGCTTCCACTGCTGTCAATCACAGCCAGTAAGGCAGGAGCGGGGGATGGGGCTGAGCCCCGCTCTCTGTGTCATATGGACACAGAGAGCCAGCTCAGGTGCGAGAATTCATGAGTGCCCTCACAGCAAGTAGCTTGCTATGGGGGCACTTGGCAATGGGAAGGGGCCCAGAGCGCTGGCAGGGGGAAAAAAGAGGAGGATCGGGGCTGATATGTTCAAAACCACGGCACAGAGCAGGTAAGTATGACATGTTTTTTCCGTAAGGGGAGAGGAGACTGATCTGTTGTTCTTCTCCTCAAGTCAGTCCTATCCCCCCACAGTTAGAACACACACTGAAGGAACACATTTAATCCCTTGATCGCCCCCTGGTGTTAACCCCTTCGTTGACAGTGACATTTATACAGTAATCAGTGCATTTTTTTAGCCGTATAAATGTCAATTGTCCCAAAAATGTGTCAAAAGTGTCCAATCTATCCGCTGCAATGTCACAGTCCCGATAAAAATCGCAGATCGCCGCCATTACTAGTAAAAAATAAATAAGTAATAAAAATGCCCTAAATCTATCCCCTATAATTTTTGCGCAAACGAATCAATATACGCTTATTGCAATATTTTATTTTTTTACCAAAAATATGTAGAAGAATATATATCGACCTAAACTGATGAATAAATTTGTTGTTTTTTTAATTTTGGGATATTTATTATAGCAAAAAGTAAAAAATATTGTGTTTTTTTTTTTCAAAATTATCGCTATTCTTTTGTTTATATCGCAGAAAGTAAAAACCGCAGAGGTGATCAAATACCACCAAAAGAAAGCTCTATTTGTGGGAAAAAAAGGACAATAGGCAGTTAAAGCGGCGCAGTGCCGTATCGCAAAAAATGGCTTGGTCAGGAAGGGGGTAAATCCTTCCGGGCTGAAGTGGTTAAATAAAACCTTTTCTTTTATAATCACTTTAAGTATGTATTTACAACATAAGAACATGATTGTAATGAATGACTTTTGAAAACAGGCTAAACTTAAAGTGATGGTAAAGTCTAGGGATGCACCGATACCGTTATCGGTATCGGGGCCGATACTATGCATTTTCGCGGGTATCGGTACTCGCGAAAATGCTCCGATACCCTAGCCTGATACCGGAAGTGACGTTTACTGGACACAGCTTGGTCCCTGTGTGCAGTGCAGTGACAAGGGAGATGCCAGCGTCCCAGCTAGTACAGTCAGGGGCGGGAGGGGGGCCTTGGAAGGTATTCTCCACTTTCTCTGACCTGACCCTGGATGCCGACGCCCCCGGATGATCTGGCTGCGGAGAGGAAGCGCTTGCAGTGGGGGATGTCTGTGCTAGAGCCGGCCGGGTACTTCACAATGGTAAGGCATGTGCACAATGTTGCTTTTAAGGGAGGGGGAGAAGATGAAGGCAGTAGAGGAGGTGTGAGCACGAGTCAGAGCTGAGGAGGGGTGGATGGGGGATGAGAATACAGTGGAAAGAAGTGATGGAGGAAAACTGGACCCTGCACTCTGCGTGTAATGGGCCCTGGGCCCTGCACTCTGCATGTAATGGGCCCTGGGCCCTGCACTCTGCATGTAATGGGCCCTGCACTCTGCATGTAATGGTGTCTGAACCCTGCACTCTGCATGTAATGGTGCCTGAACCCTGCACTCTGCAGTCTGCATATATGGTGCCTGAACCCTGCACTCTGCATGTAATGGTGCCTGAACCCTGCACTCTGCATGTAATGGTGCCTGAATCCTGCACTCTGCACTCTGCATGTAATGGTGCCTGAACCCTGCACTCTGCATGTAATGGTGCCTGAACCCTGCACTCTGCATGTAATGGTGCCTGAACCCTGCACTCTGCATGTAATGGTGCCTGAACCCTGCCCTCCAAACCCCCAGTACTGTGCCCTCCATGTGTTGCATCCTCATTCCCTCCACCAGCTGTCACCTCTATTCCCATGTCTCCCAATGACCCTCACACTCCCACCATCTTCCCCCTAGTGATCACAGCCTTTTCCATCCAAACTCTCACACCCCACAATTCCTATTTAACCCCACGCTCAACTACCCTGCTCTCACTAACCCCTCTACTCTCCCCCCTGTGCCCTCACCCAACTCCCTAACAACCTTCCTTCTCCCAACCCCCCCCCCCACCTGCTCTTCCTAGGCGATGGGTATCGGTAATTGGTATGGGCAAGAACATGATATCAAGTATCGGTACTCGTACTCAGTGTCAAAAAAGTGGCATCGGTGCATCCCTAGTAAAGTCTGTTTTTTTTTCCTATAAAAATAACAAACATGTTAAACATGTTACCTCCTTTTTTGTAGTGGATTTGCACAGAGCAGCCCAGATCCTCCTCTTCTTGGGTCCCTCTTCTGTGATTTTGGCCCCTCCCTCCAGTTCAGAGCCCCCACAGCAACCAGCTTGCTATGGGGGCACCTGAGCTGAGTCACAGCTCCCTGTATCCATTCACACACGGAGCCCTGACCCGGCCTCACCCCCTCTCTCCCCTGATTGGCTATCTGACTTTGATTGACAGCAGTGGCATCCAATGACACCACTGCTGTGTGTCAGCCAAGCAGGAGGGAGAATCTCAGATGGCTGAGACATTTGTAGTCATCGCTGGAGAGAGACCTCAGGTAAGTGTTAGGGGGCTGAGGGGGGCTCCTACACACAGAAGGCTTTTTATCTTAATGCATTCTATCTAAAAAAAACTTCTGACCTTACAACCACTTTAACATTCCTTTTTTTTTAGGTAATTTTAGGCAACCTATGTTTTAAATAGATCAAGCCTAGACAGGTAAGAGAAAGAAACATAGGAGGGGGTAGAGGTGAATGAGTACCGCTTTAATTTTAGAGATGTCATGGAAGGAAAGATGTGGGGCAAATTCTGCAATGCAGATAAATGTTCTGGAGACAACTGCCTAATATTTTCTCTCAATTTCTTTTGCATCCTCAAAACAGTAAGTGAGGGGAAATTTGCCCAACAGGACGCAGACCAAAAAAATTATAAGGATTTTATATTTTCCTATGCTATGCAAAGCAAAAAAAGCTTTGGTCATACATCCATTCTATATGTATTTTTAAAAATACAAGCAGTGTGAGTTCCTGAATTTGACTTAGTATTTGCCTTTTTCCAACTACTTTACAGTGTATCAGAGCATAGACAGAAGAAGGAAGAATCAGTGCAAGAAATTAATCAAGAGTGTTGCAGTGCATTGAGCTTGATGGTATGTGTCAGCAGGATGAGGTAATCAGTGTGCTGCTTAGTGATGAGCCGAACACCCCCGGGTTCGGTTCGCACCAGAACCCGCGAACGGACCGAAAGTTCGAACGAACATTAGAACCCTATTAAATACAATGGATGCGAACGTTCGAATTCTAAAGTGCTAATTATAAAAACTATTATGCATGTTATTGTCCTAAAAAGGGTTTGGGAACCCGGGTTCTGCACCAGGGGACATGTATCAATGCAAAAATAAGTTTTAAAAACGGTCGTTTTCCGGGAGCAGTCATTTTAATGATGCATAAAGTGAAAAAAAAAAAGTCAAATATTCCTTTAAATATCGTACCTGGGGGGTGTCTAAAGTATGCCTGTGAAGTGCCACGTGTTTCCCGTGTTTAGAACTGTCCCTGCACAAAATGACACTTCTAAAGGAAAAAAAAGCCATTTAAAACTGCTTGCGGCTTTAATGTAATGTCTGGTCCCGGTAATATGGATGAAAATCTTTAAGAAAAATGGCATAGCTACCCCATGACCCCCCCCCCTACCCCAGCCCATTACCAGCCCCTTTGGGTCTTGTATGGATATTAAGGGGAACCCCGCACATAAAATAAAAAAGGCCCTATATACTCTGAACAGCCGTATACAGGCGGTGCATACAAGACAGGGACTGTAGGTTTGTTCTTATGTAGAATCTGTTTGTAATTTTGAACAGGTACATTGTTGAAGTGTAGCTCCAGACCAAAAATCTATTTTTAAACTTTTTGGAAAACATAGGTAAGGGTTATCACCCCTGTAACATTTGTTTTGCTGTCTGTGCCCCTGTTCAGAACATTTCACCTCACTTTCCGTCCTAATGACAACTGTTTTTGAAATGTGGTGTTTTTCTTGAAACAAGGATTGCTGATAAAGCATCAGTACAGAGGAGACACCTTTCTCCCATATTTATTCTTACAGGAGAGAATTTTCCTTCCTAGTGGTAGATTTCCTCTCACTTCCTGTTGTCTTCTTGCGTTTGCAAGTAGGAGTCGTTTGTAAGTTGGATGTTTGAAAGTAGGGACCTGCCGTATATACTCTGCAGAAATAGGCCCCTTAGTTGTTGGTGTTGGCACAACACTGTAAGCACTCACAGTTACTCTTGGTTGGTGCTGGAACGCCCTGCTGTCAACTATTATATCAGGAATTTTAATTACATATAATTGTTGAACAGTGGTAGTAAAAATTGGGCCTTTGATGGTGGTGCTGGTGCCACAACACTGTAAGCCCTGACAGTTACTCTTGGTGGGTGCAGCAATGGGCCCTGCTGTGAATTATTAGATCAAGAATTGTAATTACATGCCCCTGTTGAACAGGGGCTGAAAAATTGGGCCTTAGGCACTGGTGGCACAACACTGCAACCCTTCACAGATACTGTACTTGGAGCACAGCAATGAGCCCTGTTGCAAAGTATTGCTTCAAAAATTGTAATGACACGCCCCTGTTAAACAGGGGCTGAAAAATTGGGCCTTAGGCACTGGTGGCACAACACTGCAACTCCTCACAGATACTGTACTTGGAGCACAGCAATGAGCCCTGTTGCAAAGTATTGCTTCAAAAATTGTAATTACACGCCCCTGTTAAACAGGGGCTGAAAAATTGGGCGTTAGGCACTGGTGGCGGCACCCATAAACAAAAATGATCTTCCAAGCTATCATCATCAATCGTATCATTGAGGACTCGGAGGAGGAGGATAGCCAGTCAACATAACAGCACAGGCACTCAGCATCAGCATCAGTCTTGAAGGGATGTGACATTTTAAAATCAATTAGTCTGTTATATCAGCATCAGGTGTGTGGTAGCTGGTGGTGATCCAAGACTGGTTCATCTTGATGAAAGTCAGTCGATCAACCGAGTCGGTGGACAGGCGCACCCTGTGATCCGTGACAAATCCTCCAGCAGCACTGAATGTGCGTTCCGAAAGAACGCTGGATGCAGGACAGGCCAGTAGCTCAATTGCATACTGTGCAAGCTCTGGCCAGTGATCCATCCTCAAGACCCAGTAAGCCAGAGGATTTTCGGTGGGGAAGGTGTCCAAGTCTGACCTTGCCCCTAGATATTCCTGCACCATGTTTATCAGACGCTGGCGATGGTTGCTGGAACCGATCATACTTTGGGGCTGCGGACTAAAGAATTGTCTGAACGCATCGGTCAGACGGCCACCTTCCCCACCGCTCCTTCTTTGACTGGCCGAAGCCTCAGCAACTCGTTGTCCAGGACCAGGAGTTTGCAACCTCCCAGTCTCTGGGAACGCGTTGCACAGACCTTTCTGCAAGGCCTCCCGGAGTTGTCTCATCCTCTGCTCCCTCTGCGACGGTAACATAAGGTCCGCAACCTTACCCTTGTACCGTGGATCAAGGAGAGTGGCCAGCCAGTAATGGTCCCTCTCCTTGATCCGAAGAATACGAGGATCCTTCCGCAGACTTTGCAGGATCAGGGAGGCCATGCAGCGTAGGTTTGCTGAGGCATTCGCTCCGGAGTCCTCTGGGTCACTAAGGACGACATGATCCGCAGCCACCTCCTCCCAGCCACGTACAAGTCCACTGGTTTCTTGGGACTGTAAATCATCCCTAAAAGACTGCTGCTGATGATGCTGAGTGCCAGCCTCCACCTCCATGCTGACACAATCCTCCTTCTCCTCCTCCTCCTCCTCCTCCTCCTCTTCCTGTGCGATGGGTGGGACAGAAGGAACACTGTCTGGGTAAAGGGGGCCTTGAGAGGCAAGGAAGTCCTCCTCTTCCTGCCTCTGTTCTGCCTCAAGTGCCCTGTCCATTATTCCACGCAGCGTGTGCTCCAACAGGTGGACAAGAGGTACAGTGTCACTGATGCATGCACTGTCACTGCTCACCATCCTCGTGGCCTCCTCAAATGGTGCCAGGACAGTGCATGCATCCCTGATCATGCCCCACTGGCGTGGAGAAAAAAAACCAAGCTCCCCTGACCCTGTCCTGGTGCCGTAGTCGCACAGGTACTCATTGATGGCCCTCTGCTGCGTGTGCAGCCGCTGCAGCATGGCCAACGTTGAGTTCCACCTGGTGGGCATGTCACATATAAGGCGGTTCTTGGGCAGGTTCAACTCCTTTTGCAGCTCAGCCAGGCGAGCACTGGCATTATAAGATCTGCGGAAATGCACACAGACTTTCCTGGCCTGCCTCAGGACATCCTGTAAGCCCGGGTACCTGCCCAAGAAGCGCTGCACCACCAGGTTAAGGACGTGAGCCACACAGGGCACATGGGTCAGTTGTCCCTGTCGGAGGGCGGAGAGGAGGTTGGTGCCATTGTCGCAAACCACCATTCCTGGCTTAAGCTGGCGTGGCGTCAACCACCTCTCGGCCTGGCCCTGCAGAGCAGACAGGACCTCTGCCCCAGTGTGGCTTCTGTCCCCCAAACACACCAGCGCAAGCACGGCATGGCATCTTTTTGCCTGCGTACTTGCGTAGCCCCGTGAACGGCTACGGAGCACCGCTGGTTCATAGGACAAACCACAGGAAGAGGCCATGGAGGAAGAAGAAGAGGAGGGGGTGGAGGAGAGAGGTGTGTCACAACCAGTAGTAGCATTTTGGAGGCGTGGCGGTGGGACAACCTCCAACACTACTGCACCTTGTCCTGAATCCTTCCCAGCTGCCAAAAGAGTGACCCAATGGGCCGTGAAAGAAAGGTAACGTCCCTGTCCATGCCTGCTGG
This sequence comes from Rana muscosa, assembly GCA_029206835.1. Lineage (NCBI taxonomy): Eukaryota > Metazoa > Chordata > Amphibia > Anura > Ranidae > Rana > Rana muscosa. Next base: position 698,886,672 of record CM055117.1, on the reverse strand, counting down.
ACCATGAGTCAGCGGTAATATGCACCTTACCGCTGACCGCCCTGTCCAGCGAGGCCAAGACATTGCCTTCCACATGCCGGTAGAGAGCCGGAATAGCCTTCCGTGAGAAAAAGTGGCGTTTGGGAACCTGCCACTGAGGAACCGCACATTGCACAAACTCACGGAAGGGGGCCGAGTCTACCAACTGAAAAGGCAGCAGTTGAAGCGCTAGCAATTTAGCCAAGCTAGCATTCAACCGCTGGGCATGTGGATGGCTGGGAGTGAACTTCTTTCGACGGTCCAGCAGCTGGGGCAGGGAAATTTGCCTGCTAGAATCGGACGTCGGTGTACTGCTAGCAGAGTGGGCGCAAGTACTTGGCTGTGACACACCTAATTCTACACCTTCATTCCTCTCAGTGCATGTTTCAGAGAGGACTGAAGTTATAGTGGGGTTGGAGATCCCAGCTGATGCGGTGCAAGGAGAGGTCCGCTTGGTTCTTTGGTGTGGGTCTTTGAGGTAGGCTTGCCAACGAGCTGCATGGCAGGTCAACATATGTCTGGTCAGGCATGTGGTACCCAAGCGGCTGATGTTTTGGCCACGCGATATACGCTTGAGACATATGTTGCAAACAGCAGCTGTGCGATCTGATGCACTAGCCTCAAAAAAGGCCCACACCAAAGAACTTTTTGAATGACGGGCAGAGGCAGCGCCCTGCACAGGCGGAGCTCTGCGGTGTGATTCCGTCGGTGTACTGCCCTTACGCTGGCCACCAAAGGGCATCCTGCCTCGTTGGAGATGTGCCTCCTCCTCATCCTCCTCCTCCTCCTCTCTCCTATTAGGCACCCACGTGGAGTCATTGACCTCATCATCCCCTCCCTCCTCATCACTGGAGCCAATCTGGCAGTATGCTGCAGCTGCTGGAACATGACTGCCAGATTGGTGTCCTTCTTGAGCATCCCCTCTGTCTGCTCTCACGCTACTGCCTTCCTCTAGCTGGGTTTCATCATCAGACCCTTCGAAACGCTGGGCATCCTCCTGGAGCATGTACCCAACACTGTGCTGAAACAGTTCGGGGGACTCCTCAGGAGGAGGACATGGTGGGTCTAGGGAAGGAGTGACTGATGATTTGTCTGACATTGATACCAGGGAAGACGACGCTTTGGCAGCTGCTTTTCCAGTACCCTGAGCCTGGGTGAGAGAGGATGAGGAGGAGGAGGAGGGCTTGGTCATCCACTCTACCAAGTCTTCGGCATGATGTGGCTCAACATGTCCAGCTGCCGAAAAGAAGGACAAGCGTGTCCCATGGCCATGTGCTGATGACAATGCACCGCGTCCACGACCAGCACTGTTGCCCCCAGACACAGAGCCTGCTTGCCCTCTTTTATTGCCTCCTGACTGTCTGCCTCTCCTTGTTTGCCTTCCAGACATTCTAATAGATGGCCTGCAGGGAGATGGGAAAAAAGCAATAAGGGCTACCTTCAGGTGTCCTTCTCTGTCCCTTGAAACAAGGACTTTCACAGTGAAAGAAACTGACACTGTCCCTACCTAGAGTTTTCTGTCCCTAGAATAAATGTTTTTTTTAATCACAATATAGCACAAGGACAATTCACTCAATGTCTCTCCAGGTCCCTGGAAACAAGGACTTGCAGAGTGAAAGAAACTGACACTGTCCCTACCTAGAGTTTTCTGTCCCTAGAATAAATGTTTTTTTTAAGCACAATATAGCACAAGGACAATTAACTCACTGTCCTTACAGGTCCCTGGAAACAAGGACTTGCAGAGTGAAAAAAAAAAAACACTCTCCCTACCTACAGTTTTCTGTCCCTAGAAAAAATGTTTTTTTTAAGCACAATATAGCACAAGGACAATTAACTCACTGTCCTTACAGGTCCCTGGAAACAAGGACTTGCAGAGTGAAAGAAAAAAAACACTCTCCCTACCTAGAGTTTTCTGTCCCTAGAATAAATGTTTTTTTTAATCACAATATAGCACAAGGAAAATTAACTCACTGTCCTTACAGGTCCCTGGAAACAAGGACTTGCAGAGTGAAAGAAAAAAAACACTCTCCCTACCTACAGTTTTCTGTCCCTAGAAAAAATGTTTTTTTTAATCACAATATAGCACAAGGAAAATTAACTCACTGTCCTTACAGGTCCCTGGAAACAAGGACTTGCAGAGTGAAAGAAACTGACACTGTCCCTACCTAGAGTTTTCTGTCCCTAGAATAAATGTTTTTTTTAAGCACAATATAGCACAAGGACAATTAACTCACTGTCCTTACAGGTCCCTGGAAACAAGGACTTGCAGAGTGAAAGAAAAAAAACACTCTCCCTACCTACAGTTTTCTGTCCCTAGAAAAAATGTTTTTTTTAAGCACAATATAGCACAAGTAAAATTAACTCACTGTCCTTACAGGTCCCTGGAAACAAGGACTTGCAGAGTGAAAGAAAAAAAACACTCTCCCTACCTACAGTTTTCTGTCCCTAGAAAAAATGTTTTTTTTAATCACAATATAGCACAAGGAAAATTAACTCACTGTCCTTACAGGTCCCTGGAAACAAGGACTTGCAGAGTGAAAGAAACTGACACTGTCCCTACCTAGAGTTTTCTGTCCCTAGAATAAATGTTTTTTTTAATCACAATATAGCACAAGGAAAATTAACTCACTGTCCTTACAGGTCCCTGGAAACAAGGACTTGCAGAGTGAAAGAAACTGACACTGTCCCTACCTAGAGTTTTCTGTCCCTAGAATAAATGTTTTTTTTAAGCACAATATAGCACAAGGACAATTAACTCACTGTCCTTACAGGTCCCTGGAAACAAGGACTTGCAGAGTGAAAAAAAAAAAACACTCTCCCTACCTAGAGTTTTCTGTCCCTAGAAAAAATGTTTTTTTTAAGCACAATATAGCACAAGGACAATTAACTCACTGTCCTTACAGGTCCCTGGAAACAAGGACTTGCAGAGTGAAAGAAAAAAAACACTCTCCCTACCTAGAGTTTTCTGTCCCTAGAAAAAATGTTTTTTTTAATCACAATATAGCACAAGGAAAATTAACTCACTGTCCTTACAGGTCCCTGGAAACAAGGACTTGCAGAGTGAAAGAAAAAAAACACTCTCCCTACCTACAGTTTTCTGTCCCTAGAAAAAATGTTTTTTTTAATCACAATATAGCACAAGGAAAATTAACTCACTGTCCTTACAGGTCCCTGGAAACAAGGACTTGCAGAGTGAAAGAAACTGACACTGTCCCTACCTAGAGTTTTCTGTCCCTAGAATAAATGTTTTTTTTAATCACAATATAGCACAAGGAAAATTAACTCACTGTCCTTACAGGTCCCTGGAAACAAGGACTTGCAGAGTGAAAGAAACTGACACTGTCCCTACCTAGAGTTTTCTGTCCCTAGAATAAATGTTTTTTTTAATCACAATATAGCACAAGGAAAATTAACTCACTGTCCTTACAGGTCCCTGGAAACAAGGACTTGCAGAGTGAAAGAAACTGACACTGTCCCTACCTAGAGTTTTCTGTCCCTAGAATAAATGTTTTTTTTAATCACAATATAGCACAAGGAAAATTAACTCACTGTCCTTACAGGTCCCTGGAAACAAGGACTTGCAGAGTGAAAGAAACTGACACTGTCCCTACCTAGAGTTTTCTGTCCCTAGAATAAATGTTTTTTTTAAGCACAATATAGCACAAGGACAATTAACTCACTGTCCTTACAGGTCCCTGGAAACAAGGACTTGCAGAGTGAAAGAAAAAAAACACTCTCCCTACCTACAGTTTTCTGTCCCTAGAAAAAATGTTTTTTTTAATCACAATATAGCACAAGGAAAATTAACTCACTGTCCTTACAGGTCCCTGGAAACAAGGACTTGCAGAGTGAAAGAAACTGACACTGTCCCTACCTAGAGTTTTCTGTCCCTAGAATAAATGTTTTTTTTAATCACAATATAGCACAAGGACAATTAACTCACTGTCCTTACAGGTCCCTGGAAACAAGGACTTGCAGAGTGAAAGAAACTGACACTGTCCCTACCTAGAGTTTTCTGTCCCTAGAATAAATGTTTTTTTTAAGCACAATATAGCACAAGGACAATTAACTCACTGTCCTTACAGGTCCCTGGAAACAAGGACTTGCAGAGTGAAAGAAAAAAAACACTCTCCCTACCTACAGTTTTCTGTCCCTAGAAAAAATGTTTTTTTTAATCACAATATAGCACAAGGAAAATTAACTCACTGTCCTTACAGGTCCCTGGAAACAAGGACTTGCAGAGTGAAAGAAACTGACACTGTCCCTACCTAGAGTTTTCTGTCCCTAGAATAAATGTTTTTTTTAATCACAATATAGCACAAGGAAAATTAACTCACTGTCCTTACAGGTCCCTGGAAACAAGGACTTGCAGAGTGAAAGAAACTGACACTGTCCCTACCTAGAGTTTTCTGTCCCTAGAATAAATGTTTTTTTTAAGCACAATATAGCACAAGGACAATTAACTCACTGTCCTTACAGGTCCCTGGAAACAAGGACTTGCAGAGTGAAAGAAACTGACACTGTCCCTACCTAGAGTTTTCTGTCCCTAGAATAAATGTTTTTTTTAAGCACACTATAGCAGAAGCACAAAACACACTGACACTCTCCCTACCTATCCTTCTCTTTCCCTAAACTAAAGGAATCCAGGTTAAGCAAGAAAGAAATAACAGTCACTGTCCCTGCCTATGCTACTCTATCCCTGCTCCGGAACACACTACACTAGGCCGCCGTGCTGGCGGCCTTTTATAGTGTGGGGCGTGTACTAAACACCCTCAGCAATAATTGGCCACAGGCATCCTGCCTGTGGCCAATCATTGCTCTCCTCGCTGCCGGCGCTGTGATTGGCCAAGCATGCGGGGTCACAGTGCATGCTTGGCCAATCACAGCGCCTGGATGACACTGCGATGGCGTAGTGCATTGTGGGCCGTTCGCGTCACTCGAATTTGGCGCGAACGGCCCAAATCGTTCGATCTTCGTCGAACGATCGAACAGCCAATGTTCGAGTCGAACGTATGTTCGACTCGAACACGAAGCTCATCCCTAGTGCTGCTTCTCATTTTACTGTCCATTCACAGTGTGTGCTGGGGAAGAGAACTGTAAGTGTAATTGTGTAAGTGAAAAATCAGGTCTCCTGTGCAAATTTTAGGACTGGCTGGACAGAAATAGAAATCCTAAGGCAGATATATTTAGGTTTTGTTTTAAAATGAAAATTGATGCTTCAGCATGTTTACACTGGCTACGAGATTTTTTTTTTAATTGTTACTTTTGTAATACTCATTACTATTTAGTGGCTGTCCCACCAATACAAGTAAATGAGCAAAAGTGGTAACAGATCATACGCTTTGTAATAATTGTAATAAATACCCATTTTAATATAATTTGTGTACCTGAAATTATGATTTGTTCTGATTGGAAGATCTCTTTAATTACAGAGTAGTCCTTATAAAAGAAATATATTTTTTGCTTCTATCGCGTAAGCTAGGTTATACGCATGGAAAGCAAAGAGTTTTGCTATAAATCATCAAGTAAAATATAAACTCAAGCACAGCTGTGTGTACTGTACAGTAAAATTACTTGGCTTTAGGAAGTGTTTGAAAATAGCTAACTGGTCCACACTGTTCCAATGTTTTCAGATTTTTTTAATTCTTCAAACTGGAATGTTGAACAGAACTTTTTATTATAATTTATCAACTATATTATTTAATTAGTTATTAACACCTCATCTTAAAGCTGAACTTGAGGGAAATTTCAAAATGAGCTTTCAATGGAGATCCCCTGCACTACAAAGGGTTACATGCCAATTTTTGTCTAAGGTACCATCAAAAGCAGTTTTACTTAGCTTATCCCCTGCTCTCCTTTTCTTCTTTTTGATGCTGCAGGTTGGAGGTAGCCCCTCAGTATCCACACTTGCAATGCAGGACTGCTGATTGTGCCTTGTACGAAATTACATCAGAGTGCCTGTAAACAATGGAGAGCCAAAAATAAGTGTCTTTGGGGATGGCCATTTATGTACATGCACATACATAAATAAACACAATGTGTCAGGTAAAATTACATATAAAAATGGCAATGCTACAAATATTAGGTCTTGTCATGCGTTCCAAAGTGAGAACAGTAAATCTTGGGCCATTATTCGTAGTTAGTTATTGACCTGTATAGGCTTTTAAAGAGTTGTCCATGGCAATTTTGGCTACTGAAATTTGTCACAATTTCATAGGCCTATGCAACTTTAAGGCTTGACATGTATACATTTACCCAACACATCTTTTACATTTTATGAAAAAATAGGGGTAATATATTGTGTTTGTTAGCACTTATAAAAACCCTTAAAGGAGTTTTAAAGGTAGAAGGTTTTTTTATTCTATGCATTAAGATTAAAAGCCTTCTGTGTGTAGCAGTCTCCCCAGCACCTCCTAATACTTACCTGCCCCATCTCTGTCCAGCGAAGTCCAATAGTCCCTCGGCCGTCTGGGACTCTGCCTCCTGATTGGCTGAGACACAGCAGTGGCGCCATTGGCTCCCCACGGCTGTCAATCAAAATCAGTTAGCCAATCAGGAGAGAGAGGGGGGCAGGGCTGAACGGAAGCTCCATGTCTGAATGGAGCTGAATGCTGCTTGCTGTGGGGGCACGCGACAGGAGGGAGGAGCTAGGAGCAGTGAAGAGGGACCCATGAAGAGGAGGAGAATCCAGGCTGCCCTGTGCAAAAAAATTGCACAGAGCAGGTAAGTATAACATGTTTGTTATTTTTTTGTAAAAAATATACAACACTTTACAATCACTTTTATGTTTTTATTTTACTAAAAACATGGATTTGATAGATGTGCAGTAATATTATGTGACATAAAAACATTGCAGTTATCTTGGACTTTACTGAGATGGAAACTTTTTATGACAATAATCAAAAATAGCTGTTCATGTTCTTCAAATGTAACTAGAGGCAATTTTTTTATTTAAGTCTAGGATAGAGTGTAGAGCAGGGATCCTCAAACTACGGCCCTCCAGCTGTTGCGGAACTACAAATCCCATGAGGCATTGCAAAACTCTGACATTTACAGACATGACTAGGCATGATAGGAATTGTAGTTCCTGAACACCTGGAGGGCCGTAGTTTGAAGACCCCTGGTGTAGAGGGATTAAAACACCTGTCAGTCCACATGTGAAAAGCAATAAAAGCTCCCTGCTTCAAGTTGTTGACAGGGCTTGCCTGCTGCATAGCCCTGGTCACATGGGCAGGAGGTGATCATAGGACCCTGCAGACCCTGCCAGGCCTGCCCAACTGCTGGAAAAGAAGTTTTAGAAAACTGTGCTAATTTATTAATTTTGATAGCAAAGGTGCCTTATCTTTACAAGTCAGCATTGGTTGTCACTTCCTCCTTCTCCTGAACATACTTAAAATGAACTTCCTTGCAATCCTCTATTTTTTGTCCCTATGAGTAACTGACAACAGCATGGTGGCAAGTCAGGCTGTTAGGATTAAGTTCACCTGCTGGTGGCACCTATCCTGTTCTGGGATGTTTGCTGCAGCTTCAGTGTCCACCAGCAGGTGTCTCCCAAGAGCCAGCAGGCTGTGGTAATCAGGCAAGTTAGTGTTCAGCTGCCGGGGGGCTACTTAAGGCTGCTCCTCCCTTCCCCTGGTGCGTCACCATTCTGATCCCTTCCTTGCTACCAGTTTGTTCCTGATTGCCAGATCCAGCCTGCACTCCTCTGCCTTGCTCCTGCTTTAGTTCCCAGCCTTGATCTCCTCTACCCTACATCCCTGCATTCCCTGTACCGTTAGCAGTATATTGTATATATTTTTATTTCATTAGTAGTTAGGTTTGTTAGTTATTCTGGTTCTTCTGCATTGGGGGTTTGGTTCTTGTTTGTCTTTTGGGTTGTTCATGTTTGTTGTTTGCTGTGTTAATGGTTTGCAAATTTTTACTGTAAATAAATATCACCTTAAAGATATATACTTTGATTGTTTGGTCTCAGTTTCCTTGTGTAGCTACGTGTCTGGTCTCCTTAGCTGCTGATCCCTGACACAGGCACTTAATGTGGTCTTCTTCCTCACATTGTTCCAGATACAAGAGAAGACATTATTCATGTCAAAGTTGTCTTTACTCATCTGTTCTCAAATGTTTTCTGTCATGCTCCCCTTCAGAACTTTTATTATCCCCCTATCCCACTCCCTACACAACAGTCGTTGATTTTTTTGGTCTTAGTTCCCTTGTGTTTCTACGTGTCTGACCTCCTTAGCTGCTGATCCCTGACATAATCGTGACAAACTGACTTTAGTTCACCCTCTGCTACAAGCTTGGTCAGAGATTATATCCCCAATACAAGATGAGTCACATAAAGTCAGATCTGCTGCTAAAGATCAAAAATCTTTTCCTCTGTTACCCTTAGCAACCTCTGCTGCTACTGAGCGTTCCTTACTTCCTGTAGACAAGTACCCTGCTGCCACCAGTAACCACACTTCCTTTGTATGTAATCCATTGGTAGCTCCCCTTGCAGTACCGTTGCCCATAGCAACGTCTCAGGGCTCTTCCTGTACTTCTGCTACTCTTCCCTCTATTTCCCCCAGTACTATTACTACATTTCCATAAGCAGTACATTCATGTCAAAGATGTCTTTACTCTTTTACTGTTCTAAAATGTTTTCTGTCATGCTCCCCTTTAAAACTATTATCCCCCCCACCCACTCCCTACACAACAGTCTTTTTATACAACAGACATTGGAAACAAAATGAGCCGAATTTTGTTTTTAATAAATTAAAATTTTTGGTCTTTATTTTCTCATTTATTTTATCACCTCTACATAGACATTAAGGAGTCAATATAATTATGAGTCTGGAGACAAGCCAAAGCATGGCACTCAACTCTCAAAGCTGCAGGACCTGGTAAGGGCATTACAAAACCGGGCTGATTATGTGGAGGACAGACAACGTAGGAAAAATGTGTGGGTGGTGATGCTGCCTGAAGGGGCTGAGGAAATGAAGCCTGTGATTTTTGCAGGGCAATTCTCTAAGCAAATATTAACACTTGACGATCTGTCAATGTGGTGGAGAGGGCTCATTGTGTCTCTACCGGAAACCAACCTCCTGGTGCCCCCTTGTGCGATTCCTGAATTACAGAGACAGAGACATGATCTTGATTGAAGCCAGAAAGCACCCTGATCTCAAGTTTGATAATGCCAAGACTATAATGTTCCCGGACTTCTCTGTGGAATCCAGAGGAGACATCATTCCTTTAATGACATCAGAAAGAGGCTGAGGATAAAGGGATTCTAATACAGAAAGCTTTATCCCAGCAGGCTCTGAATCCAACATAACTGCACGATAAAGTTCTTTGACACCCCTCGGGAAACTAGTGATTGGCTCGACACAGATCCGTAACCACCTTTCCTCAACACCGACCTCGTGTGAGACACTGTCTTTTGCTGCTCTATGCATCCCTTCATAGCACATGTTGTGCCCTGATACCTTCAGTTGGGGGGTTTTAGTTGGTGATATTGTTGCTCTCCAGTTGATGAGATTACAGCACTAACCTCCAGTGGTATGTTATCCTGCCCGGAAGACTTGGACCCCCTGTTACCCTGTTTACGGGTGTCGATACACTGCTTTATTTCCAAGTTCCCACAGAGCCTCCATAAGAAGCACAGCATGTCACCAAGAACAGTCAGACTTTTGTGAAGAGCCGTAAGGCTCCGTTCAGTTATTTCTGTTTCGGGAATAGGCTGCATACTAAAACTTTTCTTTTTCATTTTTGTTTTCCTTTGTTTCTAGTATAACAGCAGGGATAGCTCTTATTTCAGCTCACCAGTCTCCTCATCTTTGTTGCACTGGTCCCTCCTTTGGTCATTATAGTGTCGCTCTGCAATTTACAGCTGGTATAGATTGTTTCTCCACTTTTTTCCATATAGTTAGTATGTTTCATACGTTCCTATGACTAACAATGTGACAAAAGTATCATGGAATAAGAGGGCTAAACGATAAATTCAAGCGGGCTGCTATGTTTTAACTTCTCAAATAGGGATGAGCTTGATGTTCAGGTTGAACATTATGGGGCGTTCACGGCAAATTTGAGCCCCATAATGCACTGCGAGTTTGCAGTGCATTGCTGTATGATGATTGACCAAAGCATGCACCTGACCTGCATGCTTTGGCCAATTCCAGCACCCTCTGCTAAGAGAGACATAATTGGCAAAAGGCAGGGTGTCTTTGGCCAATCATGGCTCAGGGGGACCAAGTCCACGCCCCACACTATATAAGGTTGCCTACATGGCGGCCCTGTGTAGTGTTGTTGGTGTGGACGGAGAGATAGCTTGATTTAGATTAAGCAGGCAGGTTATATGATATATATATATATATATATATATATATATATATAGTCAGTCTAGTATATATATATATATATAGTATATATTGTGTATATATATATATATATATATATATATATATATATATACAGTCAGTCTAGTATATATATATATATATATATATATATATATACACACTCTGCATCCAGTATAGCCTATATCTACAGTGCATTCTGTGGTGTACTATTTCTATTACACTTCAGGCGGTGTATTAATATATATTTATACAGTCTCGTATATTAATGTATATATACTCTGCATCCAGTGTAGCCTATATCTTCAGTGCATTTCGTGGTGTACTATTTCTATTACACTTCAGGCGGTGTATTAATATATATATATATATATATATACTCTGCATCCAGTGTAGCCTATATATACAGTGCATTCTGTGGTGTACTGTTTCTACTACTTTTCTGGTGGTGTACACAGTACACAATACAGTACAGCCGTAGTACAGTTGCTACTACTTTTGTAGTTGTGTACGCAGTACACAATACAGTGCAGCCATAGTACAGTTGCTACTACTTTTCTGGTGGTGTACACAGTACACAATACAGTTCAGTCGTAGTGCAGTTGCTACTACTTTTCTAGTGGTTCACACAGTACACAATACAGTGCAGCTGTAGTGCAGTTCCTAGTGCACTTCTGGTGGTGTACACAGTACACAATACAGTGCAGCTTTAGTGCAGTTGCTACTACTTTTCTGGTGGTGTAGACAATACAGTACAGCCGTAGTGTAGTTGCTACAACTTTTCAGTGGTGCCCAATACAGTGCAGCTGTAGTGCAGTTGCTACTACTTTTCTGGTGGTGTACACAGTACACAATACAGTGCAGCCATAGTACAGTTGCTACTACTTTTCTGGTGGTGTACACAGTACACAATAGAGTGCAGCCGTAGTGCTGTTGCTACTACTTTTCTGGTGGTGTACACAGTACACAATACAGTGCAGCCGTAGTGCAGTTGCTACTACTTTTCTGGTGGTGCATACAGTACACAATACAGTGCAGCCGTAGTGCAGTTGCTACTACACTTCTGGTGTTGCACATAGTACACAATACAGTGCAGCTGTAATGCAGTTGCTACTACTTTTCTGGTGGTAGACACAGTTACACAATACAGTGCAGCCGTAGTGCAGTTGCTACTACTTTTCTGGTGGTGTACACAGTACACAATACAGTGCAGCTGCTACTACTTTTCTGGTAGTGTACACAATACAGTGCAGCTGTAGTGCAGTTGCTACTTGTTATGTCCCTTAGACACAGGGTCTCTCAGAGTGTTGCTATCAATGCTCCGGTATCTGCTCAGCAAGTTACACACAGGCCAGATGAACTTCTTAACCATGGAAGGGTTTATTACTCACTCAGAACATGATGACTTTGTTACATAGAGTCCTAATACAACAGGATTCTGTCATTACCAGATGTAATCCCTTCTTTGCATCATGCTGCTGCTTCCCAGTTCCACACACCACTCTCACTACTTCCTGGTACAGCCCCTCCCCCAGCATGCATCAGGAGAAAAAGGTGAAGGGTCACACAGTGCTCCAGCACAAACATCACATCTCCTCTTTTTTCCCATAAAAAAATAAAATAAAATAAAAAATAGGAAAAAAATTAAAAAAATAAACATAACAATAGAAAAAAATACTCAACACATCAAATAACAAGGCAAGCAGGATCAGTTCAGCAAGTAGTATCTCCAACTCAGTTCTGTGGCTCCCGCATCATGTTATGAGCCCTTTGTCTCTGTTTCCTGACCTCCAAAGTGTCCCGTAAGATTTCAGTGCTTTGCCAACGAGGAGTTTGATGTCTTTGGCGGGCAGATTTATGAAGTGGCACAGCACTAGGAGGGGTAAAGGCTGTCAAGGGTTCTGGAGATGTCAGTGGGTGTCCAACAGACAAATCAGTCTCTGCAACTCCAGGCACGTGTCCGGGCTCCTCAGGAATATGGTGACCAACCGCTTCAGGGGTTTGTTGTAAACTTGTGGGATCATGCCAGACACCATGCCATATGTCACCAGTAGAGCCCTGAGTAGACTCTGGTGGTTGGGTAGAAAGAGAGGTGGGGTTTGTTTCAACTGGCAGGCAAATGCACTTTCTCAATTGCGAAAGGTGTCTTCGAACACAAACGCCATTCTCCAGGCGAACAAGGTACATTCGTTGTCCAAGAGGTCCATCAATAATGCCAGGAAGCCAGTGAGGCAAAACTCTGTAATTCCGAAACCATACAAGATCACCAGTACGGAATCCAGGAAGGCCTGGCAGAAGAGGTGTCGGTGACTGTTCCTGTGGACGATCTAAATCCAGTTTGGTGCGGAGATGCCTGCCAAACATAAGAAAAGCTGGGGACAGCCCAGTAGTAGCGTGTTTTGTGTTTCGGTACATGGTCAAGAACTCCAGCAGCTTCTCCTCTGACATTCCAACCTGTTCCAGAGTGGACAGTAAGTGCTTCTTAAACGTCTGCACAAACCTTTCTGCCAGCCCATTTGAGGCTGGATGATAAGGAGCTGTTCTGTAGTGTTGGATGCCCAAGCCACTGAGGAAGGATTGAAACTCATGCGATGTAAATTGAGTCCCATTGTCCGAGACTATGGCTGTTGGCAAGCCAAATTGAGCAAAGAGCTTCCTTAAAGGGGTAGTAAAGGTTCCTTTTTTATTTTCTAAATAGGTTCCTTTAAGCTAGTGCATTGTTGGTTCACTTACCTTTTCCTTTGATTTACCTTCTAAATGTTTTTTTTCTTTGTCTGAATTTCTCACTTCCTGTTTCTCCTCACTAAACTTCACACCGTCATCCGAGTGGTGTTGAGTCAGCCAGAACAGCTTACTGAACAGCTTACTGAGGAGGAACAGGAAGTGAGAAATTCAGACAAAGAAAACAAAGAAAAAAGATATTTAGAAGGGAAATCTAAGGAAAAGGTAAGTGTACCAACAATGCACTAGCTTAAAGGAACCTATTTAAAAAATAAAAAACAAACCTTTACAACCCCTTTAAGACTAGAATGGTAGCAGCAGAGGTAACAGAAGGCATTTGAAAAACCTCTGGCCATTTTGAATGTGCATCTACCACGATCAAATACATTTTACCCTGGGTTGGGCCAGCAAAATCAAGATGGAGTCTTGACCACGGTTCTGTCGGCCATGGCCAAGGTAGCAGGGTTCCTTTCTTTTGGGGTCGCTGAGCTTGACAGCACCCAGGACATTGGGCCACATAATCTTCAATTGCTGTGTCCATTTGTGGCCACCAAACATAGCTCCAGGCTCGCTGCTTCATGCGCACCACGCCAGGATGGCCCTCATGCAGTATCCTTAGCATGGTTGGTTGCAAATACTGAGGTATGATCACTCTGTTGCCCCACTGTAGGCAACCAGCATTAGTCACAAGCTCACATTTTCTGGCAAAGTACGGACGAAATTCACCTGGGACTTTCTCTGGCCATCCAGCCTGAACATATGAGAATATCTGAGACAGGAAAGGATCTGTGACTGTATGTCTGGCAATTAAGGAGGTGGACATGCAGGATTTCAGCCTGTGTATTTCCACTATGCGTACGTCTCTTGGTGAGTGGTCTCCAATTGGCAATCTGGAAAATGCATCTGCATTGCCATGGGCATCATGGGAGCGGTATCTGATAGAATAAGTATAAGCTCCCAAGAATAAAGCGTACCTTTTTAAGCGAGATGCGGTTGTTGTAGAAATTCCTTTCTGAGGGTTCAGTATTGACAACAGAGGTTTGTGGTCAGTGATAAGTGTGAACTCCCGACCATAGATGTACGTATGAAATTTTTTTGTGGCCCATACAATGGCCAAAGCTTCCTTGTCTATCTGGGAGTAGTTTTGCTCTGCTGAGGTTAAAGACCTGGAGGCAAAAGAAATGGGGCGCTCTGTGCCATCTGGCATGACATGGGAAAGCACAGCACCCAGTCTATAAGGCGAGGCGTCACAAGCCAAGGTAACGTGTTTCTTTAAATCATAGTGGACCAGAACTCGAGAAGACAGAATGAGTTCTTTAGAAAGCCGAAAAGCTTCTTCACATTTGGCTGTCCATATCCATTTAGCTCTTGCATCCAGTAAGCTATGTAATGGGTAAAGCTGGTGTGCTAGGTTCGGCAAGAAACGGTGGAAGTAATTTAGGAGGCCAAGGTAGGACCTGAGCTGTGTGACATTCTGGGGAGTAGGGGAATGGGTAAGGGCTTTAACCTTTTCTTCAGTAGTGTGTAACCCATGCCGGTCCACAGTGTGGGCACAAAATTCCAGTTGAGACTTTAGAAATTCGCATTTTGAAAGATTGACACGTAAACCATACCTTTGGAGTCTCTCTAGCACAGCTTTAACATTCTTTCTGTGTTCTTCATCAGTGGGACCAGTGATGAGCATGTCATCTAGTAGACACTGAGTGAAAGGTATGCCTGCCAGGACCTCATCCATGATTCGCTGCCAGATGGCTGGAGCTGGGGCTATGCCAAAAAACATGCGATTATATTGGAATAATCCTTTATGATGTTAATGGTCAACAGATGGCGTGAATCTGGGTGTACTTGCAGTTGCAGGTAAGCTTGTTTTAAGTCTATTTTTGTAAACTTTTGCCCCCCAGCCAATGAGCTAAATAGATCTTCAAGTCGAGGCAATGGGTATTGATCCACAAGAAGTTGGTTGTTCAGGGCGACCCTGAAATCTCCACAAATTCTAATGTCTCCATTCTTTTTCTTGACAGGCACAATTGGCGATGCCCATTCACTTTTATCAACTTTAGTTATGATCTTTTCAGCCAATAGGTGGTCCAGCTCTGCTTCCACTTTCTTTCTCAAGGCAAAAGGTACTGATCTTGCCTTACAAAAACGAGGTGTAGCACCCGGCTTCAAGAGGAGGTGGGCCATTTTTCCTTTTACTGTGCCCAAAGAGTCCTCAAAAACCCCCTTAAAGCGTGACTTTAGGGATTCCACCCAATGGTCTACCTCAGAAAGCAATGTACATTGGGCAATGGCAAGAGGAGGCATGCCCAGGGCTTTGATCCAGTCCCTACCATACAGCGGAGGACCTCCTTTATTGACAACATAAAGGCGTAGAGTTTGACTGCGGTTGCCTAATGTAACAAGGGGTTTCACATAACCCAAGGACTGTAGTAGTTCCTTGCTGTAGGTTTGTAGTGTGAGATTTGTAGGTTGGAGCGGTAGGGACAGACCCGATGCCTTTAAATCAGTCCGTGAAATGACAGACACTGCCGCCCCTGTATCAACATCCATGGAGACAGGACAGCCATTGAGTGTGACATCCACTTTAATCGCAGGAGTACTCCCAGCTACCCGAAACAGTCCAACATGCTGGACACAGGTTTCCTCATCAGAGCTGGAGCCGTGATTGTCAGTATCCATATGAAATGTCTGTTTACGTCTAACTTTTGTGGTAGTGTTCGGGGAGCGTGAGCTGCGGCAAACACGCCCAATATGGCCAGTCTTTCCACAAAGAAAACAAACGACATCCTTAAACTTGCAAGCAGGTGCACTGTGAGTAGTGTTACCACAACGGTAGCCAGTTAGTGTCCTAGAGACAGAAGAATTAGGGTGGCAAGTTTTAGGCAGATTTGGGGACGACCGTCTTGGGTGTCGAGTGATAGCAGAGTGGAATATTTCCTCTCCCTGGCTTGTAGGAGTTTCAGGTGGTGCCTTCAGTAAGGTGGCGTCCCGTGTAGCCAACTCCATGACCATAGCAAGGTCAGTGGCTTTCGTTAGAGTCAAGTCGGGTTCTGTGAGTAAGCATTTCTGTATGGCTGGGTCGCAGAGTCCCATAACAAACATGTCACGGAGAGCTGTCTGCAGGTAGTCTCCAAACTGACAAGTGGCAGCTAGTTTACGTAAAGCAATGATATAAGTCTTTATGTCCTCCCCGGCATGCTGCCTTCTACTGTAGAATGTAAACCGCTCTGCAATCTCTAATGGCTTTGGGTTGTAGTGCTCATGTAGCTTCTGAATTAACTCAGGCAGGGGCTTAGAGGCTGGCTTGTCTGGAGAAATGAGGTCTCTGAGAGTGCCATATGCAGCTTGACCCAATATTGTGAGGAAAACTGCAACCTTCTTTTCTGCAGCCACACTATTTGCTTCTATATACTGCTCCAGCCTCCCCACCCAGGAGCTCCATGATTCAGCAGCAGGATCAAATGGTTGAATAAACCCTATGAAGGCCATGTGTGCTAAAATCCACAATCCTCATCGCCACTGTTATGTCCCTTAGACACGGGGTCTCTCAGAGTGTTGCTAGCAATGCTCCGGTATCTGCTCAGCAAGTTACACACAGGCCAGATGAACTTCTTAACCATGGAAGGGTTTATTACTCACTCAGAACATGATGACTTTGTTACATAGAGCATAGTTGCCAACAGTCCCGAATTTCCCGGGACAAGCACGATTTTTGGACCCTTGTCCCGAATTGGGCTTGTCCCGATTCGGGACAAGCCCAATTCTTTTTGTCCCGTTTTGTCCCGGTAAATTTGGGAATGTTTAGGGCTTAAAACGGCGACGGCTACACCAAAATGGCCGCAGTCGCCGCCACAAGTGTTAGTTTCACTGACCTCTAGTGTGAGGGGAGGGGCAGCCAATCGCGGCTCTCTCTCTTCGGTGGCCCCTCCCTTCACACAGTGACCCTTAACCCTGCCGCCGCCGCCACCGATCGCTGCTGGAGGTGATGGAAAAGTTCTTCCCCTCCCAAACATAACTGCCTAGCAATGCCTGCGCTGCACCCGCCCGCCATGGCACAGCCGGGGCTGTCTTTACCTTGCCACCTGCTGTGTCGGATGTCCTCAGAGTCACCTCAGGTTAGGGGAGGACTCAGGAGGATCCCACGACAAGCACAGCACAAAGTAAGTCCAGCAGCACTGCAGCTCATCGCACATCTAGCTGCAGATCACTCACTCTATAGTCCTGCAATTTATGCTGCCTGGAATGCAGTGTAGTGTAGAAATTAGTGTAGTGGGTGGCAGGGTAATCAGTGTAGTGGGTGCATAGTTGCCAACAGTCACGGATTGGCCGGGACGTTCCCGGGATTCAAACCCTTTTCCCGGATTTATTTTGTCCCGGCCAATGTCCCGGCCAATCCGATTTTTCCCGTTTTCCCCGAATTTGGACGCCGCAGGCCGCCGCCGCTAGAGGTCCACGGCTGGCGGAGACAATGTCTCGGCCGGCCGCCATGTTCAAGAAGACCAAAACACGGATGTAGTACAATAGAAAATAAAGCCGCTGCGGCGCCGCCCACACCCCGCACCTCCCCGGGGGTGGGCGGCGCCGCAGCAGCTTTATCTTCTATTGTACTACATCTGTGTTTTGGCTGGCCGGCAGGCCACCCCCCCCGCCCCGCCCCGCCCCGCTGCAGGTCTGTCTGTAATGAAAAGGGGCGGGGGTCGGCAGCGCCACAGCTTAATTTTTTTTTTTTCAGCCACACTGTCGGCTCCGCCTCTATTTTGTTCCCCTTCGGGGAAGGGGAAACAATAATGGCGGCCGAGACAGGAGACGCCTGTGGTTAAGGGGGGACTCCGCTGGGAATGCCTGTGGTAAGGGGGGACTCCGCTGGGAACGCCTGTGGTAAGGGAGGACTCCGCTGGGGATGGCTGAGGTAAGGGGGGACTCCGCTGGGGACGCCTGATGTAAGGGGGACTCCGATGGGGACGCCTGATGTAAGGGGGGACTCCGCTGGGGACGCCTGAGGTAAGGGGGGACTCCGCTGGGGACGCCTGATGTAAGGGGGGACTCCTCTGGGGACGCCTGAGGTAAGGGGGGACTCCGCTGGGGACGCCTGAGGTAAGGGGGGACTCCGCTGGGGACGCCTGATGTAAGGGGGGACTCTGCTGGGGACGCCTGATGTAAGGGGGACTCCTCTGGGTACACCTGATGTAAGGAAGGACTCCGCTGGGTACGCCTGAGGTAAGGAGGGACTCCTCTGGGGACGCCTGATGTAAGGAGGGACTCCGCTGGGGACGCCTGATGTAAGGAGGGACTCCTCTGGGGACACTTGATGTAAGGGGGGACTCCACTGGGGACGCCTGATGTAAGGGGGGACTCCACTGGGGACGCCTGCATAGTTACCAACAGTCCCGAATTTCCCGGGATAAGCACGATTTTTGGACCCTTGTCCACAAGTGTGGAGGGGGCTCTGCTGGGGAGGCACCTGATGCAAGGACGGACTGCTGGGGAGGCACCTGATGCAAGGACGGACTGCTGGGGAGGCACCTGATGCAAGGACGGACTGCTGGGGAGGCACCTGATGCAAGGACGGACTGCTGGGGAGGCCATCTGGTGGCAGGCGACGTGGCAGGTAACACGCTCAGGGCTTCCACTGATTCGGCATTATGGTGAGTTGAATGATTTCATTTTATATTACAATGTAAAAATAGAAATAATGCACTTCAATCATCCTGACACCGTAACAACCATGGTGCTGGGATGATTGAAGCGCCAACAGGTGTTTTGGAGTATCCTTATCTGCCAATTTTGTTACACATTACTATTGTGGTGTAGGATCTGGCTTCTTTCTTTCTATTTCTTTCTCTCTCTTTCTCTCACCTCGGACTCTAGCCACACCCCTTTGAACCACGCCCATTTAAACCACACCCACTATCGTGCGTAAACCACGCCCATTTTCGCCGTGACACGCCTACAAACGAATGCCCCGCCCCCTGATTATAGCAAGGCTCCGCCTCAATACAAAAAAAGTGTCCCAGATGTTTTTTTTGCAATGTTGGCAACTATGCATAGAGTCCTAATACAACAGGATTCTGTCATTACCAGATGTAATCCCTTCTGTGCATCATGCTGCTGCTTACCAGTTCCACACACCACTCTCACTACTTCCTGGTACAGCCCCTCCCCCAGCATGCATCAGGAGAAAAAGGTGAAGGGTCACACAGTGCTCCAGCACAAACATCACACTACTACACTTCTGGTGGTGTACACAGTACACAATACAGTGCAGCCGTAGTGCAGTTGCTACTACTTTTTTGATGGTGTACACAGTACACAATACAGTGCAGCCATACTGCAATTGCTACTACACTTCTGGTGGTGCACACAGTACACAATACAGTGCAGCCATAGTGCAGTTGCTACTACACTTCTGGTGGTGTACACAGTACACAATACAGTGCAGCCGTAGTACAGTTGCTACTGTACACTTCTGGTGGTGTACACAATACACAATAGAGTGCAGCCGTAGTGCAGTTGTTACTACTTTTCTGATAGTGTACACAGTACACAATACAGTGCAGCCGTAGTGCAGTTGCTACTGCTTTTCTGGTGGGGTACACAGTTACACAATACAGTGCAGCCGTAGTGCAGTTGTTACTACACCTCTGGTGGTGTACACAATACAGTGCAGCCGTAGTACAGTTGCTACTACACTTCTGGTGGTGTACACAGTACACAATACAGTGCAGCCATAGTACAGTTGCTACTACTTTTCTGGTGGTGTACATAGTACGCAATACAGTGCAGCCATAGTGCAGTTGCTACTACTTTTCTGGTGGTGTACACAGTACACAATACAGTGCAGCCGTAGTGCAGTTGCTACTACACTTCTGGTGGTGTACACAGTACACAATATAGTACAGCCGTAGTGGAGTTGCTAATACGTTTCTGATGGTGTACACAGTACACAATACAGTGCAGCCGTAGTGCAGTTGCTACTACTTTTCTGGTGGTGCACACAGTACACAATACAGTGCAGCCGTAGTGCAGTTGCTACTACACTTCTGGTGGTGTACACAGTACACAATACAGTACAGCCGTAGTGAAGTTGCTACTTATTTTCTGATGGTGTACACAGTACACAATACAGTGCAGCCGTAGTGCAGTTGCTACTACTTTTCTGGTTACACAATACAGTGCAGCCAAACTACAGTTACTACTACACTTTGTGATGGAGTTTATAAAATGATTATTTTATATGAATGATCTTTCTCTCTATAATCCATTCAAACATTGATATTTTATTTTATCCTTTATTATTCTTATTATTTCTTTGTTTATTTATGTTTTTATATATGGGTTTAGAAATTTAGTGTAGGTTAAATGACTCTTAAAGTTAGCTGCTGACATGGTCTACTGCCCAACCCTCAGGAATTTAGAGAAATTAGCATCCTTCTGAGAATGTGTCTGCAAGGATATGCACACACCAAGATATTTGTATACAATAAGAAGCTTATTGATGTTCATATTGGGAACTAGAAGGTTAATGTATGCTAACTAAGGATATAAGTTAGAAGTATTTTGGGTAAATCTTATAACCGGACAGTAGTATTATTTTCCTTGATTGAAAAGTTGTAACAGAGATATTGATCCCAGAGTGAAAATGAGAAACAGATGTTTCTTCCATCCCCCACTGCTTAATTCACTTCTTCAACTTACTCCCTCCTTCCGGCCCAACCCACCGTGTAAAGCAATATGGCCCCCATTCCCTGGAATGTAGAAAGAAGCAGACGTCACAAAAGAAGAAGCACCACATAAGGAATCAGCCAATCATATGTATATGTTTGTGATGACGATTGCTTATGTCACTTTGTCTATATAAGCTGAATTCGAATAAAATAACTTCCTGTTGTTGTGCCACATATGGGGAAGAAGACACACTGATGAGTCTGCTCTCAGTTTGCAATTCTTGAAGCATGCCCTCATATCACCATAGATTTGAACCAGTGGCAGAATAAGGGAATAGTTCTGGTATTGGGCCAGAACCGAGCTATTACATTTGGCGCTTCCAACGTGGGTTTCTAGATTCCGATTTCTCCCAGAGCCGACCTAGCTATGGATGCCAGCGGTTGGAGATGTGTCTACCAGGACGCGGCCTGATCATCTGCGATACATGGTAAGTGAATACTGTTCTATCCCTTACCTGTGTTATTCCGGTTCAGTCACCCTCCCTTTCGCTCACATTCAGTCGGCTCTTCCGAGATCAGCAAAGACGGGTAACTTCTTGTCTAGAACCAATTTACTAAGAACCCGTCAACTTATTCTGCCGGCTGTTATTTATGTTGTGTTTTGTTTTGTGTTGCCTTGCATGTGCCTATTTCCCTGACTGTCTGTATGTGAAGGGGGTGACGCAGTTTCCTTATCAGCGTGTTTTTTGCAAGCCTGGTTTCAAGAGGGTGTTAGGAAATTAGACACAGATTCCTAGTCAGACCTTGTACAAAGCATGTTGGTTTAAGAGGGCGTACGGGAATTTATAAAGACACAGATGCCTGGCCATTTCCTTGTACAAAAAACGATTTCGAGAAGGTGTCGTACATACACAGTTGCCTGTTCGGCCCAGTTGTACAAGGTTCACGGTTTCGAGAAGGTGTCATTAAATAAATAATTATGTGTGCGGGATTCCTTGTCATTTATGATTGAAGAGAGGGCGCAGGGAAAATATATAAATGAGTGTATGGAGTCACTGGATTCCTTGCTGAAAATTCCTGTTATTTAGGGATTCGGCTGAAGTGAGGTTGGCTTATTACATTTAGATATATATAAACCGATCCAGGTAGGTTCGGGGTAGATTAAATTAATATATATATATATGTGTGTATGGAGTCACTGGATTCCTTGCTGAAAATTCCCGTTATTTAGGGATTCGGCTGAAGTGAGGTTGGCTTATTACATTTAGATATATATAAACTGAACCAGGTAGGTTCGGGGTTGAATTTTACCTCCATACAGACAGCTGGGCTGAAATAGCGTGTTATATTCTAATCCTGTGTATGTTGTATTGTCTGTTTATGTCCTACCTGTGCATGTGGAGGTGGTTGGGGTTTTAGTTCAGCTCATCCAGGTATATGATTTCTGGGAGGTATATTGGGCATTAAGACCCCGGTTGCCTGTTGCAGGAGCTCATTTTGGGACAGAAGCTGAAACGCAGGCAGACAGCCCCCACCTTTCTATTTCACAGACTTGAGTGCGCTGTGTGGAGGGAGTCATATTTCAGTCCTTTATCTCCTAAGTTGGAGTTTGCTGCCTCTTCTGTGAGAGTAAACAAAAAAAAGAGGAATGGTTTTTAAACTTACTGCTGTTGTTCTTTTTCCAAGACGTTTACCCCTTTCACATTCCTTCTAGCCTTTGGCTGATTTTTTTAACCCTGAGTGTAGTTTTTCATTCTGCGGACAGGAGTTTTTTACATTTGCTGTCTATTTTTAGGCTGAGCTTTTGCTCCGTAGCTATTTGAAACTATTCACAGGATATAGTTACTTAGTGGGGAGGGAAGATTCTGCCCCATAGAAGAAACTGATCAGAAATAAGAGTAGGCAGACCTCTTCACTACTAGTCTTTTCTTTTTGCCATTTAGGTTATTGAAGTGTGGTTTAACATGTGCTTGAGTTATCCAATATAGTTACTGTATGCTTTGGAGGGCCTTTGATGCTAACTGCAGTATGTATTAAATCCCCTTCTAAAGCACGGGTGAGATATCTTTTGTCATATCTCCTGACATTGATTTTAAGTCTTGGCATTGGATTGCTTATAGGATATGTTGAACCATTAATTCATTCCAAATTTAACATGTGTTGTTTGATTCATCACACTTTTTGTTTATGCCTTTTAAGAAGTTAAGAGGTCTGTTTGTCTTGAGAAAGATAACATAGTGTCATATTAACCACTTAACGACCGCTCACTGTATATATACGTCGGCAGAATGGCACCGACAGGCACAATCACGTAGAGTGTACGTGATTGCCTTTGTATAGTTGGGGGGTCCAATCGGACCCCCCTTCTGTACAGTGAGCGGTGGCTAAGTGTCCGGGAGCGTTCCGGGATGAGGGGGCAGCCATTCGTTTCTGGCCACCCCCTCGCGATCGCTCCCGGCGAATGGAAATGCCCCCTCTGTCTGTGTCAGACAGAGGGAGCAGGAGGAAGTGATGTCATCTCTGGTGCGGCGCTCACATATACCGAGCACCGTACAAGAGAAGACATCAGGTCAGTGCACACAACACTACACTGACACCAGGACACATAGGGACATAAATCGCCCCCCCAGGCCCCCCCAGACACCCCAGATCACCCCCCAGATCACCCCCAGCCCCCAGTCACAGTGTCACTGATTGCAGTGACCATTTATTTAGTGATCACTGCAATCAGTGACATTTGTGACTGTAAAAGTGTCACCAAAGTTTAGTCTTAGGTCCAGTGTAGCCCCCTAACCCCCCCTAATAAAGGTTTAACCCCCTGATCACCCCCCAGATAACCCTTTCACTGCCTATCACCACTGTCGCTTAGCGATCATTTTTCTGATCGCTGTCTTAGCGTCAGTGATGCCGATCGGCAGCCAGTAATTTTTTTTAGGTTCGCCGCAGGTTTTTATAGCGTCAGGTACCCCAATATATTATCTAATAAAGGTTTAACCCCCTTGATCGCCCCCCAGGTAACCCTTTCACCCCCTATCACCACTGTCACTAAGCGATCGTTTTTCTAAACGCTGTCTTAGTGTCTGTGATGCAGATCGGTAGCCGGTAATTTTTTTTAGGTTCGCCGCAGGTTTTTATAGCGTCAGGTACCCCAATATATTATCTAATAAAGGTTTAACCCCCTTGATCGCCCCCCAGGTAACCCTTTCACCCCCTATCACCACTGTCGCTAAGCAATTGTTTTTCTAAACGCTGTCTTAGTGTCGGTGATGCAGATCGTAGCCAGTAATTTTTTTTAGGTTCGCCGCATGTTTTTATAGCGTCAGGTACCCCAATATATTATCTAATAAAGGTTTAACCCCCTTGATCGCCCCCCAGGTAACCCTTTCACCCCCTATCACCACTGTCACTAAGCAATCGTTTTTCTAAACGCTGTCTTAGTGTCGGTGATGCAGATCGTAGCCAGTAATTTTTTTTAGGTTCGCCGCATGTTTTTATAGCGTCAGGTACCCCAATATATTATCTAATAAAGGTTTAACCCCCTTGATCGCCCCCCAGGTAACCCTTTCACCCCCTATCACCACTGTCGCTAAGCAATTGTTTTTCTAAACGCTGTCTTAGTGTCGGTGATGCAGATCGTAGCCAGTAATTTTTTTTAGGTTCGCCGCATGTTTTTATAGCGTCAGGTACCCCAATATATTATCTAATAAGGTTTAACCCCCTTGATCGCCCCCCAGGTAACCCTTTCACCCCTATCACCACTGTCACTAAGCAATTGTTTTTCTAAACGCTGTCTTATTGTCTGTGATGCAGATCGGTAGCCGGTAATTTTTTTTAGGTTCGCCGCAGGTTTTTATAGCGTCAGGTACCCCCATATATTATCTAATAAAGGTTTTAACCCCCTGATTGCCCCTAGTTAACCCTTTCACCAGTGATCATATAAGTGTTACGGGTGACGCTGGTTAGTTAGTTTGCTTTTTATAGTGTCAGGGCACCCGCCGTGTATATAACCCAATAAAGGTTTAACCCCCTGATCGCCCGGCGGGTGATATCAATTAGGTTTTAGCGTCAGAGAGGGTCTGAGTCACACCCCAGGCAGCGTCAGGTTAGTTCCAGTAACGCTAACACCCACGCGTGAAGCATACACCCCCCTTAGTGGTATAGTATCTGAACAGATCAATATCTGATCTGATCAGATCTATACTAGCGTCCCCAGCAGTTTAGGGTTCCCAAAAACGCAGTGTTAGCGGGATCAGCCCAGATACCTGCTGGCACCTGCGTTTTGCCCCTCCGTCCAGCCCAGGCCACCCAAGTGCAGTATCGATCGATCACTGTCACTTACAAAACAAAAACACACATAACTGCAGCGTTCGCAGAGACAGGCCTGATCCCTGTGACTCCAGTGCTGTAGGAGGTGATTTCACCACCACAGTTAAAAAAAAAAAGCAAATATGCCGAAGCATTGGGGCAGCAGGGGCGGAGGAGCGATTTTGCTCCTAATGCCGCGTACATACGGTCGAAATTCCGACGGAGGCTTGCCCGTGGAAAAGTCCGACCATGTGTGTGCGGCATAACTTTTTTGCGGGAGGATGCCCCCATGCTTCGGCATATATAAATGGTGCGTGTATGCCCATCATTGGAAGTGGGTGGATGAAGGGCGGTATTCTAATGGTGGGCATACCCACCGATCAATCTCTTTTTTCGTTCAGCCAACTGGCTGCATGAAATAAAAAGATTATAATACATGTCCAACAAGGACCAGCAACGTACTGGTATGTTGCTGGACTTTGAATGTTTATACCAGAATGATGCCTGCGGGTTTAGGTATCATCTTGGTATCATTCTTTTCAGCCTGCGGCCGGCTTTCATGTAAAAGCAATCCTAGCGGCTAATTAGCCTCTGGACTGCTTTTACAAGCAGTGGGAGGGAATGCCCCCCCCCCCGGATATAAAAAGCGCCATTGGGAAATTGGGAAAGCATTTTATCACACCGATCTTGGTGTGGTCAGATGCTTTGAGGGCAGAGGAAAAATCTAGGGTCTTGAAGACCCCAGTTTTTTCAAAAAAAGAGTACCTGTCACTACCTATTGCTATCATAGGGGATATTTACATTCCCTGAGATAACAATAAAAATGCTAAAAAAAAAAAATACTTGGAAGGAACAATTTAAAAATAAAATAAAAAAGCAAAATTAATAATTAAAAAAAAGAAGAAAAAAAAGCACCCCTGTCCTGCCCTGCTCTTGCCCAATGGCGAACGCAAGCGTCGGTCTGGCGTCATATGTAAACAGCAATTGCACCATGCATGTGAGGTATCACCGCGAAGGTCAGATCGAGGGCAATCATTTTAGCAGTAGACCTCCTCTGTAAATCTACTGGGGTAACCGGTAAAGGCTTTTAAAGGCTTTTAAAAATTTATGTAGTTTGTCGCCAATGTGCGAAATTTTAAAGCATGTCGTGTTTGGTATCTATGTACTCGGCCTAAGATCATCTTTTTTATTTCATCAAACATTTGGGCAATATAGTGTGTTTTAGTGCATTAAAATTAAAAAAAGTGTATTTTTTAACCCAAAAAATGCATTTTAAAAATCGCTGCGCAAATACTGTGTAGAAAAAAAAAATGCAACACCCACCATTTTAATCTGTAGGGCCTTTGCTTTAAAAATATATATAATGTTTGGGGGTTCAACATAATTTTCTTGCAAAAAAAAAAATGTTTTCATGTAAACAAAAAGTGTCAAAAAGGGCTTTGTCTTCAAGTGGTTAGAAGAGTGGATGTAAGCTTCCTAATGTTGTGTATAAAATGCCAGAACAGTTCAAAACCCCCCCAAATGACCCCATTTTGGAAAGTAGACACCCCAAGCTATATACTGAGAGGCATGTCGAGTCCATGGAATATTTTATATGTTGACACAAGTTGCGGAAAAACGACAATTTTTTATTTTTTTTGCACAAAGTTGTCACTAAATGATATATTGCTCAAACATGCCATGGGCATATGTGGAATTACACCCCAAAATACATTCTGTTGCTTCTCCTGAGTACGGGGATACCACATGTGTGAGACTTTTTGGGAGCCTAGCCGCGTACGGGACCCCAAAAACCAAGCACCACCTTCAGGCTTTCTAAGGGTGTAAATTTTTGATTTCACTTCTCACTGCCTATCACAGTTTCGGAGGCCATGGAATGCCCAGATAGCACAAAACCCCCCCAAATGACCCCATTTTGGAAAGTAGACACCCCAAGCTATTTGCTGAGAGGTATTGTGAGTATTTTGCAGATCTCGCTTTTTGTCACAAAGTTTTGAAAATTGAAAAAAAATATATATATATATATATATTTTCTTTCTTCATTTTCAAAAACAAATGAGAGCTGTAAAATACTCGCCATTCCTCTCAGCAAATAGCTTGGGGTGTCTATATTCCAAAATGGGGTCATTTGGGGGGGTTTTGTGCGATTTTGGCATTTTATGGCCTTCGAAACTGTGATAGGTAGTGAGGAGTGAAATCAAAAATTTGTGCCTAGAAATGAAGGCGGTGCTTGGTTTTCGGGGTCCCGTACGCGGCTAGGCTCCTAAAAAGTCCCACACATGTGGTATCCCCGTACTCAGGAGAAGCAGAAAAATGTATTTTGGGGTGTAATTCCACATATAACCATGGCATGTGTGAGCAATATATCATTTAGTGACAACTTTTTGTAATTTTTTTTTTTTTGTCATTATTCAATCACTTGGGACAAAAAAAATATATTCAATGGGCTCAACAGGCCTCTCAGCAATTTCCTTGGGGTGTCTACTTTCTAAAATGGGGTCATTTGGGGGGGTTTTGTGCTATTTTGGCATTTTATGGCCTTCGAAACTGTGATAGGTAGTGAGGAGTGAAATCAAAAATTTGCGCCCTTAGAAATCCTGAAGGCGGTGCTTGGTTTCCGGGGTCCCGTACGCGGCTAGGCTCCCAAAAAGTCCCACACATGTGGTATCCTCGTACTCAGGAGAAGCAGCAAAATGTATTTTGGGGTGAAATTCCACATATAACCATGGCATGTGTGAGCAATATATCATTTAGTGACAACTTTTTGTAATTTTTTTTTTTTTTTTTAGTCATTATTCAATCACTTGGGACAAAAAAATAAAAAATTCAATGGGCTCAACATGCCTCTCAGCAATTTCCTTGGGGTGTCTACTTTCCAAAATGGGGTCATTTGGGGGGGTTTTGTACTGCCCTGTCATTTTAGCACCTCAAGAAATGAGATAGGCAGTCATAAATTTAAAGCTGTGTAAATTTCAGAAAATGTACCCTAGTTTGTAAACTCTATAACTTTTGCGCAAACCAATAAATATACGCTTATTGACATTTTTTTTACTAAAAACATGTGGCTGAATACATTTTGGCCTAAATGTATGACTACAATTGAGTTTATTCGATTTTTCTTATAACAAAAAGTAGAAAATATCATTTTTTTTCAAAATTTTCGGTCTTTTTCCGTTTATATCGCAAAAAATAAAAATCGCAGAGGCAATCAAATACCATTAAAAGAAAGCTCTATTTGTGGGAAGAAAAGGACGCAAATTTCGTTTGGGTACAACATTGCATGTCCGCACAATTTACAGTTAAAGCAGCGCAGTGCAAAATTCTGAATTCACCTCTGGTCCTTTAGCTACCAAATGGTCCGGGGCTTAAGTGGTTAATAAAGAGTACTTACCTTCCGTGCAGTAACGGAACAACGTTTCACACGAGTTACTAGGTTTTAAATGTTCTAGTATCATTTAAGTGTTGAACTTTGCATAGGGCTTGCATAGAAATGTATGTCCATATTATCTGAACGAGAACAAAGCCTGCCCATATCATGGTAACCATAACTGGGCATGTGAGGAATGTGGGAGGTCCGGACCCCCACACCCTGACCTGCCCCGGGCTCTGCCCCTAATGCAGTTGTAAGTTGAGGGACCTCCTACAGTAGTCTCTCCCCTTGCAAGCAGGCCTTCCTCCACCCTCATCCCAGTCATCCCTACCCCTTTGCCTCCTGTGCCCTGTATTGAATGCAGATGCCAGCTTTTACTGCCAACCGGTTGTTGCCCCTGTGATGCCTTCAATACCAGGTTGCATTACATATCGCATTATCGCATACTATCAAGTGCTTTCACAGCGGGTTTTAAAGAACCGATACGGATTGGGCTGATAGTGGCCCGACTAGAGTAATACAGGACCCTAGAGCAGTGACCGAACCTGTCCTTGCACACTCTCTTCTGTCTGGGGTGCCCCTGTCTGCAAATGTTTTTTGCTGTCATGGATTTAGCGTGAGCTGAAGCCATATGGCCCATTTCGGCCCCTGGTGATGCTGAGGCCCTAAATGCTTTTTTTGGGACTGATCTCTTACTGAAGAGCATGGATACCTGTGGCTTCCCTTCTCATACAACCCCTGTATGACAACCTGCTATGTGCCCCCTTTGCGCTGTCCGAAGAATCGCGCACTAACTTTTTACCTTTTGAAAAAGGCGATCAGCGCTGCTCCTGCACTCAGTCTCCCTGATTATGGAAAGCCCTTTTGCCTGTTCATATCTGAGATGCTGGGCCCCGCCTCAGGGGTGTTGACACAAAGTCCTGGACTCCGTAACCGTCCCATCGGTTACTTTTCAACCCGCCTGGACCCAGATGCCAGAGGTGGCCCGTCATGTCTCTGAGCTGTTTTTGCTGCCCAAGCCCTGCTGGACTAAACTTCTGACATTGTTCTGGCCCACCCCCTTCTGCTGCTTGCCCCTCACTATCTCTCTGCCATTCTGTATCAGGTGCAATCCAAGTATTTATCCTCTGGTTGCAATGCAGTTTCCTCATGCCTGACGGTGTGACTCTACTTCGATGCCAGTGACTCAACCCTGCTACTCTCCTTCCTTTTGTCCAAGGGGGGTATCATGACATGTGTCTGGACGAACAGGAAGAAGAGAACGCAGACCTACCTGCTCCTACCCGAGATGAAGATGGAGATGATTGCTTTGAACTCATGAAGGCGGAAACCACCCGTCTACCCTCTGTTCTGGATGCCCCGATCCCAATGCCTCAACTCACCTTGTAGCAGTACGGGTGGATGATCTTTGGACTGTAGGGACCCGCCCATGTCTCCCCAGAGCTTTGTACCCAGCTGTGGTGCAATGGGCCCATGGATCAACACATCTTTCAAAGACTTTGATATACTCATTGATAAACAAACATTATGTAGCTCCAGGAATAACTACTTTAACTAATCAGTACTGTATGTCCTGCCACGCTTGCCTAGCATGCAACCCCGGAAGGCTCAGGGTGGCTCGAGGCTTACCCAGTCGCAGATCAGACGGCGAAAACCACGGCTAAGAAGTTGCTTTTGGAGCCAGTTTGCAGATATGGGGTACCTGAGGTGATAGAGAGTGATCAAGGTTCTGCGTTCACTGCTACAGTCACAAAAGAAATATGGTTGGCCCTAGGTACCACATTAGCGTTTCACACATCTTATCACCCTGTTAGGTTGTTTTTATCCACAACAGTTGCAATTACAGTCTGATACTTTGATAGATTACGTGACCGCTCTTGTAAAAGAATTAACTAACATCTATGTACGAGTATATTCTTCCATTACAGATCCTGATCTAGATACCGGTTCTTACAGTATTCTTCCTGGTGATTGGGTGATGGTTAAGAAGTTCCTCTGAATGCATTCCCTGGAGCCAAGATATGCAACAAGGCTCCAGTTCCTGAGGACCGTGCACCACCCGCATCAGAATGAAACTATATATATTTTTTCTTGTAGCAACTGTGCACGCACAGGAGGTGGCTATTAAACAAATAGATGGTGTAACACAATTTTGGTATAATTCATCAGACACACATGTAGCTACCTTCATATTTGATTTATGTACTATAATCTTCCCCCTCCATTTAACTGGCAGTGTATCCACAGATCTGGTGCAGAATCAAACTCAGTCTTTGGGAGACGTGTATTGGATCTGTAGGGACATGAAGATTAGGACTAGGTTACCGGGCCGATGGACAGGGGAATGTGCACTTGCTAAAGTCATAATGCCCCTGCACATCTTTTCGGGAGGTGACCTAGTAGTAAAAGGGGAGCACTCATCTGAATCCAGCAGGAAGCGTAGAAGTGCCCCAGCCGGTAGTTTTGACCCTCATGTATATATAGATGCCATAGGAGTCCCAAGGGGGGTCCCAGATGAATTCAAAGCAAGAGATCAGGTAGCTGCAGGATTTGAGTCCCTGATTCCCATAATCACTGTAAATAAGAATGTAGATTTTATTAATTATATCTATTATAACCAACAGCGATTCGTTAACTATACCAGGGATGCACTCCAGGGTTTAGCTGAACAACTAGAGGCCACTTCACAAATGACTTTCCAAAATCATATGGCCTTAGACATGATTTTAGCTGAAAAGGGGGGTGTGTGTAAAATGTTGCCTGGGACAAGTACATGTTGTACGTACATTCCGGACAATACAGGCCCAAATGGTAAGGTAACCTTGGTCATTAAGAAATTAGAGGATCTCTCAAAAGAGTTAAAAAGAAATTCGGGACTGACCGATCCCTGGGATCAGTATTTTGGGTGGATGAGTGGGTGGCAACGCATTTGTACTCAAATAAGTATAGCAATTTTGATGCTGCTTACATTAGCTGCGATAGTGATTTGCTGTATTCTGCCCTGTATGAAGAAGGTGTTAGGAAAGGCAACTGAAGAGGTGACTCCTACTTTTTTGAATTTAGGTGATATTAGAGATCCAATAAAGAAGGAGGAAGAGGGACCGTATGCTCCATTGCAGTCCTTGCCTTTTACTAATACATACAACATTCTCAAATGATAAGGGAAATAATAGTGTCTTATGTTTATCCTTGTCTGCTGGTTACCCCGACCTTTGGTTTATTCTTTTACTGTCCTCTTGTAGCCTACTAATAGCGTGAGCTGGGTGACTCTGGGGACCGCCACCTGGAGCTAGCTGCAGCCCAAGCCATCCTCACCACTAGAGGCTCTGGTGGACACCTGCTGGCTCTTAGACTCCGCACCCTGGGGGATCTTATGCTCTAGCTCCCTGTGGGATCTGTGTTGGTTCTTTGGTGGACCTGCCTTTCTTAACCACCCAGAGTTCCATTCACAGTAGTCAAAAGTAAATATTCTGATGTTGAGGGGGCCTAGTAAGGTCATATAGCATAGGGACAGTACTGATAAAATAGTCATTTTAAGGGGGGACTGTGATGGAGTTTATAAAATGATTATTTTCTTGTCAAAATATTTTATTAAGGCATACAGAGGGTATCATACATACAATCTTGATTATGCTTATATTAACAAACATAATAATTCCTTTATTTTCCAAAAGCTAGATTTTTGTTAATTTTAAAGGAGGTTGCTTAACAAACTAAACATGCAATGTAACAATATTTTAGTTCCTTTAAGAGGTTTGCAAGTAGTATATGTTTCCTTAAAACATTCTTATTGTCAATCAATTCATAACGCCTAGAAGATTTAAGTTATGATGGAGATATGGAATATAAATTCAAACAATGTTCTTATGTATACCCGATGAAGTATTTATAAAAAGGAAGGAAAATTAAACGAATATATACATAATAAAGAAAAAAATAGTGGTGAAAGAAAGATAGAAGAGGAGAGGAGAGGAGAGTAGAGTAGTGTAGAAGTCCGTGGGGTTAGACCCAGAGCCGCCGCCGCTACTATAGATAATTCATTTAAATCCTTTGTATCAGTTACCATGGTAAGAGAACTTTGGTGTCAAAGGTTGATGGACTAATGTAATTGATCCAGGGTTGCCACAATTTTTCAAATTTGGGGATCGTGTCCATATCTATCGCAGTCATTTTTGCATATGTCATCGCACTATTCATTCTAGTCTTTGATTCGTGTATATTTAATTGGGTTGATTTCCATGCTTTTGCTAATGTTTGTTTAGCTGTTGTAAAAAGTTGTACTAATAATTTAAATTGCATATGTGTTATGCTTTCTGGTTTCTGGTTAAGTAGAGCTATTCCCGGGTCAAATGGGATTGTCTTATTAAGCATTTCAGATGCCATTTTAAAGAGTTCTTTCCAGAATTTTTGTGCTGTTGGACACGACCACCAAACATGAAACTGTGTCCCTGTCTCTGTACATCCCCGAAAACATTGTGCTGAATAATTTGGAACAAATTTCGCTATTCTTGCAGGCACAAGGTACCATCTAGTTAGTAGTTTATAATTAGCCTCAACCGCTAATATATTAGGGGAGGCCGATTTAGTTGTTATCCATATTTGATTCCATTCTGAGTTTTCTAATTCTCTTTGTAAGTCTCCTTCCCATTTTCGAGCGTATTGTGGTTTGCCCCCGTCTTCTTGTGTCAGTAATTGAGAATATAAGGCAGATATAGCACCCTTTGTGTGTGGGTCTTTCTTACATATTGTTTCAAATTTAGTCATTTGGGATGTTTGAGTAGAAGAATTTAAAAATGGTGTGAAGAAGTTTTTTATTTGAAGATATCTGAATAGTTCTGATTGTGGTAGGCCGTAAGTTTTACATAGGGTCGGAAATGGGATAAACGATGATGTTGACACAAAATTATACATATAAAGAATGTCTCTAGATGTCCATTCTCTAAACGTTTTGGGGTAGACCCATGCTGGATAGAATGCAGGATTTTTTTAAAATGAGAGTAGCGGATTATGTAAAGATTGTAGTTGATATTTAATTTTCGACCTATCCCAAAGGGAGATAAAATGTTTGGTGATAGGATTTTGTATATTTTTGCTGTGTTTTGGGGGGATCCAAAGTAAGTTCGAGACTGAAATTGGATCACTCTCAGCAGCTTCTATTAATACCCATAATGGGATTTATTTTTTTGCATGGTATTTACTGAGGCTAGCGACATGTGCTGCCTTATAGTAACTTGCAAAGTTGGGGCAGCCTAAGCCCCCTTTTAGTTTGGGTAAGAAAAGTGTGCTTTGTTGTATTCTCGGTTTGGTAGAACCAGAAATGAACTTTGATATTTTTTTCTGTAGTATCCTTAGATAATATGCTGGTATCGGGATTGGCAAGACTCTGAATAAGTATAGAATTTTTGGCAGTATCGTCATTTTTACCGCATTTATTCTTCCCATCCATGATATTGGGAGGTGTGCCCAAGAGTTCATTAAGTTTGTTAGATGTTTCAATATCTGTGGATAGTTATGAGAGAATAAATCCGAGAGAGATGCTGTCAGTTTGATACCTAGGTATGATATTGCTCCCTCAGTCCATGCATATGGGAGACCTATTTTGGCGGCCGATAATTCAATACTTGATAGAGATATGTTCATTATTGAACTCTTCTTGGAATTGATAACTAGGCCTGAAAGAGTGGCAAATTTATTAAGAATTGGGGTTAGGTTAGGACCAGATATTTGTGGGGATGAAAGAAATAGGAGGATATCATCTGCAAATAAGCATAATTTGTGCTGGTAACCTCCTACTTCTATTCCTGTTATTGTGGGTTCTAGTCTAATTAGTTGTGCAAGTGGTTCTATGAGTAAAGCGAATAGTAATGGTGAGAGTGGACAGCCTTGTCTTGTACCCCTCTCAATATCAAATGGTTCCGATCTATATCCTGCATATCTTACGTACGCTTTTGGCTTATCATAAAGTGCTTTGATCCAAGTCATAAAATTTGGGCCAAAACCCCATTTTTGTAATGTATAGGTCATGTAAGTCCAGGATACTGAATCAAAGGCCCTTCTGATATCGAGAGAGAGAAAGCAGGCAGGAATTTTACGTTTTTTCGCTATTTGTGCTAAGAGAACTGCTCTTCTAACATTATCTCCTGCTTGGCGTGAGGGCATGAATCCTACCTGATCACGATGTACTAGTGTTCCTATAATTGAGTTTAAACGTGTTGCTAGTATTTTTGTCAATATTTTAATATCCACATTTAACATGGAAATGGGACGGTAGTTACTGCTGAGTGTATCATCCGTGTGTGGTTTTGGAATCATACATATAATTGCTGTCAATGATTCTTGCCTAAATGCTTTGTTTCTCAATATTTCATTGTAAGCTTCTACCAGCATGGGGGAAAGAATATCCCTGTATGTTCTGTAGTATAATGATGAGTAACCATCTGGCCCAGGTCTTTTATTTATTTTTAATTCCTTTATGGCTGCGATGACTTCATCCTTTGAAACTGTTTTTTCTAGCAATGTTTTTTGAGATTCCGTCATTTGTGGGAGGTTAATTCGTGAGAAAAATGAATCTGCTTCAGATGTGTTGAATGGATTTGTTTCCTTGTATTGAGTTTTTAGATATGTGCTGAATTTTTTGACTATTTTTTGTGGATTGCAAGTGTATATATTATTGGCTAATTTGAGCTTGATAGGTTTATAGGATCTATTGATGGATTTTAGTGCTTTCGCTAGGAGTGTACCTGGTTTATTAGATTTCATATAAAATGAATGATTAGTTTTACGTAACATTTTTTCTGCTGAATCTGTGAGGAAGAGGTCATATTCTAAGCGAGTTTTCTCGAGATGTGTTTTTGCAGTGGGGGTAGGATTATTCTGAAAGGCCATAAATGCAGTGTTAAATTATTTTTCTAATTTTTGTGCGAGTGTTTTACGTTCTCTTTTCAGGATATAAAATGATTATTTTATATGAATGATCTTTCTCTCTATAATCCATTCAAACATTGATATTTTATTTTATCCTTTATTATTCTTATTATTTCTTTGTTTCATTATGTTTTGGTGTATGGGTTTAGAAATTTAGTGTAGGTTAAATGACTCTTATATTTAGCTGCTGACATGGTCTACTGCCCAACCCTCTGGAATTTAGAGTAATTAGCATCCTTCTGAGAATGTGTCTGCAAGGATGTGCACACACCAAGATATATGTATACAATAAGAAGCTTATTGATGTTTATATTGGGAACTAGAAGGTTAATGTATGCTAACTAAGGATATAAGTTAGAAGTATTTTGGGTACATCTTATAACCGGACAGTAGTATTATTTTCCTTGATTGAAAAGTTGTAACAGAGATATTGATCCCAGAGTGAAAATGAGAAACAGATGTTTCTTCCATCCCCCACTGCTTAATTCACTGCTTCAACTTACTCCCTCCTTCCCGCCCAACCCACCGTGTAAAGCAATATGGCCCCCATGCCCTGGAATGTATAAGAAGCAGACGTCACAAAAGAAGAAGCACCACATAAGGAATCAGCCAATCATATGTATATGTTTGTGATGATGATTGCTTATGTCACTTTGTCTATATAAGCTGAATTTGAATAAAAGAACTTCCTGTTGTTGTGCCACATATGGGCAAGAAGACACACTGATGCGTCTGCTCTCAGTTTGCAATTCTTTAAGCATGCCCTCATATCACCATAGATTTGAACCAGTGGCAGAATAAGGGAATAGTTCTGGTATTGGGACAGAACCGATCTATTACAACTTCTGGTGGTGCACACAGTACACAATACAGTGCAGCCGTAGTGCAGTTTCTACTACTTTTCTAGTGGTGTACACAGTGCACATTACAGTGCAGCCGTAGTGCAGTTGCTACTACTTTTCTGGTGGTGTACACAGTTACACAATACAGTGCAGCCGTAGGGCAGTTGCTACTACACTTCTGGTGGTGTACACAGTACACAATACAGTGCTACTACACTTCTGGTGGTGTACACAATACAGAGCAGCCGTAGTACAGTTGCTACTACACTTCTGGTGGTGTACACAGTACACAATACAGTGCAGCCATAGTACAGTTGCTACTACTTTTCTGGTGGTGTACATAGTACACAATACAGTGCAGCCATAGTGCAGTTGCTACTACTTTTCTGGTGATGTACACAATACAGTGCAGCCGTAGTGCAGTTGCTACTTGTTATGTCCCTTAGACCAGGGTTTCTCAACTCCAGTCCTCAAGGCGCCCCAACAGGTCATGTTTTCAGGCTTTCCATTATTTTGCACAGGGGATGTAATCAGTTTCACTGCCTTAGTAATTACCACAGCTGTTTCATCTGAGGGAAATCCTGAAAACATGACCTGTTGGTGCGCCTTGAGGACTGGAGTTGAGAAACACTGCCTTAGACACGGGGTCTCTCAGGGTGCTGATAGCAATACTGCCAGTATCTGCTCAGCAAGTTACACACAGACCGGATGAACTTCTTAACCATGGGGAGGGTTTATTACTCACTCAGATCATGATGACTTTGTTACATGGAGTCCTAATACAACAGGCTTCTGTCATTACCAGATGTAATCCCTTCTGTGTATCATGCTGCTGCTTCCCAGTCCCACACACACACTAACTTACTTCCTGGTACAGTCCCTTCCCCAGCATGCATCAGGAGAAAAGGGAGAAGGGTCACAGTGATCCAGCACCAACATCACACTACTACACTTCTGGTGGTGCACACAGTACACAATACAGTTCAGCCGTAGTACAGTTGCTACTACACTTATGGTGGTGTACACAGTATCTAATACAGTGTAGTGTGGTGTTGCAAAACAAAATATACATCATGTCCAGAATGATTTAGACATAGTCTGGCATAGCAATGGCCCCCCGACCCGTAAAAAAAAATTGACATATCGACATCCCCCCCATGTTAAGGGCATGTGGCCTGGTACGGTTCAGGAGGGGGGTATGGTATGGGTTTTTGGGGGGGACCCCACTCCATTTTTTTTTTAGTTTTGGTGTGGGATTCCCCATAAGACCTGAAGGGCCTGTTATTGGAATTTGGGGGGACCCCACGCTTTTGTTTTTTGTTTTTTTTGGTTCGGGGTTCCCCTTAATATTCATACCAGACCCAAAGGGCCTGGTAATGGACTGTGGGGGGGACCCCTGCCGTTTTTTTCAATGACTTTAATCTGTATTGCCGGGGACCCGACAATTCATTATAGCCGCGAGTGGTTTTAAATGACTTTTTTTCCTTCAGAAATTACATTTTGTGCAGGGACAATTCTAAACACGGGAAAAATGCGTGACTTTACAGGCATACTTTAGACTCCCACCAGGTACGAAATTTATAGGAATATTTCACTTTTATTGTTTCACTTTAAGCATTATTAAAATCACTGCTCCCGAAAAAACTGCCATTTTTAAAACTTTTTTTTGCATTGATAGATGTCCCCTGGGCCAGGACCCGGGTCTCCAAACACTTTTTATGACAATAACTTGCATATAAGCCTTTAAAATTAGCACTTTTGATTTTTCATGTTCGTGTCCCATAGACTTTAACGGTGTTCGCACGTTCAAATACATTTTTTGCCTGTTCGCATGTTCTGGTGCGAACCGAACCTGGGGGTGTTCAGGTCATCCCTACTCTGGAGACGTTGGGAAAACTCCATCTAGGCGAAGACTCCACCATCCGCCATTCTTCCCCACGTCCACATAGAGAAACTCATATTGTGCCGACACCACCGCCATCAACACGATACTATGAAACCCCTTATAGTTAAAATAGTATGACCCCGAATGGGGTGGTGTTTCCCATCTATTGCACCTCCACAGTTGGGAAAGTCCCATCGGTGGGCAAACTGGGATGCCACGGTCTGCCATTCCTGTGGCGTTGAAGGAAACTGTGAAGTCAAACCATAAAAAAAAATATTAGTACTTTTGCATATAACATTGCAAGCAGATTATACAAAAACATTCTTGGCCAACATCAGTATAACATTTATTTAAAGGAGCATTTAAAGACAAAAATATAAGGCCCACTTATCAGATTCCTCACCCCCCTCTGATGGCCCATTGTAAACATTTTAGGGGGGAGGGTTCTAGATGAGTTTGGGCCATCAAAAAAAGCCTCTGCCACTCTGCCTGAATTTAATGAGAACAATAACATTTGTAGACATTTTAGTGGGGGGGGGGGGGGTTCTAGATGAGTTTGGGACCCCAAAAAAAGCCTCTGCCACTCTGCCTGAATTTAATGAGAACAATAACATTTGTTGACATTTTAGGGGGGAGGGTTCTATATGAGATTGGGAACCCAAAAAAAGCCTCTGCCACTCTGCCTGAATTTAATGAGAACAAAAACATTTGCACACATTTTTGGGGGTGTTTAGGGTAAAGCACTACAATGGAGCTGACAAAATACATTGTTAAATGACTAGGCTAAGTATGTATGGGCCTAGGATAGCATGTTGGGAAATATGCATGTACGCGAAAAAAGGAGCATTAAAAGCTTACAGCATGCATGGGGGAAAAGGGGACATTCACAGCATATTACAATCATGGTAATTAGGGAATGATGAAAGAAAAACAATACATTAGCATACATTCAATACATGGAATATGATGTTAAAGGGGAAAACTTACCTTAATATAGTCCTTCTGCAGGACTTGAATGATGGCAGAACAGGTCTCTGGCATAATGATCCCCAGAGCATGGGGGGAGATGCCTGTCGAGAACTTGAGGTCCTGCAGACTTCTCCCAGTCGCCAGGTATCTCAACGTGGCAACTAGACATGTGCGATTAGTTTCGTACGAATCGAAAATTCGTACAAATTTTTCGGAATTTGTACATTTGTACGAATCCGAATTACGAATTTTTATGAATACGAATTCTGTACGAAATACGAAATATCGTTTACGAATTTCGGCTCCAAATTATCCGAATCCAAACTACCAAATAACGATAACTATAGCCAGTGCCACATGTCAAAAACTAAAGTAAAAAAATCGAGATTTCGAATAGTTACGAATAACCGCGATGTATTAGAAAAGTACGAATCCATTCGAAGCACGCAGCGCCGCAGCGCCACTGTCAGACATGTAAATTTACGAATCAACGAACCAAAAAAAAGTAACGAATTTACGAATCCATTCGAAGCACGTTAGGCAGCGCCATTGTAAGAGACACGGAAAATTCCGAATCAACAAACAAAAAAAAAAGTTACGAAAGTAGGAGTTGTGTCCAGAATCAACGAAAACAATGTACTCTACCGAAAGTACGAACTATAGATCAACTAAAAATAAGGCTTTCAGAAATACGACTCATTCCGATTCAACGAAAAACGTTGCTTGCGAAAATACGAATTAGTCCGAACACGAAAATCCAGTTTTACGAAATTACGAATTTTTTAGTTATGCACACACAAGTCTACTCTAGTCTACACAATAGACTTGTGTTATGTAACCTTAATAAGTTTTCGGATAATTCGTTATTATTCGTAGAGTGTCGATATTCGTTATCAAAATTAACGATTCGTACGAAATTCGTATTTCGTACGAATCCGAATTAAATTCCGTACGCAAATTAAGATTTTTTTTAAATACGAAACGGAACGGAACGAAACAAAACTAATTTTTTGACGGCTCCCATGTCTAGTGGCAACTAGCCTTTGCTCGGCAGTGATGGCTTGCCGCATGCAGGTGTCCTGCTTTGTGATATAAGGGGACAGCAAAGCCAACAGATGGTGAAAAACGGGGTCCGTCATCCGGAGAAAAGTCTTTAGGATTATTCTCCTGGATCTCCCGCAGCAAAGGCATGTGACAGAATTGGTCACGCTGAAGCAACCAATTCTTCGTCCATGATCCCCTTCTCACCCTGTTCATGGATTGAGCTTGGGTTAAAGCAAGAAGTCCAACACCAAGCCTATGCACAGCACAAACTCTACGACGAGTACGTACCCGCAACATGGCTAGAAAGCGGTCGGCTGGTCAGAACGAACTAACAGAACGCACTGAAGAACAGCAAGGCCTATGAAGAACGACCTGAAAATCAGAAACGAGCGGACAAGAACGCATTGGAAACCAGATACAAACTCACTACATGCCCTGAAAGACAAACCCACAAGCACCAACTGAATACCAGAAAACGATCTGAAAAGCACGAAGACTGAAAAGCGCGAATCGTCTCTCACCAAACTTTTACTAACACGAGGATCAGCAAATGCAGCCCAAAGGGTGGCGCCATTGGAATTGAACTTCCCCTTTATAGTGCTGTCATACGTGTTGTACGTCACCGCGCTTTGGACGGGCGGAATTTGGTCTGACAGTGTGTACGCAAGACAAGCTTGGCCGAAATTCTGTCGGGAAAACCATCGGTTTTTTATCCGTCAGGAAAACCAGTCATGTGTACGTGGCATTCAGAGTAGTTTGCCTTCCAATGCAGCTGCCAAAGCGGCCTATTCCACCGGCTCCTTGTCCACAGTCACTCCTTCTGTAGTCCCACCATCATGCACAGAGGAGTCCCCCGAACTATTCGACCACAGTGTCGGGTACATGCTGCTGGAGGATGCGCAGCGATTTGAAGGCTCCGATGTTGGTTCCCAGGTTGAGGAAGGGAGTAACGTGAGCCTAGAGAGAGGGGGTGCCCAAGAAGGACAAGAAACTGGCAGTCATGTTCCTTCAGCTGCAGCATACTGCCAAGTTTGCTCCAGTGACGAGGAGGGAGGGGATGATGAGGTCACTGACTCTACTTGGGTGGCTTATAGAAGAGAGGAGGAGGAGGAGGCACAACTCCAACAAGGCAGAATGTCCTCTAGGGGGCAGCTTAAAGTGGAGATCCCATTAAAAAAAAAATTAAAAGCCAGCAGCTACAAATACAGCAGCTGCTGACTTTTAATATATGGACACTTACCTGTCCAAGTCGCCCGCGATGTCGGCAGCCGAAGCCCATCTGTCCCTTGAGGATCGGCTGCTGCCGCCGCCATACTCGGTAAGGGAATCAGGAAGTGAACTCTTCACTGGTCCCCGCTGTGTTCTGGGAGCTGTATGTCTCCCAGAACACAGCGGGGGTACAGAGTATGCGCGATCTATGCCAGGTAGTGGGAGCAAATACCTGTATTAGACAGGTATCTGCTCCCCCCTCCCCCTGAAAGGTGCTAAATGTGACACCGGAGGGGGGGAGGGTTCCAAAAAGTGGAAGTTCCATTTTTGGGTGGAACTCCACTTTAAGGGCAGCCACCCTATTGCATCACACCGCAGAGCTCCGCAGGTACAGGGCGCAGCTGACTCCCCGCTGATTTTGAAAAGTTCCTTAGTGTGGGCCTTTTTTGACACATGTGCAGCAGATCACACTGTTGCTGTTTGCAACCTATGTCTGAAGCCGATCAAGCGTGGCATGCTTGACCAGACATATGACGACCTCCCATGCAGTCTGTTGGCAACAGCACTTGAAAGACCCACATTAAAGAAAAAAGGCGGACTTCTCCTTGCTCCTCATCTGGGATCTCCAACTCCACTATACCTCCAGTCCTCTCAAAAAACCTGCACTGAGAGGAATGAAGGTATAGGTGTCCCAAGTACTTGCAGCCAATCTGCTAGCAGTACACCACCATCTGATTTTAGCAGGCAAATCTCCCTATCCCAGTTGCTAAACCGTAAAAAGAAATTCGGTCCCAGCCATCCACATGCTCAGCGTCTGAATGCTAGCTTGGCCACATTGCTAGCACTGCAACTGCTGCCTTTTCAGCTGTTAGACTCTGCCCCCTGTCATGAATTTGTGGAATGTGCTGTACCTCAGTGGCAGGTTCCAAAACGCCATTTCTTTTCAAAGAAGGCCATTCCGGCTCTCTACCAGCATGTGGAAAGCAATGTTTTGGCCTTGTTGGACAGGGCGGTCAGCAGTAAGGTG
This sequence comes from Rana muscosa, assembly GCA_029206835.1. Classification (NCBI taxonomy): domain Eukaryota; kingdom Metazoa; phylum Chordata; class Amphibia; order Anura; family Ranidae; genus Rana; species Rana muscosa. The sequence goes on along the minus strand of CM055117.1, from coordinate 698,844,363 downwards.
CATATTACTGCTGACTCATGGTCCAGCAGGCATGGGCCGGGACGTTACCTTTACTTCACGGCGCACTGGGTAACTCTGCCGGCAGCTGGGAAGCATGCAGGACAGGGTTTAGTATTATTGGAGCTTGTTCCGCCACCACGCCTCCAAAATACCAGAAAAGTCGGTGGTAATTTCCGCCAGTCATACAATGCCAGTGCTCGGCTGGCTGACATTCAGCAGGAATGCAACCTTCTCACCAACCGCCTCATTTGTGACATGCCCACCAGGTGGAACTCAACGTTGGCAATGCTGCAGCAGTTGCACATGCAGCAGAGGGCCATCAATGAGTACCTGTGTGAGTATGGCACCGGGAAAGGGTCAGGGGAGCTTGGCTTCTTTTCACCACACCAGTGGCTACTGATCAAGGATGCATGCACTGTCCTGTCACCATTTGAGGAGGCCACGAGGATGGTGAGCAGCGACAATGCATGCTTCAGTGATACTGTCCCTCTTGTCTTCCTGTTGGAGCACACGCTTCGTGGAATAATGGACAGGGCACTTGAGGCAGAACAGCAGGAGGAAGAGGAGGACTTCCTTACCGCTTAAGGCTCCCTTTATCCAGATAGTATTCCTGTGGGCCTGCCAAACACACAGGAAGAAGAGGAGGAATATTGTTTCAGCATGGACGTGGAGCATAACACTCTGCAGCAGTCTTCAAGGGATGGTTTTCAGTCCCCAGAAACCCAAAGAGTTGTACGTGGCTGGGAGGAGGTTGTTACGGATCATATGATCCTTAGTGACCCAGAGGACTCAGAATCCAATGCCTCTGTAAACTTACATTGCATGGCCTCCCTCATTCTGCAAAGCCTACGAAAGGACCCTAGGATTCGTGATATCAAGGAGAGGGATCATTACTGGCTGGCAACCCTTCTTGATCCACGTTACAAGGGTAAGGTTGCAGAACTCACCCTGCCTTTGCAGACGGAGCAGAGGATGAAACAGCTTCAGGAGGCCTTGAAGAAAGGTTTGTGCAATGCATTTCCAGACCCTGGGAGGTTACAATTTCCTCAGGAAAAAGTAAAATGGCGCAAATATAGTTCTGGCATAGTGATAATAGTAATAAAATAAAATATAAAGAATGAAAGATAAAAATAATAAAAATAAAAATAAAAAATCATCAAAATAAGTCCAAATGTCAGTATGTGGGGTATGCACCAGCGGCAGCTACCATAAACAGAAGCAGGCTCTGGAAGATATAATGAGGAAAGGAAGGTGCGCCAAACTAAGTGCAGTATAACAGTATTTAATGACAAATAGTAAATTCAGCCAAATGGCTACTCACAGGGTGATGAAGTTATTAAGGCATATCAGGAGATAGGAGATAGAGCAGGTCCGGTGTCATCAATGGCAGTCCGCGGGGAGATGTAGGTCCCAGATGGAAGAGAGACTGAAGGCAGGTCTGTAGTGTCAGCAAGGAATGTCCTGGGCATCAAGGCGCTGTAGCCATGCGTGGTGTGTTCCTGTAGTGACAGATGGAAGACCAGGGAGATGCGCTTCAGCGTGGAGCGCAGCGTGACCAGAAGTGACATGGTATGGGGAACGGACCAATAGGATGACGCGTTTCTCAGCATCCTCTGTTTCATCAGATCCATGGGGGACATGGTGATAGGTGGACATTATAAGGCAGAGAGGGGTGCTGTGATTGGCTAGGAGACACATGCATTTAAGAGGGGGCGCTGTGATTGGTCACAACAGGGTATACAAGTCCTGTAATTGTATGGGGGTGTAAAATGGAGATGTGAGTGGCAGATCGAGGATACTGCATGAATTCAAAAAAATATATATATATTAAAATATTATATAATGGCAACATGTGAAAAATATATAGAGTGATGTATGATAATTATTATGTCATTTAAAAAAGAGTAGTCATTTAGAAAATGGGGAAGCGCTGTAATGGTGGATGCGGGGAATGAACAAATGGATGGTAATAATACATACAGGGGAGAAGGTATAGCAGATATGGAAAAATACATATATAATAGGGGTATTAAATAGATGATCAGGGGGAGGAATTATATATATGCAGAAGTATGTATAGACATACGAAATTAAAAGAATGGTGTAGAAATGAGTGATGTAATGAATACATATGTATTCCCCCTCTCAAATGCCTTATAATGTATGCCCCCTCTCAAATGCATGTGTCTCCTAGCCAATCACAGCACCCCTCTCTGCCTTATAATGTCCACCTATCACCATGTCCCCCATGGATCTGATGAAACAGCGGATGCTGAGAAATGCGTCATCCTATTGGTCCGTTCCCCGTACCACGTCACTTCCGGTCTGACGGCACGCTGAAGCACACGCTGAAGCGCATCTCCCTGGTCTTCCATCTGTCACTACAGGAATACACCACGCACGGCTCCAGCGCCTTGATGCCCAGGACATTCCTTGCTGACACTACAGACCTGCCTTCAGTCTCTCTTCTATCTGGGACCTACATCTCCCCGCGGACTGCCATTGATGACACCGGACCTGCTCTATCTCCTATCTCCTGATATGCCTTAATAACTTCATCACCTTGTGAGTAGCCATTTGGCTGAATTTACTATTCGTCATTTAATACTGTTATACTGCACTTAGTTTGGCGCACCTTCCTTTCCTCGGTTACAATTTCCTGGTTCTGGACAACGTGTTGCTGAGGCTTTGTTCAGTCAGAAGAAGAGCGGTGGAGAAGGTGGCCGGCTGACCGATGCCTTCAGACAATTTTTCAGTCCTCAGCGCCAAGGTCTGATCAGTTCAAGCAACCATCGCCAGCATCTGCATTACATGGTGCAGGAATATCTAGGGGCAAGAGCAGACTTGGAGACCTTTCCAACAGAGCATCCACTGGGATACTAGGTCTTGAAGATGGACCACTGGCTAGAACTTGCTTAATATGCAATTGAGCTACTGGCCTTTCCTGCATCCAGTGTTCTTTCTTAATGCACATTTAGTGCTGCTGGAGGGTTTGTAACGGATCATAGAGTGTGCCTGTCCACAGACTCCATTGATAGGCTCACATTCATAAAAATGAATCAGTATTGGATCAGCAGCTATCAAGCACCTGATGCTGATGTAACTGATTGAATTTTCTATGGATGTGGGATCCCTTGAAGACTGCCTATGCTGAGTGACTATCCTATTCTTCCTCAATCTTGATGATGCTAGCCAACAATATTTTTGGTTTAGGGCACCACCACCACTGCCTAAGGCCCAATTTTTCTGCCCCTGATTTAACAGGGGCATGTAATTACAATTTTTGATCTAATATTTCACAGCAGTGCCCGTTACTGCGCCCAACAAGAGTATCTGTGAGGGGTTACAGTGTTGTGGCACCACCACCACCCAAGGCCCAATTTTTCTGCCCCTGTTTAACAGGGGCATATAATTACAATTCATGGTATAATATTTCACAGCAGGGCCCATTCCTGCGCCCCCCAAGAGTAACTGTGAGGGCTTACAGTGTTGTGGATCCACCACCACCACCATAGGCCCAATTTTTCTGCCCCTGTTTAACAGGGGCATATAATTAAACATTTTGATATAATATTTCACAGCATGGCCCTTCTCTGCACCCAACAAGAGTATCTGTGAGAGGTTACAGTATTGTGGCATCATCACCACCACCCAAGGCCCAATTTTTCTGCCCCTGTTTAACAGGGCATGTAATTACAATTCTTGATATAATATTTCACAGCAGGGCCATTCCTGCGCCCAACAAGAGTAACTGTGAGGGCTTACAGTGTTATGGTACCACCAACACCTAAGGCCCAATTTTCTGCAGCGTATATAGGGCAGGCCGTATAGTATATATACTGCTGTTCAGAGTATATAGTGCCTGGGGGCCCCCCACGCCATTTGTTTTTATTTGGGTGCGGGGTTTCCCTTAATATCCATACCAGACCCAAAGGGCCTGGTAATGGACTGGGGGGGGGACCCATGCCATTTTTCTCAATGATTTTCATCTATATTGCCGGGACCCGACAATACATTACAGGCCGCAAGCAGTTTTAAATTACTTTTTTCCTTTATAAATGTAATTTTGCTCTATTGTTCTAAACATGGGAAAACTGTGCCACTTTACAGGCATACTATAGACAAGACACCCAGGCACGATATTTAAAGGAATATTTCATTTTTATTGTTTCACTTTAAGCATTATTAAAATCACTGCACCCGAAAAAAATGCAGTTTTTAAAACTTTTTTTGCATTGATACATGTCCCCTGGGGCAGGACCTGGGTCTCCAAAAGCACTTTTTATGGAAATAACTTGCATATAAGCCTTTAAAATTGGCACTTTTGATTTTTCACGTTCGTGTCCTATAGACTTTAATGGCGTTCGCGTGTTCGAACAAACTTTTTACCTGTCCGCATATTCTGTTGCGAACTGAACCGGGGGGTGTTCGGCTCATCCCTATTCTCAAACCACTTAGGCCACATATTGTCCTCCTGCAGGAAACACATCTGGACAAAATCTTAGCATTGCGTAGGCCCTGCATTCAGAGAGCACTACACTCTCCATCCTTATTAAAGCCAAATGTTCTATCCATCAAGTGATTTCTCAACTGGGAGGTTGATATGTGGCTGTGGTCTTTGACATTTGTTATCTTAAGCTGAATATAGTAAATGTGTATTTGCCTCCACCATTCCAGCCCCAATTGCTGTATGACCTGCTTGCTAAATTAGCTCCTTACGCTCGTCTTCCTATTGTGTTTGCGGCTGATTACAATACTATTCTAGATTCTTAAACACTTCAAACCCTAACAGGCTGGACTCTACTGAGCTCAATTCCTGGCCTCTGCATCTGGGCTTTATGAGGTATTGTCAGGGCTGGCCTCAGCCCCCCCTTCTCTGTGCTTAGGTTGCTCAGCTGTCGGTAATTGCCAGCACTCATCTTTCCACAGTGGCTCACCTGGTGATCATTTCCTGCTCGTCAGCCAGCCCCTTCAGGCTATTTAAACTGCTTGGTTCATTCCTTCGGTGCCTGATTTTTACTGCATTTTCTGTCTCTGTCTGATTCATGGTTCCTGACAGTAGGTGAAGGCCATGAATTCAGCAGACAATCCACCCACTGGTATTATTTTTTCCTAGATTGAATGAGCAGGACCAATGCATGGATCAGTTTGTCATAGCGTTACAGACGCTACTGATTTACACTGCTCACCTGGATCCTCCCACTGTGGCTGTCTTGGTACAACAAGTGTTGCAGGCCATCCCTGCTGCTGCTCCAGTCTCTGTGTAGGCACTCGCCTCGAATATTACCTCTATAAGAGGTATGTCTGGTTGCGCTCCACTTCCCCATTTGGGGGCGATCCAGTTCAATGCAGAGGGTTTCTCAACCAGGTTGGGATATGCTTTGAGATGCTGACCCAGGTGTTCCCCATGGAGAGAAGCAAAGTAGGCTTCATTATTTCTTTGCTTTTTGATAGAGTCTTGGCCTGGGCAAACACTCTATGGGAGATGCAAAAACCCATTGTCCTGTTACGTCCCCGGTTATCCTGAAAGATAAGCCTTTAGTTCTGGTTACCCTTTCTTGGTGTAAATCGTCCATTGAGACACAGGATCTAATGGACTAATGTTCATAGATAATGCCTTTGTGTCTAAGCACTCGATTCCGCTGCAGCTTTGTGCCACTCCACTTGCCATTAAGGCTATTAATGGGAGACCTCTACAGCCTGCCCATGTGACTCATGAGACTGCTCCATTGACCATAGCGTAGGGGATCTACACCATGAGATAATCCAATACCAATTAATTTCTTGTTTAATATGTTTATTAGATTTTACAAGTAAATAGCAAGTATAATGAACATTACATTCTGATCAAGTATAGAATTGTAAATAAGTACAGCAATCACTAAAAATACATATTGAAAGAAAGGTAGTAGAGGATAAACCTCATTAACAATTATATCAATACAAATAGAGGTATAAAAGATTAGAGCAATGAAAATAAGCAATATTCAGGATGGAATATCATGCCTCCAGACCATCCACTCACCCCAGAAGGGAGCAAGCTGTGAGCAGATGGGGGCTCGATTAAGTATGAGAGAGTATGCTGGGTTATCCAGAAGGATACACCAGATGAACGTTGTCACACCTCAATTGTTTAGTGAAAGACCTTCCTAACAAATCTTTAAGACACAAAGATATTAGTGATTGATAAAGTTAAACTTAAAAGGTATATATATAAGTCATGTAATGGACATCGCATGTGTATAAAATCCGTATTACACAAGTAACAAAACTAACCAGAGCAGAAAGACAGAAGAAGTACAGAGAGAAGAAGAAGAAATATGGGAGAAAAGTAAAATATATAGAAAAGAAGGTATGGGTATAGAAAAATAGAGATAAAGGTAAAGGTTGTCTCCCCGGGTGGCGGTCCAGTCAGATCAAGGCCCCGTTTAAATATTATATTAATAGATAAATATTAAAGTATTTCAAAAAGGCATCAACAATAATTGATCAAAATCTGGGGGTAAGAAGTGTTTAATCCATGGTTTCCATATTTTATTGTATGTAGTAACGTTGTTATCTTCAATAGCAGACATTTTGGAAAAGATAAGGGCTCTGTTAATTCTATGTTTAGTTTCAGCCACAACTAAAGTTTGGGTTTTCCAGGCCTTAGCTATAGATTGTTTAGCTGCCGTGGTGAGATGTAGTAGTAATTTGAATTGTGATTTATTCAATTCAGGTGGTTTGAGGTTGAGGAGAGCCAGTGCTGGGTCTGGCGAGATTGGTATTTCCAAGGCCGTAGAGGCCATGTTAAATATTTTACTCCAGAAGGATTGAACGATTGGACATTGCCACCAAATATGGAACTGCGTGCCCGGATCAGAACAACCTCTGAAACATAAATTTGGGTACAAGGGGGCAAATTTGGCAATCCTGGCTGGAACCAGGTACCATCGAGAAAGGACCTTATAATTTGTTTCCAACGCAAAACAGTTTGGCGAGGAATACTTAGTAGCTGACCATATATTATCCCAGTCACTTTTACTGAATGTTCTATCCATGTCATGTGCCCATTTAGTCGTATAGGATGGTAAAGTATCGTCGGATGTGGAATTGATGCGTTTATACAAAAGTGATATTAATCCTCTAGTATGGGGATCACTGTTACAGATACGTTCAAATTGAGTCATTTGGGTAAGAGGGGATCCCGTATCAACGAGGGGTGTATAAAAGTTCTTAATTTGTAGATAGCGGAAGAGCTCCTTCATGGGGAGTTTGTATAAATCACATAATGTTGGGAACGTAAGAATATCATTGGAAGAAACTAGATTGTGAAATTGAAGTAGGTTTCTTTTGGACCAAGCTGCAAATGATAGGGGGAATTTCCAGGCGGGGTAAAATGAGGGATTTCGAAGAAAAGAGAGTAGAGGGTTATGAGTAGGGATGGGCCCGGTGCTCGATTCGAACCCATGTTCGAATCGAGCATCGGGCGTTCGCTCGCTCGTCGAGCCCAGAACTATTTGGGCCGTTCGCATCACATTCGTGTGATGCGAGCGGCCCCGCAATGCATTGCGGCCGGCGCGGCCGGCGCAGTGCATTGCTGGCTGATGATTGGCCAAGCATGCACTGTGACCCCGCATGCTTGGCCAATCACAGCGCCCGAAACTCGGAGAGCAATAATTGGCTACAGGCAGGACGCCTGTAGCCAATTACAGCTCAGGGGCTTTAGTACACGCCCCACCATTTAAAAGGCCGCCACGCCATCGGCCCCGGTCACATGAGTTCCGGCTTTAGGAGAGATTAGTCTGCTGATTCTGTCTTTGCTTGATACTGAAAGATTTGCTCTTCTTTGCTAAACCATTGGCTATTTCTTTGCTAAACCATTGCTACCTAAGTCATTGATCGTTCATTGCTGCTGATTGCACAGTTAGTGTGTTAGTAGCTGCTGCTGGGGATTAGTCTGGTGCGTGCTTACTGTTAGTACAGTATTGCAGTAGTACCAACCGCAGTGCTGTTAGCACAGCATTGCACCCCAACAGCACCCATAGGACTTCTAGTGTGTTAGTGGCAGCAAACAGAGCTCCTATATTTTCTTCTCAGCAGCACCCATAGGACTTCTAGTGTGTTAGTGGCAGCAAACAGAGCTCCTACATTTTCTTCTCAGCACCACCCATAGGACTTCTAGTGTGTTAGTGGCAGCAAACAGAGCTCCTATATTTTCTTCTCAGCAGCACCCATAGGACTTCTAGTGTGTTAGTGGCAGCAAACAGAGCTCCTATATTTTCTTCTCAGCAGCACCCATAGGACTTCTAGTGTGTTAGTGGCAGCAAACAGAGCTCCTATATTTTCTTCTCAGCAGCACCCATAGGACTTCTAGTGTGTTAGTGGCAGCAAACAGAGCTCCTATATTTTCTTCTCAGCAGCACCCATAGGACTTCTAGTGTGTTAGTGGCATCACACAGAGCTCCTATATTTTCTTCTCAGCAGCACCCATAGGACTTCTAGTGTGTTAGTGGCAGCAAACAGAGCTCCTATATTTTCTGCTCAGCAGCACCCATAGGACTTCTAGTGTGTTAGTGGCATCACACAGAGCTCCTATATTTTCTTCTCAGCAGCACCCATAGGACTTCTAGTGTGTTAGTGGCAGCAAACAGAGCTCCTATATTTTCTTCTCAGCAGCACCCATAGGACTTCTAGTGTGTTAGTGGCATCACACAGAGCTCCTATATTTTCTTCTCAGCAGCACCCATAGGACTTCTAGTGTGTTAGTGGCAGCAAACAGAGCTCCTATATTTTCTTCTCAGCAGCACCCATAGGACTTCTAGTGTGTTAGTGGCAGCAAACAGAGCTCCTATATTTTCTTCTCAGCAGCACCCATAGGACTTCTAGTGTGTTAGTGGCATCACACAGAGCTCCTATATTTTCTTCTCAGCAGCACCCATAGGACTTCTAGTGTGTTAGTGGCAGCAAACAGAGCTCCTATATTTTCTTCTCAGCAGCACCCATAGGACTTCTAGTGTGTTAGTGGCATCACACAGAGCTCCTATATTTTCTTCTCAGCAGCACCCATAGGACTTCTAGTGTGTTAGTGGCAGCAAACAGAGCTCCTATATTTTCTTCTCAGCAGCACCCATAGGACTTCTAGTGTGTTAGTGGCATCACACAGAGCTCCTATATTTTCTTCTCAGCAGCACCCATAGGACTTCTAGTGTGTTAGTGGCAGCAAACAGAGCTCCTATATTTTCTTCTCAGCAGCACCCATAGGACTTCTAGTGTGTTAGTGGCAGCAAACAGAGCTCCTATATTTTCTTCTCAGCAGCACCCATAGGACTTCTAGTGTGTTAGTGGCAGCAAACAGAGCTCCTATATTTTCTTCTCAGCAGCACCCATAGGACTTCTAGTGTGTTAGTGGCATCACACAGAGCTCCTATATTTTCTTCTCAGCAGCACCCATAGGACTTCTAGTGTGTTAGTGGCAGCAAACAGAGCTCCTATATTTTCTTCTCAGCAGCACCCATAGGACTTCTAGTGTGTTAGTGGCATCACACAGAGCTCCTATATTTTCTTCTCAGCAGCACCCATAGGACTTCTAGTGTGTTAGTGGCAGCAAACAGAGCTCCTATATTTTCTTCTCAGCAGCACCCATAGGACTTCTAGTGTGTTAGTGGCATCACACAGAGCTCCTATATTTTCTTCTCAGCAGCACCCATAGGACTTCTAGTGTGTTAGTGGCAGCAAACAGAGCTCCTATATTTTCTTCTCAGCAGCACCCATAGGACTTCTAGTGTGTTAGTGGCATCACACAGAGCTCCTATATTTTCTTCTCAGCAGCACCCATAGGACTTCTAGTGTGTTAGTGGCAGCAAACAGAGCTCCTATATTTTCTTCTCAGCAGCACCCATAGGACTTCTAATGTGTTAGTGGCATCACACAGAGTTCCTATATTTTCATCTCAGCAGCACCCATAGGACTTCTAGTGTGTTAGTGGCATCACACAGAGCTCCTATATTTTCTTCTCAGCAGCACCCATAGGACTTCTAGTGTGTTAGTGGCAGCAAACAGAGCTCCTATATTTTCTTCTCAGCAGCACCCATAGGACTTCTAGTGTGTTAGTGGCAGCAAACAGAGCTCCTATATTTTCTTCTCAGCAGCACCCATAGGACTTCTAGTGTGTTAGTGGCATCACACAGAGCTCCTATATTTTCTTCTCAGCAGCACCCATAGGACTTCTAGTGTGTTAGTGGCAGCAAACAGAGCTCCTATATTTTCTTCTCAGCAGCACCCATAGGACTTCTAGTGTGTTAGTGGCAGCAAACAGAGCTCCTATATTTTCTTCTCAGCAGCACCCATAGGACTTCTAGTGTGTTAGTGGCAGCAAACAGAGCTCCTATATTTTCTTCTCAGCAGCACCCATAGGACTTCTAATGTGTTAGTGGCATCACACAGAGTTCCTATATTTTCATCTCAGCAGCACCCATAGGACTTCTAGTGTGTTAGTGGCATCACACAGAGCTCCTATATTTTCTTCTCAGCAGCACCCATAGGACTTCTAGTGTGTTAGTGGCAGCAAACAGAGCTCCTATATTTTCTTCTCAGCAGCACCCATAGGACTTCTAGTGTGTTAGTGGCATCACACAGAGCTCCTATATTTTCTTCTCAGCAGCACCCATAGGACTTCTAGTGTGTTAGTGGCAGCAAACAGAGCTCCTATATTTTCTTCTCAGCAGCACCCATAGGACTTCTAGTGTGTTAGTGGCAGCAAACAGAGCTCCTATATTTTCTTCTCAGCAGCACCCATAGGACTTCTAGTGTGTTAGTGGCAGCAAACAGAGCTCCTATATTTTCTTGTCAGCAGCACACATAGTACCTATAGTGTGTTAGTGTCAGCACCCATAGGACCTACAGTGTGTTGTGAGCACACATAGGAGTTCTATTTTTTATACTATATACACTACCGACTACAATGGCTGGAAGACCACCAAGGAGAGGCAGAGCGTGCCGAGGCAAGAACACAGGGCAGGCAGGCTCTGTTTCTAGAGACAACAGTGCTGGCCGTGGACGTGGTCGTGCATCGTCATCAGCACGTGGCCATGGGACACGCTTGTCTTTGTTTTCGGCAGCTGGACATGTGGAGCCGCATCATGCCGAAGGCTTGGTAGAATAGATGACCAAGCCCTCCTCATCCTCCTCATCCTCTCTCACCCAGGCTCAGGGTACTGGCAGAGCAGCTGCCAACGCGTACTCAATGGCATCATCAGCCACCCCTTCCCTAGACCCACCATGTCCTCCTGAGGAGTCCCCCGAACTGTTTGAGCACAGTGTTGGGTACATGCTCCAGGAGGATGCCCAACGATTCGAAGGCTCGGATGATGATACCCAGCTTGAGGAAGTCAGTAGTGTGCGCGCAGAGAGAGGGGATGCTGAAGGACAGCAATCTGGCAGTAGTGTTCCACCAGCTGCAGCTTACTGCCAGGTTTGCTCTAGTGGTGAAGAGGGAGGGGATGATGAGGTCACTGACTCCACGTGGGTGCCTGAAGGGAGAGAGGAGGAGGAGGAGGAGGATGCAGCGTCACATGTCCAACGAGGCAGGATGCCCCCTGGAGGCCAGCTAGAGGCCAGCACAGCAACTGTACCACACCGCAGAGCTCCGCCTGTGCAGGGCGCTGCCTCTGCACGTTATCACAAAAGTTCTTTGGTGTGGGCCTTTTTTGAGACGAGTGCATCAGATCGCACCACTGCTATTTGCAATATTTGTCTCAAGCGTATCTCGCGTGGCCAAAACATCAGCCGCTTGGGCACCACAAGCATGAGCAGACATATGTCGACCTGCCATGCAGCTCGTTGGCAAGCACACATAAAAGACCCACACCAAAGAACAAAGAGGACCTCTCCTTGCTCCTCATCAGCTGGGATCTCCATCCCCACTATATCTTCAGTCCTCTCTGAAAGCTGCTCTGAGAGGACTGAAGGTGTAGAATTAGGTGTGTCACAACCAAGTACTTGCAGTACACCGACGTCCGATTGTAGCAGGCAAATTTCCCTGCCCCAGCTGCTGGACCGTCGAAAGAAGTATACTCCCAGCCATCCACATGCCCAGCGGTTGAATGCTAGCTTGGCTAAATTGCTAGCACTTCAACTGCTGCCTTTTCAGTTGATAGACTCGGCCCCCTTCCGTGAGTTTGTTCAATGTGCGGTTCCTCAGTGGCAGGTTCCCAAACGCCACTTTTTCTCACGGAAGGCAATTCCGTCTCTCTACTGGCATGTGGAAGGCAATGTTCATGCCTCGCTGGACAGGGCGGTCAGCGGTAAGGTGCATATTACCGCTGACTCATGGTCCAGCAGGCATGGACAGGGACGTTATCTTTCTTTCACGGCCCATTGGGTCACTCTATTGGTAGCTGGGAGGGATGCAGGACAAGGTGCAGTAGTGTTGGAGGTTGTTCCGCCACCACGCCTCCAAAATGCTACTACTGGTTGTGACACACCTCTCTCCTCCACCCCCTCCTCTTCTTCTTCCTCCATGTCCTCTTCGAGTGCTCTGTCCTCGGAACCAGCGGTGCTCCGTAGGCGTACAAGGGGCTACGCGAGTACGCAGGCAAAAAGATGCCATGCCGTGCTTGCGCTGGTGTGTTTGGGGGACAGGAGCCACACTGGGCCAGAGGTTCTGGCAGCTCTGCAGGGGCAGGCCGAGAGGTGGTTGACGCCACGCCAGCTTAAGCCAGGAATGGTCGTTTCTGATAATGGCACCAACCTCCTCTCCGCCCTGCGACAGGGGCAGCTCACCCATGTGCCCTGTATGGCTCACGTCCTCAACCTGGTGGTGCAGCGGTTCTTGGGCAGGTTCCCAGGCTTACAGGATGTCCTGAGGCAGGCCAGGAAAGTCTGTGTGCATTTCCGCCGATCTTATAATGCCAGTGCTCGGCTGACTGAGCTGCAAAAGGAGCTGAACCTGCCCAAGAACCGCCTAATATGTGACATGCCCACCAGGTGGAACTCAACGTTGGCCATGCTGCAGCGACTGCACACGCAGCAGAGGGCCATCAATGAGTACCTTTGCGACTACGGCACCAGGACAGGGTCAGGGGAGCTTGGCTTTTTTTCCCCACGCCAGTGGAGCATGATCAGGGATGCATGCACTGTCCTCTCACCATTTGAGGAGGCCACGAGGATGGTGAGCAGTGACAGTGCATGCATCAGTGACACTGTACCTCTTGTCCACCTGTTGGAGCATACGCTGCGTGGGATAATGGACAGGGCACTTGAGGCAGAACAGAGGCAGGAAGAGGAGGACTTCCTTGTCTCTCAAGGCCCCCTTTATCCAGACAATGTTCCTTCTGTCCCACCCATCACACAGGAAGAGGAGGAGGAGGAGGAGGAGGAGGATTGTGTGAGCATGGAGGTGGAGCCTGGCACTCAGCATCAGCAGCAGCAGTCTTTTAGGGATGATGTACAGTCCCAACAAACCAGTGGACTTGTACGTGGCTGGGAGGAGGTGGCTGGCGATCATGTCATCCTCAGTGACCCAGAAGACTCCGGACCGAATGCCTCAGCTAACCTATGCTGCATGGCCTCCCTGATCCTGCAAAGCCTGCGGAAGGATCCTCGTGTTCTTCGGATCAAGGAGAGTGACCATTACTGGCTGGCCACTCTCCTTGATCCACGGTACAAGGGTAAGGTTGCGGACCTTATCTTGCCGTCGCAGAGGGAGCAGAGGATGAGACATCTCAGGGAGGCCTTGCAGAAAGGTCTGTGCAACGCGTTCCCAGAAACTGGGAGGTTACAAACTCCTGGTCCTGGACGACGAGTTGCTGAGGCTTCGGTCAGTAGCAGAAGGAGCCGTGGGGAAGGTGGACGTCTGACCGATGCGTTCAGACAATTTTTTAGTCCGCAGCCCCAAGGTATGATCGGTTCCAGCAACCATCGCCAGCGTCTGATATACATGGTGCAGGAATACCTAGGGGCAAGGTCAGACTTGGACACCTTTCCCACCGAAAATCCTCTGGCTTACTGGGTCCTGAGGATGGATCACTGGCCAGAGCTTGCACAGTATGCAATTGAGCTACTGGCCTGTCCTGCATCCAGCGTTCTTTCTGAACGCACATTCAGTGCTGCTGGAGGATTTGTCACCGATCATAGGGTGCGCCTGTCCACCGACTCGGTTGATCGACTGACCTTCATAAAAATGAATCAGTCTTGGATCACCACCAGCTACCAGACACCTGAAGCGGATATAACGGAATAATTTATAATGTCACATCCCTTCAAGACTGCCTATGCTGATGCTGAGTGACTGTCCTGTTATGTTCACTGACTATCCTCTTCCTCCTCCTCAATGATCCATGCCACCACACCAGTGCCTAAGGCACAATTTTTCAGCCCCTGTATAACAGGGGCGTGTAATTACAATTTTTTAAAAAGATGCTTCGCAACAGGTGTGACTGCTGTGCTCAGAGTACAGTATCTGTGAGGGGTTGCAGTGTTGTGGCACCAGCACCAGTGCCTAAGGCACAATTTTTCAGCCCCTGTTGGGGCGTGTAATTACAATTTTTAGGCAATGCTTTGCAACAGGTCTCATTGCTGTGCTCAGAGTACAGTATCTGTGAGGGGTTGCAGTGTTGTGGCACCAGCACCAGTGCCTAAGGCACAATTTTTCAGCCCCTGTATAACAGGGGCGTGTAATTACAATTTTTTAAAAAGATGCTTCGCAACAGGTGTGACTGCTGTGCTCAGAGTACAGTATCTGTGAGGGGTTGCAGTGTTGTGGCACCAGCACCAGTGCCTAAGGCACAATTTTTCAGCCCCTGTTGGGGCGTGTAATTACAATTTTTAGGCAATGCTTTGCAACAGGTCTCATTGCTGTGCTCAGAGTACAGTATCTGTGAGGGGTTGCAGTGTTGTGGCACCAGCACCAGTGCCTAAGGCACAATTTTTCAGCCCCTGTATAACAGGGGCGTGTAATTACAATTTTTTAAAAAGATGCTTCGCAACAGGTGTGACTGCTGTGCTCAGAGTACAGTATCTGTGAGGGGTTGCAGTGTTGTGGCACCAGCACCAGTGCCTAAGGCACAATTTTTCAGCCCCTGTTGGGGCGTGTAATTACAATTTTTAGGCAATGCTTTGCAACAGGTCTCATTGCTGTGCTCAGAGTACAGTATCTGTGAGGGGTTGCAGTGTTGTGGCACCAGCACCAGTGCCTAAGGCACAATTTTTCAGCCCCTGTATAACAGGGGCGTGTAATTACAATTTTTTAAAAAGATGCTTCGCAACAGGTGTGACTGCTGTGCTCCAAGTACAGTATCTGTGAGGGGTTGCAGTGTTGTGGCACCAGCACCAATGCCTAAGGCACAATTTTTCAGCCCCTGTTTAACAGGGGCGTGTAATTACAAATCTTGATCTAATAGTTCACAGCAGGGCCCATTCCTGCGCCCACCAAGAGTAACTATGAGGGCCTACAGTCTTGTGGCAACACCGTCCACCACCACCACCACCACCAAAGGCCCAATTTTTCTGCCCTGTTCAACAGGTGCATGCAATTACAAATCTTGATCTAATAACTCACAGCAGGGCCCATTCCTGCACCCACCAAGAGTAACTGTGAGGGCTTACAGTCTTGTGGCAACACCGTCCACCACCACCACCACCACCACCAAAGGCCCAATTTTTCTGCCCGGTTCAACAGGTGCATGCAAGTACAAATCTTGATCTATTAACTCACAGCAGGGCCCATTCCTGTGCCCACCAGTCTTGTGGCTACACCAACATCTAATAGGGCAAATTTCTGCAGAGTATATACGGCAGGCCCCTACTTTCAAACATCCAACTTACAAACGACTCCTACTTGCAAACGGCAAGAGAAAACAGGAAGTGAGAGGAAATCTACCCCTAGGAAGGAAAATTCTATCCTGTTAGATTTAATTTGGGAAAAAGGTATCTCCTCTCTACTGATGCTTTATCACCAATCCTTGTTTCAATTAAAACCCCACTTTTCCAAAAACATTTGTCATTGGGACGGAAAGTGAGGTGACATGTTCTGAACAGATGTGCAAAGACAGCAAATGTTACAGGGGTGATAACCCCTCCCTATGTTCTCCAAAAAGCTTAAAAATTGATTTTTTTGGGATGTAGCTACACTTCATAATGTACCTGTTCAGATTCTACTTAAGAACAAACCTACAGTCCATGTCTTGTTTGCACCACCTATATACTGCTGTTCAGAGTATATAGGGTTGTAGGTATAGGGTTTTATTTTGGGTGCGGGGTCCCCCTTAGTATCCATACAAGACCCAAAGGGGCTGGGGTGGGGGGGGGGGGTGATGGGGTAGCCATGCCATTTTTCTCAAGGATTTTCAGCCATATGGCGGCCAGGACAAGACATGACATTAAAGCCGCAAGTGGTTTTAAATGGCTTCTTTTTTTCCTTTACAAATGTCATTTTGTGCAAGGACAGTTCTAAACACGGGAAACACATGCCACTTCACAGGCATACTTTAGACACCCCCCAGGTACCGTATTTAAAGGAAAATTTCACTTTTTTTTTTTTTCACTTTATGCATCATTAAAATGACTGCTCCCGAAAAAACTTTAGTTTTTAAAATTTCTTTTTGCATTGATATATGTCCCCTGGGGCAGGACCCGGGTCCCCAAACCTGTTTTATAACATTAACATGCATATTGGCCGTTGTAATTAGCAATTTTGATTTCGAACGTTCGCGTCCATTATAACGAATAGGGTTCGAAAATTTGCGCGAACTTTCGGTCCGTTCGAAGGTTCTGGTGCGAACCGAACCCGGGGGTGTTCGGCTCATCCCTAGTTATGAGTGGATTGTAGGCTTTTTGTGGATCTATATTTGTCCCAGATAGCCATAGAATGTTTGGTTACGGGGTTAGATAAGTTTAGTCTATCTTTAGGAGCTAACCAGAGCAAATTATTCACAGAAATGGGGTCAATATCCACTGATTCAATCGCTACCCATAGAGGGGATTCTGTTGTAGAATGGTATTTGGGGAGTTGTGCTAGCTGAGCAGCAAAGTAGTATGAGGAAAAGTTAGGAATTCCCAGACCACCTTTCAATTTATCAAGATAAAGAGTCGATCTGGGTATACGGGGTTTTGTAGAGCCCCATATAAAAGACATCACTCTCTTTTGAGTGAGTCTCAAGAAGTAAGGAGGTATATGTATGGGGAGAACTCGGAATAGGTAAAGGAACTTTGGTAAGATTGACATCTTAGTAGCGTTAATCCTCCCAATCCAAGATAAAGGAAGAGAAGACCATTGTTTCATCAGATTAGTAGTTGACTTCAATAAGGGTAAGTAGTTAGCTGAAAATAAGTTGGATATAGAAGGAGTGAGTTGGACTCCAAGATATGAAATATGGTGCAATTCCCAATTGAAAGGTAAAGACGTTTGAGCTTGTTGTAACTCAGATAGCGAAAGGGAAATATTAAGGGCATTAGATTTGGCATGATTAACACACAATCCAGAAATCTTTGCAAATTTGTCCAAAGTATTTACTAGATTTGGGGCTGAGACATGGGGATGGGATAAAAAAATCAGGATGTCATCTGCAAAAAGACTCAATTTGTGGTGATGTCCACCTAATTCTACTCCTTTGATATTAGGATTATTTCTAATAATACATGCTAAGGGTTCAATAAGTAGGGCAAAAAGCAAAGGGGATAGAGGGCAACCCTGTCTAGTACCTCTCCTAATATCTATCATAGCTGATTTGTAACCCATATATTTAATATAAGCTTTCAGAGTGCTGTATAGTGAGGAGACCCAAGTTAAGAAATTTTCCCCAAAGCCCCATTTATGTAGGATAAATTGTAGATATGGCCAGCTGATTGAGTTGAACGCCTTCCTAATGTCTAATGATATAAGGCAAGTTGGGATATGTCTTTTTTTGGCGGCATGAATTAATAAAAGTGCTCTTCTGACGTTATCACCTGCTTGACGCAAGGGCATGAAGCCAGTTTGGTCACGATGGATAAGTTTACCTATAATGCTATTTAATCTAGTTGCCAAGATCTTAGCTAATAACTTAATGTCTAGATTTAAAAGCGATATGGGGCGGTAATTAGACCAAGAGGTAGTGTCAGATTTAGGTTTGGGAATCATTGCTATGATGGAAGTTAGTGTTTCGGTTTTGAACGAATGACCAGCTAACAAAGAATTGAAGGCTCTAGTCAATAGAGGCGTTAAAATCGAATCAAATTGTTTGTAGTATAGTGCAGAAAACCCATCGGGGCCCGGTCTCTTGTGAGGCTTCAATTCTTTAATAGCAGCTTTAACTTCCAAGGCCATTATGGGACTCTCCAAATATTCACACTGTTCTGGTGTCATTGTGGGAAGTGTAACATCTGAGAACAACGTGTCTGCTTTGTTTTTATCAAAGATTAAGCCAGGGTCATAGAGCTTAGCTAATTTAGATTGAAAGATTTCCAAGATCTTTAATGGGTTACTAGTGTATGCATCTCTGGAGGTTCTAAGTCGGAATGCAGCTTGTGAACGATCAATAGACTTGAGGCTGCGGGCCATTGGGGTATCGGGCTTATTGGCTTTGCGGTATAGGGTATGTTGCCACTTGCGTAAGAGTTTGTCTGCCGAATCTGTCAGAAAAAGATCCAACTCAAGCCGGGCCTTTTCCAATTTAGTGTTAGTGTTTGCATTCGGGGCAGCTTGATGAGCCAAATGACAAGCGTTAAAATTTGCTTCAAGTTTGGTGAACAGAATCTTGCGATCTCTTTTAATAGATCTCGCCTTTTGTATCAAGCTGCCCCGAATGACAGCTTTATGGGCTTCCCATAGTGTAAGGGCAGAGACATCAGTAGTGTCATTAAATGAGATATAATCATTAAGAGCCAGTTCAATATCTGAACGGTGTGAGGGGTGAGTTAGGATGGAGTCGTTAATACACCAAGTGGTGTCATGTGACCTAGGTATTGGAGAGGTAATTGTAGCAGTGACCGCACAATGGTCTGTCCATGGAAATGGGATTATATTAGAGGATATTACTTCAGGGAGCATACTAGAGGGGAGGAAAATATGGTCTATTCGTGAAAAGGATTTGTGTGGATAATTATAATGTGTAACATTTCTGGAAGTTGGGTTAAGTTCCTGCCAGGTATCAACAAAATTAAAAGAAGTAAGTAGAGATTGGAAGGACCGTTTATGGGTAGGAGAGTTAGGAGATGACGGGGATTTATCCAAGAAGGGATAGATGGTAGTATTGGAGTCGCCACATAATATTATTGTTCCAAATTTATGTGATTCGATTAGTTGGAAAAGATGTGATAGAAAAGCTTCAGGACGCTTATTTGGGGCGTAATACGAAACTAATGTGACTTCAGTATCAGCAATAAAGCCTGTTAATAAAACATATCTACCCTCAGGGTCACATATTTGTGTATTAAGGGTAAATGGTGTAGAGCGGTGGAATCCAATCAGGGACCCACGTTGCTTAGTAGTAGCTGATGCTGCGTAGAATTGAGGGTAGGAGGAGGAAAGAAATTTAGGGGAGGCGTTATTGATAAAGTGCGTTTCTTGAAGGAAAATGATGTGAGCTTTTCTAGCTGAAAAGGAACGTAGAGCTTTAGTTCTTTTTTGTGGAACGTTGAAGCCTTGTACATTTAAGGACAAAATGTTTATGGGGGCCATGACATAGTAAGGGTAAGTTTTATATAAGGGTTAATGAAACCCATATTAGGAGTTCGAACCGCCACCAAGGGAGACAGAAGAGGAGAAGAAATGAAAGACAGAAAAGAAAGAATAAAGAAGAAACCAAATAAATAGGTAGCCCTAATGACTGCAATTAATGTCATAAAATAATGATGTACTAGTAGGGCGCAGGAACATCTCGGAGAGATAACAAAAAATCTCCGAGGGGTTCCATGGTCACGACCGACTCCTGCATAATAGTAGCAGGAGTCAGGGGGTACGTAGGGGGCCGCAAGAAGTTCCGGAGGGAAAAACAACGCCGGAGAACACTTAAGTATTATAATAGTAAACTTATATAATTCTCTATCAAGAAGACTGGAGATGCAATAAACAAAAAAGAGAGAGAAAGGAAGCATACCAACTTCGGGAATTATGTTGAGTCAATTTCTAGATGAATGCGTCCATAAGGAGGCTAGAAAATATTAATCTTAACACTTGTGAAGCAAACCGTCTATGCAAGCGAAATAATTAATAAAACAAGCTCGCAAATATAGAGGAAAGGGAAGAAAAAAAAAAAGGGGGGGGGAGGGGGAGGGAAGAGGATAGTCTATCTATATCAATGGCCATATAAGTCAAGGAAATAAACTTTTCTTTCTCGTACATCACGGGACACAGAGCGACATAGTCATTACTAATGGGTTATATAGATACCTTCAGGTGCTGGCACTGGCAACTTCCAAAACCGGAAGTACCCTCCCCTATATAAGCCCCTCCCATCCGGGAGCACCTCAGTTTTTTGCCAGTGTCTAAGGTGTTGGCCAAGAAGAAACATGTGTTTTTCACTGAGCTTGCGTACAGGTTCTTTTGGGCCTCAGTAAGCTATTCCGGATCCGACCAAAAAAGCTTCATAGCTAAACGGTCGGTACCCGGGCCTTGCAGAGAAGAGCAAGGTTTTGCCTGTAATGCTTCTCTTAGGAGAGCTGGACCCTGGGATCCAGAGCTCTGGTCATACCCACGACCAAGATGTTTTCTGTGCAGGGTGCTATACAGGTCCAGGGGAGTGGAATCCTTGGGAACCCGGTCCCTGAAGGTTTGATTACAATGCCTGCCGTGATAGGTTAAGTTTGGGCTTCTGTGGACCAAACAGAGTCCTGCGGCGAGGAAAAGGTAAGTGGGGGCCCTCGGGAACTTGGTTCTATTGAGGGACCCCCAAGCCTATTTTGTCTTTCTGCCTGTTACCTAAGGTATTCCCGCTAATATTCTGTGTATGCCTGTTACTACTGAGAAAATGTAAAAATTTTAATAGTAGGCAAGAAAAAAAAAAAAATGTAAGACCGCGGTACCTGTGTTAGACACTAGAGGCCGCTATGGTTCTTTTTCTTGTAATGTGGATTTTTTTCGTCCAGAATCAAATCCAGGCAGTTGGTATGTTCTCTCCTGGGAAGCTGTCTCCTCTGCCCTGTTGCTGCGCTCATCCATCCCCGGGCCCTGCGGCAAAGTGACCCTGGCTCCCATCTAGCTCCTTGTTGTTTTCAAAAAAGGCGCCGAAGGCGCACGTGCCCGCGCGCGTGCGCGTGCACGCGCCTCTATTCGTAGAGGCGATCTGGAAAAAGGGGCGGAGCGGGTGGATGACGCTCAGGTGTGTGCCGCGGCGCTACTGCGCATGTGCGGGCGTCCAGTGTGTTTTAAAGCACATTATAGCTGGCTATTGAAGTGCACAGACAGAGCTAGCAACAGTATAAAGGCACACAGAGGCGGTTGATGCAGGCATCCCCTAGAAAGGCACTTTAGTAGACACCAACTGTGATATAGCAGCAATTGTGCTAGACTATTCTCAGTAAAAGTGGTGTATTACGGCTGGAATACCTCAGCTTTAGGCTTAGGAATATGCTGTCCAGAAGCTCCGGAACTGAATCTTCCAGGAAGCGAAGGGGGTCTCATCGGGCTCTGAGGATCTTGGGCATGCTTCTGCTGCACCAGTCTCCCCTGAAGTTCAGAGGTAAGTGACCGTAGAGACCCCGCAGGGGTACTTGGTACTGTGGCTGTCCTCAGTATACCTGCTCCTGTGTATGTAACAGAGGAGGTTTTTTCCTCAGCTCTGGGAGGATTAGAGAGAGATTGTCAACATTGATCGCTGCCTCCCTGTCAGGGAAAGCACGCCCCATCTCCGTCTCCTCCTTCAGAGTGCCTGTTAGCAGAGCAACAGTCCCATACAGGGATCGACCTGCCTGAAGGGGATCAGGATGAGGTTGATTCTGTTATAGAGGAATCAACAGTGGGGGAACCTTTTCTCAGCATCTCAAGCTGAAAGATTATGGGTTCAGTCTCTGACTAACATGGTCCGATCAGCATTAAAAATGCACCTTGCGGAACCATCAACCACTACTGTATCCTCGTTGGGGTTGCTAGAAGCCCCCAGACTGTCTGTTCTTTTCCACTTCACCCTTTACTGAAAGGGCTTATTTACCAGGATTGGGAACGTCCTGAGAAAATATTTATTCCCCCAAGAGATTTCCGGTGGTCTATCCCATGGAGGATAAGTTCATCAAAAAAAAAAAAAAAAAAATGGAAGGTCCCTTCAGTGGACGCAGCCATCTCTTGTATGTATAAATCACTGACATGTCCAGTGGATAATGTCCAAATGTCAAGAACCCAATAGATAAAAGATTGGAGTCCTTATGAAAGTCTGCTTCTTTCTACAGCAAGCTTGGTGACACAACCAGCAGTAGCAGCTATTGGGGTCTGCTAAGCAGTGAAGGATCAGTTGAAACAGGTCTTGAGGGACTTGACAGATCAGCAGGCTTTGCCCTAGCTGATCTACCTAGAGCCTTAGGCTTTGCGGTTGACGCCATAAAGGATTCAGTCCATCAGGCCTCCCGCCTTACGCTGTCTATAGTACATATGCGTAGGCTTCTATGGCTCAAAAACTGGTCTGCTGAAGCTCCCTGTAAAGAATGGCTGGTTAGCGTCCCATTTCATGGTGAACGCTTATTCAGGGAAAACCTGGACAAATATATCCAGAAAATTTCCAGCGGTAAAAATACGCTCTTGCCGGTTAAAAACAGAGTTAGAGGTCCCTCTTTAAGAGGCCTGCTTCTCCAGTCCCTGGGGCATCGGCTGTGTAACAGTTCCGACGGCCTCCTCGGTCAATTCCCGGGGGTAAAAAACAGGGACAATAGCAGGGTAATGAGAAACCCTGGGTCAGGGGAGGTACAAAACCTCCCCCAAAGTTAAATTCATTGAAGGGTTGCCCCACTCAGTCGGGTGGGGGGAGGACTCCAGTTGTTCGCAAGAGACCTGGCGGGACACGATCAAGACAGATAGGTGCTCTCCGCAGTATGTTTGGGATACAGTTTGGAGTTAAAAGACTCTCCTTCCCATTTTTGAGGTCAAACGTGCCAAGGGATCCCCGGAAGAGAGGGTCTCTCCTGTTGGCACTAGAACAACTATTGCTCCAAGGAGTAATTATGGAGGTTCCCCTGGAAGAATGAGGGTTCGGGTTTTACTCAAACCTCTTTACAGTCCCGAAGCAAACGCGGACGGGAGGCCCATATTAATTCTAAAAGGGCTATAAAAATTCCTGTATATCAGGACTTTCCGATGGAGTCGATCCGATCGGTGGCCACTGCCCTACAAGGGGAGGATTGGTTAGCCGCGATCGACGTCAAAGATGCTTATTTGCACATTCCCATCTTTCCAGTCCACCAAAAATTTCTACGCTTTGCAGTAGAAGGGTGCCATTTTCAGTTCAGAGCCTTACCCTTCGGTTTGGCCACAGCACCACGAGTGTTTACAAAAATTCTGGCCCTTTATTGGCCAATCTAAGAACACAAGGTGTAATGATAATGGCATATCTAGATGACTTGTTGCTGATAGACCACTCAGTAAAAAAACTAGACGTGGTCGTTCACAAGACAATCAATTATCTGGAATCTCACGGTTGGATTATCAACCGAGACAAGTCAGCCCTAAAAACCAGTCAAAAGTTTGGAATACTTGGGGCTAAGGTTGGATTCAGGCCAGAGAAAAATATTCTTGCCTCGAGGAAAGGTGTTGTCTTTGAAAGATTTGATCCACTTAGTGGGTACAAAAAAGACAGCCGTCCATACGCCTGTGCATGAGGCTGCTGGGAAAAATGGTGGCATCATTCGAAGCAGTACCCTACGGTCAACTCCATTCAAGGAATTTGCAAGGGGCCATACTGTCAGCCTGGAACAAAAAAGTTCAGGCCCTAGACTTACAATGTCCTTGTCCCCTTCCGTTCGCAAGAGCCTCCACTGGTGGTGGTTCCCCAGAATCTGGAAAAAGGGAAATCCTTCAGTCCGATTTCTTGGAAGGTGGTCACTACAGATGCCAGCCTTATAGGCTGGGGAGCAGTACTGGAGCAATAGTCTCTCCAGGGCAGATGGTCGGATGCAGAAAAGGCCCTGCCCATCAATCTCTTAGAGATACGAGCAGCCCGGTATGCCCTAGTAGCATGGACATCCAAACTCCAAGGGTCCCCTGTCAGAATTCAATCAGACAATGCCACAGCAGTGGCATATATCAATCATCAGGGGGGCACCAGGAGTCGTGCAGCCCAGAGGGAAGTAAATTACATCCTGAAATGGGCAGAAAGATATGTCCCAGCCATATCTGCGGTATTCATTCCAGGAGTGGAGAATTGGAAGGCGGACTTTCTAAGTCGCCAGCAATTATGCCCAGAGGAAGGGTCCCTTCACCCCGAGGTTTTCTGGACAATATGTCAGCGGTGGGGAATATCGGATGTAGATCTTCTAGCATCCAGATTCAACGCAAAGGTGGACAGGTTTGTCTCTCGGACAAGGGATCCCCTAGCTTGCGGCTCGGATGCCCTAGTGTTCCCTTGGGATCAGTTCAAGCTGATATATGCATTCACACCGCCACAATGGTTACCTCGATTACTCCGCAGAATCAGGGTAGAAAAGAAACCAGTGATTCTGGTGGCTCCAGCGTGGCCCCGAAGAGCGTGGTACGCGGAGATTGTAAAATGTCAGTGGGGAGTCCTTGGACTCTCCCACGTCGTCCGGACCTGCTTTCGCAAGGACCGATATACCACCCTTCCTTACCAGCCCTAGGTTTGACGGCCTGGCTATTGAAGCCCACATTCTAAAAAAGAGAGGGCTCTCTAATTCTGTGGTATCTACCATGATCAATGCCAGGAAGCCGGTATCCAGGCAGATCTACTATAGAATCTGGAAGGCGTACATCGCCTGGTGTGAGGCCAAGAAATGGCATCCACGTAAATACGTAATACGTAGGATTCTGGACTTCCTACAATGGGCTGTAGATAGGAAGATTGCCTTGAGTACTATCAAGGGTCAGATTTCGGCCTTGTCAATATTTTTTCAAAGGCCCTTGGCTTCGCATTCACTAGTCAAAGCCTTTATACAAGGAGTGATGCGTATTAGTCCTCCGGTTAATATTCCCATATGTCCATGGGACTTAAACCTGGTTCTGTCGGTTCTACAGAAACAACCATTTGAACCATTACAGCATATTTCTTTGGTTCTTCTCACCAGGAAATTGATTTTTCTAGTAGCCATTTGTTCGGCTAAAAGAGTGTCGGAATTAGCAGCTATGTCCTGTAAGGAGCCATATCTGGTTATCCATAAGGATAGAGTAGTGTTACGCCCTCATCCAGCCTTTCTTCCTAAGGTGATATCGAGGTTTCATTTGAACCAAGATGTGGTTCTTCCTTCTTTTTTCCCCAAACCTACTTCGGTAGAGGAAAAGTTATTGCATTCTTTGGATGTAGTAAGAGCAGTTAAAGCTTATCTAAAAGCCACTGCTCAGATTCGCAGAACGGATACTTTGTTTATTCTGCCGGAAGGCCCCAGAAGGGGTCAGGCAGCGTCAAAATCTACTTTAGCCAGGTGGATTCGACAGGTCATAATGCAAGCCTATGGCTTGAGAAGGAGACCGCCTCCGTTCAAAGTTAGAGCGCACTCCACGAGAGCAGTTGGAACTTCATGGGCAGTGCATCACCAGGCCTCCCTGGCTCAAATCTGTAAGGCCGCAACATGGTCTTCAGTACACACGTTTACTAGGTTCTACCAGGTGGACGTTAGAAGTCAGGAGGATGTCGCCTTTGGGCGCAGTGTGTTGCAGGCCGCAAAAGATCCTCATGTCTGATAGCGCTCAGCTTATGTATGGTGTATCCCCCCCCTCGTTGGGCATTGCTTTAGGACATCCCATTAGTAATGACTATGTCGCTCTGTGTCCCGTGATGTACGAGAAAGAAAATAGGATTTTTATAACAGCTTACCTGTAAAATCCTTTTCTTGGAGTACATCACGGGACACAGAGCTCCCACCCCTCTTTAGGGACACTTATTGCTTTGCTACAAAACTGAGGTGCTCCCGGATGGGAGGGGCTTATATAGGGGAGGGTACTTCCGGTTTTGGAAGTTGCCAGTGCCAGTACCAGTACCTGAAGGTATCTATATAACCCATTAGTAATGACTATGTCGCTCTGTGTCCCGTGATGTACTCCAAGAAAAGGATTTTACAGGTAAGCTGTTATAAAAATCCTATTATTTGTCTATAAGGAGACAAATAAAGAAAACAAGAAACACTCGTCTCAAGAAGCAATAATGAAATTTTAGCTTTCTGGCTGACAAAAACATAAATTAAATACATACATTTATATTACATAAAAAAAAAAAAAAAAGCACTTGTCTCAAAAATGTAAATGTAATATAGACCTTCTGGCTGACTAAAACAATAAATAAATACCTAAATTTATATTTCATAAGTACAATATAATATGCATATAAATTACTAAGTAGACATATTTGTCAGTAAGGGGACAAGCAAAAAAAAAAAAAAAAAACCCTAAAAACACTTGACTCAAAAATGTAAATGAAATATAAACCTTCTGGCTGACTAAAACCCTAAATAAAAACCTAAATTTATATTTCATAAGTACAAATTAATATGCATATATAATGTGCATATAGATTAAAGAAATAGACATATTTGTCAGAAACAAGACACCACTAAAAAAAAAAAAAAAAAAAATGGAGAACAGGATTCTAATTCTTCAATCATAGATAGTGCAATGCTTTTCAGAATAAAGCAATGGGGCTAGTACCCTATAAAAGGGGAGAAACATGGATAAGATTAATGAAAGTTGAACAATCAGTCCATTGAGTCGACATTTATCGGTGCCTGACTATCAAAACGTCCTCTTTTATGAAGATTCTGTCTGGTATAACCAGGGTCCAAGTCGGTTTCATTTGGAGGTGATCTAGAAGCCGCACGTCTACGAGGTTGCTCCTTAGAATTGGTGTGATCCATCAGGCCTAGATCAATTAAGGCTGACCGTAGTTCATCGGACGTGCGACAGGTATATCTAGTTTCCAAGTATGTAAAGCGGAGAGAGAATGGAAACCCCCAGTGGTATATGATTTGGTGCTTTTGAAGTACTTGCAGCAATAGTTTCATAGAACGCCTCTTAGTAACAGTTAGAGGGGAGAGGTCTGTAAAGAGCTGATAGATATTGCCCTGGAACTCAAGAGTGTTTTTACCTCTAGCAGCAGCAAGTATTTGCTCTTTTGTTTTATAGTAATGAAATTTAACTATAATATCTCTAGGGGGTCCATTGGGTTTGCGTTGAGTTAGGGCCCTGTGGACTCTGTCCGTTTCCAACCTCTCAGGTGAAATACCTGGTAACAGTTCCTGAAACAGTGCACATATAGTTCCCTGTAAGTCTATGATTGATTCAGGGAGACCTCTGATTCTTAGGTTGGAGCGACGGTCCCTATTCTCCTGGTCTTCCAAACGGTTTTGTAATAAAGAGTTCTCATCCTTAAGCTGTTCAATAGTAGCATCATAATGCTGTGTGGTAGTTTCTATATCATCTACCCGCATTTCCAATTCAGCTGTTCTATGCCCCAGCTCCCTAATCTCCCTTGTCAGCTTCTCTGTTATCTGGTCAGAAGTTTGTTTCAAAGCTTTCTGAAGCATTTTCTCAAATTGTCTAAACATGTTAGACTGAATAACATTTTCAGGTGTTTCATAGTCAGAATCAATCTCACCAGCTGTGTCCAGAGTTTTGACATTGTGTGACAGGGATTTAGGAACCCGCTGTGTGCGAGTCTGTGAGGTACCAGGCGCCGCCATCTTGGATGTCTGCCGGGCCGGTGTGTCTTTAGAGGTACCAATCTTATACTTCGTTTTTGGCCCCCTCGTGACCATCCTCAATACGCCAAAGTGTACCTGGTGTGGATTCGCGGGAGCTGGTGCCGTTTGCGGTGAAAAACAGCGGTCGGTTCTCCGGTTTGTTTAACCCGGGAGCGGAGCTCTAAGGGGATGCGACTTCTCCCTCAGGCATCCGCGCATGCGCTAATACCAATTAATTTCATCACCTCATTTCCCGTTGGCTATTAGTTATCCTTGGTTACAGAGGCACAACCTCTCTTTTGATTGGCTTTGTGCTGAGGTTCTTTCCTGGTTGCCACAATGCAGTAAGACATGTTTTCAAAAAGTAGCTAAGGTCTTGTGCACCTCTTCACTCTCCTCCTTGCCAAAGGAGTACCGCAAATTTAGTGATGTCTTTGACAAAGGTCAAGCCGGTAGTTTGCCTCCACATCGGTCGTATGATTGTTCAATTGACCTTCAACCTGGTGCCATGCCCCCTCGTAGCCGGGTTTACCCTTTGTCTGTCTCTCTCTCTCTCTCTCTCTCTCTCTATATATATATATATATATATATATTGTGACAGCAGGAAGGTAAAGTCACCTGGTTGCATCCAGGGGGGTAGATATATTTCTCCCAGATTCAGGCTTTATGCCGACTTATACAACTAGGGAGGGAGTTGATGAAGCCCAGCTGAGGCTAGTGGGCTCATGGATGATTCATACCTCTAGGGAGAGTGCTGGGCGTCGTGCAGGCAGGGAGTTGATGAGACCAGCTGAAGCTTGTCAGCTCGTTTAAGGCCTCTATAAAAACTCCCAGCTTCATTAGGTGTTTGCTCATGCCTGGAACCAGACCTGTGTGGACTGTCTAGGGAGAGTGAACCCCTGTGCGGTGAGACAAAGCCTGTGTGGCTATTTGTTTGGACATTTACTAAACCAGGGACTTAGGGACTAGGACAGCACCAGGCTGATCCCAGTTGTTAGTTAGGAAACCTGCATGTTTAGTCAGAGGTCAAGCTGACCAGGGTTTATTTTGTTTATGTTTCTTTTTGCTTTGCTGTGTTTTTTTGTCACTGTAAATAGAGAAATAAACCGCACCTTTTTGATCTTGAAAACCACAACCTCCGTCTGCTGGGCCTGTTTTTGTGTGGGGAGCCCATCCAGGGGATCACACACACCCGCTGCCGAGCTAACCCCCCCACAGTTGGTGGAGAACCAGTGGCAGTTTTTTTTTAAGCCAGCATGGAGGAGATACTGAAACAGCTGGCTCTAGCAAATGCCAATCAACAGCAGACAAATGCAGGTTTGCAAAAGAGCCTTGCAGCTCAACAACAGAGCTTCGCAGCCCAGCAGCAAGCTCATCAACATAGCCTTTCAGCCCAGCAGCAAGCTCACCAACAGAGTCTGGAAGCTCAGCAACAAGCCCAGCAGCAATCTGAGGCCCGCTTCATAGACCTGTTACAGAAGCAAGAGCAGAGACTACAACAAATGGAAGCAGTAATGCAGCAACATCCGCAGACCAGTGAGGAAAGCCGTCCCACTAATACCGCGTCCTTTGGGGTGAGTCGTTTATTGACAAAAATGACTGGAGAGGATGATCCAGAGGTATTTTTGACCACATTTGAAAGGACTGCTGAAAGAGAAAAGTGGCCTGAGGAGCAGTGGGCTGGACTGGTGGCTCCTCTGTTAACTGGTGAATCGCAGAAGGCTTACTATGACCTAGAGCCTGACCAAGCAAAAGACTATGTGATGCTAAAAGCTGAAATATTGGCAAGGCTGGGTGTCACCCTGGCTGTCCGGGCTCAGCGTGTGCATAACTGGACTTTCCAGCTTGGAAAACCCCCCAGGTCTCAAATGTATGATCTTATTCACCTGAGCAGGAAGTGGCTACAGCCAGAGACTTTGTCCGCACCAGAGATTGTGGAACGTGTTGTAATGGATCGGTTTTTGAGAGCTCTTCCTACTGCCATCCAAAAGTGGGTAAGCCATGGAGACCCAGAGATGGCCGGTGGTCTTGTGGATCGTGTAGAGAAATACTTGGCTACAGAGAACCTGACGGCCTCTTCCAGAGACTCTCGGACTTTCCACCCTAAGACCAGACCATCCCCAGGGGCGGATAAGAGGATTCCAAGGGGTGAGGGTGGAGAGAGTGAGAGGGTGGGAGCTCTACCCAAAGTTTGGCGAGAACAGCCTGGGAAGTCAGGGGCTCAAGAGGCAGCCAAATGGATTGTTTGCTACCGCTGCCGGCAAGCGGGACATATTGCAGCAAATTGCCCGGTTGTGGAGGAACCCATGCAATGTGACTTTCTGACGGACAGACGTCAGTCGCTGTGTGCGACAGTCGCATGCACTGCCATTCGGGGAACTGAGAAACATTTATGCAAAATGTGTATTAATGGTAGAAATGCTGTAGTATTACTGGATTCAGGTAGCCTTGTGACCCTGATAAAGGCTGAATTAGTTAAAACAGAGGTCTCTGGGAATAGCAAGGTAGCTGTGATTTGTGTGCATGGGGACACCCGAGAGTATCCAGTGACTACAGTGTGTTTCAAGACCCCCAAAGGTACCCTCTCTCATCCAGTGGGGTTAGTATCTCAATTACCGCATGATGCCATTGTGGGAAGGGATTTTCCGAAGTTCTGGGAACTGTGGGATGATCCTGAGCCCCCCACTGGTGCCCCTATGTACCAGGAAGGTGATAGCCAGAACTCCTCTGAGAGTGGTGAGGACTCTCCAGAATTTCCCTTGTCAGTATTGGCAGGCGAGACTCAAGAAACTGGAGAGGAGCCCACCTCCTCAGACGAAAACCTACCGTCTGTGGAGTTTTCTGATCTTGAGGTTCACAGGGAAAATTTTGCCACAGAACAGTTAAAAGACCCCGCCCTAATAAAGGCACGGGAAAACGTAGTGGAAATAGATGGCGAGTTAGTGAACCCAGATAATACCTGCACTTACCCATACTTCAGCGTAGAGAAGGACCTACTGTATCGGGTGGCAAAAAGGGCAGAAGAAACCGTGGAGCAGCTTCTGGTGCCCAAACCTTACAGGAAGTTGGTGTTGGAGTTGGCCCATGGGCACATTCTTGGAGGTCATCTGGGGACAGAGAAAACCCGAGAGAGGGTATTACAGAGATTCTATTGGCCTGGGGTGATGAAGGACATAGAAAATTATTGTTCCTCCTGCCCTGTGTGTCAGAGGTCGGCCCCGATGCCACATTTCCGTAGCCCGCTGGTCCCTCTACCCATCATTGAGGTCCCGTTTGAGAGGGTCGCAATGGATTTGGTAGGTCCTATAATCAAGTCCGCTAGGGGGCACCAGTACATATTAGTTATAATGGACTATGCCACCCGTTATCCAGAAGCAATCCCTCTCCGAAATACCTCGGCCAAAACCATAGCCAAAGAGCTATCTCTTGTTTTTAGCCGGGTGGGTATTTGTAAAGAACTGCTTACGGACCAAGGTACACCCTTTATGTCCCGGGTTATGAAAGAGCTGTGTAAATTGTTCAAAGTGACGCAATTGCGTACGTCTGTGTATCACCCCCAAACCGATGGGCTGGTTGAAAGATTCAACAAAACCCTAAAACAAATGTTGAAGAAAGTGGTGGATAGAGATGGAAAGGATTGGGACTGTCTACTTCCTTATTTGATGTTTGCTATTAGGGAGGTGCCCCAATCCTCTACGGGATTCTCCCCCTTTGAGTTACTGTATGGGAGACACCCAAGAGGACTGTTGGATATTGCCAAGGAAACTTGGGAAAGTGAGAGTTCTCCCCACAGGAGTGTGATTGAGCATGTCGCCCTGATGCAAGATCGAATTGCACAGGTAATGCCCATTGTGAAGGAACATTTGGCCCAAGCGCAGTTGGCACAGCAGAGAGTGTACAACCGTGGAGCCAAGACCCGTACCTTTTCCCCGGGGGATAGGATATTGGTACTTGTCCCTACGGTTGAAAGTAAATTCCTTGCCAAATGGCAAGGCCCCTACGAGATAATGGAAAAAGTGAGCGAAGTGAATTACAAGGTCAGACAACCAGGAAGGCGAAAGCCCGAACAGATCTATCACGTTAATCTGTTGAAAGCCTGGAGGGATAGAGAGTCCCTAGTCGCAGAAACTTGGTCACCAGCTCAAACTGGTTGCGTGATTCCTGAGGTTGGAATAGCAGCCACCTTGTCACAACCCCAACAACAGGAGGTGAAGGAGTTTGTGCTTCGCAACAAGGAGGTGTTCTCTGAGCTGCCGGGACAAACATCTGGGGTAGAGCATGATATTATTACCCCGCCCGGTGAAAGGGTGAAGTTAAAACCCTATCGGATCCCAGAGGCCCGACGGGAGGCAATACGGGAGGAAGTACAGAAAATGCTGAACTTAGGGGTGATAGAGGAGTCCCAAAGTGATTGGTCTAGTCCCATTGTGTTGGTGCCTAAACCGGATGGGAGCTGGCGATTTTGTAACGATTTTCGTCAGTTGAACAAAGTTACAAAATTTGACACCTACCCCATGCCACGTATAGATGAGTTGATCGACCGGCTGGGAACAGCCCGATACATGACGACTCTTGACCTCACAAAAGGGTATTGGCAAATTCCCCTGGCCAAGTCGGCCAAAGAGAAAACCGCATTTGTAACCCCAGACGGGGCGTTCCAATATAAGAGAATGCCGTTCGGGTTACAGAATGCGCCGGCCACATTCCAGCGGAAAATGGACCAGATACTGAGGCCCCATCGGAAGTATGCTGCGGCTTACCTGGATGACGTAATTGTCCATAGCACAGATTGGGCCTCACATCTGCCAAAAGTGCAAGCAGTCCTAGACTCTATCCGGGAAGCGGGGTTTACGGCTAACCCCAAGAAGTGTACCATTGGGCAGGAGGAGGCCAAATATCTTGGGTACACCATTGGCAGGGGAGTAATAAAACCCCAACTCAACAAAGTCGAGGCCATCCAGAGTTGGCCACGTCCCAACAGCAAGAAGCAGGTACGGGCCTTTCTGGGAATCGCGGGTTATTATCGGCGCTTCATTCCCCACTTTGCTTCTAAGGCTGTGCCCCTAACCAACCTGACGAAAGGGAAAGGGTCGGTCATGATTAAATGGACCCCCGAGGCTGAGGCAGCATTCCAATTCTTGAAACAAGCCTTATGTAGCCAGCCAGTGTTGTACTCACCCGACTTCTCTAAAGACTTTGTCGTACAAAGTGATGCATCAGATGTGGGGTTAGGAGCAGTATTGTCCCAGGTCTGGAACGGGGAAGAGCACCCAGTCATTTACCTCAGCAGGAAGTTGAAGTCCCATGAGGTAAATTACGCCACGGTTGAAAAGGAGTGTTTAGCGGTGAAGTGGGCTCTAGATTCCCTTCGGTACTATCTGCTAGGTAGGCACTTTGACATGGTTACGGATCACGCTCCGTTAAAGTGGATGGCTCAAAACAAGGAGACAAATAGAAGAGTGAATAGGTGGTTCCTGGCCCTACAGGAATTCAACTTCACAGTAAAGCATCGCCCTGGCGTTCAAATGGGGAATGTGGATGCTTTGTCTCGAGTACATGAATGCCTGATTGCTGGTGTTCCAACCCCAAGGTTAAAACAAGAGGGGGGGTATGTGACAGCAGGAAGGTAAAGTCACCTGGTTGCATCCAGGGGGGTAGATATATTTCTCCCAGATTCAGGCTTTATGCCGACTTATACAACTAGGGAGGGAGTTGATGAAGCCCAGCTGAGGCTAGTGGGCTCATGGATGATTCATACCTCTAGGGAGAGTGCTGGGCGTCGTGCAGGCAGGGAGTTGATGAGACCAGCTGAAGCTTGTCAGCTCGTTTAAGGCCTCTATAAAAACTCCCAGCTTCATTAGGTGTTTGCTCATGCCTGGAACCAGACCTGTGTGGACTGTCTAGGGAGAGTGAACCCCTGTGCGGTGAGACAAAGCCTGTGTGGCTATTTGTTTGGACATTTACTAAACCAGGGACTTAGGGACTAGGACAGCACCAGGCTGATCCCAGTTGTTAGTTAGGAAACCTGCATGTTTAGTCAGAGGTCAAGCTGACCAGGGTTTATTTTGTTTATGTTTCTTTTTGCTTTGCTGTGTTTTTTTGTCACTGTAAATAGAGAAATAAACCGCACCTTTTTGATCTTGAAAACCACAACCTCCGTCTGCTGGGCCTGTTTTTGTGTGGGGAGCCCATCCAGGGGATCACACACACCCGCTGCCGAGCTAACCCCCCCACAATATATATATATATATACCGTATATACTCAAGTATAAGCCGAGATTTTCAGCCCTTTTTTTGGGCTGAAAATGCCCCCTTCGGCTTATACTCGAGTCAGTGTACCTGAAAATATTGAGAGGCTGTGGGCGTCCATCGTTTAAAACTCGCGGTCTCCTCCTGGTCCTTTCCGTGATAGGCGGAACTGTGTCTGCTGAGAAATGCCTATCACTAACATTCTCTCATCCTCACCCATCTCAGCAGACACTGTGTTCAGTGTTCCGCCAATCACTGACGCCTTTTCATCCTCGGACAAGAGGACGTCCGGGATTGGCGGAACACTGAACACAGTGTCTGCTGGGAAACTGAGTCTGAGGATGAGTGAACGTTCGTGATAGGTGGAACTGTGTCTGCTGAGAAACACCTATCACGGAAGGGACCAGGAGGAGACCGTGAGTTTTAAACAATGAATGGACGCCCGCAGCCTCTCAATTTCAGGTACACTGACAACGGGCACAGTGAGGATTGGCACAGTGACGATGGGCACAGTGAGGATTGGCACAGTAAGGATGGGCACAGTGAGGTGGCAATGGGCAGAGTGAGGTTGGGCACAGTGGCAATTGGCACAGTGAGGTTGCAATGGGCACAGTGAGGCGTGCAAATGGGCATTGTTGACCCTCTTTTCCGCTTACAGTAGCTGCTGCATTCTCACCCTCAACTTATACTCGAGTCAATGCGTTTTCCCAGTTTTTTGTGGTAAAATTAGGTACCTCGGCTTATACTTGGGTTGGCTTATACTCGAGTATATACAGGGTATATATATATATATATCCCTATTCCCGAAAGCACATATTACTAGTCTCAGAGGATAAGGCCATGGAAGGCCAAGGTCTTGATGCATCACTCAAGGTACCGGGTACCACGTGAGAATAAAATAAATGCCTCCCATAGTGTAAAACGTTTAAACAACCAAAGATTTATTAAAAAGCCAAATGGAATCTTACATAGATAAAGTTTAAAAGCGAATGTAAAGTGCAACAACGGCATTACAGACACCTCGTACGTCACTTCCGGTCCACTCTTTACCTCCGACCACGCCCTACGCATTACGTCACGTCACATGACTTCATCAGGGTAACCGGATTTTAACCGGATTGCGGAATAGACTCCCTCAAGAGCTGGTTCTGGCCAGCTCAGTAGATTACTTTAAAAGAGGCCTGGATTATTTCCTAGATATAATATAACTGAATACTAACATTTATAGCTAAAGTTGATCCAGGAAATATCATATTGCCTCTTGGGGGATCAGAAACCATTTTTTTCCCCCACAGGAGCAAGTTGGATCATGCTTATTGGGGTTTTCTTTTTGCTTTCCTCAGGAACAACTGTGGGTATAGGATAGTGAAGGGCTCAAAATTTCAAGTCCTGAGCTACTAGCCAGGCCTCAAGGGTTACTCGCCACCAGTTGCCCCACCTAGCCCGCCCTGCCCTGCCCCTAATTCCACCCCTAAACACGCCCTCATAAATTATATCATGAAATGGCACTTAAATGTTTTATGCAGAATTAAGTTATAAAAATAAATATTAACAACAATTGTATCCGCGCCCACCAATGCAGGCTGCCTGTGCCCACCAATGCAGCCTTGTGCCCAGTGCCCACCATGCAGCCTGTGTCCACCAAATGCAGCCTGTGTCCACCAAATGCAGCCTGTGTACACCATGCCGTCTGTGTCCACCATGCCGCCTGTGTCCACCATGCAGCCTGTGTCCACCAAATGCAGCCTGTGTTCACCATACCGCCTGTGTCCACCATGCAGCCTGTGTCCACCAAATGCAGCCTGTGTCCACCATGCAGCCTGTGTCCACCAAATGCAGCCTGTGTCCACCATGCAACCTGTGTCCACCATGCAGCCTTGTGTCCACCAAATGCAGCCTGTGTCCACCAAATGCAGCCTGTGTCCACCAAATGCAGCCTGTGTCCACCATGCAGCCTGTGTCCACCAAATGCAGCCTGTGTCCACCATGCAGCCTGTGTCCACCAAATGCAGCCTGTGTCCACTAAATGCAGCCTTGTGTCCACCAAATGCAGCCTGTGTCCACCATGCAGCCTGTGTCCACCAAATGCAGCCTGTGTCTACCATGCAGCCTGTGTCCACCAAATGCAGCCTGTGTCCACTAAATGCAGCCTTGTGTCCACCAAATTCAGC
The DNA here is from genome assembly GCA_029206835.1 of Rana muscosa. NCBI lineage: Eukaryota > Metazoa > Chordata > Amphibia > Anura > Ranidae > Rana > Rana muscosa. The sequence continues at coordinate 698,808,163 of CM055117.1, read as the reverse complement.
CTTGTGTCCACCATGCAGCCGTGTTTACCATTCAGCCCGTGTCTACCATGCAGCCTGTGTTTACCATTCAGCCTGTGTCCACTATGCAGCCTACCTGCGCAGGGGAGGAGAGGAACAAGAGAGCCGCCCAGGGGATCAGATTGAAGCGCAGGGAACACAGGATAACAGTTTTCATTTTAATTGCCGTGTTCCCACCGCTCAACGTCATATTCAGCCCCGCCCCCTGGCCGGGGAACTTTGATTGACAGATCACCTATCACCAGGATTGGACGGGTGATCTGCCAAATTAAAGTCCCGGGACCGCGAGGCTTGGCTGTATCTGACAGCGAGCGGCGGGGAACACAGCAATTAAAAAAGGAAACTGTTATTGCTGTGACTGTTCCCCGCGCTGTACTCTAAACATCCGGGTGTCTCTCTCTCTCTTCCCCTCTGTGATCACTGGGAGAAGGACAGAAGGACTCCCATTCCACACAGGCTGCCGGCGGTGCTCGCCCCCCCCCCCCACCCGGCTGCCAGGCAGCCCTTCCTCGCCAGCCCTCAAAATCCACTCGCAAAATGCGAGCAGGCGAGTGGATTTTTTGAGGGCTGGGATAGTGTATATGAAGGTTTTCTATTTGTGTGTGTGTTGTTGTTATTTTTTTTTTATGTTGGTTGAGCTGGATGGACTAGTGTTTTTTTTCAACCACATTAACAATGTTACTAATCAGTATTAGCAGACTGCTACTAGAAATACTGTATACTTACATTTAGGCTCCCTAAAAATCCATCTCAATAAAATGTTTTCTTTAAAATACTGCAACAACATGCTCCGTACTAGTGACACTCTTACCTTTTAAGGTTGTTATGACTAAATTCTTACAGGAGAATCATGTTTAAATAGAACCTGGGCTCAGAGCTAGTGTTTTCAATGACTTCTAAATGACTAAGGTTAGAATGTGTTTCTAACAGTCAGAGTGTATCAGTAAAGTGAGAATATTATGGCTGTTATACTTTATCACATTGCCCATGGGGAGAAGACAGTAGAAAATAAATGTGTGAGGGCAATTACCACATGACAACACTTTACCTTACATGAATGATATAGATGATAAATGGCAAATTGCCTGTGTTATTTGCAAGAGAGGACTCCAGAAAAAAAGTATGTTGTACACAAGGAGATATATTTGATCCCTTCTTCCACAGCAACAGAGCCAACTATGCTTGTCTACCTTCCTCTTATAAACATAATGTGAAGCACCGTCATACTGTTTTACACCTCATGAGTCTGGGGGATGATAATCACACAGCAGGACAAGGGCTGTCAGGTTCAGATATGCATTGGCAAATTTCTTGATAATTTTGCCTATTGCTTCTCTAACTAGACAATGTAGCCAGTGACAAAAAAATCTTAGTACTAAACTACATTTGAGGAAAATTACAAAACTGGAAATAAAACTTCATTGATAGAATATCAATAGATGCCCCCCACTAAAACCACTGCCTGTGGAAGGGAATTCCACATCCTTGCCGCTCTTACAGTAAAGAACCCTCTTTTCTTCTAATTTTAAAGAGTGGCCACGTGTCCTATTAAACACCCTTCTGTGAAAAAGTTTTATCCATATTGTAGGGTCACCAGTATAGTATTTGTAAATTGAAATCTCAAGCGTCTCTTCTCCAGAAAGAATAAGTTCAGTGCTTGCATCCTTTCTTCATAACGAATATCCTCCAGACCCTTTATTTGTTTTGTTGCCCTTCTTTGTACTCACTTCATTTCCAGTACATCCTTCCTGAGCACTGGAGCCAAGAACTGGACAACATACTCCAGGTGAGGCCGGACCAAAGTCTTGTAGAGTGGGAGAATTATCGCTTTATCCCAGGAGCTAATCCCCTTTTTAATGCATGCCAATATTCTGTTTGCTTTCTTAGCAGCAGCTCGGCATTGCATTCAATTGCTGAGCCTATCATCTACTAGGACCCCCAGGTCCTTTTCCATCCTAGATTCCAACAGAGATTCACCCCCTAGTGCAGGGATATGCAATTAGTGGACCACCAGCTGTTGCAAAACTACAAGTCCCATCATTCCTCTGCCTCTGGGTGTCATGCTTGTGGCTGTCAGTCTTGCTATGCCTCATGGGACTTGTAGTTCTGCAACAGCTGGAGGTCCGCTAATTGCATATCCCTGCCCTAGTGAGTAGATTAAATTCATATTTTTGCCACCCAAATGCATTATTTTACATTTTTCTACATTAAACCTCATTTCCCATGTAGTTGCCCACCCCTTTAATTTGTTCAGATCTTCTTGCAAGGTTTCCACATCTTGCAGAGAAGTTATTGCCCTGCTTAGCTTAGTGTTGTCCGCAAATACAGAGATTGAACTGTTTACCCCATCCTCCAGGTCGTTTATGAACAAATTAAACAGTGTTGGTCCGAGCACACAACCCTGGGGGACCCCACTTCCCACCCCTGACCATTCCAAGTATTCCCCATTTATCACCACCCTCTGAACTTGCCCTTGTAGCCAGTTTTCAATCCATGTACTCACCCTATGGTCCATACCAATGGACCATACTTTGTACAGTAAATGTTTATGGGGAACTGTGTCAAATGCTTTTTCAAAATCCACCACATCTACGGTCCTTCCTCTATCTAGATGGCAGCTCACCTCCTCATAGAAGGTTAATAGATTGGTTTTGCAAGAACGATTCTTCATGAATCCATGTTGATTACTGCTAATGATACCATTTTCCCTACTAAAATCTTGTATATAGTCCCTTATAATCCCCTCCAAGAGCTTGCATACTATTGATGTTAGGCTAACTGGTCTGTAATTCCCAGGGATGTATGTTGGCCCTTTTTTAAATATTGGTGCTACATTGGCTTTTCTCCAATCAGCCGGTACCATTCCAGTCAGTAAACTGTCAGTAAAAATTAGGAACATTGGTCTGGCAATTACTTGACTAAGTTCCCTAAGTACCCTCGGGTGCAAGCCATCTGGTCCTGGTGATTTATTAATGTTAAGTTTCCCAAGCCTATTTCAAATTCTGTCCTCTGTTAGCCATGAGGGTGCTTCCTTTGATGTGCCATGAGGACAACTACTGTAGTTTTGGCTACTGAAGCCCCCCCCCGATTCCCTCGTGAAGACTGAGGAGAAAAATTAATTCAATACCTTAGCCATCTTCCCATCCTTCGTAACCAAATGTCCTTCCGCATTCTTTATGGGGTCAATATGGTCTGTCCTCCCTTTTTTACTGTTTATATACTTAAATAATTTCTTGGGATTTTTTTTGCTCTCCTCCACTATGTGTCTTTTGTGTTCTATCTTAGCTGCTCTAATTGCACCCTTACATATCTTGTTGCATTCTTTGTTAAGTCTGAATGCTGATGATGATCCCTCAGCCTTGTTTTTTAAGGCCTTCTCCTTTGCTTTTATTTGCATTTTTACATGGGAGTTAAGCCATTAAGGACTTTTGTTTGCTCTTTAAAATATATTTCCCAATGGGATGCATTGGCTAATGCCCTTATTTAATATGCTCTTAAAACAAACAAACCCATCTCTCCTTCGTATTCTTTGTTTCATAGATTTTACCCCTTTTTTTATCTTCTAGCAAGGTTCGTAGTTTAGGGAAGTTGGATCTTTTGAAATTCAGAGTCTTTGTGTTATAAATAAGAAAACCAACATAAGAAAACAAATGACTAGGGTTGGGAAAGATTTTATTATGGCCAGGACAGTGTATGTCCAATCTGCAATGTGATCTGCAATATTCCAACAGAAATCTACACTTTAGATGCTTTACTATCTCAATGAACATATCACAATTTTATAATAGAAAATATACTGTAGGATAAACCAAAGAATATGACTGATACAGTGTTACTTATAATGATGTGAAGTACAAAGAGGTCAATACTGCATGGATTTTTAAGAGGCAACAATGCTACCAAAACAAAAACCTAGGAATAAAGATGATCCTCTGTCCAATTTATTTAAATCTCATTGCCTATGATGATAAAGGATTCCATGGGGGGAATGAGAATAAGGCAATTTCAGCCTCATGCCGCGTACACACAACAGTTTTTCATGACAAGAAAACTGCCATTTTTTAGATTGGTCGTGAAAACCGGTCGTGTGTATGCTCTGTAGCATTTTTAACAGCGAGAAAAAAATTAGAACCTGCTCTATTTTTTCTCGTCGTTTTTTAACGTCGGTCCTTTTCTCGTCGCAAAAAACGGTCTGTGTATGCTTTTCCGAGGGGAAAAAAAACGTGCATGCTCAGAATCAAGTATGAGACGGGACCGCTCGTTCTGGTAAAACTAGCGTTTGTAATGGAGATAGCACATTTGTCACGCTGTAAATTATTGCATCCTTTAATGCAGCGCATTCTTTTCTTCTTTATAATGCTACAATAATGAACTTCTTTTGCTGCTGATATTCACACAGAGTTATGACAAACTTCTTTATTTATTATTTTTCGGGATCTCATTAATAATCTTTTGTTTTGGAAAGTCAGATCTCCATAATAAATTTGTAATTCATTTTTAATATCTTAATGAAGATCTTCATTTTTGGTTATTAATTTTATAATATTTTAGACTGATTTCCTTTTTTTATTTTATTTATTTTAGTGTGTCAAGTTACCACAACAACATTATAAATTAGTATTATTTCCCCTCAAGGAGGTTGGCGTCCCTTGTTAATTTTAAAATGTATTTTTTAAATGTCCCTGCCTGCTCACTAGCAAACTCTCCTTTTTTAATAAAAACACATGGTCAAGTATTTACTGTAAATCAAAAAAACATTTATTCTGGCACATAACAAATTAAAGGGGAATGCAGCACTGGAGATCCTGCTTGAATTTGTGCATCCTTTGGACCCCACAGCAAACATCAAAGAATAGAACAGCAAAATAGGGATCAGAAAAAGCACAATATAGATTAGGAGCACAATCTTGTCCTGGACTCCCAGAGGTCAAGAACAGCAGCAGATGAGTGAGATATATGTCCCCAGTCTGTGGTACTAGAACAGTCTGTGCCTTCTGTCAGACCATCCAGAAGCAAGGCCATTACTTCTTTCTCTTCCTTGTAGCCTTCCCTGCAGCATTCCCTGCAGCCCTCTCTGCAGCCTTCTCTGCAGTCTTCTCCCAGTCGCCAGGTAGTGCGCTAGCCTCTGGTGACTAGCCTCTGCTCAGCAGTGATGGCTTCCCGCATAACGGTGTCCTGCCTGGTGATATATGGGGACACCAAAGCCAACAGATGCTGAAAAACGGGGTCCAGCATCCGGAGAAAATTCCTGTAGTCCTCAGGATTATTCTCTTGTCTCTCCCGCAACAAAGGCATGTGACAGAATTGGTCCCGCTGGACCAACTAATTATTGGTCCATGAACTCCTCCTCACCCTGTTCATGGACTGGAGTCGGGATAAAGCAAGAGCCCCAACACCAACCTCAGCACAAACTCTATGACGAGTACGTAGCCACAACATGGCTAGAAAACGATCAGCTGGTCAGAACGATCTAAAAGAATGCACTGAAGAACAGCAAGGCCTATGAAGAACGACCTGAAAAACAGTAATGAGCAGACAAGAACGCACTGAATAAACAGATACGAACTGACTACAAGCACTGAAAGACAGATACGAACCCACAAGCACAAACTGAACACCAGAAAAATGTTTTTAAAAGCACAAAGACTGAAAAGCGCGAATCGTCTCTCACCAAACTTTTACTAACACGCGGTAACACGAAATTAGCAAAAGCTACCCAAAGGGTGGCGCCATTCGAACATAACTTCCCCTTTATAGTGCCGTCGTACGTGTTGTACGTCACCGCATTTGCTCGAGCAGTTTTTTCCCTTAAGGTGTGTATGCAAGGCAGGCTTGAGAGGAAGCACGAAGAATCACATGGAGAAAAACTTTGTTTTTTTTGCATGACAGGAAAAACGGTCGTGTATACGGGGCATCAGTCTTATAAAGCTGAATACTTCTGTGTACTGGGCTGGCAAGCAGTTTTTTGTTTTGTTTTTTAAAACTGATTTTTATTGATTTTTTAAGAGTATAACACAACAAAAGACTGTGACATATATATCACACATTTTTCAAGAAAGGTTGTTGTGGAGGTGGTTGATATACAAAAAAAAAGATACATAAATAAATACATAAGTTTGGTGGTTTAAGCACTGAAGAACTTTCCTCTAGGATAAAAAAGGGGTTAAAGTGGCAGTAAAGTCAGTTATTGTAAAAATCGCTGACAGGCAGGGCTTTTATAAAAGTAAAGATTCTAGAAGTCTCTTCTGTCATAAATATTTCCCCTGCCTGTCAGTGGGTAATGTGATCTGAGTCGCACATGCCCAGCTCAGACCACATTTGCGGCCTGTTCTGTGTGCCACTGCAATGTGACTCCCATGCACATGCATGGGAGTGACGTCGCCCCGGCAAAGCCGGAAGAAATACAGGGCAAAGATGGAAGCTGCCAGGGACAAGGGGGAGCGGTGAGAGAGCAGTGCTGGAGGGCTGCATTTGTAGGTCAAGTCTGTCCTGATTACAATATGGCTTAAGGCTGCCATTTAAAAAAATAATCTAGATTTTATTACCGCTTTAAGTATCATAGACCTGGACATACAGTATAATGAGGTTTGCAATGAGAAGGGATTAACCCTGGTGCTCACCCTGCTGGTAATATATGTCACAAATAGGGATGAGCTTCGAGTTCGAGTCAAACTCATGTTCGACTCGAACATTGCCTGTTCGCCCATTCGCCGAACAACAAACAATTTGGGGTGTTCGCGGCAAATTCGAAAAGTCTATGGGAGAAATCTAAAGTGCTAATTATAAAGGCTTATATGCAAGGTATTGTCCTAAAAAGTGTTTGGGGACCTGGGTCCTGCCCCAGGGGACATGTATCAATGCAAAAAAAAGTTTTAAAAACGGCCATTTTTTTAGGAGCAGTGATTTTAATAATGCTTAAAGTGAAACAATAAAAGTGAAATATTCCTTTAAATTTCGTACATGGGGGGTGTGTATGATATGCATGTAAGGTCGCGCATGTTTCCCGTGCTTAAAACTGTCTCTGCACAAAATGTAATTTTTGAAGGAAAAAAAGTCATTTAAAACTCACTCGCGGCTATTAATGAATTGTCGGCTTTTATCAATACATAAAGTCATTGATAAAAATAAAAAAAAAGCGTGGGGGTTCCCCCAAATTCAATTACCAGGCCCTTTAGATCTGGCATGGATTTTAAGGGGAACTCCACCCCAAATGTAAAAAAAAATGGCGTGGAGTCCCCCCAAAAATCCATACCAGACCCTTATCCGAGCATGCAACCTGGCCGGCCGCAGGGGAAGAGGGGGGGACGAGAGAGCGGCCCCTCCTCCCTCCTGAACCATACCAGGCCACATGCCCTCAACATGGGGAGGATGTCCCCATGTTGATGGGGACAAGGGCCTCATCCCCACAACCCTTGCCCGGTGGTTGTGGGGGTCTGCAAGCAGGGGGCTTATCGGAATCTGGAAGACCCCTTTAACAAAGGGGAACCCCAGATCCCGCCCCCCCTATGTGAATTGGTAAGGGGTACATTATACCCCTACCATTTCACAAAGAAAGTGTAAAAAAATGTAAATAAAAACACACAAACACCTTGGAAAAGTCCTTTATTAAAAAATAAAAAATAAATAAAATAAAAAAACATTCCAGCGATGAAATCCAGTGTCCCGCGGCGATCCGATGTCCAGCGCTGTCCGTCATTGGTTGTGCCTGAGCGGACCTGATGGGGAACTTCCTCCGCAGTGTTTTAAATGTATAGACCCGCCCCTTCTAAAGTTCCCCATCAGGTCCGCTCAGCGGACCAGATGCGGAACGCGAGAAGGGGCGGGTCTATTAATGTATTACACAGTGAAGGAAGTTCCCCATCAGGTCCGCTCTACGAGGGGGCGGACCTGATGGGAACTTCCTTCACTGTGTAATGCATGAATAGACCCGCCCCTTCTCATGTTCCGCATCTGGTCCACTTAGCAGACCTGATGGGGAACTTTAGAAGGGGCGGGTCTTTTCACGTATTACAGGACTTTTCCAAGGTGTTTGTGTATTTTTATTTACTTTTTTTACACTTTCTTTGTGAAATGGTAGGGGTACAATGTACCCCTTACCAATTCACATAGGGGGGGGGCGGGATCCGGGGGTTCCCATTTGTTAAAGGGGTCTTCCAGATTCCGATAAGCCCCCTGCCTGCAGACCCCCACAACCACCGGGCAAGGGTTGTGGGGGTGAGGCCCTTGTCCCCATCAACATGGGGACATCCTCCCCATGTTGAGGGCATGTGGCCTGGTACGGTTCAGGAGGGAGGAGGGGCCGCTCTCTCGTCCCCCCTCTTCCCCTGCGGCCGGCCAGGTTGCGTGCTCGGATAAGGGTCTGGTATGGATTTTTGGGGGGACTCCACGCCATTTTTTTTTATTTTGGGTGGAGTTCCCCTTAAAATCCATGCCAGATCTGAAGGGCCTGGTATGGATATTTAGGGGGAACCGCACACCATTTTTTTTTAAATTTGCGGCGGGGTTCCCCTTAATATCCATTCCAGACCTGAAGGGCCTGGTAATTGAATTCGGGGGAACCCCCACGCTTTTTTTTATTTTTTATCAATGACTTTTCTATGTATTGATAAAAGCCGACAATTCATTAATAGCCGCGAGTAAGTTTTAAATTACTTTTTTTCCTTCAAAAATGACACTTTGTGCAGGGACAGTTCTAAACACGGGAAACATGCGCGACTTTACATGCATATCATACACACCCCCCAGGTACGAAATTTAAAGGAAAATTTCACTTTTATTTTTTCATTTTAAGCATTATTAAAATCACTGCTCTCGTAAAAACGTAAATTTTTAAACTTTTTTTTGCATTGATACATGTCCCCTGGGGCAGGACAATAAATTGCATATTAGCCTTTATAATTAGCACTTTAGATTTCGAACGTTCGAGTCCATTGTATTTAATAGGGTTCTAAAGTTCACGTGAACATTCTGTCTGTTCGCAGGTTCTGGTGCGAACCGAACAGGGGGGTGTTCGGCTCATTCCTGGTTACAAAGGAAGGATTACAAACCAATGAACAAAGTCAATGGATTGGTGATAAAATTAAGTTTACCCATAACAATAAAAATACAGTAAGGGTCAGTTCACACCATAGAAACGCAGTCTGGGTGAGTTCCAGGTGCTTTTCTGCATGCGCGTTTTTGATGGGTTCCAGTGCATTTTTGATGCGTTTTTGATGCAGTCCAGTGCTTTTTTCTCCCTCGTTTTACTTAACCTTAAATAAGGATAAGTGTGTTGCAGTGCGTTTTTGGTGCATTTAGGTGCGTTCCAGTGCATTTTTGGTACGTTCCGGTGCATTTTTGATGCGTTTACTGCGGTCCAATACAGTTCTGTGCATAAAAAATGCAGCATGACCAATTTTTTTTGTGAAACGCACTGGAACAGACTGCAGTGGTGTGAACTATGCCATTGGCATTAATGTGATCAACTTCCCTTGCGTTTTTCATGCATAAAAAAACGCACTGCACTGCATCTGGTGTGAACTGGCCCTAAAAGAAGAAAATAAATGCAAAAGAGAAATGGGGAATAGAGGTCGAAAGGTTAGTAACAGATAGGGGAAAAACAGGAGAAAAGTAAGGGAGATATGAAATAAAGATAAGTGAATAACCATGGCTCCCCCATGTAACCCAAGCCAACCCCCCCATCTCCCCAATCTCTCACATGGACTGAAAAAGCAGAATAAGTAGGTCATAGGGAAGCTTCTACGGTGTGCCATAGTTCCCAAACTGTGCTGCCGTTATAATATGTGACAACAGTTTTTTGCCTGAAATAGAGCACACAGGTAGAGTTAGGCCCAGAAGAAACGTTTTGAGAGTAAAGAGGATCTGAGTGTTAAATATTTGATGTATAAGTGCATGAACAGGTTGCCAAAATGGAATGATAAGCAGGCAATACCAGTAAATGTAAAAGGAATACAAATGCTGCACTGTGTTACTAAATTAAAGTGGTTGTAAACCCTTTTGTCGTTTTTTTTTTTTTTTCTAACCTGAAAGACAAAGCTATAATGAGCTAGTATGACTAGCATACTAGCTCATTATGTACCACTTACCTTCGATCGGGGCCTCCGAAGTCGTCCGTGTCCCTCCTCTAGCCGCATCCATCGCTGCGGCGATAGCCGGAATGTTACTTCCGGGTATCGCCACTGCAGCCAATCACAGCGCCGCTCCGGCGCTGTGATTGGCCGGAGCGGCGAAGACGTGACTCCGCGCATGCGCGCGTGAGCTGTCAAATTCGGCTACGTCGTCGAATGTTGCGACCTAGCCGAATTTGTGAATGGGGTGACGTCAGCGTCGCCGCATTTACATACAAATATCTCCTTAACCGTGTAGGTTAAGGAGATATTTCATGCACCTACATGTAAGCCTTAATCTAGGCTTACCTGTAGGTCTTTGTTTAAAAAGTGGGTTTACAACCACTTTAAAAGTGTCTTAGATACATGTATCCTAATACAAAGGATCATAATGTTGTCAAAAATAAATGTGATATGTGTACCAACATCATAAATCCAAATACAATAAAAAAAGAAAATGCGGAGGGTGACACCACTATTCCAAAGTGACACAGCAATTAAGAATACCAATGAATAAATCAATAAACATAGATCCCAATGGAAGTTAACCACCTATATGCAAATGTCCAAATTAAACCAGTAGTTGTGTGTAGGGGGAGATCTCACCACCATTGTAATTATTTTCATATTTTTGCTCTAGTGAATGACATTAAGCAGCCTTGTGAATTCAACATCACCACCAATTGCCTCTTACCAAGCAATAAAACCACAAATTATAGGTGGTCTTATAACAGCATGTTGTCAGTAATCATCTATCCACAGCCTTGGAATCATATAGAGCTGGCAATGGAGCTGGCAGTGGTGGTGGTTGTGTTTACATGCAATTTATCCTTGTACATATGTAACTAGATGCACAAATACTTATTACAATAAATCTGTGGTTGCACTATGGAATGCTTGCTTATCCCTTACATGGCTTAATGTACATGGTGGAGAGGTGCAAACAGTGAAATTCCTGCTGATATACTCTGGAGTTCCTGAAGTGCCACTGAACAACCTATTGCTACGATATCCCATATGGCTCTCTAAGCTTCCTTGACTGAAGAGAATGGGCTTCATTACTCTTATCATAGTAAAATTGTCTAAGACTGATAAGAGCCTTTTCCACTTTGCTTAATGCATGATCCCTAAAGCTGACCATACATGAGTCCGTTTTTTTCAGCCAGCGAGTCGAACAAAAAAAACTGACGCGATTCCCTCATCTACACATTTGATGTGGATGCAGGAATCCTTCATGCTGTGTCATTTTATTCTGACAGTGGGACTCCCCAGCAGTCAGAATATGCTTATCAGCACAGCAGCTGATAGGAAAATCAAAAATTCCTGGTAAGTAGGCAGAAGAGCAGAGATTGCTTTGAGGTATAAGGGGTGGGCCTATTGTTGTTGAGATTGTATTTGTCTAGGCAGGTAGAAAATCGTAAAGTCACAACCTATGATTAAGAATCTATGTCTAAAGCTGTAGAAGTGTTGATATACCCTGTTTAAGAAACCCAGTTGGTTTGTGTTAGGAGTACACACTGCAGAGTTTGAGGTTGGTATCTTTCCCTGTGACCCTGAGAGTAAAATAACAGCCCTTGGCGGTTGTATAAGAGCCCTTTAATTGAAAAAGTGACCCTGTTTTAAACAGCTATACCTGTCTTTTTCTTGGGATTACAAGCTAAGAATATTTAGACAAATGTCTGGATGTGAATGACAATGTCCCAATTTTGTCTAGATGCATCTCCTGAACCACAATTATCTCAGCTTTGGAGCACCTAAACTCATAGAGGACCAGGTGTCAATTAGTATTGGAGTTAGTCTTGTGGAAGCACTCTCCCCAGGAGATTTTTCGTTATGGACAATGTAATCCGTAATTATTTACCCCAAAGAAAAAAAGAGAAAAACATACAGTTCAAAACACGTTGGATATTTTTGTCTCTTTACTGTAATGCTGGACAGAACAATACGGTTCTCCTTATATAGGGGGTCCCCGAGTTACGAACATCCGAGTTGCGAACGACTCCTACTTACGAACGGGGTCCGAGTGACGTCATTGCTGTGTTAGTGAGGAGCTCCAAGAATCCTGCGCTCCATCCTTAGCCATCCGTGCACAAAAAAGGCTGAAAAACAACCTAATTACCTGCCTGCCTGTTCCTCTCCATACCCTGCTGTATCCTGTGCCTGTATTGCGGAGATTCCGCCCGTGACCATGCAGGGAAACATCGATCACGCAAACATGTGGCCACCGCCATCTTCCTGGCCTGTGCCTTGCTGGAGTAAGCCATTCCTGGCCTGGCTGCGAGTTAAGGGGCCCCCCTCGTCATCCTGCCTGCCCATCCACAGGCCTGGTACGGTCCGGTGGCCTGACGGGCCGCTAAAACCGCCCGTCGCTGCCGCGGCCTGGTCCGGCCTAGTGCGGTCTAGTGAAGCCTGCAGATCACCGCTCTTTCCTGTGCCTCTCCCCCGACTTACAAACAAATTTGACTTAAGAACAAACCTACAGTCCCTATCTTGTTCGTAACCCGGGAACCCCCTGTAGAGTCATATAAATCTGTATATGTGTAGCTGCCGACTTTTGTTTTTATTCTTTTATGCCATGTTCATTAGAATAAAGTTTGGTATACATTTATCAAAAATATTTTTTTTTGTGTACTCTCATGCCCGGTTTAGTCCCACTTAGAAGGTTGGCCTATTGTATATCATTGTCAGGGATGAGGGCAACCTTTTAGCTCAAGAACAAACTTACCTGGTCACATTAGAGGAAGCCACTGCTGCAACAGTCTGCACCATCTTGGGTGATATCAATCCTGCCAGTCCACGTTAATGGAAGGACTCAGTAATAAATAATGATGGTGCAGAGGAAGAAGAGGAGGCTTGTGCAGGTGTCTTAGGATACTTCATCAATTTTTATTTGTCCATAATGCAGGGCTGCCATGTCTGTGTGGGAGGATTAAATGCAGGCCCAGTGAAGAGAGCTATCAGGACATGTCCGCTGCAGGGTCGGTCCAAACCACGCCTGACAAGAAGTTTAACTCAGAAACTTAGCTATTGGGCAGCAAAACTTTTGAAAACTCAGGAACAAAACTAATTGCGTACATTTTTCGAGGCTTCTCCAAAGGAAATATATTTTGCTATAGTCTGCTTGCAACTTATCATGGTCACAGTAGCCTAAGTATAATACTGTATATAGATTTATTTTTTTAACCATGAATGCCTTAAATGCCCAAGGTCTCTAATACAAAATATACAATTTCAATTTCATTTGGATGCATCCTATATTTGTTCAAGTTATAAAATTAAAACTCAATCAGGAGTATTTACATTTTCAATCTCTTTCTTCTATGAAGAAAACACTAATGAGTATTAACCTTTTAATCTCCATAGTGGCAGCATTTGCAGGTTGCATTAGATACAGTAATAACAGCACAATTTGGTTTTTTGAATTTAATTGAAGGAATCTTTGGGTTGCCTCATCTTTAAAAATGCAAAGCTCAGTCTGTATTTTGATAGTGGCTTTTAAATATTTTTAAATAATTGTATATGATATATTTATGTATGATAGTGTTAAATTATTTAAACATATATTAATTATTTAGAAATATTGCAACAGGGCTAACATATTGATTGTGTTAGTTACTAAAAAAGTTGCTTTGTTTGAACACTACACTACTCCCACTACAATGTTCTTCTCCTCAGAGGATTTTATTGTGCATGAGAAGGTGACAAGCATGTAAATCCTGAAAGCCCATTGGGTGAGCTTCTCACTTTTATATTGTTTTCTCCTTTGATGATAGAAGGTGATGCTTGACTAGGTTTTTCAGTGGGAGTTATCAAATATGTGACAAGTATTTTTTTAACATCATCCTGAAAACCAGAATGCAACATTTTTTTTTTTTCAAATTGGTAAATTATGCAAGAATCCACATTTATATTGAATATCTGTATGTTTGCAACTCAAGTTCTAATTCTTGTATTCATATTTGATGTGACTTAATGAATGGTAGCTGAAAATGTGTCACCATTCCCTTGGCAAAACAGAGAATAATAAAAAGCAGGATTTTTTTGGCAAGTGGATATGCACTATTAAAACTTTCAATTATACCACAAGACATAAGTCAGAATAAAATCCTTCTCACATACAGTGTCATGTTACAACCAAAAACATAAATGTATTTTATTAGGATTTTATGTAATAGACCAACACAAAGTTGCACATAATTGTGAAGTGGAAGGAAAATGATAAATGTTTTTTTTTCTATTTTTTACAAGTAAATATGTGCAAAGTGTGGCATGCATTTGTATTCCACCCCCTTTACTCTGATACCCCTAACTAAAATCTATTGGAACCAATTGCCTTCAGAAGCCACCTAATTAGTAAATAGAGTCCACCTGTCTGTAATTCAATCTTAGCATAAATACAGATGTTCTGTGAAGCCTTCAGAGGTTTGTTAGAGAATCTTAGTGAACAAACAGGATCATGAAGGCCAAGGAACACATTAGGCAAGTCAGGGATAAAGTTGAGGAGAAGTTTAAAGCAGGGTAAGGTTATAAAAAAAATATCCCAAGCTTTGAACATCTCACAGAGCACTGTTCAATCTATCAGCTGAAAATGGAAAGAGTATGGCACAACTGCAAACCTGCCAAGACATGGCTGTCCACCTAAACTGACAGGCCAGGCAAGGAGAGCATTAATCAGAGAAGCAGCCAAGAGGTCCATGGTAACTCTGGAGTAGCTGCAGAGATCCACAGCTCAGGTGGGAGAATCTGTCCATAGGACAACTATTAGTAGTGCATTCCACAAATCTGGCCTTTATGGAAGAGTGGCAAGAAGGAAGCCATTGTTGAAAGACAGCCATAAGAAGTCCCATTTGCAGTTTGCGATAAGCCATGTGGGGGACAGATAAGACCAAATGAGACCAAAATTTTACTATTTGGCCTAAAAGCTATGTGTGGCGGTAAACTAACACTGCACATCACCCTGAACCCACCATCCCCACTGTGAAACATGGTGATGGCAGCATCATGTTGTGGGGATGCTTTCCGTCAGCAGGGACAGGGAAGCTGGTCAGAGTTGGTGGAAAGATGGATGGAACCAAATACAGGGCAACCTTAGAAGAAAACCTGTTAGAGTCTGCAAAAGACTTGAGACTGGGGTGGAGGTACATCTTCAATCAGGACAATGACTGCAAACATACAGCTATAGCTACAATGGAATAGTTTAGATCAAAGCATATTCATGTGTTAGAATGGCCCAGTCAAAGTCCAGACCTAAATCCAATTAAGAAGATGTTTTCAAGACTTGAAAATTGCTGTTCACAGATGCTCTCCATCCAATCTGACAGAGCTTGTGCTATATTGCAAAAAAGAATGGGCAAAAATGTCACTTTAAATGTGCAAATATGGTAGAGACATCCCCAAAAAGACTTGGAGATGTAATTGCAGTGTTGGGTGGTTATACAAAGTATAGACTCAGGGGGATACAAATGCACGCCACACTTTTCACATATTTATTTGTAAAAAAAATTGAAAACCATTTATCAATTTCCTTCCACTTCACAATTATGTGCCCCTTTGTGTTGGTCTGTCACATAAAATCCCAATAAAATACATTTACATTTTTGGTTGTAGCGTGACAAAATGTGGAAAGTTTCAGCAGGTATGAATACTTTTTCAAGGCACTGTATACAGGGGCCAGCTTCACAAAGCAAATAATTGTCTCCTGAATTGAAAACATGTGACTTTTGGGAACCACATGAGGTTTAAATCATACAGGCATTCAGAAAATATTTCCATGGCATACCCCCATGTTATTCCAGTTAGCACATGGTAAGCACCCAGGCACATATCACAGACACTAAAATGATAAAAACTCTGTTAATTAACTGTAAAAACAAACATTTGATATCAAGTACAGCTAGTTTAAAATATTTGATTAAAATATCAGCAAAATATTAATTTCTTCCTAAAGGGATGGTTCAGGTTGACTTTAGACTACATGGCCTCCATGGAGGTCCATTCAATTTTGTGTTGCTTTTGAGTTATGATTGCGGTGCTTACCCTAAAGCTATTTTTATTTTGAGTTTAAAATTTTTACATGCTTGTTGATGCATATTTTTTAATAAACACAAAGGACTGCAGCACTAAAAAAAAGCAGAGGAGGCGAGGTGAGTATAGTTCCACTTTAACAGCTGTTGAGACAAGGCAGCAAAGAGTGAGTCAGCTAACACACAACTGGGCTTGTGAATTGAAGCAGCAAAGCACAGCTATTGTGTGGCACTGCTAAGCAGAATGCAGGACCTAAGCAATTATGGCTGCCCTAATGTATAGAAAAAGAAAAAGAAAAGAAGGAGGGCGCACCGACCTAGTGCATTGCAGATATAAAAGTTTTATTAAAAATAGAATAAAAGCAATGGTACTACTCACAAACGAGCATATGTAAAGGCTTTTCTTATCAATCAAACTGCATATCTTGGCACCTGCAAGCAGGACCTGATGACTGGAGGATCAGATGGTACCCCTAACGGCTGACGCGTTTCTGGGGCACACCCCTTTCTTCAGAGCCTAACCGCCTAGGCTCTGAAGAAAGGGGTGCGCCCGGAAACAAGTCAGCCATTCAGCCATTTGGGGTACCATCTGATCCTCCAGTCATCAGGTCCTGCTTGCAGGTGCCAAGAGATGCAGTTCGATTCATAAGAAAAGCCTTTATATATGCTCGTTTGTGAGTAGTATCATTGCTTTTATTCTATTTTTATTAAAACGTTTATATTGGTAATGAACTAGGTCGGTGTGCCCTCCTTCTTTTCTTTTTCTTTTTAGTTGTATAAATACCCATTGTTCTGAGGAGGGCTGCAAGACTATAGACTTTGCCTTAATCCAAAGAGTGGATCACACCACCCGTGTCTAGCGAAACACCGGAGCGCAGGAGATTATTGTTTTGTTGCCCTAATGTATATACAGTATATTATAACTAGGTTTTGGTTTGACTCAAACAATAACTGTTCACAGTTTTCCAAATGCACAAATTAAATGTCAAGAGTTGTCCAATTTGAACACCTGCCTGAATCTCTGGCTGCTGCAGTCAGTAGTGATTCATTTAATGGGGAAATTACTATCACTGGCCTGGTCCCGGTTTCTTGGTTTAGCTACATACACTACTGTATATTACCAAAAGTATTGGGAGGCCTGCCTTTACATGCACACAAGTTTTAATGGCTTCCTAAGTCCTAGTCCGTAGGGTTCAATATTGAGTTGGCCCACCCTTTGCAGCGATAACAGCTTCAACTCTTCTGGAAAGACTGTCAACAAGGTTTAGGGGTGTGTTTTTGGGAATGTTTGACCATTCTTTCAGAAGCACATTTGTAAGGTCAGGAACTGATGTGGATGAGAAGGCCTGACTCGCAGTCTCCGCTCTAATTCATCCCAAAGGGATAAGAAAGAAAGGGCAAGAGTAGCCCAAGGTCAGACTTTCAGGGAAAAATGAGCAGTGAAGATTATACAAACTTACTAGAATAATATTTATTAGATACAGTACATGGTAAAAAAAAAAACATGAATAGAGTTAAAACTCTTTTCATGTTTTTGTACCATGTACTGTATCTAATAAATATTATTCTAGCAAGTTTGTATACTCTTCACTGCTAATTTTGCCCTGAAAGTCCAACCTTGGGCTACCCTTTGTCCTTTCTTTTTTTATTCCATACAAATGTTCATACGGATGTGGCCATAGGAGTGCGTTCTTCTAAATTTTCATCCCAAAGGGGTTCTATCAGTTTGAGGTCAGCCAAGTTCCTCTACCCTAAACTCCACCCCAAAACCATTAAGTGTTTCAGATTGATGCTTACAAGTCTTTAGGTTTTAATTTATTTATTAGATATTTAAACTGGGTTTTGGACTATTGCAAATGTATTTATTTTCTTTATTTCAGTGTACATTGAACTAGAATATGTGCTCTCCTAGCTTTTTATATTAAGTTTCTAAATATAATGTTTGTAAACATCTGTAAAGTATTTTTATAAATGTACAGTATATGCCTTATCTTTTCCATTGAATGTTGCATGTTATCCTGTTGTGTCTAGCTGACCATATCTGCTTCATATGAGCTGCTAACTTGAGATATGAAATGTTTTTTTGTGAACTTACCTCTGAATCTGTCATTTCAAGATAATATGATTCATTTTCTGTGCAGATTTGTACTTTTTACAAAACACTGCAAACAGAGATATAACATTTTTTTTTTTTTTTATCTAGCCTATCTCCCTTTGGCATATTCAAATCATTCCATTTTTTTTTCTCCTTCAACACTTTTCCCTAACTGTGCAAAGCATATTTAACTCTGAATATATGATGCTTTAGACTGCAAAACATTTTCCCCCTACCCTCCTACCTGCAGGAGAAATAATTATTTGGCACTGTGATTTGAATAGCAAGATTGAGCTGAACAGTTATTAAAATGATTTTATAAAGGATAAACAAAAACATAGCTGGAGGTGATTTTAAATAACAAAATAATTACACAAGGCTTGATTTTTGGCATATAAACCTCAACTTATAATGGGCATAAAAGATTAATATTTCTAACTTGTCAGCAGATAAGTTAAACAAAAAACTCTAGTGCCATAAAATGAGAATTACATTGAGTAATATCCATACATTTCTGCAGTAAGATAACCATAATGTTACAGTAACTACAGAACAAAGCTAAGGGAACACAATACTTTTGGCAGTTGACAGCTACATTATTCTGAGATTTGTAATATGATTAACAGTGCTTTTCTGAACTCTGTTTTATTTATTTGCATATACCACTAACAACATCTTTTATCTCCTCTCAACTGGATATATTATATGCTGATTGCATTAAATAGCACAATACATTTATTGACAATCCTTTATTAAGTCTGACTATACCAGTAGTTAACCATTAGAAGTAAATTATTTATATATTTTATATACTTCAAATAGTGTGGCTTTTGTGGAGCAAAGAATGATAATAATAATGGCAAATTTCCAAAGTATCACATATGGTACAGTATGTGTTTTTATATTGTTTGTGTAGCTAACAAAGCACTGCTTTGAGGCTAAACGTACACACCTGTAAGAATGTTAAAGAGCAATATCATTGCAATGTGCATAATCTTGTCTGTTAGGAGATACCTAGGTATATAAGATGACAGCTATTTTGGCCTCAACTTAATGCCTGAAATTATTTAAAACACAACTTTTATGTTGCTTATCTATATTCCTGCAAGGATATATAAAACAAAAAACATCAGCGCTAAAACCCACAGCAGAACTAGTCACAATTATGGTGGAGTGGGAAGGAAGGGAAAGGGGGGAGGGGGAGGGGGAGGAAAATTTAATGAGGAATGATCAAAATGCCCAGTGCTGCATGGAACCTATGGCTGGAGCACAAACATGAATAAATAAAACTAAAAACCAGCGCTCAATGGACAAAGATCAGATAATAAAAATTCAATTGATAAAAATGCCTTTTAATTAGAGTTCATAAGGCAAAAATAATAACAAGATCAATAGTTCATACACGGTGACATTAAACCAGGGAGAGGTCAATAATAGTAATCATAGAACCTGACATCCATGGAGGTGGGAGCTGAATCCAGGTTGCAGAGTGTAATGAAGAGAGGGCTCAGCCGTCTGACTCGCTGGGACTCGAATGAGCCAATGGGCAGTAGTCTGGCAGAAGGGAGGACTTCCCAATGATGTATAATGCGTTAGGGAAGGCAGATGGCCTTTGGTGAGGAAAAGGCAATGGAAAAATCCAATCCGACAGACCGCGCTAAGTGCTGGGGATAGCGACAGGCTGCAGCTTCTGAATCCTCCTGTGATGAGAACAGCATGGAGGGGAACCGCCGCTGTGATGAGGTCACTACACTAGCACTTCCGCTGGTCAAAACAACCAGCTGTGTGGCCGGCGGCTGAAAAACCAGGACATCCACCTCCATGGATTTCAGGTTCTATGATTACTATTATTGACCTCTCCCTGGTTTTATATGTCACCGTGTATGAACTATTGATCTTGTTATTATTTTTGCCTTATGAACTGTAATTAAAAGGCATTTTTATCAATTGAATTTTTATTATCTGATCTTTGTCCATTGAGCGCTGGTTTTTAGTTTTATATATTCCTGCAAGGCAAATGCATGTATAGGTATTTATCATCACTTAAAAAATGAAAATTTCATAACGATGGATCTATAACTTATCCATTCCTAATCTGCTCATTTGTTTTAAATACCAAAATTTGCACTTTATGTTATTAAATTATTAGGGCTATTTTTTTAATTTCAATATATTTCTTCTATAGTACAATACAAGTGGACACATAAAATAATTAACTGCAGTGGCGCCAACCCCCTAATCCATGTGCCCGAACCCTAATCTACATGCAGGGCACCAGACGCATGGATTCCAATGTTTGTTTCTTTCCTGAAGCACATGATTAGAGCCTCAGGCTCTTATTGGCTTAAAAAATGGTGGGCTTGGAGTGCAGAGCACTGTGCCCGGCGCCCACCAAGTTGTGTGACATTAGCAAATTAATATTCACTAATGCCTTCCTGTTTCATCTCCGGGGACAATCAGGAAGCGGGTCCTGAGTCCCGATTGGCCAGGAGTCCTAAGAACCGATTGGCCGCAAATCCTAAGTCCTGATTGGCCGGAAGGAGAAGCCACCGCCTGGAGGAGACACCGGGGGGGGAAGCTGCAGAAGCCGCAACCTGGATGGGGTAAGTGTGGGGCTGGCGGGGGGGCCTGGTGGAGCAACAGGCGAGGAGGTAAGTAAAACCTTGGACAGAGGGGTGGCTGTGGATGTATACTTGGATTTTGCAAAAGAGTTTGAAACAGTTCCACACACACGGGTAATGTGTAGGGTAAAGTCTACAGACTTGGAAAGGTCAGTTTGTAAATGGATAGAAAACTGTCTAAAAGATCAAATTCAGAGAGTAATGGTTAATGATTCATACTCTGAATGGTCTAAGGTTATTAGTGGTATACCCCAAGTTTCAGTGTTGGGACCCTTACTTATTATTATATTTATAAATGATATAGGGTCTGAGATTAAAAGTACTATTTCAGCGTTTGCAGATGACACTAAGCTATGCAGTTAAATAGCGTCCTTACATGATGTCTCCAACATACAAGCTAACCTCAATGCTCTGTTTAATTGGGCAACTATGTGGCAAATAAGGTTTAATGTTGATAAATGTAAAATTATGCACTTGGGGGCTAAGAATATGAATACATCATACACACTAGGGGGAGTACAACTGGGGAAATCAGTGGTGGAGAAGGATCTGGATATTTTGGTAGATCATAAGCTTAATAATAGCATGCAATCCCAAGCTGCGGTTTCCAAAGCGAACAAACTTTCTTGTATTAAGAGAGGTATGGACTGCAGAGAGAGAGAGAGATAATTTTGCCCCTGTACAAATCATTAGTAAGACTTCATCTGAAATATGCATTCCGTTTTGGGCACCAGTTCACAAAAATGATATTGGGGAACTGGAGAAAGTGCAGAGGATGGCAACCAACCAACCAAGGCATGGAGGAGCTCATCTATGAGGATAAATTAGAGGAACTGAATTTATACTCTCTTGAGAAAAGAAGATTAAGGGGGGATATGATGAACATGTATAAATACATAAGTGGTTGATATAGTGAACTTGGTGTTGAGTTATTCACTGTAAAGTCATCACAGAGGACAAGGAGGCAGTCTTTATGTCTGGAGGAAAAGCGATTTAAACTACAAATACGGAAAGGTTTCATCAGAGTAAGAGCTGTGAAAATTTGGAATAGACTCCCTCAAGAGCTGGTTCTGGCTAGCTAAGCAGCTTGCTTTAAAAACATGCCTGGATTCTTTCCTAAATGTACAAAATATAACTTGATACTAACATTTATAGGTTGATCCAGGGAATCTCCGATTGCCTCTCAGGGGGTCAGGAAGGATTTTTTTCCGTTGCTGAAACAAATTGGATCATGCTTTGCAGGTTTTTTTGCCTTCCTCTTGATCAACTGTGGGTATAGGATTATGTAAATGATTGTGTATATTGTATGGTTTTTATTTTATTTTCCGTTGGTTGAACTAGATGGACTTGTATCTTTTTTCAACCTGACTAACTATGTAACAAGGGGGCACTTCAGGGGGGGGCACTTCAGAAGTACAGAGGACCACATGGTTGGTGCCTGTATCAAGAAGGCATTCAAAATCTTAGCTCGTTTTGGGCAAGGGCAAGGACATCATATATAAAAATAACATTAATCTTGTCTCACTTCCCTGATCAAAGGCTTGCCTGTTTACTAATTTGATCAAAGATTGTATGGCTCAGAACAGTGGGAAACAAAGTCTTACTTTGGAAGCTTGCAGTCAGGGTGTCCAAGCTGCTGTGAACAAGGCTCATTGCCGAAACTAGTCTGCTGCTGACTGTACTCACTGTGAAGGCTTCACAATAAATACACTTGATGTTATGGAGTTGCCGGCTGCTTCTTTTACTCGATGATCGTTTGCTTGTTTACTAAGCCACAGCAACAGTGTTGCTGTAAGGTTAGGGGAGTCCCTGGCGATGTGTACATAATTGTGACATGCATAGCATTGAATCTAGGACACATCATTTGAGGTGGGCTTTTGATGATTCTGTTGACTTCCATGCTCCCTACCCATATCACACCCTCTACTTTGTCCCCGGGCTCTATATTGAAAGTTTTGATAAAGAGGCGTCACAATGTTTCCTCACCTCCTGTCAATAGCCTCTGAAGCGTGATCCAAACCCTAATTGGGGAGGCAAGGGAGATTTAGATGCATGTCTAACTGTACCCTAATTGGATTGGGCAAGTCATTAAGTATGACTCGCATTTCTGAAGAGAACTTTGGCACATGCCATTGTGCAGTAGATATTGCTGTTTTTTTACTTCTTGTCCCAGGACTAGGGATGAGCCGAACACCCCCGGGTTCGGTTCGCATCAGAACCCGCGAACGAACCGAAAGTTCGCACGAACTTTAGAACCCTATTAAATACAATGGATGCGAACGTTAGAAATCTAAAGTGCTAATTATAACGACTAATATGCATGTTATTGTCCTAAAGAGGGTTTGGGAACCCGGGTTCTGCACCAGGGGACATGTATCAATGCAAAAAGAAGTTTTAAAAACAGCAGTTTTTTGGGAGCAGTCATTTTAATGATGTATAAACTGAAAAAAAAAAGTCAAATATTCCTTTAAATATCGTACCTGGGGGGTGTCTAAAGTATGCCTGTGAAGTGCCATGTGTTTCCCGTGTTTAGAACTGTCCCTGCACAAAATGACATTTCTAAAGGAAAAAAAAGCCATTTAAAACTGCTTGCGGCTTTAATGTAATGTCTGGTTCCGGTAATATGGATGAAAATCTTTGAGAAAAATGGCATAGCTACCCCATCACCCCCCCCCCCCACCCCAGCCCATTACCAGCCCCTTTGGGTCTTGTATGGATATTAAGGGGAACCCCGCACACAAAATAAAAAAAGGCCCTATATACTCTGAACAGCCGTATACAGGCGGTGCATACAAGACAGGAACTGTAGGTTTGTTCTTATGTAGAATCTGTTTGTAATTTTGAACAGGTACATTGTTTAAGTGTAGCTCCAGCCAAAAAATCTATATTTAAGCTTTTTGGAAAACATAGGGAAGGGTTATCACCCCTGTAACATTTGTTTTGCTGTCTGTGCCCCTGTTCAGAACATTTCACCTCACTTTCCGTCCCAATGACAAATGTTTTTGAAAAGTGGGGTTTTTATTGAAACAAGGATTGGTGATAAAGCATCAGTAGAGAGGAGACACCTTTTTCCCATATTAACTCTTACAGGAGAGAATTTCCCTTCCTAGGGATAGATTTCCTCTCACTTCCTGTTGTCTCCTTTCGTTTGCAAGTAGGAGTCGTTTGTAAGTTGGATGTTTGAAAGTAGGGGCCTGCCATATATACTCTGCTGAAATTTGCCCCTTACATGTTGGTGTTGCCACAACACCGTAAGCCCTCACAGTTACTCTTGGTGGGCGCATGAATGGGCCCTGCTGTGAATTATTAGATCAAGAATTGTAATTGCATGCCCCTGTTGAACAGGGGCTGAAAAATTGGGCCTTTGGTGGTAGTGGTGGTGTTGACACAACACTGTAAGGCCTCACAGTTACTCTTGGTGGGCGCAGGAATGGGCCCTGCTGTGAATTATTATATCAAGAATTGTAATTACATGCCCCTGTTAAACAGGGCCTTAGGCACTGGTGCCACAACACTGCAACCCCTCACAGATACTGTACTTGGAGCACAGCAATGAGCCCTGTTGCAAAGTATTGCATCAAAAATTGTAATTACACGCCCCTGTTAAACAGGGGCTGAAAAATTGTGCCTTAGGCACTGGTGCTGGTCCCACGACACTGCAACCTCTCCCAGATACTCTAGTTGGAGTGCAGGAATGAGCCCTGCTGCAAAGCATTGCATAAAAAATTGTAATTGCATGCCCCTGTTAAACAGGGGCTGAAAAAATGGGCCTTAGGCACTGGTGGCGGCACCCAGAAACAAAAATGTTCTTCCAAGCTATCATCATCAATCGGATCATTGAGGAGGAGGAGGATAGTCAGTCAACATAACAGGACAGTCACTCAGCATCAGTCTTGAAGGGATGTGACATTTGAAAATAAATTGGTCTGTTATATCAGCTTCAGGTGCTTGGTAGCTGGTGGTGATCCAAGACTGATTCATATTTATGAAGGTCAGTCAATCAACCGAGTCGGTGGACAGGCGCACCCTGTGATCCATGACAAATCCTCCAGCAGCACTGAATGTGCGTTCTGAAAGAACGCTGGATGCAGGACAGGCCAGTAGCTCAATTGCATACTGTGCAAGCTCTGGCCAGTGATCCATCCTCAAGACCCAGTAAACCAGAGGATTTTCGGTGGGGAAGGTGTCCAAGTCTGACCCTGCCCCTAGGTATTCCTGCACCATGTATATCAGACACTGGCGATGGTTGCTGGAACCGATCATACCTTGGGGCTGCGGACTAAAGAATTGTCTGAATGCATCGGTCAGATGGCCACCTTCCCCACCGCTCCTTCTTTGACTGACCGAAGCCTCAGCAACTCGTTGTCCAGGACCAGGAGTTTGTAACCTCCCAGTCTCTGGGAACGCGTTGCACAGACCTTTCTGCAAGGCCTCCCGGAGTTGTCTCATCCTCTGCTCCCTCTGCGACGGTAAGATAAGGTCTGCAACCTTACCCTTGTAACATGGATCAAGGAGAGTGGCCAGCCAGTAATGGTCCCTCTCCTTGAACCGAAGACTACGAGGATCCTTCCGCAGACTTTGCAGGATCAGGGAGGCCATGCAGCGTAGGTTAGCTGAGGCATTCGGTCCGGAGTCCTCTGGGTCACTAAGGACGACATGATCCGCAGCCACCTCCTCCCAGCCACGTACAAGTCCACGGGTTTATTGGGACTGTAAATCATCCCTAAAAGACTGCTGCTGATGATGCTGAGTGCCAGGCTCCACCTCCATGCTGACACAATCCTCCTCCTCCTCCTCCTCTTCCTGTGCGATGGGTGGGACAGAAGGAACACTGTCTGGGTAAAGGGGGCCTTGAGAGGCAAGGAAGTCCTCCTCTTCCTGCCTCTGTTCTGCCTCAAGTGCCCTGTCCATTATTCCATGCAGCGTATGTTCCAACAGGTGGACAAGAGGTACAGTGTCACTGATGCATGCACTGTCACTGCTCACCATCCTCGTGGCCTCCTCAAATGGTGCCAGGACAGTGCATGCATCCCTGATCATGCCCCACGGGCGTGGTGAAAAAAACCCGAGCTCCCCTGACCCTGTCCTGGTGCCGTAGTCACACAGGTACTCATTGATGGCCCTCTGCTGCGTGTGCAGCCGCTGCAGCATGGCCAACGTTGAGTTCCACCTGGTGGGCATGTCACATATAAGGCGGTTCTTGGGCAGGTTCAACTCCTTTTGCAGCTCAGCCAGGCGAGCACTGGCATTATAAGATCTGCGGAAATGCACACAGACTTTCCTGGCCTGCCTCAGGACATCCTGTAAGCCTGGGTACCTGCCCAAGAACCGCTGCACCACCAGGTTAAGGACGTGAGCCACACAGGGCACATGGGTCAGTTGTCCCTGTTGGAGGGCGGGGAGGAGGTTGGTGCCATTGTCGCAAACCACCATTCCTGGCTTAAGCTGGCGTGGTGTCAACCACCTCTCGGCCTGCCCCTGCAGAGCAGACAGAACCTCTGCCCCAGTGTGGCTCCTGTCCCCCAAACACACCAGCGCAAGCACGGCATGGCATCTTTTTGCCTGCGTACTTGCGTAACCCCTTGAACGCCTACGGAGCACCGCTGGTTCAGAGGACAAAGCACAGGAAGAGGCCATGGAGGAAGAAGAAGAGGAGGGGTGGAGGAGAGAGGTGTGTCACAACCAGTAGTAGCATTTTGGAGGCGTGGCGGCGGAACAACCTCCAATGCTACTGCACCTTGTCCTGCATCCTTCCCAGCTGCCAAAAGAGTGACCCAATGGGCCGTGAAAGAAAGGTAACGTCCCTGTCCATGCCTGCTGGACCATGAGTCAGCGGTAATATGCACCTTACCGCTGAACGCCCTGTCCAGCGAGGCCAAGACATTGCCTTCCACATGCCGGTAGAGAGCCGGAATCGCCTTCCGTGAGAAAAAGTGGCGTTTGGGAACCTGCCACTGAGGAACCGCACATTGCACAAACTCACGGAAGGGGGCCGAGTCTACCAACTGAAAAGGCAGCAGTTGAAGCGCTAGCAATTTAGCCA
Organism: Rana muscosa; assembly: GCA_029206835.1. Lineage (NCBI taxonomy): Eukaryota > Metazoa > Chordata > Amphibia > Anura > Ranidae > Rana > Rana muscosa. The sequence continues at coordinate 698,781,257 of CM055117.1, read as the reverse complement.
AGCTAGCATTCAACCGCTGGGCATGTGGATGGCTGGGAGTGAACTTCTTTCGACGGTCCAGCAGCTGGGGCAGGGAAATTTGCCTGATAGAATCGGACGTCGGTGTACTGCTAGCAGAGTGCCCGCAAGTACTTGGCTGTGACACACCTAATTCTACACCTTCATTCTTCTCAGTGCAGGTTTCAGAGAGGACTGAAGGTATAGTGGGGTTGGAGATCCCAGCTGATGCGGTGCAAGGAGAGGTCCGCTTTGTTCTTTGGTGTGGGTCTTTAAGGTAGGCTTGCCAACGAGCTGCATGGCAGGTCAACATATGTCTGGTCAAGCATGTGGTGCCCAAGCGGCTGATGTTTTGGCCACGCGATATACGCTTGAGACATATGTTGCAAACAGCAGCTGTGCGATCTGATGCACTCGACTCAAAAAAGGCCCACACCAAAGAACTTTTTGAATAACGGGAAGAGGCAGTGCCCTGCACAGGCGGAGCTCTGCGGTGTGATTCCGTCAGTGTGCTGCCCTTACGCTGGCCCCCCGAGGGCATCCTGCCTCGTTGGAGATGTGCCTCCTCCTCATCCTCCTCCTCTCTCCTATTAGGCACCCACGTGGAGTCAGTGACCTCATCATCCCCTCCCTCCTCATCACTGGAGCCAATCTGGCAGTATGCTGCAGCTGCTGGAACATGACTGCCAAATTGGTGTCCTTCTTGAGCATCTCCTCTCTCTGCTCTCACGCTACTGCCTTCCTCTAGCTGGGTATCATCATCAGACCCTTCGAAATGCTGGGCATCCTCCTGGAGCATGTACCCAACACTGTGCTCAAACAGTTCGGGGGACTCCTCAGGAGGACATGGTGGGTCTAGGGAAGGAGTGACTGATGATGACATTGATACCAGGGAGGAGGACGCTTTGGCAGCTGTTTTGCCAGTACCCTGAGGCTGGGTGAGAGAGGATGAGGAGGATGAGGAGGGCTTGGTCATCCACTCTACCAAGTCTTCGGCATGATGCGGCTCAACACGTCCAGCTGCCGAAAAGAAGGACAAGCATGTCCCATGGCCATGTGCTGATGGCGATGCACCGCGTCCACGACCAGCACTGTTGTCTCTAGACACAGAGCCTGCTTGCCCTCTTTTATTGGCTCCTAACTGTCTGCCTCTCCTTGTTTCCCTTCCAGACATTCTAATGGCCTGCAGGGAGATGGGAAAACCAGCAATAAGGCCTAGCTTCAGCAGTATATTTTGCAGGAAGCACACTACGCCCACTGTAAATGCTGCAAATGCCTGTTGGTTTAACACACCAGGAAAACACAGCAATACGGGCTAGCTTCAGGTGTATAATGTGCAGGAGGCACACTCCGCCCGATGTAAGTGCTGCAAATGCCTGTTAGTATAACACACCAGGAAAACACAGCAATACGGGCTAGCTTCAGGTGTATAATGTGCAGGAGGCACACTCCGCCCGCTGTAAGTGCTGCAAATGCCTGTTAGTGTAACACACCAGGAAAACACAGCAATACGGGCTAGCTTCAGGTGTATAATGTGCAGGAGGCACACTCCGCCCGCTGTAAGTGCTGCAAATGCCTGTTAGTGTAACACACCAGGAAAACACAGCAATACGGGCTAGCTTCAGAAGTATATTTTGCAGGAATCACACTACGCCTGCTGTAAGTGCTGCAAATGCCTGTTGGTGTAACACACTAGGAAAACACAGCAATACGGGCTAGCTTCAGGAGTATATTTTGCAGGAATCACACTACGCCTGCTGTAAGTGCTGCAAATGCCTGTTGGTGTAACACACCAGGAAAACACAGCAATACTGGCTAGCTTCAGGTGTATAATGTGCAGGAGGCACACTCCGCCCGCTGTAAGTGCTGCAAATGCCTGTTAGTGTAACACACCAGGAAAACACAGCAATACAGGCTAGCTTCAGAAGTATATTTTGCAGGAATCACACTACGCCTGCTGTAAGTGCTGAAAATGCCTGTTGGTGTAACACACTAGGAAAACACAGCAATAAGGCCTAGCTTCAGGAGTATATTTTGCAGGAATCACACTACGCCTGCTGTAAGTGCTGCAAATGCCTGTTGGTGTAACACACCAGGAAAACACAGCAATACGGGCTAGCTTCAGGTGTATAATGTGCAGGAGGCACACTCATTCGCAGCTAACATTTTATTTAAGTGGTTAAATTAATGCCTCTCCTCTTTAATTCTTGTGTTAACTACCAATTTAGACTCTTTCCTTCCTGAATGTACATGATATTAAAAACCTTTCCCATGTCAAATACTCTGCCATCTGCTCAGCAGTTTTTAGGTACTGTAGCTTGTAGTTTCAAACTGTAACATCCTCATCCATTTCTATGTCAGACTTCTCTTTGTGCTCCTGAATTGATAAATGGACTTTAAAATATCAGAATTGACATTCACATACTCAGTGTCATGGATATGCATTAATGTCTGTCTGCCATCTTACCTTCCTCCTCATGTGTTCATCTAGAGACCAGACCTCCTTCACCTGGCTTCCTTTATAATCTCCTCCCAGCCTGACTCCACCCCAGGCCCTTTCACTGAACACTATATTAACCTGTGCACTGCAAGCCTGCTTTGCTGATCAACGTGTTTGTTAGGCATTGTGTGTTTGGGTTCCTGCCTGCCGTGTGCTACGTCTGTCTCTCTGTTACGTTATTGGCTTGTCCCCGACCATCCCTGTCTGCCCCTTGACCTTCGGCTCGTTCTTCGTTATCCTTGTCTGCTTGTGGCCCCTGACCTTCGGCTTGTTATTCGGTTCTCTCTATCGTGTGCTGCTGCTTCCCCTTATCCTACGGGGCGTGAGCTAGGAAACTCCAGGGGCCGCGACCTGGTCCCAGCCTGCAGCGTAACATCCTCACCACTAGAGGCCCTGGAGAAGACCAGCTGGGTCTTAGACTCCGCGCCCTGGGGAATCTTGGCTCTCGTTTCCGTTGGGATCCCGGTTGTGCTCCTCTGGTCCCGCTTTCCACAACCACCCAGTTTCCTATCCACAGAAGCCAGCCATAGGGTTCACTACCTCGCGGTGCACTCCTGTCCCCCTACGGTGTGCATCTGTCACCTGGCCACAGGTGACCCTGACACTCAGCTTTAGGATGAAATTGAGATCGATCAGTTCTAATTGATTGAGCGGTTTTAAGTATACCTGCTCCAATGAGGGGAGCATAAGATGGGTGGTCTTCTTCATAGGGGCCATGGAAAGGCTTTGGCAAAGTATTTCATTTGTTCTCAGGTACTGCAGGAGTTACATAAAATATACCCTTCTGGGTATATTTCTGTTCAATATTTCTGATTCTGTCTGCCATTGTTGAAATGCATCTCACATACCCTTATTTTTAATTAATTTACAAGACATACCATTTACACACTTTTCCCATAATTGTAGATCAAGTTTCTCCCAATTCCTTTTCCAAAATCTCCAAACTGATAGAGAAGCAACACATGGAGATGCATACTTCTTCTGTACATACAAATAATGTGACATATCCTTCTCCTTGCATGGTCCCAGACCTGGAGGCTCTTGGACTGTCCTCTTAAAGAGCCCTTGCCATTTTATATGTTCTTTTATCATGTTTGCATCAACTTCTGTCAGCGATTATATAGTTTTTTACCCTTGTCTCACTATATACAGTATGAATCACCACACAGATACTAATTGCTGGCCAGCAAATATATTATGGAGTGGACATAGGAATTCTGAGAGGACCTGAGCACAACTTCCACACTCTCACATATGTAGACTGGAGAATAACATTTCTCTAAGGCAGGACAGGCTGAACACAGTCCAAAAAAAACCCACCAACAAAACTGACTATCAACTGCAACTAGGGGCTTAAAGCCATGTTTCTCCAGCTCACATATAACAATTATTTTGTTACTTAACAATTTTCCTAAATAACTGGGAGGCTCATAAGAGTGTGATAAGAGGAGAACTTATGAGATGGGGCGCCAGGAAAAAAAAAGAGAGGGAGAAAGAAATAACTAAACTGTCCTCACAGATAGCCACACTGGAGTCACAACACAAACAATCACTCTCAATCAAGGTAGAAGAAGAGCTGACACGCTGTAGGGAAGCCCTCAAATTTATACTTGATCTTAAAATCAGAAAGGCCCTCTTCTTCAAGAGGAGCATTTACTTTGAGCATGGAGATAAAAGCGGGAAATTGTTAGCCAAAGCACTTAAAGACACTACTATGAAAGGACGCATATACGCTATCAGGGACAAAGATGGTACCCCCAGACACAAGCCTACTGAAATAGCCGACCTTTTTCATAAGTTTTATTCAAAACTATATAATCTTCCAGTACAACACAGACCCCCACATATAACAACCACGAAACAAGAAACGATCCATGAATTCCTTAAGGATAGCAAAATGCCCACACTCAATCAGGAGGACACGGCTAAAATAGAAGAACCCATTACCACGGAAGAAATTCTATTGGCAATTAAAGGCCTCAAAACAGGGAAAAGTCCGGGACCAGATGGTTTCACGTCACAGTACTACAAAACATACACACATCTCCTTGTAAAGCCCCTTAGATCCACCTTCAACTATTTAGCTACGAATGAACATACCTCGAAATCCTTCCTCATGGCAAACATTGCAGTAATACCCAAGCCAGATAAAGACCATTCAGAATGTGCAAATTACAGACCCATTTCCCTACTGAATATTGATCTGAAACTATTGGCCAAAATATTAGCTAACAGACTGAAACCCTTATTATCAAAAATTATAGGCCCAGAACAAGTAGGATTTATGCCTGGTAGAGAAGCACGAGATAATACCACCAAAGCATTAAATTTAATACACTTCTCCCGAAACTCTAAAACAAGAGGTATGCTGCTTTCCACCGACGCTGAGAAGGCTTTTGATAGAGTCTCCTGGGACTATATGATGGCTACATGCGCCCATGTTGGCTTAAATGAATACATGCTCTCATGGATCGCAGCCCTCTATCGAAACCCGAGCGCAAAGATTAAAGTCAACAATATCTTCTCTGACCCCGTTAAGATTAACAATGGTACACGTCAGGGATGCCCCCTCTCCCCCCTTCTCTTCATCATCTCACTGGAGCCCCTGATAAGGAAAATAAACCTGACGACTGATGTATCAGGATTTAAGATAGGAAAGAGGGAGTACAAAGTCGCTGCCTATGCAGATGACTTATTATTTTTTATATCACAACCACACATCTCCATCCCTAATTTAAAAAAAATCTTTGAGACGTTTGGATTCATATCCAACTTTAAGATTAACCAATCTAAATCTGAAGCCCTGAATATTAATTTACCCCCTGACCAACTAAACTTAATAAAAGACAACTACAATTATAGATGGGATCAAAACACACTGAAGTATCTAGGGATAAACCTGACCGACAATTTAGATTCTCTATATCAACATAATTATAAGCCGTTACTTACCTCACTGATCAAAGAGCTACAAGCATGGTCCTCCAAGACCTTCTCGTGGTTCGGCAGAGCTTCAATTTTAAAAATGGCAATCCTCCCGAGGTTGCTCTACCTTTTTAATGCACTTCCCATTAAAATCCCAGAGGCTTTTTTCACAAGCCTTCTTAAGGCACAGAGAGATTTCCTATGGGCAGGCAGGAAACCAAGAATCAACTTCAACTTGCTGACACGTCCCAAAAATAGAGGAGGAATAGGTCTACCAGACTTTAAAAAATATCACCAAGCATCCCACATCACTATAATACTTGATTGGCATTGCCATGGTCAGGACAAGGACTGGATCCAATTGGAACAAAGTTTAACTCCAAACAACCTACTATTCTACCCCTGGACACTACACTCCAAAAGAGGCAAAAATCAGATGCACCCCTTAGTAGCAAACACCCTTCATGTCTGGCACAAAACTAGTCAAGCACAACATTGCTTCCATACCTGGTCCTCTAACCCCGGTCACCAACAACCCTGATTTTATCCCGGGACACCTCTTGAAGGATGCGACCCCATACACGACTTCCCAATGTCTATCAGACTCAAAGGTTAAATCTTTGGAAGCCCTACGGGCAGACTGGAAGGGACCATTCCCTGGCCTCTGGTTTTACTTACAGCTAAGAGACTTCTTGATTAATAGCAGATGTAGGTCATTATACTGCTTGCCAATGACTCCACTCGAAAATCTCTGCTTCAAGAGAACCTCAGTAGCACATACCACTTCCCTAGCCTACGCCTGGTTAATTGAGGCTCAGCACACAGATGACTTGAAACATAAGGCTAAATGGAAAAGTGACCTTAAAACTAAAATATCGACAAAACACTGGGAGAAGGCATGTATTATGACACACAAATGTTCCCTAAGCTCCAAATATCAGGAAGTCTCTTACAAAATCCTCACTCAATGGTACATTACACCCCAGAGATCCGGGGGGTGGTCCACCGCTGCCTCGGATACATGTTGGCGCTGTGAACAGGATGTTGGCACTTTCCTCCATATTTGGTGGGAGTGTCCATTAATTCTTGAGTACTGGGCTGAGATCAGGAAGTGGATCCAATTCATAACTGAAACCACTGTAAACCTCACAGCGGCTGCCTGCCTGATTAACGTTAACACACTCACTATAGGCAAATATAAGAAATCTCTCACTAGACACCTCCTCCTTGCAGCAAAAACACTCATCCCCCTTCATTGGAAGACCAAACGGATACCAAAAATCAGAGATTGGTTGGATAGAGTAGAACACATACACAAAATGGAAGAAATCGCAGCCATGAAAAGAGAAATCAGCAACAACTTTAATGAAATCTGGCAACCTTGGGTTTTATTCTCATTCTCCCCCGAATTCCAGCTGCTTATTGCATAACTCCTCACTCCCTCCATTAGGTAAATGAGACTGACTGTGAAGTCCACACTTGATGAGACTAATCTATAATACACTGAATATGTATTCGAGATGATCTGCTAATATATCTGTATACACTGTACCTTCATGCTCTACTGATCCTGCTACTACCCCTCACCCCCCACCCTTCCCTTTCTTACCCTCTTTTCTTTACCCTCTCACCCACCCCATTTCTTCCCGCCACATTTTCTTAAACTTTATGTACAGCATATACCTATTTCATATTACGCCTTTATCATTTTCCGGGCTTGATAATGATTAAGCCCTAGATGTTAAACATTTTTCTTTTGTTGTGATATGATTGCTTCTTTTTATTACCTGTTATCTGTACCAAGCCTCAATAAAAAACTTTGATTGTGAAAAAAAAACAATTTTCCTAGCACCTATGTTGGCACCAGCCCCAAATGCCCTTCCAAAGTCAATTTGGGAAACCACGGTCCCCTGTTCTGCCACGGTCAAATCAGCTGTGCAGACAGGTTTTGCTTACATCCACTGTAACCCAACATACACAAACTCACTTCATTCCAAAAATAGGCACTTTTGATACACCCTATAAAAAGAAAAGTCAATGCTACTTCCCATATGACGCATAGATAGCAGAGCTCCCAGGTGCTCAATCAACAGTCGCTGGCTGAGTAGAGTAATGTGGGAAAAATTATCCATGCTCCAGTTGTTGCTCTTAAAATGTCTTAATTTTATTGAAAAGCCACAGTGGACAAATGCAGATGAATTCAGGTGACGCGTTTCAGTCTATAAGGCCTTAGTCATAATCACATTACAGACATAAAACTTTGAAATATATAGTAGCTCTAAAGATCACAAGCTCCACCCATTCATTTGCTTGATGATTGACCGCAGGCAATTATCAAAAAAAAGAGAATCAGCTGCAATACATATAGGGGAATCCATGTGTATGCCACAAATTTTTACACACCTTTTGGTGATAATATGCACATGTATGTACACACACGCATGCACACACACACGTGCATATATTCATACACATTTACACATATGCATAAAAAAACACACCATAAAATTAAAAAACATTAAATGGAAAAGATGAAAATAATAATCCAGGTATGTGAAAAAGACCCCAGAAGAGAGAAAAGAAAAGAGGGAAGAAAAAGAGAGAGAAGGCTCTGGGAAGAGGCATTTTAATGTAAGTGCAAATCCAGACCTCACCTCAGGTTTAACCCCCGAGGCGATCTAGTTTTTAATCTAAAAATCCACCATGCTTCTTCCCCCAGTAGCCTTCTCTCCCTATCACCTCCTCTGGGCGAGTGAGACAACCGTTCTAATCCTCTAAAGCTAAATGAGGAAAGATCGCCCTGATGGCATTCTCTAAAGTGACGTGTTGCATTCAAAATATTTCTAGCATTTGGATTATTTGTGTCACAATAATGTTCCCCTATGCGGGCTCTCAAAGGGCGTGTGGTACAACCTACATATTGAAGGCTGCATGAAATACAGGTGATCAGGTCAATTACATAGTTTGTTCCATTGTTAATATATTGCTGTATAGTGAACTCTTTATCTGCAGCTGTGGCAATAAACGTTTTACCCAATACACACAAGTTACAGTACAAACAGGTTTTTATATTACAAGGGTAACTTCCAGGATAGGAGAGCCAGGTGGATTGCCATTCTAAGAAATTCAATAAAAGGTCTTCTAGTTTAGTAGGGTTTAAGCAAAGGTAGACTCTAGGACAGACCCACATAGGTAGACAGGACGTGAGATGTGAGCAAAAAGGATCACCATGCCATGGCTGTATTCTGCTATTTTACTGGTCAATCCTATTGACACACAGCTGCCACTGGGTTTACTTTGCTCCTGGCTGATACCAACCCAAATTGATGAAAATAACTTTGAATTCAATACCACACCTATCTAAGAAGAAAATGTTTAAGGTGCATCCAAATATAGCATAATGCTAGAGAAACTTTTTGACTTGCAGGAATATATTTTCTATGATAAATAATAATACATTTTAGGTGCACTGTAGGTATTTTTAAAATATTAACTATAAGACTGATTAATTAAGAAATCAACATTCCCCCAAAAATGTGCTAATACACAGAGTTGAAAAGAAATGTGCTACTACTCAAAACTTTGAATAGTTGGGTCACAGTGACCCATAGTCACAAGATATAGCTCAAGCAAAACCTCATATTTCAAAAAAAAAAGGAAAGAAGAAAGAGAAAACAAAAGTTAGGCCCCATGTACACGGGACGCTGGTGCAAACTCTTCTGAGCAAAGCCTGAAACCGGCGTTTAGAAACGCCCGTTTTGCCGCATTTGCATGCCGCGTTTAGCAGTGTTTTACCGCGTGTGCGTCTAGAAGCTCAAAAAACAGTACTATTTAACCATTTCAGCCATTTTGTGAGACCAGAGTGAGTAGCAGCAGCTGAGCGAGCAGCAGTGTACTTGTATTTAGCATGTCACTTGCCACATCACCTGCCACAAGTTGTGGATTGTCCACTTGCCACGTCACCTGCCACAAGTTGTGGATTGTCCACTTGCCACGTCACCTGCCACAAGTTGTGGATTGTCCACTTGCCACGTCACCTGCCACAAGTTGCGGATTGTCATTTGCCACGTCACCTGCCACAATTTGTGGATTGTATACTTGCCACATCACCTGCCACAAGTTGTGGATTGTCCACTTGCCACGTCACCTGCCACAAGTTGTGGATTGTCCACTTGCCACAAGTTGTGGATTGTCCACTTGCCACGTCACCTGCCACAAGTTGTGGATTGTCCACTTGCCACGTCACCTGCCAGAAGTTGTGGTTTGTCCAATTGCCACGTCACCTGCCACAAGTTGTGGATTGTCATTTGCCACGTCACCTACCACAAGTTGTGGATTGTCCACTTGCCACGTCACCTGCCCAAGTTGCGGATTGTCAATTGCCACAATTTGTGGATTGTCCACTTGCCACAAGATGTGGATTGTCCACTTGCCACGTCACCTGCCACAAGTTGTGGATTGTCCACTTGCCACGTCATCTACCACAAGTTGTGGTTTGTCCACTTGCCACGTCACCTGCCACAAGTTGTGGATTAACATTTGCCACGTCACCTGCCACAAGTTGTGGATTGTCCACTTGCCACGTCACCTGCCCAAGTTGCGGATCGTCATTTGCCACGTCACCTGCCACAAGTTGCGGATTGTCATTTGCCACGTCACCTGCCACAATTTGTGGATTGTATACTTGCCACATCACCTGCCACAAGTTGTGGATTGTCCACTTGCCACATCACCTGCCACAAGTTGTGGATTGTCCACTTGCCACAAGTTGTGGATTGTCCACTTGCCACGTCACCTGCCACAAGTTGTGGATTGTCCACTTGCCACGTCACCTGCCACAAGTTGTGGATTGTCCACTTGCCACGTCACCTGCCACAAGTTGTGGATTGTCATTTGCCACGTCACCTACCACAAGTTGTGGATTGTCCACTTGCCACGTCACCTGCCCAAGTTGTGGATTGTCAATTGCCACAATTTGTGGATTGTCCACTTGCCACAAGTTGTGGATTGTCCACTTGCCACATCACCTGCCACAAGTTGTGGATTTTCCACGTCACCTACCACAAGTTGTGGTTTGTCCACTTGCCACGTCACCTGCCACAAGTTGTGGATTGACATTTGCCACGTCACCTGCCACAAGTTGTGGATTGTCCACTTGCCACGTCACCTGCCCAAGTTGCGGATCGTCATTTGCCACGTCACCTGCCACAAGTTGTGGATTGTCATTTGCCACGTCACCTGCCACAATTTGTGGATTGTATACTTGCCACATCACCTGCCACAAGTTGTGGATTGTCCACCTGCCACGTCACCTGCCACAAGTTGTGGATTGTCCACTTGCCACGTCACCTGCCACAAGTTGTGGATTGTCCACTTGCCACGTCACCTGCCACAAGTTGTGGTTTGTCCACTTGCCACATCACCTGCCACAAGTTGTGGATTGTCATTTGCCAAGTCACCTGCCACAAGTTGTGGATTGTCCACTTGCCACGTCACGTGCACAAGTTGCGGATTGTCAATTGCCACAAGTTGTGGATTATCCACTTGGCACAAGTTGTGGATTGTCCACTTGCCACGTCACCTGCCACAAGTTGTGGATTGTCCACTTGCCACGTCACCTACCACAAGTTGTGGTTTGTCCACTTGCCACGTCACCTGCCACAAGTTGTGGATTGACATTTGCCACATCACCTGCCACAAGTTGTGGCTTGTCCACTTGCCACGTCACCTGCCCAAGTTGCGGATCGTCATTTGCCACGTCACCTGCCACAAGTTGTGGATTGTCATTTGCTTTGTCACCTGCCACAATTTGTGGATTGTATACTTGCCACATCACCTGCCACAAGTTGTGGATTGTCCACCTGCCACGTCACCTGCCACAAGCTGTGGATTGTCCACTTGCCACGTCACCTGCCACAAGTTGTGGTTTGTCCACTTGCCACGTCACCTGCCACAAGTTGTGTTTTGTCCACTTGCCACGTCACCTGCCACAAGTTGTGGATTGTCATTTGCCACGTCACCTGCCACAAGTTGTGGATTGTCCACTTGCCATGTCACCTGCCCATGTTGTGGATTGTCAATTGCCACAAGTTGGGGATTGTCCACTTGCCACAAGTTGTGGATTGTCCACTTGCCACGTCACCTGCCACAAGTTGTGGATTGTCCACTTGCCACATCACCTACCACAAGTTGTGGATTGACATTTGCCACGTCACCTTCCACAAGTTGTGGATTGTCCACTTGCCACGTCACCTGCCCAAGTTGCGGATCGTCATTTGCCATGTCACCTGCCACAAGTTGTGGATTGTCCACTTGCCACGTCACCTGCCACAAGTTGTGGATTGTCCACTTGCCACATCACCTGCCACAAGTTGTGGATTGTCCACTTGCCACGTCACCTGCCACAAGTTGTGGATTGTCCACTTGCTACATTACCTGCCACAAGTTGTGGATTGTCCACTGGCCATGTCACCTGGCCACGTCACCTGCCACAATTTGTGGATTGTCCACTTGCCACAATTTGTGGATTGTCCACTTGCCACGTCACCTGCCACAAGTTGTGGATTGTCCATTTGCCACGTCACCTGCCACAAGTTGCATATTGTCATTTGCCACGTCACCTGCCACAATTTGTGGATTGTATACTTGCCACATCACCTGCCACAAATTGTGGATTGTCCACCTGCCACGTCACCTGCCACAAGTTGTGGATTGTCCACTTGCCACAAGTTGTGGATTGTCCACTTGCCACGTCACAAGTTGTGGATTGTCCACTTGCCACGTCACCTGCCACAAGTTGTGGATTGTCATTTGCCACGTCACCTGCCACAAGTTGTGGATTGTCCACTTGCCACGTCACCTCCCCAAGTTGCGGATTGTCATTTGCCACAAGTTGTGGATTGTCCACTTGCCACAAGTTGTGGATTGTCCACTTGCCACGTCACCTACCACAAGTTGTGGTTTGTCCACTTGCCACGTCACCTGCCACAAGTTGTGGATTCACAAACAGTCTCCTGCGCTCGGGAGTACAGTCTCTTAGTGACACAACCAGAATGTTCCGTAGGAAAATGACCAGGAATCTTGCTGCCCTCCTCAGAATAATTGGTATTCTTTAATGTTTATTCTAAAATGTAAAAGGAAAAAAGAAGGCGCACCGACCTAGTGCATTATCAATGGCTAGGTTTTATTAAAAGTAAGTTGAAAGATTAAAAATACTCACAAAGCAAGTATAATAGTAGGCACATAATCATTCCATCAAAGGGGATTGCCTCCTACTGGAACCAGATGACCAGAGAGTCCAGACAACAGAGTTCACAGCTACGGCTGACGCGTTGCGAGGGCGCACCCTCTTCCTCAGAGCCAAAAAGTGATAGAGACTGGACCCCTCTCTGGGCTCCTTTTTATCCATGTGTAAGTGGGCCTGAGTGGTCACCTGGCTACAACTCCACCCACCACAGGCCACTCCTCTCTCCCAAAGGGCATGCCCATATAAGCTTAACTCCTCGCTATACACACTGATATGTCCATCTATATATTTACATAGTAAATGTGTATACACCATATAACTAAATGCCTATATGTCAGCTGGCAAATAACGAACTGCGCCCATGCCTGGCGGGACTTACTGTCAGAGATTGTTAATTGACCAGACTGTGTGACTTCATAAAAGGAAACCAAACGGGTGTAGGTGAAAATATATATAATTTATTACGGTGAGTGACCAACATACAACAACCAATAAAACGCAGTGCAATAAACCAACAGTGACTACAAACAATATATACAAATAAGGGAGATACCAGAATCGTAGTAGAAGCCAGGCCGAGGTCATACACAAGGGGATCAAGCAGATGGGTATGGATGGGAGGAAGCAGGAACAGGGAGGGGACGGATGGATAGGCTGCAGAGCAGGGATCCAGGTAACAGAAGGGAAAGCTGCAGGATGGGCACAAGGTAAGGATCAGGTTAAACAGGATGCGGGTTCAAGGTAGGGATCGGGTCGGATCAGATCAGGCAGGGTGCAGGTTAGGATCAGATACAGGCTAAAGTCCAGGTTACAGGTCCAGGGGGTCAGGAAGACAGATACCAGGGCAACGAGTGTTTGCATTTGCTGGGTATATAAAGAAGTCCAGATGATTGAGCTTCAGGTCACAGCTGACCACAGGAAGTGCTGCCTGCCCCATACTGCCAGAATACACCCGCTGGTGGATGCCGGTACTGCAGTCCACGTATCATGTGTTACCACCAGCAGGTGAGATCCTCCAACAGAGATATTGGCTGCAGGAGGACACCTGCTGGCGGACACTAGCACTGCAGTCCAAAGGACCAACAGCACCACCAGCAGGTGAAGCCTTTCCTGACAGTACCCCCCCTCAAAGGAGCGGCCTCCGGACGCTCCAACGACCTGCTGCTGGGCGAAGTTCATAGCAACAAGCTGGGCAACAGGCAAAGTCACATCCGGGCAGACAGCGGGCACATCCGGGCAGGAAATAGTCATATCAAGCTGGACAGCGGACAGGGGCACACCAGGCTGGGCAGCAGACGGGAACAACTCAGGCTGGGCAGCAGACGGGAACAACTCAGGCTGGGCAGCAGACGGGAACACCTCAGGCTGGGCAGCAGACGGGAACACCTCAGGCTGGGCAGCAGACGGGAACACCTCAGGCTGGGCAGCAGACGGGAACACCTCAGGCTGGGCAGCAGATGGGAACACCTCAGGCTGGGCAGCAGACGGGATCATCTCAGGCTGGGCAGCAGACAGGAACACCTCAGGCTGGGCAGCAGACTCCGGGTCATTGAGCTGGGCGGCAGGCTCCGGGTCATCGAGCTGGGGGGCAGGCTCCGGGTCATCGAGCTGGGGGGCAGGCTCCGGGTAATCGAGCTGGGGGGCAGGCTCCGGGTCATCGAGCTGGGCGGCAGGCTCCGGGTCATCGAGCTGGGTGGCAGGCTCAGGGTCATCGAGCTGGGCGGCAGGCTCCGGGTCATCGAGCTGGGCGGCAGGCTCCGGGTCATCGAGCTGGGCGGCAGGCTCCGGGTCATAGAGCTGGGCGGCAGGCTCCGGGTCATCGAGCTGGGCGGCAGGCTCCGGGTCATCGAGCTGGGCGGCAGGCTCCGGGTCATCGAGCTGGGCAGCAGATAGGAACATGTCAGACTGGGTAGTAGGCTCCACAGACTGGGACACGGGCCTCATACCCTCAAGCCAGGAAACGGGCACCAAAACCTCGAGCTGGAAAACGGGCACCACAATCTTAAGCTGGGAAACGGGCACCACAACCTCAAGCCAGGGAACGGGCACCGCAGTGGGCACCACAACCTCAGGCCGGGAAACGGGCACCACAATCTCAGGCCGGGAAATGGGCACCACAACCACAGGCCCGGGAAACGGGCACCACAACCACAGGCCCGGGAAATGGGCACCGGATCTTCCGACTGGGACACTGTCATCAGGGCTTCAGTTTGGAAGGCTGGCACGGGAACTTCACGCTGGCAGGCTGGCACTGGAACTCCACGCTGGCAGGCTGGCACGGGAACTCCACGCTGGCAGGCTGGCACGGGAACTCCACGCTGGCAGGCTGGCACGGGAACTCCAGGCTGGCAGGCTGGTACAGGGTCTTCAGGCTGGCAGGCTGGTACAGGGTCTTCAGGCTGGCAGGCTGGTACAGGGTCTTCAGGCTGGCAGGCTGGTACAGGGTCTTCAGGCTGGCAGGCTGGCATAAGAACTTCAGGCTGGCAGGCTTGTACAGGGTCTTCAGGCTGGCAGGCTGGTACAGGGTCTTCAGGCTGGCAGGCTGGTACGGGGACTTCAGGCTGGCAGACTGGCACAGGAACCTCCAGCTGGAAGGCTGGTTCTGGAACTACAGGCTGGAAGGCCGGCTCCGGAACTGCAAGCTGGAAGGCTGGCTTGGGAATTGCAGGCTGGAAGGCTGGCTCGAGAACTGCAGGCTGGAAGGCTGGCTCGAGAACTGCAGGCTGGAAGGCTGGCTCGAGAACTGCATGCTGGCTTGAAGGCTGGCTCTGGGACTGCAGGCTGGAAGGCTGGCTCGAGAACTGCAGACTGGAAGGCTGGCTCAAGGACTGCAGGCTAGGTTGAGAACTGCAGGCTGGAAGGCTGGCTTGAAGGCTGGCTCTGGGACTGCAGGCTGGAAGGCTGGGTTGAGAACTGCAGACTGGAAGGCTGGCTCGAGAACCGCAGGCTAGAGGGCTGGCTCAAGAACTGCAGGCTGGAAGGCTGGTTCGGGAACCGCAAGCTGGAAGGCTGGTTCGAGAACCGCAGGCTGGAAGGCTGGTTCGAGAACTGCAGGCTGGAAGGCTGGTTCGAGAACTGCAGGCTGGAAGGCTGGCTTGAAGGCTGGCTCTGGGACTGCAGGCTGGAAGGCTGGCTTGAGAACTGCAGACTGGAAGGCTGGCTCAAGAACTGCAGGCTGGAACAGGTTGGTGGGTGTGGAGGTAGGTTGGATTG
The DNA here is from genome assembly GCA_029206835.1 of Rana muscosa. NCBI lineage: Eukaryota > Metazoa > Chordata > Amphibia > Anura > Ranidae > Rana > Rana muscosa. Next base: position 698,765,376 of record CM055117.1, on the reverse strand, counting down.
TGTGGGTCGGGAAGTACTTCCGCTTTTTCTTAGATTTAGTCACTGCAGGTTTGCAAGTAACAGGGGGAATATATGAAAATGTTGGGATAGGACAAATGGAAGACAATGACAGAGGTGCAGGGACAGTGGCTGGAGGAGGTTCTTGTGGATTGGCTACGGATAGGAGGGAAGAAGCAGGTGGATTGAAGGCAGGGTAGGTGCAACAAGTAGAAACGGGGTAGTAGTATTTGGGGGGCTGAACACACTGGACGGTAGCTGGGGTTGCCATAGACAATGGGCGGATATATTCTTGGGAAGGCAGGCGATTGATGGAGGGGCCGGGATGTTGTGGCTTGGCTGAATTCGGGAGGAGATCGGACCATGCCTGCAGCAAAGGCTGAACAAAAACTAGTCCGCACTCACGCCTTTTAATCAGAGACTGCACTGACCTCACACAATCATGAAACACCTGCTGGGAACAGAGGGAATAATGCTCATATAAAGAAGCCGGATCATCCTCTAACAAGCATACTAGGGATTCTACTTGGTCACCATTGAAAGGGGGAGAGAAGTCATCACCTCCTTTGGGAACAAACAACAGGCCTGGTTCAACACATAACCGGGTATACGGCAGAACATCCTCAGGCTGTAAGTAACCCTGATCCACCCAAAAATTTGCTGATCGAATAGTTTCCCTTAGTTGGTCACTAGTCCAACCCTCTAAAACCTGGCGACAATGTTTGCCATCCTCTGCTGCCAGCAGTGAATAGTAAAGGATCACATTATAATCCATATCTGCCAAACACACTAACAGGATGTCGTATCTGGGACAACCTTTGATGCCTGTCCAGCCCATCTGAGGGCGGAAGTGACGGTTTCAATTACCGGAAGTGGCGGGTGGAACGCACATCCACCGCGACTTCCGGGTTCTTCGGTCAGCGTGCGTCCCATATAATAGTGGGACGATAGCTACATTCGCTTTCCATGACGCTGGGCTATGTGCAGACGGGTGGCAGCAGCGTTTGGCTGCCCTTGGTAGCCTGAGTGGTATGGGTAAGTCCCGCCAGGCATGGGTGCAGTTCGTTATTTGCCAGCTGACATATAGGCATTTAGTTATATGGTGTATACACATTTACTATGTAAATATATAGATGGACATATCAGTGTGTATAGCGAGGGGTTAAGCTTATATGGGCATGCCCTTTGGGAGAGAGGAGGAGTGGCCTGTGGTGGGTGGAGTTGTAGCCAGGTGACCACTCAGGCCCACTTACACATGGATAAAAAGGAGCCCAGAGAGGGGTCCAGTCACTATCACTTTTTGGCTCTGAGGAAGCGTCAGCCGTAGCTGTGAACTCTGTTGTCTGGACTCTCTGGTCATCTGGTTCCAGTAGGAGGCAATCCCCTTTGATGGAATGATTATGTGCCTACTATTATACTTGCTTTGTGAGTATTTTTAATCTTTCAACTTACTTTTAATAAAACCTAGCCATTGATAATGCACTAGGTCGGTGCGCCTTCTTTTTTCCTTTTACAAGTTGTGGATTGACATTTGCCACGTCACCTGCCACAAGTTGTAGATTGTCCACTTGCCACGTCACCTGCCCAAGTTGCGGATCATCATTTGCCACGTCACCTGCCACAATTTGTGGATTGTCCACTTGCCACATCACCTGCCACAAGTTGTGGATTGTCCACTTGCCACGTCACCTGCCACAAGTTGTGGGTTGTCCACTTGCCACAAGTTGTGGATTGTCCACTTGCCACGTCACCAGCCACAAGTTGTGGATTGTCCACTTGCCACAAGTTGTGGATTGTCCACTTGCCATGTCACCTGCCACAAGTTGTGGATTGTCCACTTGCCACGTCACCTGCCACAAGTTGTGGATTGTCCACTTGCCACATTACTTGCCACAAGTTGTGGATTGTGCACTTGCCACGTCACCTGCCACAAGTTGTGGATTGTCCACTTGCCACGTCACCTGCCACAAGTTGTGGATTGTCATTTGCCACATCACCTGCCACAAGTTGTGGATTGTCCACTTGCCACGTCATCTGCCACAAGTTGTGAATTGTCCACTTAGCACGTCACCTGCCACAAATTGTGGATTGTCCACTTGCCACAAGTTGTGGATTGTCCACTTGCCACGTCACCTGCCACAAGTTGTGGATTGTCCACTTGCCACGTCACCTGCCACAAGTTGTGGATTTTCCACTTGTCACGCCACCTGCCACAAGTTGTGGATTGTCCACAATGCAATGCAAACAATTACAGTTTTTTTATATTTTTTTAATGTGTTTTCATCATTTGCCATCATTTTTGAGATTTTTAATGTAAAAAAATAGGTCACCTTTAAAAACGCTTATAAACGAAAACGTGTCTAAACGCAGTAGCACGTTTAGCCACGTTTTGCATCTGTAACGTGGAAATCTTTTGCGTCTGAACCCATATTTTTAACGCTGTTAAACGCAACTGCCTAAAAATGGCAATAAACAAGACTGTGTGCATGGTCACATAGGATAACATTGAATGTATTTAGGGGCAGTTGAAAAAAGTGTCCAACTGCCTGAAAGCACGTTTAACAGCGTCCCATGTAGATGGGGCCTTATGCCCCATACACACGATCATTTTTAATGTCATTTTTAAAACTGACGTTTTTCTCGTCATTTTTTTTCTTGTTTCCTCTCAAGCCTGTCTTGCGTACACACCATCATTTTAAAAAATGTTCAAGAAAAGCGCAGTGACGTACACCACGTACGACGGCACTATAAAGGGGAAGTTCCGTTCGAATGGCGCCACTCTTCATGTTAGTAAAGTTTGTTGAGTGACGATTCGCTCTTTTCAGTCTAGTGCTTTTCAGTCCGTTACAGCATGACGAATGTGCTATCTCCATTACGAACGCTAGTTTTACCAGAACGAGCGCTCCCGTCTCATACTTGATTCTGAGCATGCGCATTTTTTTTCACGTCGTTAAAGCATACACACTATCGTTTTTCACGTCGTTAAAAAAAACGACATGAAAAACGACGTGAAAAAAGAGAGCATGTTCGAAATTTTTAATGCCCGTTTTTCACGTCGTTAAAAATGCTCTGGAGCATACACACGATCATTTTTAATGGCCATTTTTTTTAATGGCATTTTTAACGGCATGAAAAATGATCGTGTGTATGGGGCATAAGACTAAAGTATGTTAAAAGCTCCATTCTGTATAATAGTTAAAGCAGTACTCTCAATGTCCATGATATCTTTCTCAGGTTCTAATCCCCTCTATCTATATTAAAAAAGCAAAAAAATTTAAAAAAAATCTGCGTTTAGTTGTACTTTAAACCATCACATACAGTTGCACACCTGTAGAATGTACTCTCACAAAAGGTTTATTTAGAAAAAAGCTAATGCCACCAAAAGACAATTAAAATACATACCAGGGGTAGTGTTCATCATGACTGATGTTGGATATACATTGCTGGGCTACATGGTCAAGGTTTGAAATACATTGTGGGACATGGTTTATTATTTTTATTATTATTTATGTCTGTTTTTATTTGCTATGCAACTTTTGTGAATGAGTAAAAGCTGGCTATTTTAAGGGGACCTCTAGATTTTGATAAGTCCCCTCCACTGGGCCAGAGATGTGGGAATGAAACCCTTTCAATGTTGAGGGCATGTGGCCTGGTATGGAAACAATACAAATACAATACAAAAAATAAGGGTTTGTTATGGATTTTGAGGGGGAACCTTTGCAAAAAAAATTACAAACAATGGTGCCGGTCCCTTTAAAATCCATACCTAACCATTTTCAAGGCATGCAGCTTGGCTGCCAGGGAAGAGGAGATGCAAAAAACATTAAAACCCCCTCCTGAACCATACCAAGCCTATACAGCCTTAACATTTAGAGGGTACCTGCTAGGGGGGTTCACCTCTATATTGATGGAGACAAGGGCCTCATTCCCGCATTCATTGCCGGTGAATGTGGGGGTTTATAAAATTTGATTATAAAAATCTGTAAGCCCCCTTTAGAATAACGGGGGCCCAAATATCTGCTCCCAGGTGAATAGGAAAGGAGGTACATATACCTCTTATCATTCAATTGCAAAAAAAGTCAATAGTAAATAAAACACACACACTGCAGTAAAAGTAATTTATTTTATTTTTTTAATACATTTTTTAAATAAACAGCTTTTTTTACAACAGGTAGATGGGGAGCTCTAATTAAGTAGCACTAGTGATATTGCCATTAATTTTATTAATTCTATCAGCAGCAAGCCTCGTACACACGACCGGTTTTCTCGGCAAGAAAACTGCTGGGAGAGCTTTTTGCCTCGAAAACCTTTCATGTGTATGGTTTCTCGACAGGAAAACTGCCGGGAATCTCAACGAGAAAAATAGAGAACCTGCTCTCTATTTTTCTTGTTGTGATTCTCGGCAGAGTGTTTCCTGCCGAGAAAACCGATTGTCTGTATGCTTACCTGTCCAAGGTAAACCCACGCATGCTCGAAAAGACTTTGACGCATGCGCGGTAGCATACAAGGTTAGTGTGGGGTGTAGCAAGATGGCGGCGATGGCATCGAATGTGACAAGCACCGGCTCGTCGTAGTTGATGACGTCACTGCGTTCTTGCCATTCAAAAGAACGGCGGTTTTTTGAACTGCCTGTCTGTACACAGGGCTTGGCAAGACAAGCTTGCCAGGAATCCCTTTTAGGAGAACCAACGGTTTTCAAATAGACGGGATTCCCGTCCATTTGTACAGAGCTGAAGTTGGAGGTTCTAGGCAACTCTGGACATTTAGTTCTCCTGTTCAATGAACTTCAGCTAGCCTGGATTCTTTTTGAACTCATGGTTGACCTGGACCCAAAGCTCATCCCTACTCATGAAAAAAGTTTAGAGCAACAGTTTGCAGCAGATGCAAAAATAAATGCACATAGACAGGAAATTATTGAAAATTCTGGAGGAAACCAGCAGCCTTAAAAATGTATGAAAAAAAAGCCAGTACTTTATTTAAAAAAGGCAGTTGTTTATGATATAGGCTGATTAAGCAAACTAAATGCCATCCAGTTAAGGTTTAGATCTTCTGAACCACCCCCATCCTATCCACCATATGCACAATTACAGTCCCTGTTTATGCCAGCAATATGCCTCAATAAAAGTAACCTGTCAGTCTCTACCATATTTTTCAGCTATCTGCTTAAATCTTGGTCCTGAAAGTAAGCAGATAAAAATGTAATTACAGCTCCTGATCTCTTAAAGCTGAAGTTTTTATACGGTAATATGTATGTGTAGCGGGGTCTCTAAATTTAGGTGGGACACCCAGGTGTGTAAGTATGGGAACAGTGGACCCTTTGTGTTTGTGGAGGATAGGATGGTGTAATAATCTCCTTGGCCTCTGGGTGGCGGGGTACCTTGAGGCTCAAGGTAGATTTGCCATTACAGTGCTACCCTTTTTGTCCCTTTCCGGAGCTGGTACGGCGAGGGCGGGGGAACCTGCCGTGGTGTCGATGGGAGGAGATAAAAGGGGGAGACGCCCTTGCCACGAGGTCTGTCCTCTGGAGGATTGCTTCACGCACCCAGGCACCTTAGGCCTGGGTGCGGGTGGTTCCTGGTTCCGGCCCAGGCGCCCTAGGCCTGACCGGAATGGAGTTGGAGTCCATCCCAGGCACCTTCAGCCTGGGGTGAGGTACTATACTAGGAGGCCTGGGGTCCAGTGACTTCGACTGGATCCCGCGAGGGTGGAGACGTCCGAGGGTCCCTGAGGTGGACGGGGCCCATGTCTGAGGTGAGGAGGCCGGGGAGGTTACCCATTCGGAGAGCCTGGAGCAGCATCAACCCAGTGACGGATGGGCCTCTGGTAACTCCCTTGGAGGGACATCTTCCCCTGATAAGGGCCGCAGCGCAGCGAAGGTACTCCTATCTACGTTCTCTTGAGTCGCTGGTAGAGGCTCCCAGATTCTAAGTCCTTTCTAGCTGAATGCTATAGTAACTGCTGGCGAGATCGCAGTGGTTTAGTTGATAACCAGGATAGTGCCTCGACCTGCTCACCCCCTTATCAAAATGTTATCAAGTCGCAAACAGTTGGCTACTGAAGCACTGTTTATTGTGAGATGTACAATAATGCAAGAGTTGGACTGTGATCGGTGTGTGGAACTCTGGTTAATGGGAGCAGAGGGAAGTGTTGACACAGCAGGACTTGATTCTAAACAAAAGCACATAGGCCCGAGGAAATATCTGGTGCTGGCCTTCACCTCACCCACAGCTATGGGGAGGACATGGGCCGTAGCGCATCTCACCCTGTCGTGTGACATACCCCTAGACAAAGGAGATGGGGTGAGGTCGCTACATATGTATTGTGAGGGTGAGAGCCCCTGGCTTAGAAGAAATGTGTTTGAAATGGACACAGGACTCCCAAAGAAGCTATTTGAGAAGTTCCAGCAAAAGATTGCTGAGCAGAGAAAACTATGCTTTAAGTTTTCTCTGGATTTTGTAAGTCTGGATTGGGGCTGGAAACTTGAAGACTTCAAAGAGCATTGGGAGGGATGGAGTCTTCAGTCATGTGTCCGGGTTTTCTAGGAGCTCTGCAGGTTGAGTGTGTTGCCAGGTGCACACACTCGTTATAAGGCAGAGCTGAACATAGCTCAGTGTGAGTGGAAAAAGGAGTTGGTGTTACAGCAGTTGCTGGAAGGAAGTGTGCTACTAAAAAAGAACTCAGGCAACATCCTTAAGACGTTTCTCCATGTGGGAGAGGTTCCAGGTCAGTAGACTGAGAGGGTTGGGCCAGCTGAGAGAGTCGGGGAGACTATAGCTGAGACAACTGGAAGAGAGTCTTGGGGACCAGAGGGGACTGTAAGTCTTGGAGGGGTGTGGAAGCCTGGAGTGTCAGGAGAGCCCTTCCTAGAGGCCAGGAGTGGGCCTGTGCAGCAAGGAACTGCGCCCAAGGCTGAGCGAGCCTTAAGAGCCAGGTGGATTGGCATTTTCATGTGTTGATGTTTTTGGGAGAAGAACCCCTGTGTGGGAAACCAAATGCATGTATGAACTTTACTTTCTGTTTCTTTCAATAAAAGTGGGCTACCGCGCCCTTAAACCTTAGTTCCTGTTGGCTGTGAATGCACCTACAATGCATCTATCACTGAGCTAAACATCCCCCAATGTTACAGTATGTATAATAGAATTAAATGTGGGTGAATCACCATAGAATTACAGCACCACATCCCTTATAATTGGAAAGAAAAGGGTGTTTGAGACTTTTCAGGTGCATTACATTGAACAACAATTTAATTTGTTAAAAATATATAGTTTATTCAAAAATACATTAAAATTCAGTTCCTACATAAAAACATTTACACTTAAATCTAATTTCATATGATTCTTGCTTTCAAGGCGGTATTATGATGACAAGATCCCGACATGTTTTGCCCACTGGGCTTCTTCAGGGGATACATTGTTCGCTATAGGTCATGGCATTCTATCAAATAAACACATAATATACTGTATGTTCATAGACAGGAATCAGTACAACTATTTTTTAAGAAAATTCAGTGATGTTTCATCCACATGCTTACCCCCCAATTTATGGTATATAACTTGAACAGATAGCACAGATTATTCAGAAAAGATGTTCCCACTATCACCCAACCAAATTAGATTATGTATGACCACAGGAGGTATATAAGGGCCTGTCTACATTAGACAAAGAGAGGAATAAAAAAGGCACATAGATTAATTCCCTTTGCATCCAAAACATCCAAAAATAATTTGCAGTATGGAGCAATGGATGTAATTTATAAAGCGTAATACTAATAGTGACCACACAGGAGCGAGGGATCCTCACAGAGGTATGTAAGATCAACATACAGCAAACTAGATGGAGGCAATAAACAAGGAAAACAAATTATGATCAGAAAAAACCCAGAGTCCATGCCAATGTAATTAGTATTATATGACCAATATGCCAAAAAATTATTTTTTTTCATACTGAAATGAATCAGATTGGGCTGCTGCTGTATGTAAGCTAGGCTAATTTTAAAGAAAAAAATAACAATTCACAGCCAAATATGTGTTTTCAGTGTACACTGTCACTGAGAATATTCCAAAACACCACATACAGAGTTAAGGAATTCATCGGTCATGTTTTGTAACCCCTTTTTTTAAAGAATATTTTATTACTTTTGTAGCACAGAGACAGCATTAAATAAACAATGTCTTTATCCATGTGAAAATAGAAATGAATTACAATCATCCTTAGGTTCAGTAATGTAACATGCTGATATTTCCTGAGAGAAATACAAAAAAATATAGTGCAGATCCTGCAGGTGTCTGGCTCAGGTTGAGTTATAATATGGAGTGAAGAGCAGGCTGGTCAAGAGGGAGCTGGGGCAAGCACCGAAGTGGGCACCAAAATTGTTACTGGGCATTTAGAGAGGGATATACATCCCCAGTACTAAGACATACCTGCTGATGGCAGGTGTAAAATCCATGATGAAATCCCACTAATAGAAAAGGAAATGTTTAAGATAGATATGAAAGATAAAAAAAAGAAGAGGGAAAGAGGGGAGGGGAGAGGGAGGAGAGACAGGTGAAGGTGTCCAATGGGGAGTTCTGCCAAGCTGGACAAGGGACTGAGTTAAAGTCACTCGTTTTTAGCTAAGGAATGGTAGGAGTGCAGGGGAGGTAGATAAGTTGATCCAATCAAACCACAAGTCTCAGAAGTTTGTGAAGCTTTCATTAGCATCAGCAAGAACCTTCTCCACCCTCATAATGCTGTTCAATTAAGCCACCCACTCTCTAATCATAGGGATAGTAGTGGTAGCTTTACAATATCTAGGGATCAAGGCACAGCCTGCTAGGACTAAAAAGTGAAACAAGCCTTTCTTTATTTTTTAATGGGCCTTGGTATCATGGACAGAAGAGCCTCCTCTGGCCATGTTCTGCTTGTGATTAAGTGGCTGAACTGAAATATAGACTTCCAAAATTATCTGATCCTGGAACAGGACCACTATAAGTGAAAATGCGTGCCACCTGGCATCTTTTACATTGGTCTGGAATTCACAGTATAATCTTGTGCAATGTGGCCTGGGTTCTGTATCACGTGGTCAGGATTTAGAAATTTCTCTTGTGTGCTTGTGAGGCTATGGTTAGTAAAAGTAAAGAGAAAGGAGCGACCCAGTTTCCATTCCCAGTCTCAGAGATAGAAAGGATAATTGGGGAAAGCGCCAGAGAGATGGATGCTGCAATGTTTTGAAATTACAAGAGGGCAGTCTGCTTCAGAGAGGCATAGGTCCTCTAATGGGGTCAGGTCCCTATAAAGCTGTCCCATCAATGCATTTGTCATAGAAATGTTGAAGTTGTAAATAATGAAGCCACTATTCATGAGGACAGTAAGATGAAGATGGGAGGCAAGGAAGATGTTGTAATCTCTCACAGGGCTTTGACTTCGTTAGGACCAACTTTTGCACTGTATCCCAGTTGGGAACTCTGGATTACCATAATCGTAATTTGGCCAGGACAGGAAGAGGTGTTGTATTTTCTAAGTGCTGAGTCCCAAATATGTAAGAGCAAGGTTATCAACAGTGTTAGTGATGATGGCGGTGGGCGGTGAATCCATGGAAGTGAGGATAGTGGTAATGGTGTTATGTCATGTTCTAAACTAACCCATAGCTTGGATTGGACATGGTGAAAGCAATCTAGGACTCTACAAAGAAATGCTGCTGTATCATATAGTTAGAGATGAGACAAGCCTCCTTTCCCATCAGCTTTACATTTAACTAAGATGTTCTATCACAGTCAAGCAGGGAAGTGAGGCATTCGGGTAATAGAGAATGTTACAGAGCAGAAAAAAAGATGACCATGGATCGGTAGGGTTTGAAAAATTTAAAGAAACCTTGGGAGGATGTACTTTTTAAATAAGGGACATCCCTCCTAGTCAGGAGTATTTGAGGGTTAACTATCTCCAAAGTCTATGTTGGGTAGCCGTTAAGCTGAGTAGGTAGTTTCAGGCTGGGTTCACACAACGCAAATTGGATGCCGCATTCAATTCGCATGACAGGAGATTGTGAGCGGCTATCAATGGAGCTGGTTCACACATCTCCATGGCGACTGCAGAGCGAATTGTACAGGGGTCCTGTGCGTCTTTGGCTCAGTTTCAGGTCAGAATTCGGGCCTGATTCATTCCTGAAACAGAGAGCAGGGATGCACCAGACCCCTGCTGTGATCTGCATGCAATCTTAGTGTGAAGTTGTTTTGGGATCCATACCGCTAGATTTTTGATTGAGCATTGGGCCCAGTGAAAAGGAAATCTATCCTTGAGAACCGTCTGGAAGAGAGCAAGAGTACAGAATAGCGACAATTGGTTTTAGTTGTTAGTAAGTCATTTTGTGAGTTTTAGGAGAGCAGTTTCTGTGGCATGTTGAAGGCAAAATCTAAACTGATTTAATCAAGAAGGGGAAGTGATGGCTTAGGCAGTTGTAAGATTGGCATTCAAGGAGTTTGGAGGTAAAAGAAAGCAAGGAGATTGGTCTTAGGTTGTTAAGATTGGTGGGGGCTTTTTAAGAGGGAGGGGGTGACAAGTACATATTTTAGAGGGTTGGGGAAGAAATCAGTAAAGAGGGAGAGATTGAAGATGTGGGTTAAAGAATGTAGGAGTGAGCAAGGGGATGCAGGTCGTTAGGTGGGGGATATATCTGTACAGTAGAGAGTTCTTAATGAATTGTATCAATCTTATTTTTTAAGTGGTTTGTGATCTCCTGAGCAGTGAGTGAGTAGTGGGTGGCGGTAGTGAATAATGAAGTAGGGAGTCAAAGGTAGAGAAGAGTTGGCTGTGACTGCATGAGAGGTTGTTAATGAGAGAGATAAAATAGGTCTGTTTGGTATTGTGGATGCAGAAATTGCATGTTTGGAGGGCATATTTACAGTATATTGGTTAAAGTCTTGACTGCGTCTTAGTTTTTTAAGATTTCTGGTGCCACCTGTTTAAATTATATATTTTTTTAACTTTGGAACATATCACGCATTGGAGCATTCAGCATCTTTAAAGTCCTGTACACACTACCAGTTTTCCTGACAGCTTTTGGCCGGGAAAACCGGACGTGTGCATGCTTCCTCGCAGTTTTCCTGACAGGAAAACAGCCGGGAATCCCAGCGGGAAAATAGAGAACCTGCTCTCTATTTTCCCGTCGGGATTCCCAGCGTTTTTTTTTCCGCCAGATTTACTACTACTTTCCTATGGGAAACACTGCGAGGCAGTGCCGATGGAGCATACACACGGCCGGGATTCCCGGCTAAAGCTCTCATGGCAGTTTTTCTGCCGGGAAACCCGGCCGTGTGTACGGGAAAAAAGCTACCGAGCAGGTGCCCGGCTTTCCTGGCGGACTTTTTACCGCCGGGAAAACCGAGCGTGTGTACAGGGCTTAACAGTCGTTTGCCTATGAAGCCTTAAACCAGTGATGGCAAACCTTTTTGAGCCTGAGTGCCCAAACCGCGACGCAAAACCAACTTATTTCTTTCAAATTGCCAACACAGAATTTAACCTGCCATCGTCTCTGTACAGAGGATGGGACTGATCATCCCTCTGAATGAGCCCCGAGGGACCAAAAAGAATGCAGAATGCACTGTGCAACATACACTCACCTACCTGACCATTGCACTCACCTACCTGACCATTACCACTCACCTACCTGACCATTGCACCTACCTGACCATTGCACTCACCTACATGACCATTACCACTCACCTACCTGACCATTGCACTCATCTACATGACCATTGCACTCAACTACATGACCATTGCAATCACCTACCTGACCAATGCACTCACCTACATGACCATTGCACTCACCTACATGACCACTTCACTCACCTACATGACCACTTCACTCAGCTACATGACCATTGCACTCACCTACCTGACACATGCACTCACCTACCTGACCATTACACTCACCTACATGACCATTACCACTCACCTACATGACCATTGCACTCACCTACATGACTATTGCACTCACCTACATGACTATTGCACTCACCTACATGACCATTGCACTCACCTATCTGACTATTACACTCACCTACATGACCATTACCACTCACCTACATGATCATTGCACTCACCTACCTGACACATGCACTCACCTACATGACACATGCTTCCTGCACTACTAACATCCCCCCACACACAGTACAAAGTAGATCGGAGGATCCATCCTCCTCCTTACCTTTCCATGATCTCATCGTCCAGCTCTCCCCGGCAGTATTGAAAGAATCCCCGCAATCCAGCCGCTCCTCCATATATCCCCGCCGCCTGGATGTCAGCTAGCAGCCATTGCCCCTCTCCTCATGGAAGATCAGCTCCGAGCACTGCCCCTCCCCCTCAGATTTTCCACAGGCTGCACTAGAACAGACTGAACCAAAGTCGTCCTATAGCAGGGGGGAGCTGGAAAAGGGTACCTGCAGAAAGGAGAGCTTGAATGCCTTACCAGAGGTATAGGGGTCCGGGGGAGGCAATAAGCTGCGGAACAGAGTCGGGACGGTGGAGGAAGAAGAATTTTACACCCCTCCTAAATGGCGCACATGGAACAAGATGACTGGCTGTCCACCCTCCTGCCGACGTCACTGGCACTGATGCAAGGAAGGGAGCCGGCTCCTCCCTGCCTGCACCGTCAGTGTAAGTGACTGCCTGGCTTGGGGGATTCCCCTTGCATGCCGACAGAGAGGGAATGACATGCCATCTGTGGCACGCGTGCTATAGGTTCGCCATCACTGCCTTAAGCCCTAAATTCATCAACAAAATTTACCCTAATAGGCTTTAGATGTTTCCTAGATTTTGTAAAAGATTCAGAGTCAGAAAACCTTTGTAGAATCAGGGCAGAGCAGGGCAAATTAGCCCATCACACACATCAATATACAGTATATACAGTGTATATATATAATAGGGCTGCGGAAATTAATGATTAATCCGTCGATTAATCGTTAATTTTTTTGATCGATCAAAATTCTTTTGATCGCCTGCCACCGCCACCTCTAGAGATCCGTGGCTGGCAGAGATAATGTCTCCGCCGGCTGCCATTTTCCCTAAGACCAGACCAGAACGAGAAGGGATCATGCCAAAATAGAAATAGCGCTGCGGCGCCGCCCACCCCCGCCCCCCGGTCTGTCTGTTATCTGTGACCTGTTGTGGAAAGGGGTGGTGGGTGGGTGGTGCCGCAGCTCAATTTCTATATTGTAGCCAGCCGGCTCCGCCTCTAATTCGTTCCCCCTCGCCTCGGCCTTCAGTTATGGTGGCGGAGTCACCGCTGCTAAGCTATAGAAGGGCTCCAAGGGGGGGAGATGTAAGGAGGCACTCTGCTGGGGACACCTGAGATGTAAGGAGGCACTCCGCTGGGGACACCTGAGATGTAAGGAAGCACTCCGCTGGGGACACCTGAGATGTAAGGAGGCACTCCGCTGGGGACACCTGAGATGTAAGGAGGCACTCCGCTGGGGACACCTGAGATGTAAGGAGGCACTCTGCTGGGGACACCTGAGATGCTGAGATGTAAGGAGGCACTCCGCTGGGGACACCTGAGATGTAAGGAAGCACTCCACTGGCTGGGGACAGTGACATCAGAGCTCCCACTGATTCTGATTCTGCATTATGGTGAGTTGAATGATTTCATTTTATATTACAATGTAATAATAGAAATAATGCACTTCAATCACCCTGACACCATAACAACCATGGTGCCGGGATGATTGAAGAGCTAACACCAGGTGTTTGGAGTATCTTTATCTGCTGATTGTTAAACTTTCTGGAATACACATATTTCTATTGTGGTGTAGGATATGGGCCTGCATCCCTCTTTTTCTACTTCCTCTCTCGCACCATTTTTTTACAGTTTATGTAGCTACATCGATTTTATCTCCAGTAGTTTGATCTGTATGTGCGTTATAATTAATCAAAATTAGTCGATTTATCGATTTAAAAAAATTGATTAATCGAACACGAAAATTTAACAGCCCTAATATATATATATATACTGTATTACATACAGTATACATTATGTGTGTATGTATGTGATATATGCTGTACAGCAACCTTGACATATGCCCAAATAATTTGGAAACTAATGACAATGGTACATACCTGTATGGAAGCTTATTATTGTCTTATGTCTTTAGCTTCTGATCACAAAAACAAGATGCAGCAAGCACTACTGAATACAAGGTGACAACAAACAGCTGGTGGGTGTGTTTTCTGTATGTCTAGAAAATTCATTGCACTCCTGATGTTGGTGTTTCTCCCTCAGCTGCCAACATATGCATTGCTTGTTGGAAGAAGAGTCAAAAAAAAATCTGAAAGTCATAAAACTTCTGTTGTGCCTGCTGTTGCCTTCATTGAAATAATAACCTAAACTTATTTATTGGAGGATAGAGAAGCTGTAAGTTACTGAGTGTCAAGTGCAATGTGATAAATTCCCAGCAGGAGTTTTGAAGGTGTTAATAACATAAGGACCATGAGCAGCTGTTATGTTTTTTTTCTGGCAATTAACATTGAACACGTTAGTAAAATTTGAGAAAATGAGGAAACATTAAAAAGGTAATGACATAATAATTTGATCATTCATCCCTTGCAATTAATTATAATAAACCTTATCTTATATTACAGTGACACTGAAATGGAATACTTTTATTGACAAAACAAAAATATGTACAATTAAACAAAGTTAAACATTAGCATAATAAGTTCAAATAAAAAGAAAAACCAGGAGAATTAACTATTGAAGTTTATGATTAGAATGGTTTCATTACTCAATAAACAGAATTGCATGAATTAATTTGTGAAGTTTCTGTTTGCAGGAAACTTTAGTGTTTTATGGCCAATATGTAGCGATCAAAAATAATTTCTCAAAACAAAAACTACTCCACAGAAGAGTTAATAAAATGGTTAAAGGATAACGTAACCCAAGACGGAAAATCGACGCGTACCAGTCCTTATTACAGTAGGTGTAAGGTTTGGGTTTGTGCCGATGCAGAGTTCCAACTGTTCATTGTTCACCTGCATGCTAATCTTTTCTGTCTGTTCACAGCAGAAACCAAAATAATTCCCCCATAATGCTTTGAAATACACCGTGAACTGTGGTGAGGAGGAATAGTCTAACCCAGTGATGGCAAACCTTGGCACCCCGGATGTTTTGGAACTATATTTCCCATGGTGCTCATGCACTCTGCAGTGTAGTTGAGTATCATGGGAAATGTTGTTCCAAAACATCTGGGGTGCCAAGGTTTGCCATCACTGGTCTAGCCAATAATGTGGTTCTAACAATGTGCCATCACCCTCACTAAACAAATTCTGCTCTGCCATAAACGTTTTGTTAAAGTGTGTTTTAGTTGATAAGGGACAGCTAACAGTGGCTGGAGAGAGAGACAGTTAGGCCAGCCATACACGGTTTGAATCTTGACTGGTTCAGCAGGAACCGGCCGAGATTCAAACCATTAATGAGCAGGTTGAATGTACCAAGTTAATCGATCGATTAACTTGGGTACAACCAGCCTGCCGGATTCTCCTGTGATTATCGCAAGGGGCTGCTAGAGCATCCTGGTGGGGATGGTTGCCCCCACCCACTTCTGCCACCCCCCACCCTGCCAGTAGAATACAATGGTCCAGCAGGACACTGTCTCTGTTGATGGGGGAATTAAGCAAATCTCTTTCCTGTAGGAAAACAAATTTGCTTTGTGTATGGCTGGCCTTAGATCTGCTGTGCTGTACAGGGCTAGTGTGATAACACAGAGATATACAATGCTGTAAAGTCACACACACCTACATTACAGTGGAATTCAGTGTGGCAGGCTATAGAGAGTGGAGTGTACACACCCTATATTCACTGTGTTGTTCAGTGGCATTATTGCTTCATTACTGTGAATTGCATTGTGATGTGACTGTGTACCAGCCATTGTTTTCACAGAAAATAGACCCAACAATCCTTTTTAGGTCTGTTGTTGTATAGATGCTGTTCCCAATATTTTTTCTTTTTAGTTTCTAAAAAACTTAAAAAATAATACTTTTTTTTTTAAAAGTTATAGTCTTTTAGGATAGTAAATAAGCGGTATTGCGCTAAGTGCATATAGAGTAAATGTAATTATATAAGTGACACGGATGATCCGTGACCGTCAGCAGCTCTCACAACAATGTACACTTCATAACAAAAATGTAAATCAAAAACGTGTAGCGCTGTCAAACCATGACCTTAATGATTAAAGTGCAAAAAAACATCTAATATAATGCAATAAAGATGAAAACGTGAAAAAATTAAATAGGGAAAAATAAAAATTATTATTAATAGTCCAAATGTGCCAATTCCACATCCATAAAGTGAACTCAAAACGCGTGCTGATCCAATGTTCAATTTGTGAAGACACCCAGTGCTCCCCACAGGATAGACAGGGTAAGTATATCACTTACAGCTTACCAGATTTTAAGACCCTCCAGGGTCTATATGCGCATTAGTGAGCTTTCACCCCTCACTATGGGCTCAACCGTATCCACTACCCAGCCTGCTTAATTGGATTCCACAGGTGTATATTCCACAGTTACCACCAGTTAAAGAAACTTCAGAGTCCGGTCACACATTCATCATATGACAGAGGAAGATAAACTCTTTGTGCAACATTCGGTTGAGCCCATAGTAAGGTTGTGAAAGCTCACTAATGCGCATATAGACCCTGGAGGGTCTTAAAATCTGGTAAGCAGCTATACTTACCCTGTCTATCCTGTGGGGGAGCACTGGGTGTCTTCACAAATTGAACATTGGATCAGCACACGTTTTGAGTTTACTTTGTGTGACTGGACTCTGAAGTTTCCTTAACTGATGATAACTGTACTGAGCTCAATGGACAGCTTGGAGTCTTGGACCAATGGTAAAGAACCATTAGCCCCAGCTGTCCAAAAAAATTCTGCAGTGGATGCACGCCTCTCACTGCAGTGTCATAGAAGGGGCATGTGTCTAAAAGACAGATGCTCCCTTCCAGCCCAGCCCTCTTAACTACAAGAAAATACATGGGTTTATGGGTATAAGATTTACCCACAATCTCATATTTTTCTCACACAGTAAAGAGGGAGAGTGAAAATCTGCTGCTGTTTAAAAGGTACTGTTATAATCAGGTCAAATCATATATTTATATGCTATATGTTATAAGATAATAATTTATTATCTATCTATTTACTGTGAAATTACTGGTTTGAAGTTATAACTTCAAACTTCAGTCATTTGTCCGGTAAGCCACCTGCTTGAGTACAGTTTTTGAAAATATAGTAAATTACCTTTAAAACAATATATAATTATTTGTATATTACTTATGGTAATTAACCCCTTGCCACCCAGACCGATTCTGACACTTCTTTCCTACATGTAATAATCATATTTTTTTGCTAGAAAATTACTCAGAACCCCCAAACATTATCTATATTGTTTTAGCAGACACTATAGGGAATAAAATGGTGGTCGTTGCAACTTTTAATGTTACACAGTATTTGTGCAGCAATTTTTCAAACGCGTTTTCTTTGGAAAAAAACCCCCACTAATGATAACTCATTTTTTTTGTATAATGTGAAAGATGATGTTATGCTGAGTAAATAGATGCCTAACATGTGACGCTTTAAAATTGCGCACCCTCATGGAATGGTTCCACACTTCAGTACCTAAAAATCTCCATGTGCCACGCTTTACATTTTTTTACAGATTACATGTTTAGAGTTACAGATGAGATCTAGTGATAGAATTATTGCACTCACTCTAATGATTGTGGAATATGTAACCTGTGTGTATCTGGCTTTGATACTAGCCAGTGCCTCACCCGCCACTGACCTCACTGCACGTCCCTGCTAGGTATACCTCATACTCTCATGAATTGCAGGAATATCTGATTTTATGTATAGAGTTTTTACTTATACTTTTATTTGTTTGACAGCTCTTATTACATTCAGTGCTATGGGGGTTTGATGGGGACTAAGTTCACATCCACCATGGCAAACCTATACATGGAATGGGAGGGAGGAGCTGTCCCTATTTTCTCAGAATAATCCTTTTGGCAAATGGGGAGTTCACACAAGCTTGCAGAAACTGTTCCATTGAGAATACATTTTGTACCCAGTTGTTAGAGAGGGCCTTTCCCAATTGGAGCATTAGGAGAGGCATGAGAAAAGCTGTTGAGAAAAATAGACAAAAGCTCTTGTAACATAATGTTGTAGACATTATAAAAAGAAACCTTTCCATATTATATGCAGACAGTTATTTTTATTCTTACGTAAGGGATGTTGATTTTCTAG
The DNA here is from genome assembly GCA_029206835.1 of Rana muscosa. Classification (NCBI taxonomy): domain Eukaryota; kingdom Metazoa; phylum Chordata; class Amphibia; order Anura; family Ranidae; genus Rana; species Rana muscosa. The sequence goes on along the minus strand of CM055117.1, from coordinate 698,747,112 downwards.
TCGCAGGGCACCCACTCTAGCTATGCTTCTTTCCCCTAGTCTTTCACCACTTCACAGCGAGCCCAACCTACTTGTCTGTCTTACCCCAGCTCTTTTCTGTGAAGCACAAACACTTGCAGGTACTGTCACCTAAATCAGCATGGGCAATTTTTTTTCTCTTCCTTTAGTCACTTGAGAGCAATTTAAAATCAAACATTACATCAATTGTTGTATGAATTTTGTTGTGTATCTGATAGGGCTCTTCCTACGGCTGAGTGCTCGTGTCCCTGATGGTGTAAACAGGGAACACAAAGTCCAAAGAAGCAGGGATTGTCGACTGTACATACAGATAGTGATGAGCCGAACACCCCCGGGTTCGGTTCGCACCAGAACCCGCGAACGGACCGAACGTTCGTACGAACATTAGAACCCTATTAAATACAATGGATGCGAACGTTCGAATTCTAAAGTGCTAATTATAACGACTATTATGCATGTTATTGTCCTAAAAAGGGTTTGGGAACCCGGGTTCTGCACCAGGGGACATGTATCAATGCAAAAAGAAGTTTTAAAAACGGTCGTTTTTCGGGAGCAGTCATTTTAATGATGCATAAAGTGAAAAAAAAAAAGTCAAATATTCCTTTAAATATCGTACCTGGGGGGTGTCTAAAGTATGCCTGTGAAGTGCCACGTGTTTCCCGTGTTTAGAACTGTCCCTGCACAAAATGACACTTCTAAAGGAAAAAAAAAACATTTAAAACTGCTTGCGGCTTTAATGTAATGTCTGGTCCCGGTAATATGGATGAAAATCTTTAAGAAAAATGGCATAGCTACCCCATGACCCCCCCCCCCCCCTACCCCAGCCCATTACCAGCCCCTTTGGGTCTTGTATGGATATTAAGGGGAACACCGCACACAAAATAAAAAAGGCCCTATATACTCTGAACAGCCGTATACAGGCGGTGCATACAAGACAGGGACTGTAGGTTTATTCTTATGTAGAATGTGTTTGTAATTTTGAACAGGTACATTGTTTAAGTGTAGCTCCAGCCCAAAAATCTATTTTTAAACTTTTTGGAAAACATAGGTAAGGGTTATCACCCCTGTAACATTTGTTTTGCTGTCTGTGCCCCTGTTCAGAACATTTCACCTCACTTTCCGTCCCAATGACAACTGTTTTTGAAATGTGGTGTTTTTCTTGAAACAAGGATCGGTGATAAAGCATCAGTACAGAGGAGACACCTTTCTCCCATATTAATTCTTACAGGAGAGAATTTTCCTTCCTAGGGGTAGATTTCCTCTCACTTCCTGTTGTCTTCTTGCGTTTGCAAGTAGGAGTCGTTTGTAAGTTGGATGTTTGAAAGTAGGGACCTGCCGTATATACTCTGCAGAAATAGGCCCCTTAGTTGTTGGTGTTGGCACAACACTGTAAGCACTCACAGTTACTCTTGGTTGGTGCTGGAACGCCCTGCTGTCAACTATTATATCAGGAATTGTAATTACATATAATTGTTGAACAGTGGTAGTAAAAATTGGGCCTTTGATGGTGGTGCTGGTGCCACAACACTGTAAGCCCTGACAGTTACTCTTGGTGGGTGCAGCAATGGGCCCTGCTGTGAATTATTAGATCAAGAATTGTAATTGCATGCCCCTTTTGAACAGGGGCTGAAAAATTGGGCCTTTCGTGGTGGTGGTGGTGTTGCCACAACACTGTAAGCCCTCAGAGTTACTCTTGGTGGGTGCAGGAATGGGCCCTGCTGTGAATTATTAGATCAAGAATTGTAATTACATGCCCCTTTTGAACAGGGGCTGAAAAATTGGGCCTTTCGTGGTGGTGGTGGTGGTGGCGTTGCCACAACACTGTAAGCCCTCAGAGTTACTCTTGGTGGGTGCAGCAATGGGCCCTGCTGTGAATTATTAGATCAAGAATTGTAATTACATGCCCCTGTTGAACAGGGGCTGAAAGATTGGGCCTTAGGCACTGGTGGCACAACACTCCAACCCCTCACAGATACTGTACTTGGAGCACAGCAATGAGCCCTGTTGCAAAGTATTGCTTCAAAAATTGTAATTACACGCCCCTGTTAAACAGGGGCTGAAAAATTGGGCCTTAGCCACTGGTGGCGGCACCCATAAACAAAAATGATCTTCCAAGCTATCATCATCAATCGTATCATTGAGGACTCGGAGGAGGAGGATAGCCAGTCAACATAACAGCACAGGCACTCAGCATCAGCATTAGTCTTGAAGGGATGTGACATGTTAAAATCAATTAGTCTGTTATATCAGCATCAGGTGTGTGGTAGCTGGTGGTGATCCAAGACTGGTTCATCTTGATGAAAGTCAGTCGATCAACCGAGTCGGTGGACAGGCGCACCCTGTGATCCGTGACAAATCCTCCAGCAGCACTGAATGTGCGTTCCGAAAGAACGCTGGATGCAGGACAGGCCAGTAGCTCAATTGCATACTGTGCAAGCTCTGGCCAGTGATCCATCCTCAAGACCCAGTAAGCCAGAGGATTTTCGGTGGGGAAGGTGTCCAAGTCTGACCTTGCCCCTAGATATTCCTGCACCATGTTTATCAGACGCTGGCGATGGTTGCTGGAACCGATCATACTTTGGGGCTGCGGACTAAAGAATTGTCTGAACGCATCGGTCAGACGGCCACCTTCCCCACCGCTCCTTCTTTGACTGGCCGAAGCCTCAGCAACTCGTTGTCCAGGACCAGGAGTTTGTAACCTCCCAGTCTCTGGGAACGCGTTGCACAGACCTTTCTGCAAGGCCTCCCGGAGTTGTCTCATCCTCTGCTCCCTCTGCGACGGTAACATAAGGTCCGCAACCTTACCCTTGTACCGTGGATCAAGGAGAGTGGCCAGCCAGTAATGGTCCCTCTCCTTGATCCGAAGAATACGAGGATCCTTCCGCAGACTTTGCAGGATCAGGGAGGCCATGCAGCGTAGGTTAGCTGAGGCATTCGGTCCGGAGTCCTCTGGGTCACTAAGGACGACATGATCCGCAGCCACCTCCTCCCAGCCACGTACAAGTCCACTGGTTTCTTGGGACTGTAAATCATCCCTAAAAGACTGCTGCTGATGATGCTGAGTGCCAGCCTCCACCTCCATGCTGACACAATCCTCCTCCTCCTCCTCCTCCTCCTCCTCTTCCTGTGCGATGGGTGGGACAGAAGGAACACTGTCTGGGTAAAGGGGGCCTTGAGAGGCAAGGAAGTCCTCCTCTTCCTGCCTCTGTTCTGCCTCAAGTGCCCTGTCCATTATTCCACGCAGCGTGTGCTCCAACAGGTGGACAAGAGGTACAGTGTCACTGATGCATGCACTGTCACTGCTCACCATCCTCGTGGCCTCCTCAAATGGTGCCAGGACAGTGCATGCATCCCTGATCATGCCCCACTGGCGTGGAGAAAAAAAACCAAGCTCCCCTGACCCTGTCCTGGTGCCGTAGTCGCACAGGTACTCATTGATGGCCCTCTGCTGCGTGTGCAGCCGCTGCAGCATGGCCAACGTTGAGTTCCACCTGGTGGGCATGTCACATATAAGGCGGTTCTTGGGCAGGTTCAACTCCTTTTGCAGCTCAGCCAGGCGAGCACTGGCATTATAAGATCTGCAGAAATGCACACAGACTTTCCTGGCCTGCCTCAGGACATCCTGTAAGCCCGGGTACCTGCCCAAGAACCGCTGCACCACCAGGTTAAGGACGTGAGCCACACAGGGCACATGGGTCAGTTGTCCCTGTCGGAGGGCGGAGAGGAGGTTGGTGCCATTGTCGCAAACCACCATTCCTGGCTTAAGCTGGCGTGGCGTCAACCACCTCTCGGCCTGGCCCTGCAGAGCAGACAGGACCTCTGCCCCAGTGTGGCTTCTGTCCCCCAAACACACCAGCGCAAGCACGGCATGGCATCTTTTTGCCTGCGTACTTGCGTAGCCCCTTGAACGGCTACGGAGCACCGCTGGTTCAGAGGACAAAGCACAGGAAGAGGCCATGGAGGAAGAAGAAGAGGAGGGGGTGGAGGAGAGAGGTGTGTCACAACCAGTAGTAGCATTTTGGAGGCGTGGCGGTGGAACAATCTCCAACACTACTGCACCTTGTCCTGCATCCTTCCCAGCTGCCAAAAGAGTGACCCAATGGGCCGTGAAAGAAAGGTAACGTCCCTGTCCATGCCTGCTGGACCATGAGTCAGCGGTAATATGCACCTTACCGCTGACCGCCCTGTCCAGCGAGGCCAAGACATTGCCTTCCACATGCCGGTAGAGAGCCGGAATAGCCTTCCATGAGAAAAAGTGGCGTTTGGGAACCTGCCACTGAGGAACCGCACATTGCACAAACTCACGGAAGGGGGCCGAGTCTACCAACTGAAAAGGCAGCAGTTGAAGCGCTAGCAATTTAGCCAAGCTAGCATTCAACCGCTGGGCATGTGGATGGCTGGGAGTGAACTTCTTTCGACGGTCCAGCAGCTGGGGCAGGGAAATTTGCCTGCTAGAATCGGACGTCGGTGTACTGCTAGCAGAGTGGCCGCAAGTACTTGGCTGTGACACACCTAATTCTACACCTTCATTCCTCTCAGTGCATGTTTCAGAGAGGACTGAAGTTATAGTGGGGTTGGAGATCCCAGCTGATGCGGTGCAAGGAGAGGTCCACTTTGTTCTTTGGTGTGGGTCTTTGAGGTAGGCTTGCCAACGAGCTGCATGGCAGGTCAACATATGTCTGGTCAGGCATGTGGTACCCAAGCGGCTGATGTTTTGGTCACGTGATATACGCTTGAGACATATGTTGCAAACAGCAGCTGTGCGATCTGATGCACTAGCCTCAAAAAAGGCCCACACCAAAGAACTTTTTGAATGACGGGCAGAGGCAGCGCCCTGCACAGGCGGAGCTCTGCGGTGTGATTCCGTCGGTGTACTGCCCTTACGCTGGCCACCAAAGGGCATCCTGCCTCGTTGGAGATGTGCCTCCTCCTCATCCTCCTCCTCCTCCTCTCTCCTATTAGGCACCCACGTGGAGTCAGTGACCTCATCATCCCCTCCCTCCTCATCACTGGAGCCAATCTGGCAGTATGCTGCAGCTGCTGGAACATGACTGCCAGATTGGTGTCCTTCTTGAGCATCCCCTCTGTCTGCTCTCACGCTACTGCCTTCCTGTAGCTGGGTTTCATCATCAGACCCTTCGAAACGCTGGGCATCCTCCTGGAGCATGTACCCAACACTGTGCTCAAACAGTTCGGGGGACTCCTCAGGAGGAGGACATGGTGGGTCTAGGGAAGGAGTGACTGATGATGAGTCTGACATTGATACCAGGGAAGAGGACGCTTTGGCAGCTGCTTTGCCAGTACCCTGAGCCTGGGTGAGAGAGGAGGAGGAGGAGGGCTTGGTCATCCACTCTACCAAGTCTTCGGCATGATGTGGCTCAACATGTCCAGCTGCCAAAAAGAAGGACAAGCGTGTCCCATGGCCATGTGCTGATGACAATGCACCGCGTCCACGACCAGCACTGTTGCCCCCAGACACAGAGCCTGCTTGCCCTCTTTTATTGCCTCCTGACTGTCTGCCTCTCCTTGTTTGCCTTCCAGACATTGTAATGGATGGCCTGCAGGGAGATGGGAAAAAAGCAATAAGGGCTACCTTCAGGTGTCCTTCTCTGTCCCTTTACTTAAGGATTTCTAAATATGGTTGAGGATGATTGCTTTCGCACAGAATAGCACAACGACAATTTCCCTGACTGTCCAAAAAACAAGGATTTCAAAGATGGTTGATGAGGAATGCTTTAGCACAGTATAGCACAAGGAGAATTTCCCTCACTGTCCTTCCCTGTCCCTACAAACAAGGATTAGCACAGTAAAACACACTGACACTCTCCCTACCTATAGTTTTCTGTCCCTATAAAAAATGTTTTTTTAAAGATGGTTGATGATCAATGCTTTAGCACAGTATAGCACAAGGAGAATTTCCCTCACTGTCCTTCCCTGTCCCTACAAACAAGGATTAGCACAGTAAAACACACTGACACTCTCCCTGCCTATAGTTTTCTGTCCCTATAAAAAATGTTTTTTTAAAGATGGTTGATGATCAATGCTTTAGCACACTATAGCACAAGGAGAATTTCCCTCACTGTCCTTCCCTGTCCCTACAAACAAGGATTAGCACAGTAAAACACACTGACACTCTCCCTGCCTATAGTTTTCTGTCCCTATAAAAAATGTTTTTTTAAAGATGGTTGATGATCAATGCTTTAGCACAGTATAGCACAAGGAGAATTTCCCTCACTGTCCTTCCCTGTCTCTACAAACAAGGATTAGCACAGTAAAACACACTGACACTCTCCCTACCTATAGTTTTCTGTCCCTATAAAAAATGTTTTTTTAAAGATGGTTGATGATCAATGCTTTAGCACAGTATAGCACAAGGAGAATTGCCCTCACTGTCCTTCCCTGTCCCTACAAACAAGGATTAGCACAGTAAAACACACTGACACTCTCCCTACCTATAGTTTTCTGTCCCTATAAAAAATGTTTTTTTAAAGATGGTTGATGATCAATGCTTTAGCACAGTATAGCACAAGGAGAATTTCCCTCACTGTCCTTCCCTGTCCCTACAAACAAGGATTAGCACAGTAAAACACACTGACACTCTCCCTACCTATAGTTTTCTGTCCCTATAAAAAATGTTTTTTTAAAGATGGTTGATGATCAATGCTTTAGCACACTATAGCACAAGGAGAATTTCCCTCACTGTCCTTCCCTGTCCCTACAAACAAGGATTAGCACAGTAAAACACACTGACACTCTCCCTACCTATAGTTTTCTGTCCCTATAAAAAATGTTTTTTTTTAAAGATGGTTGATGATCAATGCTTTAGCACACTATAGCACAAGGAGAATTTCCCTCACTGTCCTTCCCTTTCCCTACAAACAAGGATTAGCACAGTAAAACACACTGACACTCTCCCTACCTATAGTTTTCTGTCCCTATAAAAAATGTTTTTTTAAAGATGGTTGATGATCAATGCTTTAGCACAGTATAGCACAAGGAGAATTTCCCTCACTCTCCTTCCCTGTCCCTACAAACAAGGATTAGTACAGTAAAACACACTGACACTCTCCCTACCTATAGTTTTCTGTCCCTATAAAAAATGTTTTTTTAAAGATGGTTGATGATCAATGCTTTAGCACAGTATAGCACAAGGAGAATTTCCCTCACTGTCCTTCCCTGTCCCTACAAACAAGGATTAGCACAGTAAAACACACTGACACTCTCCCTACCTATAGTTTTCTGTCCCTATAAAAAATGTTTTTTTAAAGATGGTTGATGATCAATGCTTTAGCACACTATAGCACAAGGAGAATTTCCCTCACTGTCCTTCCCTGTCCCTACAAACAAGGATTAGCACAGTAAAACACACTGACACTCTCCCTACCTATAGTTTTCTGTCCCTATAAAAAATGTTTTTTTAAAGATGGTTGATGATCAATGCTTTAGCACAGTATAGCACAAGGAGAATTTCCCTCACTGTCCTTCCCTGTCCCTACAAACAAGGATTAGCACAGTAAAACACACTGACACTCTCCCTACCTATAGTTTTCTGTCCCTATAAAAAATGTTTTTTTAAAGATGGTTGATGATCAATGCTTTAGCACACTATAGCACAAGGAGAATTTCCCTCACTGTCCTTCCCTGTCCCTACAAACAAGGATTAGCACAGTAAAACACACTGACACTCTCCCTACCTATAGTTTTCTGTCCCTATAAAAAATGTTTTTTTAAAGATGGTTGATGATCAATGCTTTAGCACAGTATAGCACAAGGAGAATTTCCCTCACTGTCCTTCCCTGTCCCTACAAACAAGGATTAGCACAGTAAAACACACTGACACTCTCCCTACTTATAGTTTTCTGTCCCTATAAAAATTTTTTTTTTAAAGATGGTTGATGATCAATGCTTTAGCACACTATAGCACAAGGAGAATTTCCCTCACTATCCTTCCCTGTCCCTACAAACAAGGATTAGCACAGTAAAACACACTGACACTCTCCCTACCTATAGTTTTCTGTCCCTATAAAAAATGTTTTTTTAAAGATGGTTGATGATCAATGCTTTAGCACACTATAGCACAAGGAGAATTTCCCTCACTGTCCTTCCCTGTCCCTACAAACAAGGATTAGCACAGTAAAACACACTGACACTCTCCCTACCTATAGTTTTCTGTCCCTATAAAAAATGTTTTTTTAAAGATGGTTGATGATCAATGCTTTAGCACAGTATAGCACAAGGAGAATTTCCCTCACTGTCCTTCCCTGTCCCTAGAAACAAGGATTAGCACAGTAAAACACACTGACACTCTCCCTACCTATCCTTCTCTTTCCCTAAACTAAAGGAATCCAGGTTAAGCAAGAAAAAAAAATGTCACTGTCCCTGCCTATGCTTCTCTTTCCCTGCTCCGTAACACACTACACTAGGCCGCCGTGCTGGCGGCCTTTTATAGTGTGGGGCGTGTACTAAACACCCTCAGCAATAATTGGCCACAGGCATCCTGCCTGTGGCCAATCATTGCTCTCCTCGCTGCCGGCGCTGTGATTGGCCAAGCATGCGGGGTCACAGTGCATGCTTGGCCAATCACAGCGCCTGGATGACACTGCGATGGCGTAGTGCATTGTGGGCCGTTCGCGTCACTCGAATTAGGCGCGAACGGCCCAAATCGTTCGATCTTCATCGAACAGCCGATGTTCGAGTCGAACGTATGTTCGACTCGAACACCGAGCTCATCCCTACATACAGATGAGAGATGTAGATATGGAGGTCTCTCTGCAGGTGGATGTCAGATGAGGAGAGCAGGAGGACCCAGGAGAGCTGATGGTTGTGCAAACTGCACACAGCAGGAAGCAGGTTGCAGTGGTAAGTGCAGCAGGCTGAATACAGCAGGTAAGTACCGTACCACAAACTGGAGCAGCAGGTAAGTTCTGCAGGCAGGTACAGCAGGCTGGGTACAGCAGGTAGGCACCTAGGCAGATCACAGCAGACAGGGCAAAGCAGGAGGCATAGTCAGGGACAGTAGCAAAGGTCAATGAGCTGGTGGCCAGCAGACAGGGGTTCAGAGATGTAGTTAGACAAGCCAAGATCATACACATTACAGGAGACAAGAGCAGATCTGTGGACAAGCCGAGGTCAGAGCTGGCAGAGAGACAAGAGGTATCCAAGTTTAAGACAGGTCGGTAACGGGTAATCCATAAGCAGAAGAGGAAAGCTAAAGACCCGTCAGCAATGTCCATGTGCCACCATCACTCTTTTATAGGCCAGAGGATGCCAGAATCTGTTGCGCATTGCGTGCTCTGGTGTGCACACCTTCAATACATGTGCGCAAATGGGCATGGCCATATTGGAAATTGTCCATTGTGCCAGGCCTATGGGCAACTCTCCTCTGGCTAGTCTCCTAACACTTCTCATCATGCCGATTGTAATATGTGGGATATACAACTCAATCATTAAAGACCAAAATCAAGTTACATGTTTTCAACTAGAGTGAACGAAATGATAAATCTATTTCCAATGCATCCAGACACTTCAAGGAAAGTCATGGAGGGGTTACCGTATATACTCGAGTATAAGCCGAGTTTTTCAGCACATTTTTTTATGCTGAAAATGCCACCTCGGCTTATACTCAAGTCACCTTTTTGTGCCTGATCTCCCGGACTTTGGGGACCCAGTACCGGCCGGCCATAGGTCCCCTGGAACTTGGCACACATGTAGCCCCACTCTTTCTCTACAAGTGTGCAAAGTTTGATGTCCGGGGGACCTACGGCCGGGGAGCACCAATTTTCCAAACCCGGGCACCCCTTCCATAGGCTCCCATGTTAAACAGTAATTTCTCCGGTGAATTTGGGGACTCAGTACTAGCCGGTCGTAGGTCCCCTGGACTCGAAACATTTCACACATGTAGCCCCATTTCTCATCTACAAGTGTGCAAAGCTTGTTGTCTGGAGGACCTATGGCCGGGGAGCACCAATTTTTCAAAGCCGGGCACCCCTTCCACAGACTCCCATGTTAAACGTCAGTCTAGTCATGGACACAGTGAGGCATGGGCACAGTGAGGCATGGGCACAGTGAGGCATGGGCACAGTGAGGCATGGACACAGTGAGGCATGCACATGGACACAGTGAGGCAAAGTGAGGCACAGTGAGGCATGCAGATGGACACCCTAGGCTTATACTCAAGTCAATAAGTTTTCCCATTTTTTTGTTGTAAAATTAGGTGCCTCGGCTTATATTCCGGTCGGCTTATACTCAAGTATATACGGTAATTCCACTTTTAGGTTCTGTGGAACTGAGTGATTAGTGCCAGCTCTCAGAAGGAGATCGTTATCATAAGCTGTTGGAGAGGCAAAATGCATATTCACTCTGCAGACTAGAGTCCCACAGGGGTTAAACCTCAGGTGGGACATAGTTCTGAATTTTCTATAGTTTTCCCTTTCCTGCGGCATGCTTGTTACATTTTTTTTGTACTGTATTCTTACACTCTGGTGTGCTGGTCCTGCTCTTTAAATCGTGCATTTGAGGTTTTATTTATATATTTATTTGTTTATGATATAGTTTGACACATTTTTGTTTGCTTTTTTTGTAATATTTGTATTTTTAAGAACAGTTTTTTCCTCTCTCCTGGTTCCCTATTGTTGGATTTCAGTATTACCGCAAGGGTTCATTTTTATCCAAACCCTTCTTGTGAACCAAGGCTATTTAAATGCATCAGTATTAGTTTGTGTATTGGATCCTTTTGTATCCCTATGGGTATGGAATTAAGAAGATTTTATATGCATTGCGCACCTAGGTGTCAGCCTTTTGATTTGTGGATGTTGAATAAATGGTTTGTCCGGCTATGGTCTTTGCACAGTGGGTGCTTGCTACATTTCATTTGGAACAAAGGGGTTGTAGTACTAAATTTTTGGGAAATGAATTTTGTACATTTTTATTTGCCGTTGAAATCTACCTGATTTATCTCTGTGAAATTGCGGCCTAGAAAAAAGGCTCAATTACTGTAAATTAGATCTGTACTTTTTTGCCTACTATCTTAGAGAAAATTCACTGAAAATTTTATTTGCAGTTGAAATTTGTCTGCTCTCTTCCTCTGAAATTACATCCTAGTAAAAAAGATAACATACTCTGCAACAAAACCGTTTCTGTAAAATATACTTAACATTTTTATTTGTAGTTGATATCTGGCAACTTTCTCCTTTGGAAATTGCATCCTAGTAAAAAGGATCATATACGGTGCATAAAAGTTGCACACTTTTTCTGGATTTTCTCTCTGAAAAATACTATTTTAGTTCAAATCTGCCTGCCCTGTTCTTCTATAAACTGCATCTTAAAGGACAAAATACTTTGTATCAAACATGTAAATCAAATTACAGAAGAAAATACACTTATTTTTTTAAATCTAGGCTAAAACTGCCTGCTTTTTGCCTTTGAAGTTGCAGCAAAACAAAAAGGATTTAATATTGTGCATCAAATCTGTAAGATATTTAGTACTCTTATTTGGAATAATACACTTTCATTTTTGTGTTCCTCCCTCCATCTTAAATTGCAGCCTATTAAACCTGCTTACATAGTATGCAAGTATGTACAGAATTTCTGGGTTATTATGACGCAACACTTCAAATAGTATTGTAGAACCTTCCTGTTCTCTCCAAGTTATATTGTGGTCAGAAACTGTTTTAGGCCACGTGCATGAAACTTGTAAAGTATTTCTGGCTTTTACCTTATAAAACATACACTAATTTTTATTTCTGGTTAACACCTGCCTTCTCTCTCTCTCGCTGAAAAATCAGCCTAGTTAAAAGGCTTACATTGCTACTGTGTGCTACTCTTTGATATTAATTAGGAAAGGGAAATAGTCCACTGCTTTGCAAGAAAATTTGCCCCAGAGCTTAGGGAAGTTTCATTTGCAAAGAACACCAATCAAAAAAATAAAAATATTTTTTTGCTTGCTCTCATCTATTATGCTATGTGCACCTGCACTTTCAATGATTTGCTAGAAAGTGTAAGTGGTTGGTGTGTCCTCTGAGAGATACGACACCTCATCCCTTTTTTTTGAGTTTGTGAAAAGGAAATAGGGATTGTGGGATTATGACGGTGCCAGAAAAAACATCAATTAATAAATTGTTTAAAAAAATTAGTTTTATTAGTACATCCAAATAGAGACACAAATATATATATATAAAGAGAATTGAACATATCATACTGTACACTTGATGAACTAGATCACAAAGCTAACCCAACATGTTTCACCAATTCATTGGCTTCATCGGGGGTGAAGAGAGGTACAGTACAGTTTCAAACAAATCTATAAACAAAACAAAAATCATATTAGTAAATTACACATCATTGCTGGGGGGTGGGGAAATTGAGTGACCAAAAGTGGAAAACGTGACCAGCAGGTAAAGGAAGGAGGAACAATCGTGGGCCACCAACCTGTCAGTTCCCATAGGGAGGCGCATCAAAACGCCACCGAGGTACCCAATGGGGTCCACCGACAAATAGGTGCCTGTAGGTGGCTATTTGAAATAAGAAAAAACAATATTAAAATTAAAATATGTTGACAAAGGGTGACTATTGCAACACTAACAATGCCGCAAATAATAGACAGCCCATTAAGGGACTAGCATAGTCTCCTGTACCTACCAAAAATATATTAGTAAAAACAAAAAGAGAAAATATGTAGTGGGGCGCTGTCAGAGATGTTTATATGAAAGCCCAATCACAGTAAGGGACTTCCGTGATCATATGAAACAAAATGAATAAAATTAAATAAATAAAGTAAGTATTTATATCATCCAACTAAGGAGATAAACCAAATATCCAAATCCAGTAAAGTAAACCAAATATAAGCTTACCTATACAAATGTAGCATGTTGAAAAACGTTCAGCAATAAAAAAGTTGGTTCATCAGAAATATGGACACCTGGATGGTATCTAGTAATTATTTCTGACCAAAAAAAGGAATGGCCCTAATGGAGCCGAAGATCCCGTGGATGATCTGATTATACTGAAGATCAGCAATGCTACAAAAAGGCAGAGAAGCCTAAACAAAAAAAATAAATGTGTCAGACAATTATTCTGATAAGTGATTCAAAAGGCTCAAGTGACCATTAAACGCAATTACAAAGTAGCAATGCAAGTGTAAGTAGTTACCTGAAGTGATCACGTATCAGACAGCAGCGCCCCACGGCCATAGACAGCTGATGGCTATCTTAGGCAGTTTAAATAGACCACCCAGCCGCCTGACAAGTGCGTCGCCCGGCGGCAGCGGACGCAGGATAGCCAGCGCGCATGCGCCGCAACGTCAAAGGCCTACATTGGCCATAGTGCTTAGCACTTGAACGTCAAGGACGTGGTTGCGACGTGCGCACCAAGCCAAGACGGACGGGATGGAGTAGCGGGGATGTAAGGATTCTAAGGCGGTGCAAGACATGGGCGTGGCTAGCAAGCGGGCAAGGTGTGAGATCACCAGCCCTTGGGTGTCCATACAGACACTAATCAGAGGCTCCAAAGGACCCCCGACAGCGAAGAGAACCACCCAAAGAAACAATACCCGAGGGCGGCCCACATCCTCAACCAATACATCCAATAGATGTTAAAGGGGCAGCATATTCCACAAGAGGTCACATACCCTCCATGCAATGATGTGTTCACCTAAAGAAAAAGGGGTAGAAAATTATAATGATAATAATAATAATCCAATAATGAAAAAAAGGGAAAATATGTGGGACAAAAATATTCAATATGGATAACAATTTGACTACATAATAAAAAGGGTAACACTACATTACTAAATAATAAAATAAAATAATTACTAAAGAGCAATTATAAACAAATGATGAATAACGAATAAGATAACTCAGTGGTTCCCTAGTTGTTAAAAGGGACAGTGTCAGTGATCAAAATAGGGAAAAGATGACACGGGGGGAGTAATGGAAAAGTCATAGACCAAAAAGAAAGATCTACAAAAAAGATTTATAACTAATATATTCATTGAGTCCCGGGAATTTGACTGCATCAAGAGTATGAATCCACCGGGTTTCCAGTTGTAGGAGTGCTATGTCTATATTCCCACCACGTACATGCGGAGGCACATGTTCCAGAGCATGAAAGGTGACAACATGAGCTTCATAATTATGTTGATACCCAATATGACGATTGAGTGCCGTGGTTGTGAGTTTCTTGTAGGTCGGCAAGACATGGTCCCTTATTCGCTTGAAAAAGGGCCGTTTGGTCTTGCCGACATAAAAGCAACCACAACGGCAAAGGGCGAGATACACGACTCCGATGGTCTTACAGTTTATTCGATGCTTTATATTATGAGTACGGCCATTGGGTAGTGGTACATCATGAGAATTGGGCAGAAAACAGCAGACATCGCATTTGCCACAGGAAAATGTGCCACCCTGGTCTCGTTTGGGAGAACACAAGGGATCAAAATGGCTAGAGACCAGATGGTCTTTAAGTGAAGGAGCACGATGGAAGGTTATCTGTGGGTAGGGTTTAATATATTTTTTAACAGTTTTGTCAGCACACAGGATAGGCCAAAATTTCTGAAAAATACTACGAACTTGACCGTGTTGATTAGAATATTTTGTAATCAAACGGACTGGATTATTGGGCTTGAATTTTTTATAGGAATGAATAAGGTCAGTCCTGTTGAGCTTAACAGCTCTGTTAAATGATTTCTTCAAAAGTAAGCGACTGTACCCACGGGCCAACAGCCTATCACGCAAGTGGTTGGCTGCCATATGAAAGTCAGAATCACGAGTGCAGTTACGTCTGAGCCTGAGGAATTGGCTATAGGGAATGCTGTTGAGTAATGGTTCGAGGGTGTGCACTAGAAGCATGCAACAGAGTATTCCCTGCAGAGGGTTTGCGATATAAAGATGAATGGAGCAAACCATCCTGATTGATGTGGATTGTTAGGTCCAAAAAATGAATGGATTCTTGGCTACATTCCATTGTAAAGGATAAATTAAATTCATTGATAGCCAGTTTGTTCACCAATTCATGCAGCTCAGCCTTGGTGCCAGACCAAAGTATCAATTGTCATAATCCCACAATCCCTATTTCCTTTTCAATGATTTGCTCTTTTAACCCTGTTAATATAGAGCCAGTTTACTGTCCTTCAGACTTTAGGGGGGCCAGACTAGGGCCAGTGGGAGTAGAACATTTCCTGGCGTCCAGTGGGAGTAATCAGTGCCCTATCTTTGGTATCAGTGAGAGGAATAGTGCCCCATTGTTGGTGTTGGAGGAATTTTGCCCCATCGTTGTCAATGAAAATAATTCTGCCCCATCATTGGTGTCAATGGGAGGAATTGCGCCCTTTGATTAGTGGGAGGAATAGTGGCCCGTCATTGGTGTCAATGAAAGGAAATGTGCCCCATTGTTGGTGTCAGTGGGAGGAATTGTGCCCCATTGTTGGTGTCAGTGGGAGGAATTGTGCCCATTTGATGGTGTCAGTGAGAGGAATAGTACCCCATTTCTGGTGTCAGTGACAGGATTTATGCCTCATTGTTGGTGTCAGTGGATGGAATAGTGCCCCAAGGGCAGGATAAAGGCCCTAGGGCCGCAGTTTGGAGACCACTGCCATAGAGGATGCTAAAAAAAATTGTAAATCCCGCCTGCCTCCTGGACCCTGTCCCCTCACAACTACTACAGTCACTCTCTTGTTGTATCCTACATTCTAAAACTCACATGTACAAACAGTCACTCTTGACTGACATATTTACCAACAGTTCCCATAAAATGTATAGTCACTACTCTATACTCCTGCAGTTAGAGGGGAGGGGGAACAGGCTGTGTGAGACAACTCGATTCTAACTCAAACTAAGCAAACAGTATGTACCTTTTTTTGGCTCCTGAATATTGAAAGTAAAAAGCTTAGACACAGTTTCCAATCACAGATATAATTTTTTTCTCTTACCTCCTGACTTACTTGCATTCCCCACTATCTTCTGTTGTTGCACAAGTTTTAGTCTCAAAAACATGTGATTGTCTGATCTGTAGGAGGTGGCTGCACATCACGCCAGATTAATTTATTCAATAAATCAATACCTCAAACTCATTTGCACAAAGTATTGGTATGATATTTTACAGAGGCATTTCATAATTGCAGATCTAGAGTTCCTTCTTGGTGAATTTCCCATAAGCATCTCAATGAATGATTCAAGCCACGTAGATACAAATCTTGAAACCCGTAATTTCTGTGACATTATGTCCACAGACTTAATCCCAAATGCCTAGTACACATGACCGGTTTTTCCGTCAGATAATAAACCAACGGTTTTCCCGACAGAATTCCTCTCAGCCTACCTCCATACACACGCTCAGACAAAAGTCCGCCCGTCCAAAGCGCGGTGACGTACAACACGTATGACGGCACTATAAAGGGGAAGTTCCATTCCAACGGCACCACCCTTTGGGCTGCTTTTGCTGATCCTCGTGTTAGTAAAAGTTTGGTGAGAGACGATTCGCGCTTTTCAGTCTTTGTGCTTTCAGTTCGTTTTCTGCTGTTTAGTAGGTGCTTGTGGGTTCGTATCTGTCTTTCAGGGCGTGTAGTCAGTGCGTATCTGTTTTTTCAGTGCGTTCTTGTACGCTCGTTTCTGTTTTTCAGGTTGTTCTTCATAGGCCTTGCTGTTCTTCAGTGCATTCTGTTAGTTCATACTGCCAAGACGACCGTTATCTAGCTATGTTGCGTGTACGTACTCGTCATAGAGTTCGTGCTGTGCAGGCGCTTGATGTTGGGCTTCTTGCTTTAACCCAAGCTCAGTCCATGAACAGGGTGAGGAGGAGTTCATGGACGAAGAATTGGTTGCTCCAGCGGGACCAATTCTGTCACATGCCTTTGCTGCGGGAAATCCAGGAGAATAACCCTGATGATTTCAGGAATTTTCTCCGGATGACGGACCCCGTTTTTCACAGTCTGTTGGCTTTGCTGTCCCCCTATATCACAAGGCAGGACACCATCATGCGGGAAGCCATCACTGCCGAGCAGAGGCTAGTTTCCATGTTGAGATACCTGGCGACTGGCAGGACCTCAAGTTCTCGACAGGCATCTCCCACCAGGCTCTGGGGATCATTATACCAGAGACCTGTTCTGCCATCATTTAAGTCCTGCAGAAGGACTATATTAAGGTTAGTTTTCTCCTTTAATATCATATTCTATGTATTGAATGTTTGCTAATGTATTTGTAGAACACAAACCCTTTTCTGCCGTCCTCCGTCCGCAGTTGGGCACACCTGATACTTGCCCGGTATCCCCACCTTGTGTAGAGGGGCGAGCGGTGTTGTTGTTGGGGCCTTGCAGCAATTACCTCTTTCTAATGGTTCCCTTGCTCCGTTGTCTAGGTAGAGAATAAGTCCAATGTCCACACAGGAGTAAAGCCTAAGCAGTAAGGTTTTATTCTTTATATTTGCAGTAAACTTGAAGAGAGTGTAGGGAAATGAGAGAAGTAGGGAAAAGTTCAGGTACACAGCACTTAAAACACAGTGCAACTCCTTCGTCGCCACTCAAGCCTGAGTGGGTATTGCTCACCTGGATAGTCCCCTTGTGGGCGGTTCTAGCAGCCGGGATGGAGCACGGATAAATTGTGTACTTTTAGGGGATGCGATCAGGAATCCTCTGCCACAGAATTGTTAGTCCCGAACCTCCCATTTAAGCAATGGAAGAAAAAGAAGCTTTATGCCAGATTGGCGCATTGCGAGGCCTCCAATATATTGGATCCCTCCTCAGATAAGGTGCCAGGGCTCTACCGAGACAGCAACACCATCACCAGTCTCCTCATGGGACCGATCCTCCCTCTTTCGGGAGTGGGCTTCCCTCAGGTGGGTAGCCTGGGATCCTTCTTCAGGTAGAGGCTCTAGCTGCAGGTGCTGGGCCTACCAGGTAGCGATGTAGCCTCGGGCTGAAGGTGCCCGGGACTATTTCACACACACGCACCCCTGGCATGGAGGGCCATGAGGCACACAAGAACCACAATGGCGTCTGCCCCTTTATGTACCCTCTCCCAGAATGCACAGTGGGTAGACCATGCCCATTGCATGGCTGCTGAGAAAGGACACCCATGGTGTTGTGATACCCCCTGTAGTTCAACCTATGCCGGTGATGACAGTGCCACCTACAGGCAAACAGGGAACACTACTGCCAGGCAGTATCACACCCAGAGCAGAAGCAAATCCAGAACAATCAATTGGTCTGAGCCCAACTACTGGCTCAGACTACCCTTAAATTGACACAAATATTGGGGGGAGGTGCTACATATTGTATTTCTTTCATCCTTCTCTAATTACCATGATTCTAATATGCTGTGAATGTCCCCTTTGTCCCCATGCATGCTGTAAGCTTTTAATGCTCCTTTTTTGGCCTACATGCATATTTCCCTTCATGCTATCCTGGGCCCATACACACCTAGCCTAGTCACTTACCAATATATTTTGTCAGCTCCATTGTAGTGCTTTACCCTAAACACCCTCTAAAATGTGGACAAATGTTATTGTTCTCATTAAATTCAGAGTGGCAGAGTTTTTTTTGGGGGGGTCCCAAACTCAGTTAGAACCCCCCAAATTTTGACAATGGGCCATCAGAGGGGGTGAGGAATCTGATAATTGTGCCTTCTAATTTTGGCTTTAAATGGTCCTTTAAATAAATGCTATTCATGGCCAAGTGGGAGGAGGATGTCATCTATGCCCATAAGAGACCAGAATTGGTTCTCTGGGTTCGTTATATAGATGACATCCTCCTCCTATGGAATGTCAGCCAAGCATCTCTAGATGATTTTATGGTCTCGCTTAACGCCAACGAACGTGGTATTAGGCTGAGCCATGAAGCTAGTTCTACATCAGTCCATTTTTTGGATTTGGAAATCAGTGGTTGACAACCGGTTGGAATTCTCCACGTTTTTCAAGCCTACCGATCGTAACGGTTACATCACTCGAGACAGCTGCCATCATTCACAATGGCTTAAGTCAGTGCCAAAGAGCCAGTTCCTCCGGTTGCGGAGGAACTGCTCTAAAGTCAGTGACTTTGTTTCACAAGCAGCTGTCCTGAGGGGCCGTTTTATCGATAAAGGCTATTCACCCGGAGATCTTGATGAGGAGATCGATCGGATCCAGCAGATTGATCGGGACTCCCTACTTGTGGTTGGTCCCCCCAAAACTACCAATGAGAAGTTTAAGTGGTCTTTCTTCACTACTTACTCTGTGCAGTCTCGCCAGGTAAAATAAATACTGAAGAAACACTGGAATGTCCTTAGAAGCGATGCACTTTTAGGTGCGGTGCTACCTGAACGGGCAGGGGGGATCTTTAGAGGTGCCCGGTCTGTCCAGGGTGACATCGCACCAAATGCTATAGACCCTCCTAAACGTATCTCTTTTTTTCAAAATTGCAAGGGCTATTTTCCATGTCGCAAGTGCAATGTTTGCACACATAACATTAGTGGGAGACGCAAGAGTGAGACCTTCCAATCTACGGCTACACTTAAGACTTACCATATGAAGTGTTTCACTACTTGCGCCACGCAATACATTGTTTATTTGCTGACATGCTCGTGCAAAAAACAATATGTGGGACGTACGATCCGAACCTTCACTATAAGGGTGAATAAGCATATTGCCAACATAAAAAATGGGAAAACCAATCATAGTGTCCCGTGACACTATCTTGAACACCATGATCGAGACCCCACAGGCACTCAGTTTTTAGCCATAGATCAGTACGTTTCACATTGGAGGGGAGAATCCAGGATTCGGGGAGTTTCCCGACTTGAAACGTACTGGATCTATGAGCTTTGCACCTATGCCCCCCACGGAATAAATGTTGAATGGGATATCAATTCATTCATCAATAAGGCTTGAGTGCCCTTCCCTTCTTTCCGTGGATTAATACGATTTTTCGCTATGTGTGCGTATGCGAATCTCCTTGTACTTGGCTTTGTGTGCGCCCTCTTTTAGGTTCTGGTCCATTTTTTATTTATTTTCTCTAGGGTGTCTTAAGTGCTCCCCATATTTGTAGTTTATTTTGGTGTTTAGGTTATTTTATATACTGTCTACAGATCCATTGACCTGGTAGACTTTTAGATAATTTTATTCCAGCACTTTTCTTTATTTACCACAAGATGGTGCTGTTACTTTAAGGTCTTTTTAGCCTGTTTGATATTACTTGGTGGTGTCCATGCATCCCAGGCCTCTTTGTGAGACAGAGGCTTGGCAGACTTTTTAGTGACAGATGAGTGTTTATGTACAGGAAGCGAGGCTTTCCAAGCCTTGCTTTGGTCACGTGACACTTCCTGTTTCTACTCATCGTAGAGTGTCCATGCGCTCCAGGCCTCTTTGTGAGAGAGAGGCTTGGTAGACTTTTTAGTGACAGATGAGTGTTTTACATACAGGAAGCAAGGCTTCCCAAGCCTCGCTTTGGTTGTATGACACTTCCTGTTTTCTACTCATCGTTTGCATGATACTATTTGTCCCGGATCGGATACAATGCGAGTTGTACCGTGTATGTAAGTGGCGTTTTAGCCACACATATTTGTTTTTATATATTGCATATTATTTATTATGTATACTGCTGCATGGCATGTTTGGGTGGGCGTTGAGATGTGGTGTGGGCGTTGAACGCTGCACGTCGTCTCCAACCCACTTTCTCAAGGCGGGCTATTTGAACAAAGGTTATTGGCAGTCGCTTGGGTCCATCATGGTTTGCTTCCTGGGATGTGCGAACCGTATAGCGAACGTGGTAGGTTGACCTGGAGGTGGAGACTACCCACCTTGGATCTGGTGAGCTGTTTACCCAATCATATGTTGTAATTAATTATCTGTCTGATTGGTTGAGAACCTTGTTAGATTGTATTTGTTCACTATATATATTTCTGCAGTGGAAGAGGTTGGTTGATGCCCCTGTTGAAGAACATTTGTTCGAAATGCGTAGGGCTTGGTACACTACCTCATTCACTGCCCCTTTTTAAACGTTTTTATTGTTTGTGATCACTTTTATGTTGGTTGAATAAACCCTCATTGACCTGCACCATTGGAGCATTCCTTCCCTTCTTTTCTCCTCACATGGGTGGTTGGTAAAGTAATAGCTTCCTTTGGCCACTGGTTACTAATATTCACCGTGGTAAAGAGTCTCCTTGCTAAGTGGTGGTTCCAGTTCCATCGGAGGACCACCTGGATTGGTGTGAAACCCAGAGTCTGCTGTCAAGTCGGGGAGCCTACTGGACAGTCTACATTGGGGACCCATCTGATCCAGTTTCCAGACTAACTGATGAGGAGTGCCACTGGGATTTCGTATGCCTATTTGACCTGCCTAAACCACAGGTCTAATGTTCCGGTAAGAGTATTCTACCTCTCTTTTTCTACAAGAGTTATGTGATGACCCTTCAGTGCTACATGTTCTTTCTTCACAACACGAAAATTTTCTATGGACACTGTATGGACTCATTATATTGATATTATTTATCACTTTGGTTTGATTGCTGGCCCAAATTTTTGGGCTTCATTTCTTCACTTAGCGCTAATTCTTCATTCCAAATAAATGCTATACTGATGTTGGCCAAGAATGTTTTTTTTTATAATCTGCTTGCAATGTTATGTGCTAAAGTACTAATTTTTTTTTATTGTTTGACTCCACAGTTTCCTTCTATGCCACAGGAATGGCAGACCGTGGCCTCCCAGTTTGCCCAGCGGTGGGACTTTCCCAACTGCGGAGGGGCAATAGACGGGAGGCACGCTCACATCTTCCCACCACCCCAGTTTGGGTTTGTGGCTGATCAAGCATTTGGGCTTGGGAATCATCTCATGAGGCCATTTCCCCAGAGGACCCTCACCCCTGAGAGGAGGGTGTTCAATTACCGGCTGGCCAGAGCCAGAAGAGTGGTCGAGAATGTGTTTGGCATAATGGCCAGCCGGTTCCGCCTATTTCACATATCGATAAATATGGCGGAGTACAAACTAAATTACATTGTGATGGCGTGCTGTGTGCTGCACAACTTTCTTTGGAAAACTTTGCCAAATTATATGCCCTCAGTTAGGCATGAGGCCGCAATTCAGGACCTCAATGTAATCCCAGCCCTGTAACCTGGCCGTACTGACTTGCCCCCCCAAAGCGCCCGTTATGTGCGCCAAAAATACGTTGACTATTTCACGGGTAGGGGGCCATTGCTATGCCAGAAGATTCTTGATTTCTTTCAAAATAATAAAAAAATTTGACCTGTAATCATCTTGAATTTGAATTACTGCTTGTGTTTTATTTAGCTGTCTCCTAGGTTCTCCTAGTGCACTTGTAGTGGCAAGTGTGAATTTGCCTTTAGTAAATAACCCCCATTGTCACTGTAAACACCAAATTTATTGTAAAAATGGTATTGAGCATAGAAAGAAGAAGCCACACATTGTAATTTTTCAAAAAATTTAATCCCTGCACATTCACATGTGCGTTATAAAACATTATTTCCAAATATATACATCTGGCTTTAAATACCTTTTTTTATGTTTTGAAACATGCCTGTTAAAGCTCTGGAACTAACAAAGTTTAATGTACAAAATGTGAAGGCAATATCAGACCTTATAGTACAGTGCCTTGCGAAAGTATTTGGCCCCCTTGAACTTTTCATCCTTTTGCCACATTTCAGGCTTCAAACATAAAGATATAAAATTTTAATTTTTTGTGAAGAATCACCAAGTGGGACACAATTGTGAAGTGGAACGAAATCTATTGGATATTTTAAACTTTTTTAGCAAATAAAAAACTGAAAAGTGGTGCGTGCAAAATTATTCGGCCCCTTTACTTTCAGTGCAGCAAACTCACTCCAGAAGTTCAGCGAGGATCTCTTAATGATCCAATGTTGTCCTAAATGACTGATGGTGATAAATAGAATCCACCTGTGTGTAATCAAGTCTCTGTATAAATGCACCTGCTCTGTGATAGTCTCAGGGTTCTGTTGAAAGCGCAGAGAGCATCATGAAGACCAAGGAACACACCAGGCAGGTCCGTAATACTGTTGTGGAGAAGTTTAAAGCCGGATTTGGATACAAAAAGATTTCCCAAGCTTTAAACATCCCAAGGAGCACTGTGCAAGCGATCATTTTGAAATGGAAGGAGTATCAGACCACTGCAAATCTACCAAGACCTGGCTGTCCCTCTAAACTTTCAGCTCAGACAAGGAGAAGACTGATCAGAGATGCAGCCAAGAGGCCCATGATCACTCTGGATGAACTGCAGAGAACTACAGCTGAGGTGGGAGAGTCTGTCCACAGGACAACAATCAGTCGTACACTGCACAAATCTGGCCTTTATGGAAGAGTGGCAAGAAGAAAGCCATTTCTCAAAGATATCCATAAAAAGTCTCGTCTAAAGTTTGCCACAAGCCACCTGGGAGACACACCAAACATGTGGAAGAAGGTGCTCTGGTCCGATGAAACCAAAATCGAACTTTTTGGCCACAATGCAAAACGATATGTTTGGCGTAAAAGCAACACAGCTCATCACCCTCAACACACCATCCCCACTGTCAAACATGGTGGTGGCAGCATCATGGTTTGGGCCTGCTTTTCTTCAGCAGGGACAGGGAAGATGGTTAAAATTGAGGGGAAGATGGATGCAGCCAAATACAGGACCATTCTGGATGAAAACCTGTTGGAGTCTGCAAAAGACCTGAGACTGGGACGGAGATTTATCTTCCAACAAGACAATGATCCCAAACATACAGCAAAATCTACAAAGGAATGGTTCACAAATAAACGTATCCAGGTGTTAGAATGGCCAAGTCAAAGTCCAGACCTGAATCCAATCGAGAATCTGTGGAAAGAGCTGAAAACTGCTGTTCACAAACGCTCTCCATCCAACCTCACTGAGCTCGAGCTGTTTTGCAAGGAAGAATGGGCAAGAATTTCAGTCTCTCGATGTGCAAAACTGATAGAGACATACCCCAAGCGACTTGCAGCTGTAATCGCAGCAAAAGGTGGCTCTACAAAGTATTAACGCAAGGGGGCCGAATAATTTTGCACGCCCCACTTTTCATTTTTTTCTTAGTTAAAAAAGTTTCAAAAATCCAATAGATTTCGTTCCACTTCACAATTGTGTCCCACTTGTTGGTGATTCTTCACAAAAAATTTAAATTTTATATCTTTATGTTTGAAGCCTGAAATGTGGCAAAAGGATGAAAAGTTCAAGGGGGCCGAATACTTTCGCAAGGCACTGTATGTCAACTAGACATGTGCACACTGAAATATTTCGTTTCGGAATTTCGTTTTCGTCCAAAAAATAAATGTATTTAGTTACTCCCGAAATTCGTTTTTATTTATTTCGTTTTTCGTTAGAAATTGCATTTGTCCGAAAATCTGAATTAATTAAGGTCAAATCTGTCATTGAAGGCTTATGGTGTCTGTCGAATGTTCAAAGAAGATTCGACGGAGCAGCGAAACTGTACGACGCTGCAATCATACATTTCCGGTCGAATGTTCCACCCACAAGCTATAGTAGAATTCTAATGTTGTATGATTAGTAATAATTATATTTATTAATTACTATTACTAGTCAACCAACATTAGAATTCTTCTATAGCCTATGGGCGGATGCATTTGACCGGAAATGTACAATTGCAGCGTCGTACAGTTTTGCTGCACCGTCGAATCTTCTAACTTTCGATGCTTTGTCGAATCTTCGTCATTCTAGCTATTTTACTGCTCCTCCTCTTTGGTTACAATCAGCCAATAACATTCATCATCATCATTATTTTTATTTTACTTCCCCCACCCAATTCCAGCAGTGATCTTTTCTCTCTATGCCGAATCTTTTCTCTCTATAATAACAAATCTTTTCTCTCTATAATGTTGAATCTTTTCTCTCTATGTCGAATCTTTTCTCTCTATAATGTTGAATCTTTTCTTTCTATGTCAAATCTTTTCTCTCTATGTAGAACAATCTTGGACTATTAGAGTTAAGGTTAGGCACATTCGACCGCAGGTTCGATAGACACAGATTGTTATTGTCAGCTTCACGTCGTATCTCCTATCTATATCGAACTGTTGTAGCAACGAAAACGAAAATAAAGCATTTGTTTATGTCGGATCTTTCGGTTTTCAGATTCTGTGCTTTCGTTTTCGTTTGTTGAAACGATAACGAAAATAGCTGAAATTCGGACGAAAATGCATTCGGACGAAAACGAATGCACATGTCTAATGTCAACAATGTGTTGCTGTTGCCTTTATTAGATGGGGGGGTGATGTCACCCGTATACAAGCCAAATTTAGAAGATGCACACAAATACAGATTCGAAATGGGGATTTCTTTATGATCCCATGTCTAATGTCAACATGTGCTATCTCCCATCATGGGGGATCAATGGACGTGTTTTGGGGGTGCAACCCCTTACTCTCACCTACTTGAGTTGCGTGGAAGGGGTTGCACCCCCAAAACGCGTAAAATGATATCCCCTGATGGGATATAGCACATGTGGACACACTGTGTGCATCTTAAAAATTTGGCTTGAAGAAAGTAGCAACATTTTTTAAAAGAGTGGATAAAAAAAAGTGAATTTTGTGTTTCTTTAGATTCGCCCCAAAACATGTTCTTAAATTTTTGATCCATAAGATTCATATTATTCCTCATAATGTCTAGTTCTCGACTACACACCATGATTTCCTGGATTAAAATGTGTGCACTAGCACTTGTGAAATGAGGAGTTTCTTCTTCACCAACATGTTCATCACCTAAAAATAAAAAAAACGTATTATAAAGATGCAGGCCTACATCTATTACCTGAAGCTGTGGTGACAGATACTGACCTGTTGTGGTGACAATTTCCACCACTTCATCCACCTCTCCTTCCTTCACATCCTCAGGTTGGGGTTCTCTCTGTTCTTTAGGAGGTGTGGGGTTCCTGGTGTCCTCTGAGTGGTGTCCTCCGAGTGTTCGCTCCCCTATGAGAGTGAAACAAATGGTATACTTAACACACAGATATTTGAGGCCAGAAATAGGAATATGAAACATTGCTTGTCTGTTTTGGCAGAGTTCCAAGCTGAAGACCTGATTTTTTCCCTTATTAAAGCTGGAAAACTTACCTTTTTTGGACAAGTTTCACACATGGAGACACCCCAATAGGGATGAGCCGAACACCCCCCGGTTCGGTTCGCACCAGAACCTTCGAACGGACCGAAAGTTCGCACGAACGTTAGAACCTTATTAAATACAATGGACGCGAAAGTTCGAAATCTAAAGTGCTAATTATAACGACTAATATGCATGTTATTTTCCTAAAAAGGGTTTGGGGACCCGGGTTCTGCCCCAGGGGACATGTATCAATGCAAAACGAAGTTTTAAAAACGGTAGTTTTTCGGGAGCAGTCATTTTAATGATGCATAAAGTGAAAAAAAAAGTGAAATATTCCTTTAAATATCGTACCTGGGGGGTGTCTAAAGTATACCTGTGAAGTGGCATGTGTTTCCCGTGTTTAGAACTGTCCCTGCACAAAATGACATTTGTAAAGGAAAAAAAGCCATTTAAAACTGCTTGCGGCTTTAATGTAATGTCTGGTCCCGGTAATATGGATGAAAATCTTTGAGAAAAATGGCATGGCTACCCCATCACCCCCCCCAAACCCCAGCCCATTACCAGCCCATTACCAACCCCTTTGAGTCTTGTATGGATATTAAGGGGAACCCCGCACCCAAAATAAAAAAAGGTCCTATATACTCTGAACAGCAGTATACAGGCGGTGCAAACAAGACAGGGACTGTAGGTTTGTTCTTAACCACTTAACGACCGCCCACTGTAATAATACGTCGGCAGAATGGCACCGACAGGCAAAGTCACATACATATACGTGACTGCCTTTGTATAGTTGGGGGTCCCATCGGACGCCCCTTCTATACAGAGAGCGGTCGTTAATTGTTCGGGAGCGATCCGGGATGAGGGGACGGCTGTTCGATTCCGGCCACCCCCTCGCGATCGCTCCCAGCGAATGAGAAAGCTTCCTCTGCTGTGTAATGTTTACACAGGCAGAGGAAGTGATGTCATCTCTCATGCGGCGCTCACATATACCGGGCGCCGTACAAGAGAAGACACACAGGTTAGTGCACAAACAGCACACTGACACCAGGACACATAGGAACATAAATCGCCCCCCCCCCCAGACACCCCCAGATCACCCCCCAGCCCCCAGTCAGTGTCACTGATTGCAGTGACCATTTATTTACTGATCACTGCAATCAGTGACATTTGTGACTGTAAAAGTGTCACTACAGTTTAGTTTTAGGTCCAGTGTAGCCCCCTAACCCCCCCTAATAAAGGTTTAACCCCCTGATCGGCCCCCAGATAACCCTTTCACCCCCTAGCACCACTGTCGCTAGGCGATCGTTTTTCTGATCGCTGTTTTATTGTCAGTGATGCCGATCGGTAGCCAGTTATTTTTTTTAAGTTCGCCACAGGTTTTTATAGCGTCGTGTACCCCCATATATTACCTAATAAAGGTTTAACGCCCTTGATCGCCCCCCAGATAACCCTTTCACCCCCTAGCACCACTGTCGCTAAGCGATCGTTTTTCTGATCGCTGTTTTATTGTCGGTGATGCTGATCGGTAGCCAGTTATTTTTTTTTAGGTTCGCCACAGGTTTTTATAGCGTCAGGTACCCCCATATATTACCTAATAAAGGTTTAACCCCCTTGATCGCCCCCCAGGTAACCCTTTCACCCCCTATCACCACTGTCGCTAAGCGATCGTTTTTCTGATCGCTGTCTTATTGTCGGTGATGCCGATAGGTAGCCAGTTAATTTTTTTAGGTTCGCCGCAGGTTTTTATAGCGTCGGGTACCCCCATATATTACCTAATAAAGGTTTAACCCCTTGATCGCCCCCCCAGGTAACCCTTTCACCCCCTTTTGCCAGTGTCACTAAGCAATCGTTTTTCTAAACGCTGTATTAGTTATGCTGGTGCCGATAGATAGCCAGTTATTTTTTTTAGGTTTGCCGCAGGTTTTTATAGCGTCAGGTACCCCCATATATTATCTAATAAAGGTTTTAAGCCCCTAATTGCCCCTAGTTAACCCTGCGTCACACCCCAGGCAGCGTCAAGTTAGTGCCAGTAATGCCAACACCCACGCGTGAAGCATACACCTCCCTTAGTGGTATAGTATCTGAACAGATCAATATCTGATCTGATCAGATCTATACTAGCGTTCCCAGCAGTTTAGGGTTCCCAAAAACGCAATGTTAGCGGGATCAGCCCCGATACCTGCTAGCACCTGCGTTTTGCCTCTCCGTCCAGCCCAGGCCACCCAAGTGCAGTATCGATCGATCGCTGTCACTTGCAAAACACAACACACATAACTGCAGCGTTCGCAGATACAGGCCTGATCCCTGTGACTCCAGTGTTGTAGGAGGTGATTTCACCACCACAGTTAAAAAAAAAAAGCATATATGCCGAAGCATTGGGGCAGCAGGGGTGGAGGAGCGGAGGAGCGATTTTGCTCCTAATGCCGCGTACATACGGTCGAAATTCCGACGGAGGCTTGCCCGTGGAAAAGTCTGACCATGTGTACGCGGCATAACTTTTGCGGGAAGATGCCCCCATGCTTCGGCATATATAAATGGTGCATGTATGCCCATCATTAGAAGTGGGTGGATGAAGGGCGGTATTCTAATGGTGGGCATACCCACCGATCAATCTTTTTCTTTCGTTCAGCCAACAGGCTGCATGAAAAAAAAGATTACAATACATGTCCAACAAGGACCAGCAACGTACTGGTATGTTGCTGGACTTTGAATGGTTATACCAGATTGATGCCTGCGGGTTTAGGTATCACCTTGGTATCATTCTTTTCAGCCAGCGGCCGGCTTTCATGTAAAAGCAATCCTAGTGGCTAATTAGCCTCTGGACTGCTTTTACAAGCAGTGGGAGGGAATGTCCCCCCCGGATATAAAAAGCGCCATTGGGAAATTGGGAAAGCATTTTATCACACCGATCTTGGTGTGGTCAGATGTTTTGAGGGCAGAGGAAAGATCTAGGGTCTAATAGACCCCATTTTTTTCAAAAAAAGAGTACCTGTCACTACCTATTGCTATCATAGGGGATATTTACATTCCCTGAGATAACAATAAAAATGATTAAAAAAAAAATATGGAAGGAACAGTTTAAAAATAAAACAAAAAAAGCAAAATTAATAAAAAATAAAATAAAAAAAGCACCCCTGTCCTGCCCTGCTCTTGCGCAATGGCGAACGCAAGCGTGGGTCTGGCGTCATATGTAAACAGCAATTGCACCATGCATGTGAGGTATCACTGCGAAGGTCAGATCGAGGGCAGTCATTTTAGCAGTAGACCTCCTCTGTAAATCTAACGTGGTAACCTGTAAAGGCTTTTAAAAGCTTTTAAAAATGTATGTAGTTTGTTGCCAATGCACGTTTGTGCAAAATTTTAAAGCATGTCGTGTTTGGTATCTATGTACTCGGCCTAAGATCATATTTTTTATTTCATCAAACATTTAGGCAATATAGTGTGTTTTAGTGCATTAAAATTAAAAAAAGTGTATTTTTTCCCAAAAAAATGCGTTTGAAAAATCGCTGCGCAAATACTGTGTGGAAAAAAAAATGAAACACCCACCATTTTAATCTGTAGGGCCTTTGCTTTAAAAAAATATATAATGTTTGGGGGTTCAACAAAAATATGTTTTCATGTAAACAAAAAGTGTCAGAAAGGGCTTTGTCTTCAAGTGGTTAGAAGAGTGGATGTAAGCTTCCTAATGTTGTGTATAAAATGCCAGAAAAGTTCAAAACCCCCCCAAATGCCCCCATTTTGGAAAGTAGACACCCCAAGCTATATACTGAGAGGCATGTCGAGTCCATGGAATATTTTATATGTTGACACAAGTTGCGGAAAAAAGAATTTTATTTTTTATTTTAATTTTTTTTGCACAAAGTTGTTACGAAATGATATATTGCTCAAACATGCCATGGGCATATGTGGAATTACACCCCAAAATACATTCTGTTGCTTCTCCTGAGTACGGGGATACCACATGTGAGACTTTTTGGGAGCCTAGCCGCGTACGGGACCCCAAAACCAAGCACCGCCTTCAGGCTTTCTAAGGGTGTAAATTTTTGATTTCACTTCTCACTGCCTATCACAGTTTCGGAGGCCATGGAATGCCCAGATGGCACAAAACCCCCCCAAATGACCCCATTTTGGAAAGTAGACACCCCAAGCTATTTGCTGAGAGGTATGGTGAGTATTTTGCAGATCTCGCTTTTTGTCAAAAAGTTTTGAAAATTGAAAAAAAAAAAAAATGGTTTTCTTTCTTCATTTTCAAAAACAAATTAGAGCTGTAAAATACTCAACATGCCTCTCAGCAAATAGCTTGGGGTGTCTACTTTCCAAAATGGGGTAATTTGGGGGGGTTTGGTGCTATTTTGGCATTTTATGGCCTTCAAAACTGTGATAGGTAGTGAGGAGTGAAATCAAAAATTTGTGCCCTTAGAAATCCTGAAGGCGGTGCTTGGTTTTCGGGGCCCCGTACGCGGCTAGGCTCCTAAAAAGTCCCACACATGTGGTATCCCCATACTCAGGAGAAGCAGCAAAATGTATTTTGGGGTGCAATTCCACATATAACCATGGCATGTGTTATCAATATATAATTTAGTGACAACTTTTTGTAATTTTTTTTTTTTTTTGTCATTATTCAATCACTTGGGACAAGAAAAAAAAAATTCAATGGGCTCAACATGCCTCTTAGCAATTTCCTTGGAGTGTCTACTTTCCAAAATGGGGTCATTTGGGGGGGGGGGGTTTGTGCTATTTTGGCATTTTATGGCCTTCGAAACTGTGATGGGTAGTGAGGAGTGAAATCAAAAATTTGCGCCCTTAGAAATCCTGAAGGCGGTGCTTGGTTTTCGGGGGCCCGTATGCAACTAGGCTCCTAAAAAGTCCCACACATGTGGTATCCCCGTACTCAGGAGAAGCAGCAAAATGTATTTTGGGGTGCAATTCCACATATAACCATGGCATGTGTGAGCAATATATCATTTAGTGACAACTTTTTGTAATTTTTTATTTTTTTTAGTCATTATTCAATCACTTGAGACAAAAAAAAATATTCAATGGGCTCAACATGCCTCTCAGCAATTCCCTTGGGATGTCTACTTTCCAAAATGGGGTCATTTGGGGGGGTTTTGTACTGCCCTGCCATATTAGCACCTCAAGAAATGAGATAGGCAGTCATAAATTAAAAGCTGTGTAAATTCCAGAAAATGTACCCTAGTTTGTAGACGCTATAACTTTTGCGCAAACCAATAAATATACGCTTATTGACATTTTTTTTACTAAAGACATGTGGCTGAATACATTTTGGCCTAAATGTATGACTAAAATTGAGTTTATTCGATTTTTCTTATAACAAAAATTAGAAAATATCTTTTTTTTTTTCAAAATTTTCAGTCTTTTTCCGTTTATATCGCAAAAAATAAAAATCGCAGAGGCAATCAAATACCATTAAAAGAAAGCTCTATTTGTGGGAAGAAAAGGACGCAAATTTTGTTTCGGTACAACATTGCATGTCCGCACAATTTCCAGTTAAAGCAGTGCAGTGCCAAATTCTGAAAACACCTCTGGTCCTTTAGCTACAAAATGGTCCGGGGCTTAAGTGGTTAAGTAGAATCTGTTTGTAATTTTGAACAGGTACATTGTTTAAGTGTAGCTCCAGCCAAAAAATCTATTTTTAAGCTTTTTGGAAAACATAGGGAAGGGTTATCACCCCTGTAACATTTGTTTTGCTGTCTGTGCACCTGTTCAGAACATTTCACCTCACTTTCCATCCCAATGACAAATGTTTTTAAAAACTGGGGTTTTTATTGAAACAAGGATTGGTGATAAAGCATCAGTAGAGAGGAGACACCTTTTTCCCATATTAACTCTTACAGGAGAGAATTTCACTTCCTAGGGGTAGATTTCCTCTCACTTCCTGTTGTCTCCTTCCGTTTGCAAGTAGGAGTCGTTTGTAAGTTGGATGTTTGAAAGTAGGGGCCTGCCGTATATACTCTGCTGAAATTTGCCCCTTAGATGTTGGTGTTGCCACAACACTGTGAGCCCTCACAGTTACTCTTGGTGGGCGCTGGAACGCCCTGCTGTGAACTATTATATCAGGAATTGTAATTACATGCCATTGTTGAACAGTGGTAGGAAAAATTGGGCCTTTGGTGGTGGTGCTGGTGCTACAACACTGTCAGCCCTCACAGTTACTCCTGGTGGGCGCATGAATGGGCCCTATTGTAAATTATTAGATCAAGAATTGTAATTGCATGCCCCTGTTGAAGAGGGGCAGAAAAATTGGGCCTTGGTGGTGGTGGTGGTGTTGCCACAACACTGTAAGCCCTCACAGTTACTCTTGGTGGGCGCAGGAATGGGCCCTGCTGTGAATTATTAGATCAAGAATTGTAATTACATGCCCCTGTTGAACAGGGGCAGAAAAATTGGGCCTTAGGCACTGGTGCCACAACACTGCAACCCCTCACAGATACTGTACTTGGAGCACAGCAATGAGCCCTGTTGCAAAGTATTGCATCAAAAATTTTAATTACACGCCCCTGTTAAATGTATACTGTGCCACTAACTCCTGCAGATGCCTGTATTAGAGAACAGCAATGATGGGTATATACAGGTGTATACTGTGCCACTAACTCCTGCAGATGCCTGTATTAGAGAACAGCAATGACGGGTATATACGGGTGTATACTGTGCCACTATCTCCTGCAGATGCCTGTATTAGAGAACAGCAATGACGGGTATATACGGGTGTATACTGTGCCACTAACTCCTGCAGATGCCTGTATTAGAGAACAGCAATGACGGGTATATACGGGTGTACACTGTGCCACTAACTCCTGCAGATGCCTGTATTAGAGAACAGCAATGACGGGTATATACAGGTGTACACTGTGCCACTAACTCCTGCAGATGCCTGTATTAGAGAACAGCAATGACGGGTATATACAGGTGTATACTGTGCCACTAACTCCTGCAGAGGCCTGTATTAGAGAACAGCAATGATGGGTATATACAGGTGTATACTGTGCCACTAACTCCTGCAGATGCCTGTATTAGAGAACAGCAATGACGGGTATATACAGGTGTATACTGTGCCACTAACTCCTGCAGATGCCTGTATGAGAGAACAGCAATGACGGGTATATACAGGTGTACACTGTGCCACTAACACCTGCAGATGCCTGTATTAGAGAACAGCAATGACGGGTATATACAGGTGTATACTGTGCTGGGGCACACAACACCCACTAACTGCTTCAGATGCCTGAGAAAAGAACACACTGTCCCTGCCTGCCTATCTAGCTTAGAGAACAGCAATAAAGTGTAGATCCAGGTGTATACTGTGCTGGAGGCACACAACACCCACTAACTCCTGCAGATGCCTGAGAAATGAATAGAACATAGAACACACTGTCCCTGCCTATGTATCTCTTTCCCTGCAAGCCGGAACACACTGCACAAGGCCGCCGCGCTGGTGGCCTTTTATAGTGTGGGGCATCTACTAAACCCCCTGAGCTATGATTGACCACTAGCATCCTGCCTGTGGCCAATTATGTCTCTCCTCGCTGCCAGCGCTGTGATTGGCCAAGCATGCGGGGTCACAGTGCATGCTTGGCCAATCACAGCGCCGGGATTGCACTGCGATGGCGCAGTGTATTGTGGGCCGTTTGCGTCACTCGAATTTGGTGCGAACGCCCCATAACGTTTGATCTTCGGCGAACAATCGAACAGCCGATGTTCGAGTCGAACGTATGTTCGACTCGAACACGAAGCTCATCCCTACACCCCAAGTATCCACTGGAGCACCTGTGTTTGACACCCTAAAAAGTTTGTTCTGGTTTCCCACACTAGTGCTCCTGAGTCCAGATGTGTAAACAGCTGCTGAGTGTCCTCTCCTTTACACTGAATCTAGTTTGCATTTCATTCTAGTTACAAACACATCTAGACAACAATGTACTAAACTTATTTTAATACAAATAGGCATGACCAAATGTAGTTAACCCTGTATCTAACAAAAACATCATATGAAGTGGGGGAACAATGTTTACTACGACCGATTACTGTGCCCACTAACCTGAAAGTTTCCATTTTAAACTGTCCAACAGTAAAGAAAAGCACATGGAGCAACATGCAAGTAATAATAATAATAGGAACACCGGACAAATACTTACTTTTTTTAAGCATTTTCTTGATCCTTCTGTACTGATCGTGCTCCCTCAGTTTCAGGTCTGACCAGCGTTTCCTCAGTTGCTCCTTGGATCGTCGTACCCCAAAATTCATGTGCAGACTCCTCATAACTTTATTCATGATCTTGGCCTTTCTCACATTAGCGTTGGTGTATGGCCCATGCTTCCCATCATAGTCTGTCCTCCTCAAGATGTCCACCATCTCCGTCATCTCTGCAAAGGACATATTTAAGGCCTTGTATCTCCTCCTGGATCGGGATGTTTCTGGCTCCGGGCTTTCCTCCTCGTCACTGGAATTATCATGCACCTGCTGTGTCTCCGCCATGACTCTCCCACTGCACGCCGAAAGAGAAGGGGCAGGGAATATACTAGAATGAACGTCAGGGGCGGGCGATGCGGGCAGAGTTTCACGCATGCGCAGTGTATATAAAGC
Source organism: Rana muscosa (assembly GCA_029206835.1). Taxonomy (NCBI): domain Eukaryota; kingdom Metazoa; phylum Chordata; class Amphibia; order Anura; family Ranidae; genus Rana; species Rana muscosa. The sequence goes on along the minus strand of CM055117.1, from coordinate 698,712,455 downwards.
TAACACGCATGTGTTGTACCTATGTTCTGTGTGCGGAGGAAGGAGTAAGCGATGAACGTGAGACCGAAGGTAACATTTTCACTTTGGCCATCATTGGCCTATACTGCATCGAGATTGTGGCCTATATGGCGATAAAGATCAGTAGAGTATAAAGACTGACATTTTTAATTTTGTCTTGTGTTTTGTCTTGCAGAAAGAATGAACGCATTTAAAAAAATAGATTTTATGAGCGAGTTCCTGGACAGATACAGGGAGCTGCCTGCTTTATGGGAAACATAAAACCCCATCCACATGAAACGAGGAGTAAGGACGGCAGCACTAGAGGACCTGCTGCAATTTGTAAAGACACAGGTCCCCACTGCAACCATACAGGATGTGCACAATAAAATTGTGAACTTGAGGGGCACATACAGGAGGGAGCGCACTAAAGTCCTGGAATCACAGAAGTCAGGAGCAGCAGCAGTGGATGTTTATGTGCCTACTCTGTGGTACTACAAAAATTGCACTTTCTGGATGACCAGCTGGAAGTGAGGCCATCACTTTCTACCCTTCCCTGCAGCCTTCCCTCCAGCCTTCCCTCCAGCCTAGCTGAGCCTTCTGAGGAGCAACCTGAACCTTCCATCCTGGAAGAACTGGATGTGGACTTCTGGAGTATAGTATTTTTCAAAAGATTTATTGTCGTAAAATTAATGATGTAAAATAGATGTTAATATTGCTAAATAATTAATGTCTGAACAAAAAGTGTTTTACATATCAATTTACAGTAGTGGCCAAAAATGATTGGGACAAGAATGCAAACTGCTGGGGTCAGAATGATAGTATTTTCTATTTATTAATATTCAATTTGAAACAGTCATGAGCTGAAAATTGTGTGTGATTGAGGAACCAAAAACTAAAACTGTCCCTTTTTTTTATACACAGGAAGAGCTCAGCCAAGATGAGGGTGTGGAAATTGGCAGGCAGGAGGAGGCAGGGGTCAGTGTCAGCTAGGAGGTGGTCGGGCCCAGTGGCAGCCAGCAGGTGGCCGGGCCCAGTGGCAGCACCCAATCCCAAACAAGAAGGGCCAAGAGGGGTAGGAACGTGGAGGAGGCAACACTGGCCCTCATTAGGGAGCCTCATGCCACACTACAAGAACCCCCCACCACTCAAGAGGGCTATGCCTGCATAGTTGCATCAAAAATGCAGGCGATGGAGACGAGCCAACGCCTCCTTTGTGAGACACTAATCTTCAAGGCACTAAATATGGGGTTGATGGGCACAATCACAAGAAATACAGACATTTGTGAGGTCGCCCATCCTTCTCCACCTCCTCCTCCTCCCCCTTCTCCTCCTCCTCCTTCTCCTCCTCCTGCCACAAGTCCACCTCCAGTGCCACAGGCTCCAAGGAAGCGTGCAAGGAAGGCTGCAGAGAAGGCTGCAAAGAAGGGTGCAGGGAAGGCTACAAAGAAGTCGAGAAAGTGATGGCCTGGCTTCAGTCTGGTCTGACAGAAGACGCAGGCTGCTGTAGTACCACAGACTGGGGACATATATGTCATCTGCTGCTGTTCCTGATCTCTGGGAGTCCAGGACCAGATTGTGCTCCCTATTGTATGGACTCCTCAAGCTCCCAATTTTATTTTTTAAATACTTGATGTCTGCCCTGGGGTCCAAAGGCTTCGCAAATTGCAGCAGGTTCTCCAGCTTTGCCTTCCTCTTTAATTTGTTATGAGCCAGAATAAATGGAATTTATTTTTACAGTAAATACTTGCCTATGTGTTTTTCTAAAAAAAGGAAAGTTTGTTTGTGAGTAGGCAGGTACATTTCAAAAATACAATGTGTAAGTAACAAGGGACACCAACCAACCTCCTTGAGGTTACAAAATACAAGATAATAATGTTATTGTGGTAACTTGACACACCAAAATAAAAATAAAAAAAAAAGGGAGATCACTAGAAAATAATTTATAAATAATCACAAAAAATGCAGATCTTGCTTAAATTTGAAAAAAAAAATACATCATTATGGAGATCTAGCTTTAAAAAAATAATTAAATATTCATGATATCACAAGAAATAATAAATAAACAAGTTTGTCAGAACTCTGTGTGAATATCAGCAGCAATACAAGTTTATTATTGTAGCATTATAAAGAAAAAAATAATGCGATGCATTAAACGATGCAATAATTTGCAGCGTGACAATTGTGCTATCTCCATTACAAACACTAGTTTTACCAGAAAGAGCGCTTCCATCTCATACTTGATTCTGAGCATGCGCGTTTGTTTGCCCGTCGGAAAACCATACAGACGAACGGTTTTCCAGCCAGGATTTTTTGCTAATTGGAAAAAAGAGATCCTGATCTCTTTTTTTGTCCGGCAGTTTTCCTGTCGGAAAAACTGCGATGGAGCATACACACGGCCGAGATTCCCAACAAAAAGCTCTCATAGCAGTTTTCCTGTCGGAAAAAATGATCGTGTGTACGAGGCACCACTCTTGGGGGGGGCACAGGAGTCTTCCAAAAACAAAAGAAATGCATCTTTCTTCCCTGTGTGACAGTTTCACACAAATTGCCAGTCTTCTATCAGCATGTTTCTCTTGACAGCATTTCCCCAGAAAAATAGGACTGTGACGCTCTATGATTTCTTTCCACTTCAAGTATCTAAAATACTGCCTGGATTCCTATAATTTGACAATTGCAACCTTCTTGACAACCCCACCACAAATAAAGGTCCCCGATTATCGAGGATATCACCAGCTGAGTTAACAGAGTTAAATTAAAGCTTCCTTTCTGTTTCTGTTTAGAGAGTTAGAGGAGTCAGCAGGAGACACAGGAGAAGGATCTGTAACAAAAAGAGTTGAAGAGGTACTCCGTATTTACACACACATTTATGTCAAGCCTTTTAAAAATTAAGATTATGGCATCAGTAAGGAATAAAGTCCAAATTTTCCTTAGTTAGGGAACACACATACAGTATGTGTACTGTATATTTGTCACAAGGCCAATTTGTAGTCACTTTTCTGCTTGACAAAAACTGGGAGTAACAGCTTGTTTAATTCAATACCTAAACACATTGTCTAAGGGGACTTGCTCACAAAAAACAGACAAAAATGTTGTTTAGGAGGGTAGAACAGTGGAAATTGCTGCTTGATGTTGCTAGTTAAATGTCCTTCTAGGGAGAGCATTACTTAAAGTGGTTGTAAAGTCTCATAAACACACTCCCATTATTCATGAGAGCTGGGAGAAAATTCCTCATGTGCCCCCATTGGAAGGTTTGGAAGGTTTGTCCTCTATTCCTGTTCTGGTGACAACTCAAATTTTTGGATTTCTTCTCATTTTCAGTCCTGGTAAAAATGGTTACCAGGACAAATAGAGAGGGTGAATCTCTGCAACTGGTTGGCAATTAAAATTAAAACTAAAACAAACCATAGCCCATAGGCAATTTACCACTTCCTAATTCAAGGGAGTCCTGTTTTACCCTGTATCATTGTGCTATGGTTAAATAGAAATTGTAAATAGAGTGCCATACTGTACTCCCAAGAAAGTGGACTGCAAATGCCAACAGTCACTGGCCCATAAAACAAATAACAGCTTATCTAGAAGCTTATCTAGAAGGTAGGTATGCCTTGTGAACTAACAGGACTATAGGATAAGATTCACCTGAACTTGATCTCTTCCTTCAATAGCACCAGCAAGAGACTTCAATGCCATCCTGCTGTGCAGAGCTACAGCTTCTAGCAGCATGAGAGTTGCTCTCTATGCTAGTTATTTTATTTTATAGTTACCAAGAAAATAAATGAAAGTTGAGCTATTTAGGTAACTGAGTGCTGACTATTGAAAGGTATCCTGGGATATAAAATCTATGACATACAAAACAGTTCAAATATAATGTTCTGAAAGTTTTCTAAGTTTTGACAGCAATTTATGCCACTACAGAGTCATAGCATTTTTGTTGAAATATTTCAATCACAAACTGTCAAAGTTACGCTTCAAATCTATATAAAAACAGAGAAAAGTATTTTACAGTGAGAAAATCTCTGAAATTCAAATTTTGCAATACAATATAAAAAAAAAAAAATCTTATTTATTTTACCTTTTTATTTTTACACTGTTCTTTAAAAATAAAAATGGTGTCAATTTTATTCCTATTACAAGGAAACATCCCTTGTAATATATAAAAAGCATGACAGGACCTCTTAAATATGAGATCTGGTGTCAAAAAGACCTCAGATTTAATATTTACACTAAATTGAAATAAAAATTAAAAGTAATTTGAAAAAAAAAAAAAAAAAAATTATTTTTAAGAGCTATTTGTTAGAAGTGACGTTTTGACTTCGCTTCCGCCCTGAAATGGTATGGAGACAGGTGGGGGCCATCTTCCCCTCACTCGTCTCCATACCTAACAGGACACATGACCCGATTGCCTCCACCACTATCGTTGGCTCCCGTAAGCGGCGGAGGGCATCAAAGTGTGGCGGGAGGGGGGCCCTCTCCCACAGCTGATAAAAGTGATCTCACTGCGAATCCGCTGCAGAGACAACTTTTATCTGAAAGTGGACCACCCACTGAAGAAGAGGATACTGGGGTTATGGTAGCTAGCCATCACAACGATATTCCTCTTCAAAGTACTGATGTATAACGACGGCGGGCGGTCCTTACGAGGTTAAATAGGCAGGATGACAAATGCTTGCTCTTAGTGGTCCATATGCCCTAACATGGGTGGTGGGGGTGTTCTGTAACCTACAGAAAGAACTGGGAATAATGCTAACTTGTAAGAATTAACACAGGCAGGGAGCATACAAAGTTATCAGCTCATTGGTTTATGATAACAATAAAAGATTATGGTCTGATAATAAACTCATATATATACTCAAACACCGCAAACAAGTAAATTCTTCTTAAAAAGTTGTACTATCTAGATTAATGGAAAATAGGTGTATCTCTGTAACAAGTTACAAAATATACAAAAACTTTCATCTGACAAATAAACATGCCAAACACGATTGAACAATTTTGCATTTAATTAAAAAATGAATAAATAGTGAGCAGAATTTGTCTGTATATGCTGAAGTTTATACAAATAAATTAAATTTGCACTTTAAAAATATAGAAACGTGACAAAGAACAATAAATCATAATTTCTAAACTGATCCGTTAGGAATATAAAAAAAAGATGACTAAATATAAAGATAACTGGTATATACAAATAGTAAAAGCAATATGATGTTTATGATTTAAAAAAAAAAAGATTTAAATGTGTAAGATCCATCATAGTTAAATGCCAAATGAAAGTACCGGTATGTATATTTTGCTGTCCATTGCCTTATGTGAACATAATTCATTCATAAAGAGAATGTGGTAGAATTGTCAAGTGTTAAAATTAATTACAAATTATGTCTGACAACTTTTCATTTTTCTATGTTGGTGTACTTATGTCACTTTTTATGGCTTTTTTATGGCTATAAGTTTTCTATATTCGTGAAAATGTATTTGACTGTTCAGAGTTGTGGGTAATTTTCATTGCTCCAGGGTAAGCTGTCAGTGCAATGTAATGTTTTACATTTTCAAACTGGACTGAGAGGAAAGTCATCAATTGACTGTCATCGTTGGCTGTCTATATTAATTTTTTTTAGTGGAAGTGCTAAGATGCTATGCAAATACTTCATAGGTAACAATTGTTATAACTTTTCAGAATTAATAGTTTTACTACACTTTTGTGCTGCACCCTTCTCATAGAGAGGAGTATTCATAAAAGTGATACCAATCAGTGGGTTTACAGAGACCGACAAGGGCCTGGTGCTGAAGGAAACATTTGGCACAATGTGATTTAGCATAGAATGATGCCCATGCTTTCTTACTTGTGTGCATTTGGCCATTCTGCCCAAAGTAACATTTGAGTTTTTGGCCATTGTGAACAATTACGACTAGCTGTCATTGTAATAAAGCATACACCAGGCCTGGGATCCTTCTGTGGAGACCTGAAGTTAGCCGGCAATTTGTAGTGGTTAAAACATCAACAGAATGATTGCGATAAATAAAACTGAAAAAACGGAGGTCTAAAATAAATAAAAAATACGATCACAAAATAAACATACATATTACTTTGTGTAGAATTGTTCGTACTTAGGTTGGTGCAGAAAATTTACTTGCTTACCTTTTAAAGAAAGAGATGTGATTCTCTTTTGTTCAGTCACTGCAAGAATTCTTAGTATTTTAACACTGCGCAGCACAGAAGCATAGTCTTTGCCCAAGCCCAGTGAGATTTGTAAGACTTCCAAGTAAATGCTGCTGTGCATGTTCAGATATGCTAAAAGTTCACACCTTTCCTCAATGATTATAAGCAGAGACTAGCCCTTACTTTATTTGCTTGGTATATAAATATTCTAATATTTAATAAAAGTAAATCCCTTACTGTTAACATTTTTTTTTTTACATTTGTAAATTCTATGTACTGTATGTTGATGAATATAAAAATAACAAAATATAGCAATAACATCCATTATATTATTTAGCATATGGTATGTTTTTTACACAGAGAAACTTGGCAACCAACCTCTCATTCTGACCTAAACTAAGAAACCTATGTATGTAAACCATGGAAAGCTATGATTTCATTAAATAAGAATATCAACAGTTTTTTATTTTTTTGGAAAACTCCACACTGTTTTTCATGAGAAACAAAACAATCAATCCGCCGCTTACCAGAACCGTCATAGCGGCGGAGGCGATCGGGTCCTTTCTCCTGCTTGGTATGAATACGAGTGAGGGGAAGATTGCCCCCACCCGTCTTCATACCATAGCAGGGCGGAAGCGACGTCAAAACGTCACTGACGCCCATAGCTCTTAAAGGGACATTTTTTTTTCATTTTTTTTTTCAAATGACAAATGTATTTTTATTTGTTTTGCATTTTAGTCCAAATATAAGATCTGAGGTCTTTTAAGAGGACCTGTCATGCTTTTTCTATTACAAGGGATGTTTACATTCCTTGTAATAGGAATAAAAGTGACACATTTTTTTTAAAAAGAACAGTGTAAAAAATAAAAATAAAAGGTAAACTAAATAAGAAAAAAAAAATGTAAACGCGCCCCATCCTGACGAGCTCACGTGCAGAAGCGAACGCATACATGAGCAGCGACCGCATATGAAAACTGTGTTCAAACCACACATGTGAGGTATCACCACGATCGGTAGAGCGAGAGCACTAATTATAGCCCTAGATCTCCTCTGTAACTCAAAACATGCAAGCTGTAGAATTTTTTAAACGTCGCTGATGGAGATTTTTATGGGTAAAATTTTGTCACCATTCCACAAGCGTGACATGTTGGGTATCAATTTACTCTGCATAACATTATCTTTCACAATATAAAAAAATTGGGCTAACTTTACAGTCATCTTATTTTTTAATTCAAAAAAGTGTATTTTTTTCCCCAAAAAAGTGTGCTTGCAAGACCGCTGCACAAATACGGTGTGACAGAAAGTATTGCAACGACTGTCATTTTATTCTCTATAAAAAAATATATAATATTTTGGGGTTCTAAATAATCTTCTAGCAAAAAAAAATGTTTTTAACTTGTAAACAGGGATGAGCCGAACACCCCCCTGTTCGGTTCGCACCAGAACCTGCGAACAGACAAAATGTTCGTGTAAACTTTAGAACCCTATTAAATACAATGGACTCGAACGTTCGAAATCTAAAGTGTTAATTATAAAGGCTTATATGCAAGTTATTGTCCTAAAAAGTGTTTGGGGACCTGGGTCCTGCCCCAGGGGACATGTATCAATGCAAAAAGAAGTTTTAAAAACGGCCGTTTTTTCGTGAGCAGTGATTTTAATAATGCTTAAAATGAAAAAATAAAAGTGAAATATTCCTTTACATTTCGTACCTGGGGGGTGTGTATGATGTGCATGTGAAGTGGCGCATGTTTCCCGTGCTTAGAACTGTCCCTGCAAAAAATGTCATTTTTGAAAGAAAAAAATGCATTTAAAACTGACTCGCGGCTATTAATGAATTGTCGGCTCCCGGCAATACATACAAAAGTCATTGATAAAAAAAAAAAAAAAAAGCGTGGGGGTTCCCCAGAATTCAATTTCCAGGCCCTTCAGATCTGGCATGGATTTTAAGGGGAACTCCACCCCAAGTTTAAAAAAAAAAATGGCGTGGAGTCCCCCTAAAAATCCATACCAGACCCCTTATCCGAGCACGCAACCTGGCCGGCCGCAGGGGAAAAGGGGGGGACGAGAGAGCGGCCCCCCCTCCCTCCTGAACCGTACCAAGCCACATGCCCTCAACATGGGGAGGATGTCCCCATGTTGATGGGGACAAGGGCCTCATCCCCACAACCCTTGCCCGGTGGTTGTGGGGGTCTGCGGGCGGGGGGCTTATCGGAATCTGGAAGACCCCTTTAACAAAGGGGACCCCCAGATCCCGGCCCCCCCCCTATGTGAATTGGTAAGGGGTACATTGTACCCCTACCATTTCACGAAGAAAGCGTAAAAAAATGTTTAAAAAAACACACAAACACCTTGAAAAAGTCCTTTATGTAAAAAAATAAATTTAAATTACACAGTGAAGGAAGTTCCCCGCTCAAGCCAATGACGTAGGCGGGTCCGACATACCGAGGAGGCGGACCTGATGGGGAACTGCTCTCACTTTGGTAATACATGTATAGACCCGCCCCTTCTCATGTTCCGCATCTGGTCCGCTGAGCGGACCTGATGGGGAACTTTAGAAGGGGCGGGTCTATACATTTAAAATACTGAGAGGGAGTTCCCCATCAGGTCCGCTCAGGCACAACCAATGACGGACAGCGCTGGACATCGGGATCGCCGCGGGACACTGGATTTCACCGCTGGAATGGTTTTTTTTTTTTTTTTTTTTTAAATAAAGGACTTTTTCAACGTGTTTGTGTGTTTTTTTAAACAATTTTTTACGCTTTCTTCGTGAAATGGTAGGGGTACAATGTACCCCTTACCAATTCACATAGGGGGGGGGGCCGGGATCTGGGGGTCCTCTTTGTTAAAGGGGTCTTCCAGATTCCGATAAGCCCCCCACCCGCAGACCCCCACAACCACCGGGCAAGGGTTGTGGGGATGAGGCCCTTGTCCCCATCAACATGGGGACATCCTCCCCATGTTGAGGGCATGTGGCTTGGTACGGTTCAGGAGGGAGGGGGGGCCGCTCTCTCGTCCCCCCCTTTTCCCCTGCGGCCGGCCAGGTTACGTGCTCGGATAAGGGGTCTGGTATGGATTTTTAGGGGGACTCCACGCCATTTTTTTTTAATTTGGGGTGGAGTTCCCCTTAAAATCCATGCCAGATCTGAAGGGCCTGGAATGGATATTTGGGGGAACCCCACGTCAATTTTTTTTTATTTGCGGCGGGGTTCCCCTTAATATCCATTCCAGACCTGAAGGGCCTGGTAATTGAATTCTGGGGAACCCCCACGCTTTTTTTTTTTTTTTATCAATGACTTTTGTATGTATTGCCGGGAGCCGACAATTCATTAATAGCCGCGAGTCAGTTTTAAATGCATTTTTTTCTTTCAAAAATGACATTTTTTGCAGGGACAGTTCTAAGCACGGGAAACATGCGCCACTTTACATGCATATCATACACACCCCCCAGGTACGAAATTTAAAGGAATATTTCACTTTTATTTTTTCATTTTAAGCATTATTAAAATCACTGCTCCCGAAAAAACGGCCGTTTTTAAAACTTCTTTTTGCATTGATACATGTCCCCTGGGGCAGGACCCGGGTCCCCAAACACTTTTTAGGACAATAACTTGCATATTAGCCTTTATAATTAGCACTTTAGATTTCTCCCATAGATTTTTCGAATTTGCCGCGAACACCCCAATTTGTTCGCTGTTCGGCGAACGGGCGAACAGGCAATGTTCGAGTCGAACATGAGTTCGACTCGAACTCGAAGCTCATCCCTACTTGTAAACAACAAATCTCAGAAAGAGGCTAGGTCCTTGTGGATTATTATTATTATTATTATTATACAGGATTTATATACCGCCAACAGTTTGCACACCGCTATACAACATTGGGGAAGACAGTACAATTACAATACAATACAGGAGGAATCAGAGGGCCCTGCTCGTTAGAGCTTACATGGGACAGCAGGCAGGACCTTAAAACCTCTATAATTAAAAATAAATCAACCCACCAAGTATTGGATAAATAAGGCCGTGGCTGCTTTATTATTGGATTACAATAAATTATGAACTTATCATAAATAAATTAACTTTAAACAGCTTAGCCACTACGGCTCAAGCTTATATAATATTTAAACTTCAAATTATCCATACAATAAAAACTAAATATATTGAAAACATCTGTCCACCTATGTAATTAATAACAAAGGTGACCTTACCACATAATAAGCAACCACGACAATTAATTTCTACATAAGGGGCGGGTGGGTAGGGGAACACCACAGATCCTGTCTTCTGAGGCGACTGATTTATAAAACGGAACCCCCTTTATATAGCCCTAACCAGAACCTGATTAGACCGGTACTGACTAGCCCAGTACCACTTTAGCCTTAAAAAACCCGGGAAACAGCACGAGCCTACTGCGTGATCACCAGGTGATCAGCTAAAGCCCGGGAAAGTCGTTTTAACCTTCCCTATGCCATATGAAAACCCCCCAGCTGTTCCCTCTAGCAATCCTATCATGACTATTTAAGGGAATCTTAAAACTGTTTGCCCTGCCGCTTTCCCATGAGAAAAGGGGGGGTTATAACTGTCTCCCCCTTTTCTATCATGGGACAGCAGGCAGGACCTTAAAACCTCTATAATTAAAAATAAATCAACCCACCAAGTATTGGATAAATAAGGCCGTGGCTGCTTTATTATTGGATTACAATAAATTATGAACTTCTCATAAATAAATTAACTTTAAACAGCTTAGCCACTACGGCTCAAGCTTATATAATATTTAAACTTCAAATTATCCACAAGACAGGTGGATTCAAATCCGCCTGTCATCAAACCCCACAACCACGGCCCTTTCAATACACGTACCTAAATCAGCATTAAATATATCTAAACCTATGTCGGATAAATGTACCCCATCTGCTCTATATAAACCCTGTATGAAACCTTCCAACTCGGTATGCCTGAAAGACCACATCCCCAAAACCGATAATAATTTAGCAACAGCCCTATTTACGCGACGCCTAACTTTTTCCAAAGGACGCATGGCTGGCAAAGAAAGCCATCGTAGCCTTTGCACCAATTCGGAAAAAAATAATACTAGTATTTGGTAATAGTAATTGAATTTTTAAAAGGTCATCCCTAATCTTAAAGATGAGATCCAACGTTTTTTGTTTCCCGATATCATTCCCCCCAGATGTATAATCAAAACATCCGGAGGCGAAAAATCCTTAAGAAGCTTATTGAATTCTAGCAAAAGGCTAGACCAAACCATACCGCGTCTACCAAACCATAAAACCTTAAACAAAGAAGGATCCAATCCTAAATTGCTAGAATATTTTCTTGCAGCAGCTCTCCGATGTGCCCAAAAAACGTATGAATGGCCGATGATCCAAACCAATCTGAATTTACCTAAAATAAATCAAACGGATAGATTAGGACGAATATACAAAAGATAACGGTCAGACTTCCATCTACCAACTCCCTTAATAATATCAGTGTCCAGTGCCAACCTAGAAGCTTCAGTAGCTGCACCAATCCTAAAAGAGTGCGATGTAATATGATACCCTTGAAGATTAAATTTTTTTAAACCTTTCTTAAAAACACTAATAAATTGATATTTAGTAAGAGGGACACCAGATTCATGAATAAAAAAGATGTCCGATAAAGAAGGCCTAATATTACAATATTGAGATACTAATTTCACCGGGCAAATAGGAGAGCCATCACAAGCAAATAAACTCACCCAGCTACCAATACCAAGTTGATCTGTTTTTGACCGACGAATAAAAATTTTCAACATACCATCCGAAATAAGCACATCAGAGGTGTGAATTAACTGAAACTCTGATACCCTAAGTGCTGCAAAAAATGCTAAGGAAAAAACCGCCCGAAAAAGAACAGCTTCAAACTCTGAAAAACAAATAAGTGAGGTAACTGCACAAAGATTACTTAATATAGCAGGGGTAATCGGAGAACGTTGATCTTTTCTAAAATTAAATTTCTTATAACCTTTCATAGCTTGCTGAACTGAAAAAAACATTAAACAAGAAGAAAAACCATTGAGTTTTAGAAAAAAGGAAACTCCAGATAGTGTCTTCTGGACATATGACCAGGAATAATTTTTGTTAAATAAAGATTCCAAAAAAGCAAAATTAATTTTTCAGAAAATGAAACGGCAGGTTTCTGTATAGAATTTAAGAACATCAGCCACATCAACCAGGCTGATCGATATCCAGCCAAAGTTGAGGGTGCAATTGAATGTTGAATGTAGGCAGAAATGGGCTTCAAACCAGGTCCCATATATTGGTTGGGCACTGCATCCCTACAGGATCCGCATCCGGATACAGCTGAAAAAATCGATCCATCTGTAGGCGAGACAGAGAATCCGCCACGTCATTGTCCTTACCTGCCACATGAGTTGCCTTTTAACCAAACATTCCAACTCAAGCACCGGAAGACCATATGGCGTAGAAGTACAATGACCGGCGGAGATTTGGACGTTAGACAGTTTATTGCAAACATAACACCTTTGTTATCAGTCCTAACCATTATCCGTTTATTCTGAAAATGCTGGCCCCAGATTTCTAAAGCTACTATTATCGGAAAAAGTTCCAATAATACAATATTCTTTAACAGACCTTTGTTTTTCCAACTGGTAGGCCAGCGCTCTGCACACCACTGCGATCGCCAAATGGCAGCAAAGCCGCATGACCCCGCAGAGTCGGTAAACAGAAAAAATTCATTATCCAGAATGAATTCTTCCTGCCAAACAGCTTTCCCATTAAAATACATAAGGAATTGAATCCATACCAACATATCTTCCTTCATATCGTGAGTAACTCTTATATGAGAAAACGGGGATATTAAACCCGAAATGGCCAGATACAGCCGTCGTGAGAACACCTTTCCCACCGGCATAATCCTAGATGTGAATGCCAGTAAGCCGAGTAGTGACTGCATTTCCTTTAAACAAACTTTCTTTTTCCTAATGATGAGTAATAAAGAAGATCTAAGCTTGACTAATTTATTGTCAGGTAACCTAAACTCCATTAGCTCGGAATCAATCGTGATACCTAAGAATTCAATGCAAGTTGAGGGCCAGGCAGTTTTTTCAGTGGCTAAAGGAACTCCGAAATGGCTACATATTGTGAAAAAAGAATCTAATAACCTTGTACAATCCGAAGAGTGAGGAGGGCCTAAAAACAAAAATCATCTAAATAATGGATCAAAAAAGTTGAATTAGATATATTGCTAACTACCCATTCTAAAAAGGATGAAAAAGATTCAAAATAAAAACAGGACAAAGAGCAGCCCATTGGTAAGCACTTATCGAAATAAAAATAACCATCAAAGAAAAAACCTAAAGAATTAAAACCAGCAGGGTTGATAGGAAGGAGGCGAAAAGCAGATTTAATATCTGCTTTAGCCAGAAGGGCCCCCTTACCGAGCAACCTAAGCTTAACTAAAGCATCCTCAAAAGACGCATAAGAAACAGAGGAAAGACTATCCTCAATTTGGTCATTCAGGGAGTGATCCTTGGGAAAAGACAAATGGTGAATCAACCTGAAAGAATTTTTTTCTTTTTTGGGGACAATTCCTAATGGTGAAATCCTGAAATTAATAAATGGAGGGGAACTAAAAGGACCGGCTACCCTCCCTTCAGAAACTTCCTTATAAATTTTTTCCCAAACAATATTAAAATAATTTTCTACTGATTTTAAATTATTAATTAGTGTACAACCCGAACCGCAAAATGACGGCAAAACAAAACCCTCTCTAAATCCTTCAAGAATTAGCTGAGCCTTCGCCTTGTCTGGATATATTTTGAGCCAAGGAAGCATGTTTTGCCAGATCACCGGGGTGCGAGCCTTTTTGAACAGGTCCTTGTTGGTTAAATGTCGCCATTCGTTTGAAACATTTGCTGACAGAATGTGTTCCTGAACAAAAGGCACATTCGTGGCGGTACCTGCAAGAGTTGGGCCACTTACATTGTCCGTCATTAAAGTTGAAACAAATTCCTTTCTTGTAACCTGACGGCTGACCGGTTGATTGCTGTAAAATCTGATTTTGTTTGGAAAAATTTTGTCGTTGAGGGAGAAAAAGATTGAGCCAGAGCCCAACATCCTTCACTCCCCATTTTAAAGATTTGTGGACTGCTAACTTCTGACGAAAAGCCTCATCATAATTAAACCAAGAGGTACCACCAAAACTTTTATACGCTTCCAAAATGACATCCAGATGTTGAAAAAGTCCCGAACTCTTCTCCGGAAATTTTTCACAAAGGATACCAGAAAATATGCAGAAAGCCTGCAACCAGTTGTTGAAAGACCTGGTCACAGGCCTCCTACGATCCTCATCCTCTTTTTTTTCTTTTACAATAAAATCTTTTGAAGAGGGAAGCAAAGATAATAAATCCAAAAATTCGCCCCTCCATAGGTTTTCATCTTTCCTTAGCAGTAAAAGAAAAGATAACGGAGATACCTCACAGGGAATGGGTACTTTTAAACAGGTTTCAGGTAAATTTTGTATTTGTGCATTCTGATAGGAAGTAACAGTATCGCTAATAGAATGTAAAATATGCTCGTCATTTACTATTTGAACACAAGATGGCGACAATACATCCACCATAGCATTATCAGGAACAATTACAGGATTTTTTAATGACTGAACTTCATTAGTTAATTTAGCTATTGATTCAACAATGTTATGCAGAGTAAGCACATTAATTGACTCACCTGCTACAGATATACCAGCCTCCTCAGTTGTAGTGGAAGGAGCTGATCTGCCAGCAGGCCTAGTACTGACCTCAGACTGCTGTGTGCGTTGCCATGGTGACGAGCTATGATGCTGAATGAGGTGTGGAGACTGCGCTGACGTACCGCCCACAGCTCCGCCTCTGCTACTGGCTCTGCCTCTTCTCATAGGAGAAGTACCTGGCGCAGACGCTGGCACTGTTGCGGGCTGTCTCTCCGCCCGACCTCTGGATGCTGCCCCGCTCCTCCTCGCCGGCTGCCCTGTTCTTTTAGCAGCCGGCGCTTGCGGTGGTGAAGGGGAGAGTCTCCGGCATGGGGTCCGCCTTCTTTTTGCGGAGCCACGCCCCCCTGATGACGCGGCGTTACTGACCCTCTCCAGACGTGGAGCGTCCTCCGTCATTGCGGCTCCCTCCTCTTCCGGGATCATCATGGACTCCTCGCTGCGCTCCCTCACCGCTATACTTTCTCCGGCCGCGAAGCTTCGGGATTCCTCCGCCCTTGCTGTGGCTCCCACCGGAGCTTCTTGACGCGAAGCCAGCGGTAAGTCCAGACACTGCCGGATCCAATCCTCGCCGCCTTCTTCTCCTGCCCGCTCGATCAGCCGCCGCAGTAGGCTCATCTTCTGGCCTCAGAAGACCCTGTTTGTTCAATGGAGAAACTCCTAGAACACCACAGATCCTGTCTTCTGAGGCGACTGATTTATAAAACGGAACCCCTTTATATAGCCCTAACCAGAACCTGATTAGACCGGTACTGACTAGCCCAGTACCACTTTAGCCTTAAAAAACCCGGAAAACAGCACGAGCCTACTGCGTGATCACCAGGTGATCAGCTAAAGCCCGGGAAAGTCGTTTTAACCTTCCCTATGCCATATGAAAACCCCCCAGCTGTTCCCTCTAGCAATCCTATCATGACTATTTAAGGGAATCTTAAAACTGTTTGCCCTGCCGCTTTCCCATGAGAAAAGGGGGGGTTATAACTGTCTCCCCCTTTTCTATCATTCTAGATTGTAAGCTCTAACGAGCAGGGCCCATGGATAATGATAGTGTAAGGATTTCTCTAGGGATATACTGGATAGCAAGTAACCAGCATTACTTTAAAGTGCTTACTTAATTTGCGGTGCAGTACAACGTACATACATTCATTTTTAGTCACTAAACACCCCTGCTAATGTATAAGTGCATTTTATGATTTGTTTTTATTCATTATTATAGATACAACTCACTGATTTCACTAATATAAGGTGATCTGTGGATCTGAAAGTCATTTTAGGGTTTCCCCGAAAAACCTAAGACTTTTTTCAAGTGTGCTAATAAGATTGTGATTGATGTAAGGCCCCTTTCACATGGGCAGGTCTGCCTGTCAGTTTTTTAGGCGGACCTGAATGGACGCTCCATGCAGGTCTATGGAGCGACGGATGTCAGCGGTGACATGTCTGCTGACATCTGATCCACTAAAGTCAGACGGATGGAAACCCTATTTTCGGATTGGATGAAAACGGACTCTACTGTCTATCTTCATCTGATCCCCCATAGAGGAGAGCGGCGCTCTGACAGGTCGGTCCCTGCACAGTGTGCAGAGACAGACCTGTCATCTGCCTGCTCAGCGGGGATCAACCGAGCGATCCCTGCTGAGCAAAGCGGAGCCCGTACACGGACACGTCCGTATGAAAGAGCCCTTAGACTGACATTTTCAGTATTGTCTGACAATTAAATCTTTCAACATTGTATTGTAAGCTTGAGCTTCTTGATCTTGCAACAACAGATTATCAAGACCATTTTTTACCCATATGATAGGACCTTAGGACAGAAATATGTTCTGATAAGACCCTACACATACAGTAAAACCTTGGTTTGAGAGTAACTTGGTTTGAGAGCATTTTGCAAGACAAGCAAAATTTCTTACTAAATTTTGACTTGATATAAAAGCAATGTCTTGATATAAGAGTAGCGTCATGCCACAACTGAGTATAAAAGAGAAGAGAGATGCCTCTAAGTGTAGCAATATGGTTACATTTAATGAAGGTATAACATTTAGCAACTCACATGGTTGATGATTAAAACAGGCACATCTAAGTATGCAGGTATCTGGGGTAAAGCTGTCCACATAGACAATCCTCCTCACCTTCATCAACGTCGTCCCTTCCACGCTGCGCTCCACGAGCGGTTCAAGCCACGCTTTCAGTTCGCTCTACTGCAGGGTAGTCTTACCAGTCACGACTGCAGACTGACAGCGGTGAGAGCCAGCGTTGCGGGTGATGGTCTATGTGGACAGCTTTACCCCGGATGCCTTTGCCATGTGTCTCTTTTGATCATCAACCATGTGAGTTGCTAAATGTTGTACCTTCATTAAATGTAATCATATTGCTACACTTAGAGGCGCCTCTCTTCTCTTTTATACTCTGTAGCTCCTGCTGGATTTTGCTTTCATATCCCCTTGTGGAGGCTGCCATTTGTGGATGAACATTTTATGGTTACACAACCTATCACGTGGCTATAATCTTTTTATATGGACTATAAACTGAAGGACTTATGAATAAATTGTTGTGGAACAAATCATTTGAGTTTCCATTATTTCTTATGGGGGAAATTCGCTTTCATATACAAGTGCTTTGGATTAGAAGCATGTTTCTGGGCCTTGGCGTGGCTCTGTGGCTCACGCATGTGTTTGCAAATGCGTGCGGACAAACCCCTGTTTTTAACGCATACTGTTAGACAGGTTATTTGGTTGTCAGCGAGCTGGTCGGTAAGTAGGCTTGGTTTTTCTCTGGGCATTCCCCAGGCCTTGTTGTTACATGTTTCTGGAATCCAAGGTTTTACTGTAGTTTCTTTTTCAGAATGTAACTCATATATAATTCAGTATACCTGAGGCATACAATTAAATGCATGTAACAGTATTTGATTACTCCAGGCTGATATATAAAAAAAAAACACCAAATAAAGTGTTACTAAACCCAGGACCCTGCATTCACTATATCTGGTCTCCCATAGTACACAGAATATGGAAATGTAATTATTTTAGTAAATATAAACTGCTAAATACCTTTTTTCATCAGCAGTACATAACAATCTTGTTACTTCTTTAATTTCCTGGCAAAGCTTGTTGGAGGAGTTTTCATATGGCACTGAGCTGTTCTATCAGGATTCAGGACCCTTAACCCCCTGTCTGGCCCTGTGCTGATCACATGCACTTTCCCAAGAAAAAAAAAAAGTCTCTATCAATACACATCAAACTGAGCATGTGCAGCCTGACTAGAAAGGCTCTGTACTACCCGGAGCTGTTCTGGAGTCAGTGGAAGAAGAGGAGGATCTGTGCATACAAAGATCATGTAGCCTTTTTACACAATGCAGAGTATGTTCCACAGTGAGTATAATAAGCATGCTTTACTGCATATACAGAAGTTATGCGTATTTTTAAAGATTAACTCAACTTTTGTTGAGAAAAAAATATTCCCCTCTGAGTGATCTATGTACATTGCAAGGATTTTAACAAACTTTGTTGCAGATTCATACCTTTCATTATTCTGAAGAAATAGCTGTTTAGTCTATGTCCATGTGCAAAGTGAACCTGTATAGGAGTGGTTTTATCATTTTCAATTGGCTGCTGCACTTGCAGGGCTCTAATGAGGAAAATTGTAGTGTCTGCATCCCTTTAGACGTGATTTCCCTTTGGGAATATCTCACCAAAAATTCAATTTTTGTTGCAGGGGATGCTGAAAGTCAGATTTGTATCATATTGCATACTCCTGAAAAACTCAGTCAGCCAATCACAAAAGCAGGAAATTACATATCTGGGGGGGGGGGGGGTTCTGTACACCATCTATGTACAGAATGCCTCCAGGTAGCCATATTGCATTTTATTTTACAGAAAATTACAGGGCTGCAGTTTGAAAAGGAACGGTAATTTTTAATAGCAGTCAATTACAATATGACCTGTGTCGCATTTGTATATGAGATATATATATTGTGAGGGGGTTAGCTCGGCAGCGGGTGTGTGTGACCCCCGAGATGGGCTCCCCACACAAAAACAGGCCCAGCAAACGGAGGTTGTGGTTTTCAAAATCAAAAAGGTGCGGTTTATTTTCTATTTACAGTGACAAAACACAGCAAAGCAAAAGAAACATAAACAAAATAAATCCTGGTCAACTTGACCTCTGACTAAACATACAGGTTTCCTAACTAACAACTGGGATCAGCCTAGTGCTGTCCTAGTCCCTAAGTCCCTGGTTTTAAATGTCCAAGCAAATAGCCACACAGGCTTTGTCTCACCGCACAGGGGTTCACTCTCCCTAGACAGTCCACACAGGTCTGGTTCCAGGCATGAGCTAACATCTAATGAAGCTGGGAGTTCTTATAGAGGCCTAAATGAGCTGACAAGCTTCAGCTGGTCTCATCAACTCCCTGTCTGCACGACGCCCCACACTCTCCCTAGAGGTATGAGTCATCCATGAGCCCACTAGCCTTATACAACTCTCCACCTAGTTGTATAAGTCGGCGTAAAGCCTGAATCTGGGCGAAATATATCTACCCCCCTGGATGCAACCAGGTGACTTTACCTTCCTGCTGTCACATACCCCCCCTCTTGTTTTAACCTCGGGGTTGGAACACCAGCAATCAGGCATTCATGTACTCGAGACAAAGCATCCACATTCCCCATTTGAACGCCAGGGCGATGCTTTACTGTGAAGTTGAATTCCTGGAGGGCCAGGAACCACCTATTCACTCTTCTATTTGTTTCCTTGTTTTGAGCCATCCACTTTAACGGAGCGTGATCCGTAACCATGTCAAAGTGCCTACCTAGCAGGTAGTACCGAAGGGAATCTAGAGCCCACTTCACCGCTAAACACTCCTTTTCAACGGTGGCGTAATTTACCTCATGGGACTTCAACTTCCTGCTGAGGTAAATGACTGGGTGCTCTTCCCCGTTCCAGACCTGGGACAATACTGCTCCTAACCCCACATCTGACGCATCACTTTGTACGACAAAGTCTTTAGAGAAGTCGGGTGAGTACAACACTGGCTGGCTACATAAGGCTTGTTTCAAGAATTGGAATGCTGCCTCAGCCTCGGGGGTCCATTTAATCATGACCGACCCTTTCCCCTTTGTCAGGTTGGTTAGGGGCACAGCCTTAGAAGCAAAGTGGGGAATGAATCGCCGATAATACCCAGCGATTCCCAGAAAGGCTCGTACCTGCTTCTTGCTGTTGGGACGTGGCCAACTCTGGATGGCCTCGACTTTGTTGAGTTGGGGTTTTATTACTCCCCTCCCAATGGTGTACCCAAGATATTTGGCCTCCTCCTGCCCAATGGTACACTTCTTGGGGTTAGCCGTAAACCCCGCTTCCCGAACAGAGTCCAGGACTGCTTGCACTTTTGGCAGATGTGAGGCCCAATCTGTGCTATGGACAATTATGTCATCCAGGTAAGCCGCAGCATACTTCCGATGGGGCCTCAGCATCTGGTCCATTTTCCGCTGGAATGTGGCCGGCGCATTCTGTAACCCGAACGGCATTCTTTTATATTGGAACGCCCCGTCTGGGGTTACAAATGCGGTTTTCTCTTTGGCCGACTTGGCCAGGGGGATTTGCCAATACCCTTTTGTGAGGTCAAGAGTCGTCATGTATCGGGCTGTTCCCAGCCGGTCGATCAACTCATCTATACGTGGCATGGGGTAGGTGTCAAATTTTGTAACTTTGTTCAACTGACGAAAATCGTTACAAAATCGCCAGCTCCCATCCGGTTTAGGCACCAACACAATGGGACTAGACCAATCACTTTGGGACTCCTCTATCACCCCTAAGTTCAGCATTTTCTGTACTTCCTCCCGTATTGCCTCCCGTCGGGCCTCTGGGATCCGATAGGGTTTTAACTTCACCCTTTCACCGGGCGGGGTAATGATGTCATGCTCTACCCCAGATGTTTGTCCCGGCAGCTCAGAGAATACCTCCTTGTTGCGAAGCACAAACTCCTTAACCTCCTGTTGTTGGGGTTGTGACAAGGTGGCTGCTATTCCAACCTCAGGAATCACGCAACCAGTTTGAGCTGGTGACCAAGTGTCTGCGACTAGGGACTCTCTATCCCTCCAGGCTTTCAACAGATTAACGTGATAGATCTGTTCGGGCTTTCGCCTTCCTGGTTGTCTGACCTTGTAATTCACTTCGCTCACTTTTTCCATTATCTCGTAGGGGCCTTGCCATTTGGCAAGGAATTTACTTTCAACCGTAGGGACAAGTACCAGTATCCTATCCCCCGGGGAAAAGGTACGGGTCTTGGCTCCACGGTTGTACACTCTCTGCTGTGCTAACTGCGCTTGGGCCAAATGTTCCTTCACGATGGGCATTACCTGTGCAATTCGGTCTTGCATCAGGGCGACATGCTCAATCACACTCCTGTGGGGAGAACTCTCACTTTCCCAAGTTTCCTTGGCAATATCCAACAGCCCTCTTGGGTGTCTCCCATACAGTAACTCAAAGGGGGAGAATCCCGTAGAGGATTGGGGCACCTCCCTAATAGCAAACATCAGATAAGGAAGTAGACAGTCCCAATCCTTTCCATCTCTATCCACCACTTTCTTCAACATTTGTTTTAGGGTTTTGTTGAACCTTTCAACCAGCCCATCGGTTTGGGGGTGATACACAGATGTACGTAATTGCGTCACTTTGAACAATTTACACAGCTCCTTCATAACCCGGGACATAAAGGGTGTACCTTGGTCCGTAAGCAGTTCTTTACAAATACCCACCCGGCTAAACACAAGAGATAGCTCTTTGGCTATGGTTTTGGCTGAGGTATTTCGGAGAGGGATCGCTTCTGGATAACGGGTGGCATAGTCCATTATAACTAATATGTACTGGTGCCCCCTAGCGGACTTGATTATAGGACCTACCAAATCCATGGCGATCCTCTCAAACGGGACCTCAATGATGGGTAGAGGGACCAGCGGGCTACGGAAATGTGGCATCGGGGCCGACCTCTGACACACAGGGCAGGAGGAACAATAATTTTCTATGTCCTTCATCACCCCCGGCCAATAGAATCTCTGTAATACCCTCTCTCGGGTTTTCTCTGTCCCCAGATGACCTCCAAGAATGTGCCCATGGGCCAACTCCAACACCAACTTCCTGTAAGGTTTGGGCACCACAAGCTGCTCAACGGTTTCTTCTGCCCTTTTTGCCACCCGATACAGTAGGTCCTTCTCTACGCTGAAGTATGGGTAAGTGCAGGTATTATCTGGGTTCACTAACTCGCCATCTATTTTCACTACGTTTTCCCGTGCCTTTATTAGGGCGGGGTCTTTCAACTGTTCTGTGGCAAAGTTTTCCCTGTGAACCTCAAGATCAGAAAACTCCACAGACGGTAGGTTTTCGTCTGAGGAGGTGGGCTCCTCTCCAGTTTCTTGAGTCTCCCCTGCCAATACTGATAAGGGAAATTCCGGAGAGTCCTCACCACTCTCAGGGGAGTTCTGGCTATCACATTCCTGGTACATAGGGGCACCAGTGGGGGGCTCAGGATCATCCCACAGTTCCCAGAACTTCGGAAAATCCCTTCCCACAATGGCGTCATGCGGTAACTGAGATACTAAGCCCACTGGATGAGAGAGGGTACCTTTGGGGGTCTCGAAACACACTGTAGTCACTGGATACTCTCGGGTGTCCCCATGCACACAAATAACAGCTACCTTGCTATTCCCAGAGACCTCTGTTTTAACTAACTCAGCCTTTATCAGGGTCACAAGGCTACCTGAATCCAACAATACCACAACATTTCTACCATTAACACACATTTTGCATAAATGTTTCTCAGTTCCTCGAATGGCAGTGCATGCGACTGTCGCACACAGCGACTGACGTCTGCCCGTCAGAAAGTCACACTGCATGGGTTCCTCCACAACCGGGCAATTGGCTGCAATATGTCCCGCTTGCCGGCAGCGGTAGCAAACGATCCTTCTTGCGGCCTCTTGAGCCGCTGATTTCCCAGGCTGTTCTCGCCAAACTTGGGGTAGAGCTCCCACCCTCTCACTCTCTCCACCCTCACCCCTTGGAATCCTCTTATCCGCCCCTGGGGATGGTCTGGTCTTAGGGTGGAAAGTCCGAGTGTCTCTGGAAGAGGCCGTCAGGTTCTCTGTAGCCAAGTATTTCTCCACATGATCCACAAGACCATCGGCCGTCTCTGGGTCTCCATGGCTTACCCACTTTTGGATGGCAGTAGGAAGAGCTCTCAAAAACCGATCCATTACAACACGTTCCACAATCTTTGGTGCGGACAAAGTCTCTGGCTGTAGCCACTTTCTGCTCAGGTGAATGAGATCATACATTTGAGACCTGGGGGGTTTTCCAAGCTGGAAAGTCCAGTTATGCACACGCTGAGCCCGGACAGCCTGGGTGACACCCAGCCTTGCCAATATTTCAGCTTTTAGCATCACATAGTCTTTTGCTTGGTTAGGCTCTAGGTCATAGTAAGCTTTCTGCGATTCACCAGTTAACAGAGGAGCCACCAGTCCAGCCCACTGCTCCTCAGGCCACTTTTCTCTTTCAGCGGTCCTTTCAAATGTGGTCAAAAATACCTCTGGATCATCCTCTCCAGTCATTTTTGTCAATAAACGACTCACCCCAAAGGACGCGGTATTAGTGGGACGGCTTTCCTCACTGGTCTGCGGACGTTGCTGCATTACTGCTTCCATCTGTTGTTGTAGTCTCTGCTCTTGCTTCTGCAACAGGTCTATGAAGCGGGCCTCAGATTGCTGCTGGGCTTGTTGCTGAGCCTCCAGACTCTGTTGCAAAGTTGCGTTTGTCTGCTGCTGGGCTGCAAGGCTCTGTTGATGAGCTTGCTGCTGGGCTGCGAAGTTCTTTTGCAAACCTGCATTTGTCTGCTGTTGATTGGCATTTGCTAGAGCCAGCTGCTTCAGTATCTCC
Organism: Rana muscosa; assembly: GCA_029206835.1. Classification (NCBI taxonomy): domain Eukaryota; kingdom Metazoa; phylum Chordata; class Amphibia; order Anura; family Ranidae; genus Rana; species Rana muscosa. The sequence goes on along the minus strand of CM055117.1, from coordinate 698,688,650 downwards.
TCCATGCTGGCTTAAAAAAAAACTGCCACTGGTTCTCCACCAACTGTGAGGGGGTTAGCTCGGCAGCGGGTGTGTGTGACCCCCGAGATGGGCTCCCCACACAAAAACAGGCCCAGCAAACGGAGGTTGTGGTTTTCAAAATCAAAAAGGTGCGGTTTATTTTCTATTTACAGTGACAAAACACAGCAAAGCAAAAGAAACATAAACAAAATAAATCCTGGTCAACTTGACCTCTGACTAAACATACAGGTTTCCTAACTAACAACTGGGATCAGCCTAGTGCTGTCCTAGTCCCTAAGTCCCTGGTTTTAAATGTCCAAGCAAATAGCCACACAGGCTTTGTCTCACCGCACAGGGGTTCACTCTCCCTAGACAGTCCACACAGGTCTGGTTCCAGGCATGAGCTAACATCTAATGAAGCTGGGAGTTCTTATAGAGGCCTAAATGAGCTGACAAGCTTCAGCTGGTCTCATCAACTCCCTGTCTGCACGACGCCCCACACTCTCCCTAGAGGTATGAGTCATCCATGAGCCCACTAGCCTTATACAACTCTCCACCTAGTTGTATAAGTCGGCGTAAAGCCTGAATCTGGGCGAAATATATCTACCCCCCTGGATGCAACCAGGTGACTTTACCTTCCTGCTGTCACAATATATATATATATATATATATATATATATATGTGTGTGTTTTTATTTGCTAAAATTTTTATATTTTTCCAATGAAGTGGAGTTATCCTTTAAATTTGACTAGTGTAAGTACTTGAATTTTACTTATAGAAGCATCCTGGGAGAATGAACAGCAGGTGCGTGAGTTTAAAAGGTGTGCTGCATGCAAGTATGAAAAAAGAACACTTGCTGAAAGGAGAAGATGGCAGAGTGATCAGAGGAATGAACTTCTGCTATCTCTTTGCTGTCCAATCACAGGTTGCGGATAGAGATTTATTGCTTTATTGCTTAAAAAGGTATTTAGATCCTTGCAATAAACTTCTCTAATTTGGTGGACTAATCTGTTAAATATACCATTAAAAGCATATTGTTATATTTGTTCGATAAGAGTAAAAATAATACCTGTTGATTCTGCCATAAATCATGTCAGATGATTAGTTCCTGTGGACTCTGACTGTGCTGGTGTCTTTTCACTTACATTGTATCCAGTTAACCTTCCTGTTTTGTTATGGAGAAGAACAGAGGGGATTTTTACTGTAGTCCTGTTCCAGGGTAACAATATTCCTGATATAGACTGTACAGTGAGTGAATGTTGTCACTTTATAACAAGAAGTGTGCCCAGGGGAAAATAAAGGAAAAAAAAGCCTGAAAAGTAAAACAAATGCAGCCACTACATCCAAGGACTGGTAGTCAGCAATATATTACATTACATTACATATTACATTCTTGGGTTTGGATAAGCTTAAACTGCATAGGAATATTGTGCCACCAGCATGGTTATACAGTTAGGCAGACCTGTGTAAATCTCAGGACTGGATGGACAGAAATACAAAACTCTAGCAGGCAAACAAGCTCTCTTCTACATTTAATGCAGGGCTTGACAAATTTGCTTGGAATCTAGGAGCCAGCTAAAAAAGTTAGGAGCCAGGAACGCGCCCTGTCCCGCCGAGCTTGCGCGCAGAAGTGAACGCATACGTGAGTAGCGCCCGCATATGAAAGCGGTGTTCAAACCACACGTGAGGTATCGCCGCGATCGGTAGAGCGAGAGCAATAATTCTAGCCCTAGACCTCCTCTGTAACTCAAAACATGCAACCTGTAGAATTTTTTAAACGTCGCCTATGGAGATTTTAAAGGGTAAAAGTTAGTCGCCATTCCACGAGTGGACGCAATTTTGAAGCGTGACATGTTGGGTATCAATTTACTCGGCGTAACATTATCTTTCACAATCTAAAAAAAAAATTGGGCTAACTTTACCGTTGTCTTATTTTTTTATAAAAAAAAAGTGTATTTTTTCCCAAAAAAGTAAGCTTGTAAGACCGCTGCACAAATACGGTGTGACAGAAAGTTTTGCCATGACCGCCATTTTATTCTCTAGGGTGTTAGAATAAAAAATATATATAATGTTTGGGGGTTCTAATTAGAGGGAAGGAGATGACAGGGAAAACAGACAGGGAAACTCCATTAGCATTGCTGGTTGCAATACCAACGGCCACCACAAGATGGCGCTAGACCACAGAAGGAAGCATAGGCCTGCAGAAGGCCGCAAAGCCGCGGCCTCAATTACCAGCTGGCGCGGCCCGACGCGATCCCGCGGCGCGGCCCGACGCGATCCCGCGGCGCGGAGGGGGGGGGTCACGGAGACACAGGATACCCCAGCTGTGCTGCCCCAGGCGCCAGGTCGCTAATTCTAGTCGCAATGGCGACCTGGCGCCCGGGGTTTGTCGAGCCCTGGTTTAATGGTGTATTTTGCTCTTTCTGACTTGGCCATATCTTACAATAAATGCTATTAACCTGTTGGCTGCAAATTAGCGAGTATTCAACTGAATTTACCATTTAATCTTTTTTTGTTTGTTTTATTGGCACAAATTAAAAATATAAAACTGACATTACCACTTGACCCGTGAACAATAAGCGGGCCAGTGGTGAAAATTTTTATATACAATATACTGTATATGTTTATGAAGGTTGCAATGGTCATCTGAAAGAAAAAAAAAATATTCTTAGCTATAATATCACTGTGTTTACAACCACAAGCCAAATAAAATTGCATATTACAGGAAGTAGTTTACTTAAGCTGTGTGAAAGTGATTGATCAACAGAGTCTACTAAAGGATGGGGTTTACCGCTTTACATTTTATACTCTGCATTTGCCAATCTATTCGTTTAGGCAGTGTCTTCCTGTCTCATACTCATAATACTTGATATGAATCACATCTGCTGCTTTGGCTCTTAAGCACATAATTAGTAATAGAAATACATAAGGTTTGTAGGCGAGCATCTTTATATCTGATGTGGAGTCTGTCTCATTCATATTCATAACATTGTACCAAATAAAAATGTCAACAGGTTCTCTATACTGCAGAGCTCTGTCTTGATCAAACTTTAAAAATCCTTACAGTGTCATGAAATAATAAAAATATAAATTCATTTTTACATTCATATCTGATAACACTTAAAGCAAAATTCAAAAGCTTTCCTGCAGAACAGTCAAACTTATCAGTCCATTTATGATTTTCCATTATAGCTTAAAGAGATATAACCGTGCTTCATTAGAATTATGTCCGGAAGAAAAGTAACTGGCCAGTGGCAATAATAAATCAGGCTTACTGTACTTAATAAAGCAATATGTAGCGGGGTCTCTAAATTTAGGTAGAACACTCAGGTGTGTAAGTATGGGAATAATGGACCATTTGTGTTCGTGGAGGATTTGACGGTGTAATAATCTCCTTGGCCTCTGGGTGGCGGGGTACCCATAGGCTCAAGGTAGATTGGCCGTCACAGTGCTACCCTTTTTGTCCCTTTCCGGAGATGGTACGGTGAGGGCAGGGAACCTGCCATGGTGTCGATGGGAGGAGATAAAAGGGGGAGACGCCCTAACCACGAGGTCTTTTGGAGGATCTTCTTCACGCGCCCAGGCACCTCAGGCCTGGGTGCGGGCGGTTCCGGATTCCGGCCCAGGCGCCCTAGGCCTGACCGGAATGGAGTTGGAGTCCATCCCAGGCACCTTCAGCCTGGGGTGAGGTACTAAACCAGGAGGCCTGGGGCCCAGTGACTTTGACTGGGTCCCGCGAGGGTGGAGAAGTCCGAGGGTCCCTGAAGTGGATGGGGCCCATGTCTGAGGTGAGGAGGCCGGGGAGGTTACCCATTCGGAGAGTCTGGAGCAGCATCAATCCAGTGACGGATGGGCCTCTGGTAACTCCCTTGGAGGGACATCTTCCCCTGACAGGGGCCGCAGCGCAGCGAAGGTACTCCTATCCATGTTCTCTTGAGTCGCTGGTAGAGACTCTCAAGTTCTAAGTTCTTCCTAGCTAATGCTATAGTAACCGCTGGCGAGATCGCAGTGGTTTAGCTGACAACCAGGATAGTGCCTCGACCTGCTCAACCCCCGTATCAAAGTGTTATCAAGTCGCAACCAGTTGGCTACTGAAGCACTGTTTATTGTGAGATATGCAATAAAACAAGAGTTGGACTGTGATCGGTGTGTGGAACTCTGGTTAATGGGAGCAGAGGGAAGTGTTGACACAGCAGGACTTGGTTCTAGACAAAAGCACACAGGCCCGAGGAAATATCTGGTACTGGCCTTCACCTCACCCACAGCTATGGGGAGGACATGGGCCGTAGCATATCTCACCCTGTCGTGTGACATACCCCTAGACAAAAGAGATGGGGTGAGGCCGCTACAAATACAAAGAGAAAATGCTGATGTCCAAACCAACCAAATTTCTGATGACTAAAGTCAGAACACTTGGAGGGGTTCTGAATACTTTGTGAGGTTATTGAACTGTGTTCTATTGTACTTTGCCCTAATCGATAAGCCATGTTTGTTAAATTCTTGTTTAAAGGCATACATACCGTATATACTCGAGTATAAGCCAAGTTTTTCAGCCCTTTTTTTAGGGCTGAAAGTATACCCCTCGGCTTATACTCGAGTCAGTACCTGTCAGTACCTGAAAATCTTGTTATTCCGCAGCCGGCGTCCATTGTTTAAACCTCGCGCCCTTCTCCCTGTCCCTTCCGCGATAGGCGTTTCCAGCAAACACTGTGTTGAGTGTTGCGCCTATCATGGACGTTCTCTTGTCCGACATCCATGATTGGCGGAACACTGAACACAGTGCCTGCTGGGAAACGGAGTCCGAGAATGAGAGGATCTCCATGATAGACGCAACACTCAACACAGTGTTTGCAGGAAACGCCTATCACGGAAGGGACAGGGAGAAAGGCGCGAGATTTAAACAATGGACGCCGGCCGCGGAATAAGAAGATTTTCAGGTACACTGACTGACTCGGTCACAGGGAGGCTGCAATGGACACAGAAAGGGGGTACAGTGAGGTGGCAATGGGCACAGTGAGGTGGCAATGGGCAGTGAGGTGGCAATGGGCACAGTGAGGTGGCAATGGGCAGTGAGGTGGCAATGGGCACAGTGAGGTTGGGCAATTGGCACAGTGAGGTGGCAATGGGCACATTTCCCCCCTAGGCTTATACTCGAGTCAATAAGTTTTCCCATTTTTTTGTGGTAAAAGTAGGTGCCTCGGCTTATACTCGGGTCGGCTTATACTCGAGTATATATATACGGTATACTGAATTGCTAAATTGCACTTTTAGTATCAGATTAATTTGTAGCAGACATTAGACTTCCTCACTAATTCTAAATTCTCATCAACAATTTGCAATTTTCTAAACTTTTTCATTTAAGACATCTAGTGGCTACATTCGGAACATAAATGGAAAGAGTAACTATACATTTTTATTTCTTAATATGTTGTTCATTGATATTTTACAATTGCTACACAGCTTATCTATAATCTACAGAATTTTAGTTTACTAATTGTGAGGGGGTTAGCTCGGCAGCGGGTGTGTGTGACCCCCGGGATGGGCTCCCCACACAAAAACAGGCCCAGCAAATGGAGGTTGTGGTTTTCAAAATCAAAAAGGTGCGGTTTATTTTCTATTTACAGTGACAAAACACAGCAAAGCAAAAGAAACATAAACAAAATAAATCCTGGTCAACTTGACCTCTGACTAAACATACAGGTTTCCTAACTAACAACTGGGATCAGCCTAGTGCTGTCCTAGTCCCTAAGTCCCTGGTTTTAAATGTCCAAGCAAATAGCCACACAGGCTTTGTCTCACCGCACAGGGGTTCACTCTCCCTAGACAGTCCACACAGGTCTGGGTCCAGGCATGAGCAAACACCTAATGAAGCTGGGAGTTCTTATAGAGTCTGCACGACGCCCCACACTCTCCCTAGAGGTATGAGTCATCCATGAGCCCACTAGCCTCAGCTGGGCTTATACAACTCTCCACCTAGTTGTATAAGTCGGCGTAAAGCCTGAATCTGGGCGAAATATATCTACCCCCCTGGATGCAACCAGGTGACTTTACCTTCCTGCTGTCACATACCCCCCCTCTTGTTTTAACCTCGGGGTTGGAACACCAGCAATCAGGCATTCATGTACTCGAGACAAAGCATCCACATTCCCCATTTGAACGCCAGGGCGATGCTTTACTGTGAAGTTGAATTCCTGGAGGGCCAGGAACCACCTATTCACTCTTCTATTTGTTTCCTTGTTTTGAGCCATCCACTTTAACGGAGCGTGATCCGTAACCATGTCAAAGTGCCTACCTAGCAGGTAGTACCGAAGGGAATCTAGAGCCCACTTCACCGCTAAACACTCCTTTTCAACGGTGGCGTAATTTACCTCATGGGACTTCAACTTCCTGCTGAGGTAAATGACTGGGTGCTCTTCCCCGTTCCAGACCTGGGACAATACTGCTCCTAACCCCACATCTGACGCATCACTTTGTACGACAAAGTCTTTAGAGAAGTCGGGTGAGTACAACACTGGCTGGCTACATAAGGCTTGTTTCAAGAATTGGAATGCTGCCTCAGCCTCGGGGGTCCATTTAATCATGACCGACCCTTTCCCCTTCGTCAGGTTGGTTAGGGGCACAGCCTTAGAAGCAAAGTGGGGAATGAATCGCCGATAATACCCAGCGATTCCCAGAAAGGCTCGTACCTGCTTCTTGCTGTTGGGACGTGGCCAACTCTGGATGGCCTCGACTTTGTTGAGTTGGGGTTTTATTACTCCCCTCCCAATGGTGTACCCAAGATATTTGGCCTCCTCCTGCCCAATGGTACACTTCTTGGGGTTAGCCGTAAACCCCGCTTCCTGAACAGAGTCCAGGACTGCTTGCACTTTTGGCAGATGTGAGGCCCAATCTGTGCTATGGACAATTACGTCATCCAGGTAAGCCGCAGCATACTTCCGATGGGGCCTCAGCATCTGGTCCATTTTCCGCTGGAATGTGGCCGGCGCATTCTGTAACCCGAACGGCATTCTTTTATATTGGAACGCCCCGTCTGGGGTTACAAATGCGGTTTTCTCTTTGGCCGACTTGGCCAGGGGGATTTGCCAATACCCTTTTGTGAGGTCAAGAGTCGTCATGTATCGGGCTGTTCCCAGCCGGTCGATCAACTCATCTATACGTGGCATGGGGTAGGTGTCAAATTTTGTAACTTTGTTCAACTGACGAAAATCGTTACAAAATCGCCAGCTCCCATCCGGTTTAGGCACCAACACAATGGGACTAGACCAATCACTTTGGGACTCCTCTATCACCCCTAAGTTCAGCATTTTCTGTACTTCCTCCCGTATTGCCTCCCGTCGGGCCTCTGGGATCCGATAGGGTTTTAACTTCACCCTTTCACCGGGCGGGGTAATGATGTCATGCTCTACCCCAGATGTTTGTCCCGGCAGCTCAGAGAATACCTCCTTGTTGCGAAGCACAAACTCCTTAACCTCCTGTTGTTGGGGTTGCGACAAGGTGGCTGCTATTCCAACCTCAGGAATCATGCAACCAGTTTGAGCTGGTGACCAAGTGTCTGCGACTAGGGACTCTCTATCCCTCCAGGCTTTCAACAGATTAACGTGATAGATCTGTTCGGGCTTTCGCCTTCCTGGTTGTCTGACCTTGTAATTCACTTCGCTCACTTTTTCCATTATCTCGTAGGGGCCTTGCCATTTGGCAAGGAATTTTCTTTCAACCGTAGGGACAAGTACCAGTATCCTATCCCCCGGGGAAAAGGTACGGGTCTTGGCTCCACGGTTGTACACTCTCTGCTGTGCTAACTGCGCTTGGGCCAAATGTTCCTTCACGATGGGCATTACCTGTGCAATTCGGTCTTGCATCAGGGCGACATGCTCAATCACACTCCTGTGGGGAGAACTCTCACTTTCCCAAGTTTCCTTGGCAATATCCAACAGCCCTCTTGGGTGTCTCCCATATAGTAACTCAAAGGGGGAGAATCCCGTAGAGGATTGGGGCACCTCCCTAATAGCAAACATCAGATAAGGAAGTAGACAGTCCCAATCCTTTCCATCTCTATCCACCACTTTCTTCAACATTTGTTTTAGGGTTTTGTTGAATCTTTCAACCAGCCCATCGGTTTGGGGGTGATACACAGATGTACGTAATTGCGTCACTTTGAACAATTTACACAGCTCCTTCATAACCCGGGACATAAAGGGTGTACCTTGGTCCGTAAGCAGTTCTTTACAAATACCCACCCGGCTAAACACAAGAGATAGCTCTTTGGCTATGGTTTTGGCCGAGGTATTTCGGAGAGGGATCGCTTCTGGATAACGGGTGGCATAGTCCATTATAACTAATATGTACTGGTGCCCCCTAGCGGACTTGATTATAGGACCTACCAAATCCATGGCGATCCTCTCAAACGGGACCTCAATGATGGGTAGAGGGACCAGCGGGCTACGGAAATGTGGCATCGGGGCCGACCTCTGACACACAGGGCAGGAGGAACAATAATTTTCTATGTCCTTCATCACCCCCGGCCAATAGAATCTCTGTAATACCCTCTCTCAGGTTTTCTCTGTCCGCAGATGACCTCCAAGAATGTGCCCATGGGCCAACTCCAACACCAACTTCCTGTAAGGTTTGGGCACCACAAGCTGCTCAACGGTTTCTTCTGCCCTTTTTGCCACCCGATACAGTAGGTCCTTCTCTACGCTGAAGTATGGGTAAGTGCAGGTATTATCTGGGTTCACTAACTCGCCATCTATTTTCACTACGTTTTCCCGTGCCTTTATTAGGGCGGGGTCTTTCAACTGTTCTGTGGCAAAGTTTTCCCTGTGAACCTCAAGATCAGAAAACTCCACAGACGGTAGGTTTTCGTCTGAGGAGGTGGGCTCCTCTCCAGTTTCTTGAGTCTCCCCTGCCAATACTGATAAGGGAAATTCCGGAGAGTCCTCACCACTCTCAGGGGAGTTCTGGCTATCACATTCCTGGTACATAGGGGCACCAGTGGGGGGCTCAGGATCATCCCACAGTTCCCAGAACTTCGGAAAATCCCTTCCCACAATGGCGTCATGCGGTAACTGAGATACTAAGCCCACTGGATGAGAGAGGGTACCTTTGGGGGTCTCGAAACACACTGTAGTCACTGGATACTCTCGGGTGTCCCCATGCACACAAATAACAGCTACCTTGCTATTCCCAGAGACCTCTGTTTTAACTAACTCAGCCTTTATCAGGGTCACAAGGCTACCTGAATCCAGCAATACCACAACATTTCTACCATTAACACACATTTTGCATAAATGTTTCTCAGTTCCTCGAATGGCAGTGCATGCGACTGTCGCACACAGCGACTGACGTCTGCCCGTCAGAAAGTCACACTGCATGGGTTCCTCCACAACCGGGCAATTGGCTGCAATATGTCCCGCTTGCCGGCAGCGGTAGCAAACGATCCTTCTTGCCGCCTCTTGAGCCGCTGATTTCCCAGGCTGTTCTCGCCAAACTTGGGGTAGAGCTCCCACCCTCTCACTCTCTCCACCCTCACCCCTTGGAATCCTCTTATCCGCCCCTGGGGATGGTCTGGTCTTAGGGTGGAAAGTCCGAGTGTCTCTGGAAGAGGCCGTCAGGTTCTCTGTAGCCAAGTATTTCTCCACACGATCCACAAGACCATCGGCCGTCTCTGGGTCTCCATGGCTTACCCACTTTTGGATGGCAGTAGGAAGAGCTCTCAAAAACCGATCCATTACAACACGTTCCACAATCTTTGGTGCGGACAAAGTCTCTGGCTGTAGCCACTTTCTGCTCAGGTGAATGAGATCATACATTTGAGACCTGGGGGGTTTTCCAAGCTGGAAAGTCCAGTTATGCACACGCTGAGCCCGGACAGCCTGGGTGACACCCAGCCTTGCCAATATTTCAGCTTTTAGCATCACATAGTCTTTTGCTTGGTTAGGCTCTAGGTCATAGTAAGCTTTCTGCGATTCACCAGTTAACAGAGGAGCCACCAGTCCAGCCCACTGCTCCTCAGGCCACTTTTCTCTTTCAGCGGTCCTTTCAAATGTGGTCAAAAATACCTCTGGATCATCCTCTCCAGTCATTTTTGTCAATAAACGACTCACCCCAAAGGACGCGGTATTAGTGGGACGGCTTTCCTCACTGGTCTGCGGACGTTGCTGCATTACTGCTTCCATCTGTTGTTGTAGTCTCTGCTCTTGCTTCTGCAACAGGTCTATGAAGCGGGCCTCAGATTGCTGCTGGGCTTGTTGCTGAGCCTCCAGACTCTGTTGCAAAGTTGCGTTTGTCTGCTGCTGGGCTGCAAGGCTCTGTTGATGAGCTTGCTGCTGGGCTGCGAAGTTCTTTTGCAAACCTGCATTTGTCTGCTGTTGATTGGCATTTGCTAGAGCCAGCTGCTTCAGTATCTCCTCCATGCTGGCTTAAAAAAAAACTGCCACTGGTTCTCCACCAACTGTGAGGGGGTTAGCTCGGCAGCGGGTGTGTGTGACCCCCGAGATGGGCTCCCCACACAAAAACAGGCCCAGCAAACGGAGGTTGTGGTTTTCAAAATCAAAAAGGTGCGGTTTATTTTCTATTTACAGTGACAAAACACAGCAAAGCAAAAGAAACATAAACAAAATAAATCCTGGTCAACTTGACCTCTGACTAAACATACAGGTTTCCTAACTAACAACTGGGATCAGCCTAGTGCTGTCCTAGTCCCTAAGTCCCTGGTTTTAAATGTCCAAGCAAATAGCCACACAGGCTTTGTCTCACCGCACAGGGGTTCACTCTCCCTAGACAGTCCACACAGGTCTGGTTCCAGGCATGAGCTAACATCTAATGAAGCTGGGAGTTCTTATAGAGGCCTAAATGAGCTGACAAGCTTCAGCTGGTCTCATCAACTCCCTGTCTGCACGACGCCCCACACTCTCCCTAGAGGTATGAGTCATCCATGAGCCCACTAGCCTTATACAACTCTCCACCTAGTTGTATAAGTCGGCGTAAAGCCTGAATCTGGGCGAAATATATCTACCCCCCTGGATGCAACCAGGTGACTTTACCTTCCTGCTGTCACATAATATATATATATATATCACTCTTGACACAATAGGAAAAGCCCTGTGAAGATTGTATTATTTTTAATATGTCTAAACAGTCTGAAAATGACTGCCAAAATGTTTTTTTTTTTTTACATATGTGCGTATTCGATGCTGATGACCAATGGTCCTATATAAATACAATAACATTTGTGAGGGGTAGGCCAAATGATAGTAAAAAAATGGCTATAGGGGTGTAGCGCTACCCCCGTGAGGGCTGCTTAAAGATACTGTACCCCCACTGGTTGCCTTGACCTTGCAAGTCCTCAACTCTGACACTCTGGGTTCTGACATTTCTGCTATAGGCAAAAGAATTCAAAGGTACACACACAAGATGCAAAGTGATCCAGTTAAATTTGTTTACTGGCAGATCAATAGCAATATATTTAACAACAAGAGTTTGTAACATACAGTGGATAAGACACAGTCAGTTGATAAGCTGGCGACAAACTCATAGTTACATAGTTGCATAGTTAGTGAGGTTGAAAAAATTAAGTCCAACCTGTGTTTGTGTGCTTTTATGTCAATATTACATTGTATGTCCCTGTATGTTGTGATCATTCAGGTGCCTACCTAATAGTTTTTTGAAATTATCGATGCTCCCTGCTAAAACCACTGCCTGTGGAAGAGAATTCCACATCCTTACCGCTCTTACAGTAAAGAACCCTCTACGCAGTTTGAGTTTGATCCAGGCCATGGTCTCAAGAGAGCGATTCCATCCCACACAGGCTTTTTATTACCTCCCCCAGCATTCCCATCTGTTCACCAGCCAGCTGGGATTTGTAGCTCACAACAGTCTGACTGACTTAAAACTTGGCTCTTTGGACTACACATCCCAAGATGCTTTGTTCCACACCTAGGTCTCATTTACTCTGCATTCAGGATATGATGACATAGAGTCCGGGCTGAGCAGTAGGAGAGAACAGTCCTACTGCAGCAATGCTGCAGAGTGTCTCCTGATAATGCAGACAATATAAACCAGCTCCTGGCTACAGAGGACAGGATGACACTCAGGAAGGAACCCTGAGGGAAAAGGGTAAGCAATATACTCTGTTGCAGACCCCCTAGACTAAAGAAGCAGTATACTGTATCCAGTATAGATGGGGGCTGTCACTAATTATATTTGCAGGCAGATTAAAGTTCAACAAAAATGTTTCACATACCAATGGCTTCAACTCCAAGAACACAACTGAAAGAATCAGAGCAGTTGTGAAAGCACCTCCCTCTCCCTCCCTGTCAGTTTTGTTTACATATTGTCATATCAATTTCCCCCCCCAAAAAAAAACTGTGAAGCCGGACTCATCAGAACACCATGGACGTAACGATGTGACGCTCTCACTGAGGGAGGGGCCCGACAGTTGCCGAGGAGTGTGCGAGGTGAGCACCGGGATGAGCCGCGGCTGTATTGCAGAGTGAGAGGCTGCAACGCCGCAGATGATGCCCTCACTCCCCCGCCTCCCTGCTACTCTGCCTGACTGGAAGCCCTCCAGCTACCCGGCAATCCAGCTAACAGATACTGCGGCCACCACGGACGATATGGAGAGGTGGCGACTGATAAGACAGTTGGAGGACTGAACCCCTCGCCAGACTCCCCCCCCCCCGCATATCCTATGAGAGCCTTGTTCGGACAGCTGCAGGAGAGGATCCGTGAGGGACCAGGTGAGAGGACTTTACTGGCGGCCTAAAGAAGAAAACAAGGTAACGCTGATTGAATTGAACTTTGCTGATAGCCGTTGATTGAGAAGACGGTCCGTAGGCGGTTTCCGCGGACCGGTATAACATAAAGCTATTTACCTGGTCTCCCTCCCCTCCCCTGCAACTGCATGTACTGTGAATAGTGGATACAGGTGGTTTTTTTTTGCCCCCCTACTTCTTTAGTGCCCGCTCTATCCCTGAATGGACTAGCCACATGCTTAGTTGCAGTCTCCGGGCTGCATAAGCATAAACATAAGCATAAGTAAAAATACAAATGGTGGGGACGTGGCCTGGACAGGCATGTGAGCGGTCACACAGCACGGAGCTCCCGCTGACGATCCTCCACTGATCCTTATCCCGCGCTGATCCTGAACCGGCACTTGATCCAGGGACAAGGCACTGTCCTCGGCGGAGGTCGAATCGGCTCTGGCGGAGCCCTGCATGACCCGCAAAGGGACAAAGAGCGCTGCAGCAGCGGCGGCCATGGATATCCAAGATGGCGCCGGCTCCCCTCTCCCTCAGAGAGTGACGCGTGGAGCGGGGGATAAGCTACAGGACCCGGGCGGTAAGTCGCTAAAAGCACACAAACAGCAGGGGAAGGAGCAGCCCAGAGACATGCTCTACTATGCCCAAAAACTACAGGGCCCTAGCTGCTCTCTTCCCCCACCACCGCTGATGCCTGTGCAGGGAGCCTTGGAGCAAAATGGCGCTTCTGCCCTGGATGACACTGTGCCCCTAGAAAATGACCACATCAATGACATCTTTGATGAGCTGCAGGAGGATGCACCCCAGCCCACACTGAGTGAGATCCTGCGAGCTGTACACCGCTGCTCTACTTCAGTGACAGCCTCTGTGGACAGTTTAAAGGTACAGTTTGGGGCACTTACTGAGACAGTATCTCTTATTAGACATGACCTCCAGAAAATTAGAGAGAGGACCACGGCTGTGGAGGGTAGGATTAGTGAAGTGGAGGACCAGCTCCCACCCCTCACCAGAGATACCAGATCTGCGTTGCAGCAATCTGCGCAGGCGAACACAAAGACTGACGACATCGAGAAACGTTTAAGGAGGAACAATGTCCGCATCGTGGGGTTCCCTGAGAAGGTGGAGGGCAGGGACCCCACGGCCTTTACAGAAACATGGCTCCAAGAAATCTTTGGTAAAGAGGCGTTTACCACGCTGTTTGCGGTGGAGAGAGCGCACCACACACCACCCAGACCCCTTCCCCCGGGTAACCCACCCAGATCAATGCTTGCCAGGCTCCTGAATTATAAGGACAGAGAAATTATACTTAGACTGGCCCGGGAAAGGGGAGCGGTGCACTACAATGGAGCTAGGATCTCGTTTTACCCGGATTTCTCTGCCGAAGTGCAACGCAAGAGAGCTAAATTTTCTGATGTAAAGAAACGTCTGCAGAGGCTCCAACTAACATATGCCATGTTGTATCCTGCCAAGCTGCATATTACAGTCTGTGGTCAAGCTTCCTTCTTTGAATCCGCTGCGGAGGCGGCGGAGTGGCTGGATCGCAACGAACAGGACCTCCGGAGACGCCGGGATGCTGATGTGGGTGACTGAGGCCCTGGATTATCACACGTGAAGTCGGTATGTTACCTGCAGGCCAGTTGAGTCTGCCTTACCCATAGCGGGACATTTCACCCTTTTTTCAATTGTTAGCGATTAATGAGTGCGTTTGGAAGACTACACTTTGTTTACCCTGGCTATTGCGCCACAGAGGGGGATGCATGCCCCGTCTGCCACGTTTGACTATCTGAAGTCCCAGTTGTGGAGACATGTTTATCAGTGCCCTGTTGGCACGGGTTCCCTGACAGTCCTAGGAGGTGGGGATGAGTGGGGGTGGCCTGCCCCCTCCCCGAGCAGGTACATTATCCGTGCTCAAAGAGGCTGTTCAGGACTGTTTAAAAGTTATCTCTTGCTCACACTGTCGCGGTGCTTGCTGAACTTTCCTGCTCTGACCCCTTCCCCGCACCCGTTGAAGATCTGCCCACTGGTGATGACCCCTCTCCTATCTGACTCTAGTGCCTGGATGCCCAGAACTCTTGTGCCGGAGCCTTTGGCCCCCGGCGATGAACACTTTTTCCACTCACCATGGCCACCACCTCGGTAGTGACTTGGAACGTTCGAGGGGTTCATGATTCGTTGAAACGCACAATGCTTAACTCGTGTTTAAAAAAGTTCCACCCTGCTATCGTGGGCCTCCAGGAGACCCACCTCACAAAAGATACGGTTGGTTGTTTGGGGTTTGCTTGGGTGGGCACGTCCTACCACTCCACTCACACCTCATATTCTAGGGGGGTGAGTGTACTGGTACACAAGTCCCTGGCTTTCCAGGAACTGGATGTGGAGGTAGACTCCCATGGGAGATATGTTTTTGTGCATTGCAAAGTGTTTACTGTGATGATAATCCTTGCCTTTGTGTATATACCCCCTCTCTTCTCTAGGGAGGTTTTGCAATTACTACTGTCTTATCTAGTTAACAAACCCGATGTCCCCATTATGATTATGGGGGATTTCAATGGATGGCTTGACCCCAGATTGGATAGACATCCACTGGTTCAGCCACCGCTGGGGGGTAGGGGCACTGTTTTGAGCCGCCTGCTGGCGGAGGTGGGCTGGGTGGATGTGTGGAGGGCCAGATACCCGACTACCAGACAATTTTCATGTTTTTCCAAAACCCATGGTTCATTATCTTGCATTGATCTATGTGTGGGGTCCCAACAGGTTGTGCATATGGTCCCTAGGATAGAATACTTCCCTAGGGGGGTGTCCGACCATTCCCCGCTGGCGGCCCATTTGGTTACCCGTCCTGCCTCCTCCCTGCCCAGGGCACCGTGGAAATTGAATGCCTACTGGCTAAAACTTTTCACATCCCATGACCGGGTCACTTGCCAGATTGATCAGTACTTTTTAGACAACCACCTTGGGGAGAACTTGGCGGTGGGCTGGGATGCCTTTAAGGCCTGTTTGAGGGGTTCCTTTATTGCTGAAATCACGGCCATCAAACGCAATTTGTCTGCGCTTTTGACCAGGTGAAACAGTTGGAGCTTGCATTCGTGATGGATCCAACTGATTCCGCGAGGGAGGCTTGGATATCGGCCCAGGATTCCCTGGACCGGTTGAGAACCTCCGCTGCGAAAAAAAGAGGTTCTTTACTAGTCAGGCCTTCTATGAGGAGGGGGAGAAGACGGGCAGGCTTCTGGCTAGGATTGCCAGGTCTCAGCAGGCCTCTCCGGCGATTGGAGCGATCCGAGACTCCCGGGGATGACTGGTGAATGACCCTGAGCAGATTATAGCTGAACTGGCGTCCTTTTACAGCGATCTCTACAGGCCATGTGATGATTATACAGACGAGGACCTATCACAATATCTGGGAACGGTGGAGCTTCCACTCCTAGGCGGGCAGGCGCAGAGATGGAGGTCCCGCTCACTTTGGAGGAATTGAGGGAGGTGGTCGCATCTTTCCCCACATGCAAAGCCCCGGGGGATGATGGGATCCCCATGGAGGCCTATGTCCAATATGGTGAGGTGATCTTGCCCAGGTTGCTTGCGGTGTTCAACACCTCCTTCAAGTCTGGAGCACTGCCCCCTTCCATGAATAGAGCTAATATTATACTGTTGTTAAAGGCAGGCAAGGATCCCCTGGACCCCGGCTCGTATAGGCCCATTTCACTGCTACAGAGCGACGTTAAAATTCTGGCTAAGGTATTGGCTATGAGGGTTAACAAAATTATCTTGTCTATTATTCACCCAGATCAGGCGGGGTTCATGCCTCGCTGCTCCACCGCAACTAACCTTAGGCGGCTATACTTGAACATGCAGACCCCCTCGGATTCCGTCGGCCACAGGGCACTGTTGTCTCTTGACGCCAATAAGGCATTCAACAGTGTTGGCTGGCGGTATCTATGGGCTGTACTGGCCAAGTTCGGGTTCGGACCCCGGTTCCTAGGGTGGGTGAGGCTGCTGTACGGCTCGCCGCAGGCGGCCATACGAATGTCTGACAGGATGTCTCACGCCTTTGCGCTGGGCAGGGGGACCAGGCAGGGATGCCCCCTGTCCCCCCTGCTCTTCGCTCTGGCCATTGAACCCCTGGTGGCTCTGGTGCGAGACTGCCGGTCGGTCAGGGGCTTCCGCTATGGCGATGTACATGAGAAAATTATGCTATACGCCGATGACATGCTCCTCTTCCTGGAAGATGTGGATGAATCATTGGCTCAGGTCATGTCCCTTATCACAGAGTTTGCCCGTTTCTCGGGCCTTACAATTAACTGGTCCAAGTCGGCTCTGATGTTCCTGGATGAGGCCCCCGCGCTAGGCGAGGGGCCCTCATGCCCAGTCCCCATAGTATCCTCATTTAAGTACTTGGGTGTATTCATCTCCCCGGTGATCACAGATTTCTGTCAGCTGAACACATACCCCTTACTGACTAGATTCAGGGATAAAATACAGATATGGATCAGACTGCGGATGTCCCTGGCCGGCAAGACGAACCTTATTAAAATGATACTAATGCCCCAGCTGCTGTACCTGCTACACAATGCTCCTGTTAAAATCTTCAGGGTCGTTAATTCCCTCTTTAGACAATTATTGTGGCACACCAAACCCCCCCGGATCAAATTGGAACAACTACAGCGACCAAGGGAGGGGGGGGCTTGCCTCCCCAACCCTTGGATATATTATCTGGCAGCGCAACTACAGCACCTGATAGGTGCCATGGTCCCGGCTCCTGTGGGCTCCTCGGCTAGACTAATGCTGCTTGGCTCGGGGGCCGACACGGTGCCGGAGGGGCTGGAGGCTCAACGGTTTCAGAAATCAATTAAAAAGATGCCCACTTATTCACTCCTTCAGAAGGTGTGGAATAAGGCCAAACAACTTCAGAATGTCACAGGGTTCACTAAGTACAGCCCGCTATGGGGTAACGGCACTTACATTGAACTGGCCAAACTTCAGCAGGGCCCTAAGTGGAGGTCACTAGGTATAACCCACCTGAGACAAGTGTTTCATAATGGGGCCTTACTTCCTTTTCATGTACTTCAATCGAGATATGCGCTCCCGTCCAATATGCTGTTTTACTACCTGCAGCTGCGGCATGCTGTCGGGGCTCAGGAGATGCAGTGGAGTGGGTTCAGTCCCCCACCCCTGTCTTTCACATGCTGCAGGACGCTTGTGAGACCAGGGGTGTCATCTCTCAGTGCTATAACATGCTGTTGTCCTCGTTTCTGGAGGGACACCCCATGAAAGTGGTGAGCCAGTGGGAGGCGGATGTTGGTCCTATAGAGGGGGAGCTTTGGGAGGAGGCAATGCAGATGGTAAACGCCTGCTCGCTTAATGTGGCACAAAAGGTATCCCAACTATATATACTACTGAGAGTACATTTTACACCGGTAAAACTATTTAAGATGGGAAGATTGCCCGATCTACTCTGTGGTAGATGTAGGGCGGTGCCTGGAGATCTGATTCACCTCCTCTGGCGTTGCCCCAAACTCCATAGATATTGGACGGAGGTACTGGCTACGCTTAATTTGGTGTTCCAGACCAACGTTCCTTCTGACCCCTTATGTTGCTTGCTAGGAATACTGGAGGGGGAGATCCCGGAGGAGGTGACTCGAATGGCATTTACTAGGGCATTGTTCCAGGCGAGAAAAACTATTCTACTATTGTGGAAGTCTGAGGAGCCGCCTACGGTCAAGCTGTGGATACAGCAGATGGGTAAAATGCTTTTGATGGAGAAATACATATACCAGCACAGGGGCAATGCAGGAAAGTTTGATAGGCTCTGGGATGCATGGCTTGCTGTACCGGGTTTAAGCCCCATGGAATTGGTGAGGATGAGGCTGTTGGGAGGTGTGTAGCATACTCCCACCGGCAACAGGTGGGCGGGTGGTAGGGGGGATAGACTGATGGGTTGTGTACAGTTCACCTTATGCTATTTGAAATCCTGAGCGGATTGTTTGATGTATGTGATTTATGTATGTGATTTTTGATGTGACCAAGGAATGTCAAAAACCTATCTTGCTACTTGTAAAAGATATAATATGCTGCATGTTTTTGTACCTTGTATTTTTTTGTGAGCAATAAAAACCTTTTGATATAAAAATAAAATAAAAAATACAAATGGTTGAATGGTGGAGCAGTCCTATGGATGAGCCGCAGATTTACCTCCCAAAGTATACATCTACCTAAGTGTAAACTAGTCCATCTGGGATATATAGGCCGCCATAGGTGTCTAATTGGAAGCATCAGAAAAAACAGAGGGGGAAGAGGAGTGAAGAAGAGGAGTGGGGGGGAGCAGAGGAGGAAGACTGCCTACAACCAAATTTGCGGAATTCGAGGAATAAACTACAAACATACGTGTGCCTGTCTGTACTTGGAGCATATTGAAGTATTAGTATAGGTCCATACTGCCACTTGTTAAATTGCTTGTAAGACCACCTGGCCCCCACAGCTGGACTGATCGAGCGCCAGAGGCAGTTTAAACATCTATAAGTCAGAAGACTGCTGGGACTTCAGGCTACCAATACACCTGCGGGCCTCATTGGAAACAGTATTACTCCACCAGCCTGACAATCCTTAGTCATAGTCTGCAAATTGATTGGCACAGGTCACTGACCAGATCCGGCATCCCCTAAAGGGGAACTCTATAAACCCAAGTCATAAAGTGCATGTACTGGCCTATAACCCAGGTTTACTCACATGCACCCAGTCGCTCAGTCATTGGACTTGAATGAAAGAATATAAGCAGCCTTAGAGCTGCGTTTATTGGAGCAGCAGAAACATTGCCTAACTACTACCTCAGCTTGAAAACTGAGGTTATATTAGCCTATAGACCTGGGGGAAAATAGTAAAGCAAAGTCTTGCTTTGGTGGTCCTTACCCCTTATTTTTACTTATTTAAATTTTTCCTTTTTTTGTTTTGTTTGCTTTTTGGTCTCTTGTTCTCTTTTTTGTGCCATCTGCTTGGATTGGGGTCGGGTCCTTTTGGAAAGTGATCCGCATACCAACCTGACACCCAAAAGACGGGATTGAAGATAAAGACATTGTAGTAATATTACCCGTACTAAATAGACTGTAAGGCTATTTGATTGTCTACCCATCTACTTGACTGTCTGCTTATTTCCTTGCTAAAGAAGAAGGGAAAGGAGAAGGGGAAAAGGAAAGAAAAGGGGGAAATAAGTACATTTATAAGCCTAAATAAACATCTATCTTGGCTTTATGAGCGAAGAGAGCATCAAATAGGAAAGCCAGCCCCCTCTTTTTACAGACAATTAACCCGTACTCTCTAGATAAAATGGTCATTAAGAACTTATGGATTAAAGGGGAAGGAAGGAGAAGAGAAGGGGAGAAGGAGAAAAGAGAATAAAGAAACAGTGAAAGGACCAAGAGAGTGGGTTAAACATTGAGAATTTGATAGACTGATAGACTCAAGTGACCAACTAGATAACC